>CM076405.1:5036431-5636431 GCA_038363315.1 Mugilogobius chulae
AGAAAAGAAGCATTTCAAAAATATGTACAAACTAAAAAAATATATTTTTGGTTAATTTGCAAACGTAATTTCCATTAGAGGCGCCACGACAGGCACCGGCATCTACAAATGAAAATATTGTCTTATGCAATTGTATTAGCTCAGAAGTTGCATTTTCGATCATTTCTTTTACTGAAACAATTTAAAGTTAGAATTGTTTGTGTAATGTAAAATTCTAATGATTAATGTGAATACAGTTAATTTCTAAGCAGATTACAGTTAGTGAAAATGTTGCACAACAAGTGTATTGTATAACATGTCAATGTTAATTGACTAAATGCAGAATAAACCCTGCAGTTGACTGATGCACAAAAGGAACTGATCTGTTTTTTTTTTATTTGTTTCTCAGGTTTATCTTCTCACCCTTCTCTGGGGCGTAAGAAGTCCTGGATTGAGCAGAGCATCGCCTTCAGCTGAAAATATACAAGAAGAAGAAGCAAAGCAAGCACTACAATGTACACAAGGAACTATGAAGAAGCCTGGTTTAGCAACTAACCAAAAACAAAAAGAAAACTATTTCTAGCAATTGACTTCAAATATCACACTTTTATTCTGACTGCAGGCATCTCTACCTTCTAACAGGGTTTGCACAATCATAGAAAACCTGGAAAAGTTTTTTTAAGAAAGCGAGAAAACTATACGTTAAACGCTGTACGAACTCTGTTGTGAGAACATTTGGAAGTCTTTGACTTTTGAGAGCTGATGTTAAAGCAGGCTCTGGACTGAACAAATACACTCGGAGCTTAGACTTTGGTGTGGTCTTCAAGGCATGTACCATCTCTTAGAAATGTTCTATCTATGTTTAGTTCACTTAAGGTACGCTTTGGATAACCTACATTCTGAAACAATTGTGTGTGCGTTTATTTTAAAGGGACTATGCTTGATTTTTGCCTATTTAAAAAGGAAAACAAACAGAAATAATTTATTTTAAACTTCTTACCTAATACTTTCTGAGCCTTCAAATTGTTCATTATGATGCGTTTTATGTCCTTTTCACAGCTGTTAGGAGCAAGTTGCGCCGGTATTGTAACGGCCAGTTTGGTGAAGAAATTGGACATGATCAGATGTAGTCAGTAATCTGTGCTAGGAAAAAAGTGATTTTAAGTAACTTTATTGTATAGTCCCTTTAAACTTGTATATTTTTTAATTCAAAGTAACACATTTATTACAATATATATATCTTTTTATTCATGTGTCTTACATGGATGTCTTTGTTATGATCTGTTACTTGTTGTTTCTGCCTCTTCCTGTTTCTTTCATCTTGGTTGTGGGTGTTATTTTTGTTTCTGTCATTTTCAGACATAACTAGCGCTGTTACAATTCAGAATACAGCTCCCTTTCCTGTGTTGTTAGACTGTAGTTATAGCGTATTTGCCGTGTAGTTACAATGCATTACATTGTTGTTATAGTGTAAATACATGCCTTGTTCCTCCTCTGTTCCACTCTGTATGTCTTTGTTACTTGTTGTTTCTGCCTATTTCTGTTTCTTTCACCTTGGTTGTGTATGTTATTTGTTGTTTCTGTCTATTTCAGGAATAACCAACACTGTTCCACTTTAGAATACAGCTCCATTCCTGCGTTGTTACAGTGTAGCTACATTGTAGTTACAGTGTAGCTACATTGTAGTTACAGTTTAATTACAGTGTAGCTACATTGTAGTTACATTATTGTTGTAGTGTAAATACATGCCTTGTTCCTCCTCTGTTCCACTCTGTATGTCTTTGTTAAAATCTGTTACTTGTTGTTTCTGCCTATTTCTGTTTCTTTCACCTTGGTTGTGTGTGTTATTTGTTGTTTCTGTCTATTTCAGAATAACCAGCACTGTTCCACTTTAGAATACAGCTCCCGTTCCTGTGTTGTTACATTGTAGTTACAGTGTATTACAGTGTAGCTACATTGTTGTTGTAGTGTAAATACATGTCTTGTTCCTCCCCTGTTCCACTCTGTATGTCTTTGTTAAAATCTGTTACTTGTTGTTTCTGCCTATTTCTGTTTCTTTCACCTCGGTTGTGTATGTTATTTGTTGTTTCTGTCTATTTTAGGAATACCAGAACTGTTCCACTTTAGAATACAGCTCCCGTTCCTGTGTTGTTACAGTGTAGCTACATTGTAGTTACAGTGTAATTACAGTGTAGCTACATTGTTATTGTAGTGTAAATACATGTCTTGTTCCTCCCCTGTTCCACTCTGTATGTCTTTGTTAAAATCTGTTACTTGTTGTTTCTGCCTATTTCTGTTTCTTTCACCTCGGTTGTGTATGTTATTTGTTGTTTCTGTCTATTTCAGGAATAACCAGAACTGTTCCACTTTAGAATACAGCTCCCGTTCCTGTGTTGTTACAGTGTAGCTACATTGTAGTTACAGTTTAGTTACAGTGTAGCTACATTGTAGTTACAGTGTAATTACAGTGTAGCTACATTGTTGTTGTAGTGTAAATACATGCCTTGTTCCTCCCCTGTTCCACTCTGTATGTCTTTGTTAAAATCTGTTACTTGTTGTTTCTGCCTATTTCTGTTTCTTTCACCTTGGTTGTGTGTGTTATTTGTTGTTTCTGTCTATTTCAGGAATAACCAGCACTGTTCCACTTTAGAATACAGCTCCCGTTCCTGTGTTGTTACAGTGTAGCTACATTGTAGTTACAGTGTAGTTACATTGTTGTTGTAGTGTAAATACATGCCTTGTTCCTCCTCTGTTCCACTCTGTATGTCTTTGTTAAAATCTGTTACTTGTTGTTTCTGCCTATTTCTGTTTCTTTCACCTTGATTGTGTATGTTATTTGTTGTTTCTCTCTATTTCAGGAATAACCAGAACTGTTCCACTTTAGAATACAGCTCCCGTTCCTGTGTTGTTACAGTGTAGCTACATTGTAGTTACAGTTTAGTTACAGTGTAGCTACATTGTAGTTACAGTGTAATTACAGTGTAGCTACATTGTTGTTGTAGTGTAAATACATGCCTTGTTCCTCCCTGTTCCACTCTGTATGTCTTTGTTAAAATCTGTTACTTGTTGTTTCTGGCTATTTCTGTTTCTTTCACCTTGGTTGTGTGTGTTATTTGTTGTTTCTTTCTATTTCAGGAATAACCAGCACTGTTCCACTTTAGAATACAGCTCCCGTTCCTGTGTTGTTACAGTGTAGCTACATTGTAGTTACAGTGTAATTACAGTGTAGCTACATTGTTGTTGTAGTGTAATACATGCCTTGTCCCTCCTCTGTTCCACTCTCTATGTCTTTGTTAAAATCTATTACTTGTTGCTTCTGCCTATTTCTGTTCCTTTAACCTTGGTTGTGTGTGTTATTTGTAGTTTCTGTCTATTTCAGGGATAAACAGCACTGTTCCGCTTTAGAATACAGCTCCCGTTCCTGTGTTGTTACAGTGTAGCTACATTGTAGTTACAGTGTAGCTACATTGTAGTTACAGTGTAATTAAAGTGTAGCTACATTGTAGTTGTAGTGTAAATACATGCCTTGTTCCTCCTCTGTTCCACTCTGTATGTCTTTGTTACGATCTGTTACTTGTTGTTTCTTCTTTTCCTGTTTCTTTCACCTTGGTTGTATTTAATATTTGTTGTTTCTGTCAATTTCAGGAATAACCAGCACTGTTCTGCTTTAGATTACACTCCACTCTTCTGTGTTATTAAACTGTACTGCACGGTATGAACATTGTCTTTAAAGTGTGTTTTTGTTTTGTTTTTCTTCAATAAAGATTCAACAACTTGATACTGTTGTATTGTCTTGTTATTTTATTGGACCTTATACATCTTAGAATAGAGCTGTACATGAATGCATTTGGTAAAGTATAAATACAGCTAATATAATTGAGGTATTTGTCATAATTACTCATTTCACAAATAGTACATCTTTATTTCACTTGTTACACACTTGGCACATTTGTTACGCCTTAAGTGCAGTAATAACGCTTTATTACCCTTTATTACAATTGTTACTCTTTATAATGTTGTAGTACTTTATTACACGTAATAACCCAATAATACTATAGTACATTCTTGAGTAATTACAGCGTAACTATTAGTTGTTTCTTTGTACTTACATGTTTAATCCTTAGTAACTACCTGTATTTACACCTAAACAAGGGAGCTGTATTCTAAAGTGTTACCGAGTGACGTAGTGATTCATCAACATCAGCTCTGATCCATGAAGGTTTTCTGGATCAGGTATTTTTTCCGTCATATTACTTCAGTTGTTAACCTGGTTGTGCCTTAATTTGGACATCCTGTAATTGAGACTTAAAAGGACGCACACTAAGCAGAATTTACATTTTTGAGTTTTAATCTTGTTTTAACGTTGCTTCCACATAAAAAAACAAACAAACACACAGCTGAAGTTTTGTCTTTGAGATGTTTGTCGCCTCTTTGAACCTGAAGAAAAGAAGAAAAAGCTAACTCTGTCCCTGAAGATAGGTATTGGTATCGGCATATACCTGAAAGGTTGTATGGAGGATTATCAAAGGAAAGACAAACCAGCAACACTTTGTCATTTTATAAATGATTCATACACAATCGGCAACATGTCATATTTGGGGCGTGTTATGTTGTGAGGGAAAGTCCTGTGGGAAGTACAATGTTAAGGCATGAGAAGCTAAATGTTTTACCTCTTTTAAGACATTTTCTGGCGAAGTAAGTGTATTTTTAGCACAACTAATTCAGGTTGAGTCAACACCATATTTAAATGGACATAGTTGATGTGGCGTTATGCCAGTATGCAAGTAAACAGAAAGTTAAAGAAAGACACACCAGTGGCCTTGTGGACGTGGCCTTTCATGCCCAATGCATCTATGTGTTTCCCTGCCTATAGAGCCACACCTTCCTGCTAATTGGACCAATGAGGTACTTAGGAACATAGAAGGTTTGACTGACAGCTCAGCAGGCCAATGGATAATAAGATGATTCTTTTTCTGTTTACCGTAAGTACAAGGCTGTTGCAAATATGTTTTTGACCGAGACTGCAAACAGTTTTTGAAAATTTTCCACTTTTAAGACCAAAGTTTCGAAATTAGTGTGGGAGGTGATGGCTATTGATCAACACCTCACCGCTGACAAACACTTATTGATTATCCTTTGCTAAATTTGTAATGGCTAATCTATCCATCGCAGCTATAGTTCAGACAAAACAAAACTAACCCTGTCCTGTGTTTGCCCCCCGTTAGCGTGTCCTCAGGCTCCAGTCGCAGTAAACACAAGTGTACATTAGTCTGTGTTTGTTATCATTAGCAAAGGTCTCCTCAGTCACAATAAGCCCATGTCTCCATAATGTATGTAGCCTAGTGCTTTTAGACACTGTTTATCACTTACTCTGGAGCAGGGCTTTAAAATGTAATCTGTGAAGTAGTGCTAACAAACAGTGCCCACCTCAGCTGACCTCACACAGTGCAAACAATCGGCTTGTTTTCATTAGTCGTGGGTGTTTTAGTTGTACAATAATATGACTAACATGCGTGCTAAGTTTATGAGTAGAGCTTGGCAATTTATCAACTTTTACAAAGAATCACAAATATTGTTTTAAAGACATTAGTCAGTTAAAATGCTGTATGGATGTCGTTTGCTGTCAGGGCTGCGAAGTAGCTTCATTCTGTCACATTTCTCACACTAAAGTCATGCTTTAAAGGACACATATGATGCATTTTTGTGGTGTTTTCTTCTTTCAAACCTGCTCTATAACACCTCCACTTGGAATCTCATGCACCAGAACCAATCAAAACGTGAAGTAAAGTCACAAACTGCTTTAGTGCGTATCAAGAATTAAGTTAGAGCTTTATCTACTGACTCTAAAGAAAAAATACTCAGGGTATGTGATTAAACCAATCTTCTGATGCTGCAGAAATGCTCAAATCAAGTGTGAATGACTTCATAGAGTGCAGCAGACTTCAGAGATCTATCTATGACGTCACAGATCAGGGACATTCACAACAGTGTTAGGGCTAAGAGAGAAATATTATTAATATTTTCGTTGGGTTGGAAATTCATTCTCTGCTTTTGACCTATCCTTCAGCTCCACTGGGACCTGTCAGCACCAGTCATGAGTTCTGCTCAGCATGGTGGAACCCATTTGGTCCTGCTAAACCGGAGGTGGGACATTACTCTTCCTGAGGGCCAGATTCTGTCCAGTGGTGAAGGGACTGGTGTGCAAAATTCTCTTTTTTGCAAGCTCATTAAAAAAAGGGGCTCTCTCCTTTATTATTGTGTCTATTTATTGTGATTTTTTTTTTTTTTTTTTAAAGAAGGGCAACTACATGCTTCAGAGCTGAGTCTGACAAATAAAAGAAATCTAAAGAGCTCCTTCAGGTGTTGTTGTGTCCTTGTCCATATGAATGAAAGTGAATGATTGGTGTAAATCTGTTTGAGGGCTTTGTAAAAAGTAAGTAGTAATAGTTGTCAATATCTAATAATGATTTTATCTGATCTTGTCTTGCACATATTGCTCAGTCCATCTAGTCTATCTTTTGTCTTATCAGGTTTTAGTTCCAGGTTAGTGTCTGTTTTTGTGTGAGACCAGTTTGAACGCAGCAGCTACAGACTAGAGGTTATACAGATGACGTCACAGCATTCTGAATGTCAGGAGTGAGTGAAAGAAATGAATAAGTGTCAGTGGTGATAAATTACATTTTCTACTCAAAACACAACTAAAGCCATAAGTCTGATTATAATAAGATTAACAACCACAACTACTGCAAAATACTGTTTGTATGTGACATAAAAGAGAAAAACATTGGCAAAAAAGAGGCAGACTTTAGGATCACACACAAATGATTACTTTTCTATTCTTGAATAAGATGTTTTAGTGAATTGTTTGTTGTGTGACAGTAAACATATCCTAAATTTGTAACTGCTGCTAGAAAACAAGATAGCTAAAATCTGCACTGTTGCCGTGACAACAGAAAAGCAATTGTGAAAAATGTCTGCCAAGCAAGGAGGCAAAGAAACACATTTTATCAGGTGTTCTTATCATACTTTTGCCTCAGTCAGAATGTTAAAATAAAAAATGTCTTTGCATAACCGCTACACTGATGCATGAATATCACTTTCAGAGTCCAAACCACACTAGTCTTTCGGGTCGATCCGGCACGGCTCAGTGTGAGGCTTTAGTTTCTCTGTGGCAGAATCACTCAGCTTTGATCAAACATGAACTGGTTCTAAAAACAGTGTGCGGCTCAGGGTAACGACGAGTCAGCGGATTAATGGTATTTAGAGACGACCTACAGTTCAGGACCACACATTTACAAAAACCACACAAGTCAAAGTAAACAGTGAGGTAGATCTGCATTAATGTGAGGAGGGTTTAAGGAGCTGGCATCATTTATAACAAGGACAAACCAGCAACTGAAGCATGCATACATTACTGTAACGTTCTTTCAGTCAGCAACGTGTGATATTTGGGGGCGTGACTTGTTGTTTGGGAAAACTTGAGAGAAAGTCCTATGTTAAGGCAAGGGGAAACTACATTTTTTACCTTTTTAAGACATTTTCTGGTGAATTAAATGTATTTTTAGCACAACTAATTGTCCCTGTGCATAGAAGCTGTTTTATTTTCAAATTGTCAGACTTTAGCGTTAGCAATGAAAGACAAACACATCTTTTTTTAAACACACTTTGGTCCTTTAGTGAAATATTCCTCTCATTTGTAAAGTATTTAACATGCTTTCAGAAAAAAAAAAAAAAACACCAACAACTCACTGTTCACTGCCCGATCTTCTTTTTTATTTTAGGCTGAGGTAGTGAAAACCTTACATAAATGAACTGAACAGGAAATGAACATGCCGGTAAGATGTTAGCAGTTTTCAAAATAAATAAGCCAACTGACTTCTGTGCGCAGAGCCAATTCAAGTCGAGTCATAATCACATTGAAATGGAAGTTTTTAATGTGGCGTTAAGTCAGAAAAATAAGCAGAAAGTTAAAGAAAGACGTCAAACATTATGCTAGCTCGCTGCTACTGTTAGCATTGCTAGATATATTTACATATCTGTACCGTTGAAACACTTTATTCATCTTGATGTTTTAGTATTTATTTGACACATTTAACATGATTAAAAAATGTGCTTCATTGGATCAAGATTTATGACAATGCTGACATTTTAACAGGAAAAAAATACTATTAAACACTGCTCTTTTAGTAGTTCTTATACAGTGCATCTGTGCTAGATAACCGTAAATTGATCGGAAAAGACCCAATTATATTCTGGTAGTGTCTTTTTTACTATGTTCAATGAGTATCTAGTTTCAATTGTACTTTTAGTATTGGTTGGTAGCTGATTTTCAATACTTTTAACACTAGTGTCAATATAAATGTTTACAATTGTAATGTTCGTTATAATTGCCTTTTTAAAATAAACTTGTTTTGCAGAAGTATGAATGTAGACTTCATTAAAAAGACCAAAGCTGATCACTGACAGTTAGAAATTGCATCTTCTCAATATATTTTGTTTAACATTCAGTATCTTTCATTGTCTCAGTGAAAAAGAAATACAATAGTTTAATATTTTCTTACTAATTTGGGGTTGGACAAGATCTCGTGAGATCAAAATATCATGGAACTGTGCACAGATGTTAAGAACAATCGTATATTAACTCTGTCTCAGTTTTAGTGTAGTGATAAGACTGATGTCGACAGAGATATTTGGTTCTAAGTTTTGTAAAATGGACTAATGGACTAATCAAATGAGTAAACACATACCACTTGTGCAAATTATCAAATGTAGAACAAACAAGAACAATAAGAATACAGTTATTGCATATTATTTCAAAATCTCTTAGCTCGTTCTGTCTCGTCCCATCCCTGCTAACTGTTAAGCCCCAGTGTGGACTATTAAGCATTTACAAAACATGTTCATCTTTTGATCTCGTGGCCAAAGGCTTTGTGGCCTATGTGTCTTACCTAAGAACGTAACCTGGGCAACAACTGTCCCAAATTTGAGTTTAAAACAGATTCTGTGTTTGACCTTTACTTGAACTTTGAGTGTGAGGAAAAGCCTTGAGCTTGTTCTGAATCAGACGGTCACAAGAGAGGGTCAAAGAGTCATGAGCCTGAGGAGAAGAGCAGGAGGAAGTAAACAAAACAACACAGAGTCCTGCTGCCGACTGACACCAGGTCCACCTGCAGGTCAGTCCGGTCAGGAAGGCTGATGTAAACATCCATTTGTAAATAAATAAGGTTTAGGACTGCAATACTGAACTGAAACACTTGTGACTATTGACCTTCTGAAGCTGTGGTCTCAAACTCAGTCAGACTTGGTGGAGGGCCACATTTTAAAATACAGCCCTCACTATGTTATAATCTATATAAATAAGCATTCTAGGTTATGTAAAGACTAATGTAGCAAATATTCTAGTATGATAACATTTCACATCCTTTTATTACATTTTACATCACACAAACACACAAGTGATAAAGTAAATAAAATTGTAACCAGTGTCCTATTCTAGTGCATGTTTTATTGTCACATTAAATACATTTGATTGGTGGGCTACTATTATATATAATATATAATTATCAGGAATCATCATGTGGGCCACATGAAATCATCTGGAGGGCCGCATTTGGCCCCCGGGCCACCAGTTTGATAACCCTGCTCTGAAGCAGAATGAAATAAATGCTTGTAATAACTTGTAAAATTGTAAAAAAAAATACAACACTTTTGGTTTCACATGGTTCAGATCATTCAGAGGTACCATCACTCACTTTTTGACTAATTAATTAATCACTAAATTAATTAAGGACAAATAATAAAACATCTTGCATAGACATTCTTCAACATGATGTACCAGATGGATGTGTTAACCTATAAGGAACTTCCATCTTTGTTTTGTTTGATTCAATTACTGTCATCTTTGCCAACAACCCCATCAATCTGCTGCAAAGTGATTGAACCGTGGTTTGGACTGCAAGCCAATCAGGCTGGTGGAGGCTCAGATGGATTCTCTCCAGTTTATGAATTCACAAATATCGCGAGAATCCATTTGACTGCCCAGGCTAATAGCATGCAGTTTTAATTTTGATTAAAATTAAGATTCTTTCATAGAAATCATTTTTAGTTTGGTCTCTGTTACTCAGGAAGTCTGACAATAACATTATGGCAGATGCTCTTTATCATTAAATCTCCACATTTATCTTGAACACTGCCTATAAACCTGTATTTGTCTTTGCTTAGTCACTGTATAAGTTTGTTTAAGCTGTGTTGATCCAGTTTCATATGTCGCTGTGCTCTGTCCTCCCACCTCCTGCTGTCGTCTGCCTGGGAGCTTTATTGCACAAACCAGGCACGTTTTCTCTTGTATCTGCCAGACTGCTGCTTCATTATCGTGTCTATGCTTTGCTATTGCACTTTATTTTCACCACACTTTACAGAGGCGATCGACACCAAACTTCTGTCTGGACTTGACTTCAATATAAGGTTATCTGCTGGGTCATCACGCAATTATACAATCCAATGTTAGATAATTGGATCTGTCTGAGACTTGCTTGGTCCTGCTGCGGCCAAATATTTGCAAAACTAAAATAAAAATGGTCTTCAATATTGTTTTTAGTTCTTGTGGTCTGTGGTGTCATGGAGTTCATTGAGGATCAATGTTGTTTTTTGCTTATTGATAATAATAGTCTGCTCATCTTAAGAAGTTGAAATATCTGGAATGATCATATCGTACTGTGTGGCCATAGCTGTGTGTCAAAGTCTGATTCTGTCAAATCACAGACTAGTACTTGGATGAGAGACTGCTACACCGGGTGCTACAGTGGAACTGCTAAAGTGAAGTGTTGTGTCCTAAGACAAGGTCTTCTGTACACAAGAAAAGTTTTGGTCTAATATTGAATTCAAGGAGGTGTAGCCTGAGTAAGAATTCTTGTAAGAGATGTTTTGGTCGGATCATATCATAGTTTTAACAAGCTGCATAACAGAGGCTCTACAAATGTAGAAAGTAGCCAAATCACTTTGTGAAAACCATTATTTACCTTATTTATTTCTTTACATCCATGATAAGTTGTGTGAGCAGATCCATCCCTCTAATAAATAACCGCTGTTTCTTTTGCAAGCGGCTTAATCCTCTCACTATTGTTGTGTCACACTTTGACATTATTTTGGTTGGGCTATATACTGATATCAGACGATATTACCATTTTTAACAATATTGGTGTGTCGATATTTTTGGAGGAGATTTTCTACTTTCTGTGTGACATGTGTCAGTTTTAATTTGTTCTCAAAGGATCAAATTTGTAATTTGAACAGAATAAGAATCTAAAAACATAGCTGCACATTCATAACACAATGTCACAGAATATGTTTAAATCCAGATAAAGACATTCTGTTTGTGCTATGGATTTTAAAATGCAAACATCAGTGTTGGCAAATATTGGTTATCAGCCCCAGCAGCAGACCAAATATAGTTCATTTGCACGGTCTCAAAAAATCTATATCAGCCCACCTCATTTTTCTCATATCGTCCAAAGTGATTCACTATTTATCTGTGTAAAGCAGTTCTGTGAAGAAACAAGGCTTTTCTTAGTCTGTTTACGTAATTGACAGCTGAATTAAACCAATAACAGAGTGTGAAATCTAGGAGGAAAATGACTTTATGTACCTCTTGTAGACAGAAGAAGTGTACTTGTACAATGTGTGCTAAGTTGCTAATTGTGTCCGTGGCATGTAGTAGATTTAATTATATTGTTTAGGTTTTCCACAACACTTCAAAATGTGTTATTATGACCAAACTCCTGCTTATTTTCTATACAGCTTAATGCCATATTGTGGAAGAATTCAGTCAAACGAGGACAAACAGATAAGCAGACGTTCCCATTTAATAACATTGTATCATATTCATACGATATAGAGCTGAGTAATGCAACTGCAAACGTCTTTTCCATTGGCTCCACCTCTGCTTCACTGCGTCTTGATCCTTTCATTATGCCCACACTGTTAGCGCGCGAGCTAACGGCGCTATCCTGGAGGTGCTTCCCTGTTATCTGTGTCCTCTCAGCTATGGTGCCTCCGACTGCGCTCACAGCTGGTCACCGCGAGGGCTACAAACCACTTCCTTAAGAAACATGAAGAATTGTAAATGCCTGGTTGACGTACTGCTGCTGGTGGGCCTTGGATTCACTTCATAGAGAGTGAAAAGAGCTGCAGACTGGGAGATAAGGCCAACTTTGACCCCGGCCACACTGAAATAATGAGATTTGAGTGTTTGTGTGAAGCTGGTGTGGCGTCGCGTCTTTGCGTGAAAGACGTGCAGGCAGCAGTCGCTCAAGTGTAACATAGAAGCTCGAAAGAGGAAGTGTGACTAAGTTATGGGCCACACAGCAGAGAGAGAGGTGGCTTATACGACTGTAATGTGAACCGGTTTAAGTCGGTCTGCATGTCTGCCCTGGCTTTTGTCGACCAGCGGGATTAGAGTTTCAGAAAAGACATCTGTTTGGTGTAGTTAAGTTCATTCATACCGCACACGCACATCAAAAGTGAGACTCAACTGGAACTAAGCTTGGACTGTCTTCTTCACTAACACAAAATAATTAATAATGGTCAAAGCAGGAAGTGTGGCGGTATATTGCTCCAGGTAGGAAAACAAGTGGGTACTCAAACTCCTTTATTTCAGCAGTCTTCAAACTTCTAGATGCACTAGACCGTAAGTTGCACTGATCACTGTTTTATAGGTAAAATAATAGATATTATTATGCAACAAGGTTTTAGCTTTGCATTCAAGTTGGCCATGACCTGTAACTCCCATATCTACAATACATTCTGGGATGTACTGAATATCAGAATCACAATCAGAATGAAGTTTGTAAAAGTCTAACTTAAATCTAAGCTAATTCTCTCTCACTCTGCGCGTTGTTATGGTTTATTTAAGTCACTGCATTCCCAATAAAACTATGTCTTGTTCTGTTCACCTTATTCTGCCCGCCCACTGTTCTTGGCAGATCACTTCCTGTTTAACCTGTAGAATTCAGTCGTCATTATATCTATTTGAGTTTTACACAAGATATGTCCCAGTTGTCCTGATTTTGACCACTTGGATGAATGTTTAGCTATTTCCTTTGTCAAAATAGAAAAAACATGCTTGAAAATGACCAAAACACATAAGAAAAATGCACCAAGTTGCACTGACAGATGTTTCAGAGAATATACATGAGTGTGAATGAGCTATGATTTGACTTCAACTGCTGTTTTCATCGAATGTTTTTTACCTTCTGCAAAAACTTGAGTATGTACCAGTTTTTAATATTGAAAATGGTCATCCAAATGAATTCAAATAGAAGTTCACTGAGACCATCAACAAACAATATTGCTTGCATTTACCAGAGATGTGGAATTTGTGACTTGGACTTGAGTCAGTCTTGATTCACTATTTAGAAAATGGACCCAGACTTAAACTCGAACATCAGTGATTTGAGACTTGATTTGGACTTGCTTTTCATCAAATTCAGACTTAGTGTGACTTGAGACTTACTTTAGATTTACTTACTTTAGCAAACCAGTTATTTGATCCCACTTCTGATTTTTTCTTATCGCAGACCTAATCTGATCACTGACTATTCCCCTTATAAATTCACATTTTCAGATGATTGCTACAATTGAAATATAGCTTTCCCAAATGACAGGCTTGGTCACATAATCACACATCATTTGTAGCTTATGTTTGGCGCAGCGTTTCTGTGTATGTGCGTATGTGTGCGTGCATACCTCTGGCCTCTCTCTCCACTCTGTTTACCGACTGTGTAAATGTCAGCTCACTCAGCGCGCCGTGAATATTGACACCAAAGATGTTAAAACGGACACTTAGCGACCGCCGGCTCTCCGCTGCAGATAACTGTCCAGCAGACTCCACTCCTGCGACGCTAATACAACCTTTCAACTCCTCCTTTTTACCCAAAACACTGGCACCGATCATCCACAAGCCTGTAACGTGAGACTAAACACTTATACCGTATAGCCACTTCTCTTCAGAGTGCTGCGTTTTCACAAATATAGGTCAGTTTCTATTGTCAAACGCGGCATAAAGAGTAGCCATTACGCCCATCTTAAGCTTTTTTTTGTTCCGTACGAGACGCGGTTTTAAAAGCAGAAGCCAAACACGGCACTGGGCCAAAAATAGGGGAAGCTAAAAGGAAAATCCCAAAGCGTTTTAGCATGAGCAGATTTGAGTGGATAAAAATGAGTCCCTAAATACTGCGTAATGTTCCAGGTCTATGGCTAAAGCAGACACAGGTTTATTGTGCGACTGCCTTGTTACAGATGTCCATAAAAAAGCTGGAAATAGCAGAATAGATTATAAAATGTTGACATGTTTATAGCCTCAAGCGACTCATTTAACTTGTGACGTTTACGGCTTGATTAAGACATCAGACTGGATTTCTTTATTTTGCATAACGAGAGCTTGGAGGTAAGACTGGGATTAGCTGTGGCTGTTCGATTACAAATAAACATTTAATGCACAATCCATATTTGGAGCGGCTCATACAAGTGATGTAATGGATTATGATTTGAAGGAAGACAGACTTGGGAAAGCTGTTTGGCCAGTAAAACAAGAGATCAGCAAACTTCAGAGTAAAGGTTGAAAACAATATCTGCTATTTCTGATACTATCAAAATGCATGTGATAGTTGGTTCAGTGAAAAGTGATTTGTGTAAGATTTTTGGTCTGTAATAACCTTTTCTTCATAGATATTATATTGTTTTGTCAAAAGAATGTTACAAGTTAAAAGACAACAGGCCAAGACAAAAGTCAGATCTGTGTAGAGTTAAACTAGAGCTTATACAGCCCTCAGTCCTTCTTCCAAATATTGGAAATATGCATCTTGTCTTTTTTGTCAATTTGGTTTTAGATTAATTTTGCTTTAGAACTGGTTTGGTTGTGTCTTAAGCATTGTTTAATAGTGAGTTACTCCTTGCTCAGAGTTGGCTTGTAGTCTTTGCTTAATTCTGAAATTAAGCAAAGGAAATTATGTAGACCAAAACAATTGTAACAAAGGCTATTGCAGTAGCTATTAGAACCATTTTTTTAAATATCAGTACTTTAAAGGTACTTTTCTTTTTTGAGACCTGTTCCTCTTTTTTTGGTTCCTGCTTGCATTTTGGATGTTTATTATAAGCCTCAAACAATTTTTTTTTTTGTGGCCTTTAATGAGGCTAGTTGTCAAACTATATTTCAAAAGACCGTTGTTGTCTGCTCAGTTACAAATGAATCGGCTGTGCCTCACAAGGACTCCCACATGAAGTGCTTTAAGTTTCACTTTCTTTTCTCACCACAGGCAGCACTGTAACAAAGCTCACACACAGTTTGTTTGGGAAAAATAACACGGAAATTCTGCCACTAGTATGTACAGAGCGCAGTCCAAAGCTCAAGCACAGTTTGTTTGAAAGAAGCAAGAGCGTAGTTTGTTTCATTGTGAAACGTGCATTTGGCATATAGAGTATTTGGTGTTTTTGCAGGTTTGTGAAGAAGATTTTGTGTTATTGTAGAGCGCACATGTGGCATGTGTGGTTTCTGTTATCTGCCGAGACTTAAAACCCAGGAACCAAAACAATGACACTGAAAGTGTGTCGTGTTTTCAGTTGCAGTATTTCGCTAGTATTAACATTACTGAAACAGATCTTGTAAAGTGGATAATTTATAGACCCCAAAATTTTTGTGTGTGTGTTCATGGGTTGTGCAATTACCTAGCCCAGGTGACATGGCTCATTAAAATAAATTACAAATTTTCGGCATTTATACTAAAACAAAAGCACCCAAGCGATCATAAATGTCTTGATGTTCCAACTTTTCTATACCTCACAGTGGATCGTGTGACCATTTCCTATTTTTTTCTTGTCTATGACACACGTTATTTTTTCTCCAATTTATTCTATGTTTGATGTAAGTTGTGTTATTGTTTATGAATATTAACAAAATGATAATAACCAACTCCAAGCCTTAGAACCTATTCTTAAGAACTTTTGTAACTTCAGACTTGAACTTAGCCAAAACACCTCACCATGTGGCCTAAAACAAAACATGTGTCTATAAGATGTGAAGAAAATATTGTGTCTATTCCAAATATTTCATACTACAACTCAATGCCAAAGGAACATGACACTATAAACGCTATAATGCTAGTATTGTGACGTGATATTACCATTAAGATATCTCTAGGTGACTTGAGTTAAACTGTTTTTTTTTTTTTACTGAAGAGTGCAGGTCGTGAGCAGAGTCAGGGAGCAGGTCTACACATGTGTCCAAGATGGCGGCGATGCTAACAATGGCCGGAGCCTGCAGCTGGAGGAAGGTGACCTGCAGTTCATGAGCTCTCAGTGAATGGACACATCCAGAGCAGAGCATTAGTATTCAGGAGGAGAGCGGAGCAGCAGCAGCACACACAGCACAGACCAGAGGAGCACTTCAAAGACTCCGACTCTCTCCTCTGCAACTCATCAACACAAGGATACGACCCAGAGAGCTCATGTGAAGGCTGAGCGTAGGGCAGAAGAGAGGGAAGAATTAGTCTCATATTCACTTAATGGGTCTGTATTACGCATCAATCTACTCTTAATGTGTTCACGCGGAAATAAAAGATAAAATATGTGGCTCAATAGAAGCTTAAAGCACACATTTTGCAGATTTACTTAGGACAATGTTTCCTCATCAGAAATAAACCTGGTGTTGTTTGTAGTTTAACTATGAGTAGAGACATTTTCCACGAGACAAGACAATAGTTGCACATCATTTAAAAATAACATCAGCAGTTGTTTTACTGTTTGATTAAAGGAACCGTATGTAAGATTTTGATTTTTGATTTCAGATTTCATGACGTATATGTGTTCAAAGACACAGGGTAGACATGTCCAAATATAGTATTATTTTGGTAATGGTATGGTAGATCAGAGTTATTCTTAAATAAAAAAGCAGCGGACATGTTGTTTATTTGCTAATGTTTACATTTGGTGTTTTGGTCCAATCAGAAAGCAGAATGAGCCTCACATGATTTTCTCATTTGGGTTGCCAGTTTGGTTTCTTAGAACCTGAAGTAAATTTTGAACCATGTTTGAGTTTGAACTGATGTTCAGACACAACTGTCTGTGATAGACTCAGGGAGTTGTTTCCACACAGTTCTCATTAGGCTCCACCCACGATGTTTTAAAATGCGATTCTTGGGAACAAACCATAACATAGTCAGTCTGAGAAAGTGACTTTCTAATTATTACCCATGATTCATTCAGGGCGTTTACATGGAGCCAGGAAAACTGGATAACTAGCCTAGTCCGATTTAAACTGGTTTTCCAAAGCACATGTAAACCCGGGCAGACCTATTGAGGAGCCGTAAACCGGTTTTCGGAAAACCAGTTGGCGCACGTGGTTACGACCGATTGTAGTCTGATTTCAGACTCATGTAAACAGACAATCGGTCTGCAGCTGGACAAATGCAACTGAGCATGCTCACAACTCCTGTCCACTGCACATTCCAACAATAAATTAAGAATTTTAGAACTATAAAGTGCCTTGCACAAAGTGGCACACACAATCTTACATTTAACTCCATGTTTAACACTGTTTTACATGTTTAAAACAGTCCTACATGTTCCAGAAAAAAAACTGTGTCATTTAACAAACAGTATTACAAACAGTTAATAAAAATAAACAACATTAACAATGTTAAAGTAATTCAACAAATTACAGCCTCAATCATGCAGTAGTGAGTCTGACACAGCAGGACCAGTCTCTCCAGGGTAATCGGTTTACTCTTGTGCATGTAAACAGGAGCAAAACTGGTCCAACCGGTTTAACACCTTTATTGCCGGCCGGTCGCGCCCGCTCGTTTTTGCTCTTTTACACGTTCCCGTTTCACAGGCACGCCTATTTTTTAAGCAAGCACGGCAAGTTAGACATCATTGTAAAGCTTAATTTCTCAACAAACCGGCTATATAATTTGTTTTCATGTGACAATCAACCCCATCAAGAAATAACTAATAATCCGCCATCATATTCAACTTGAGATTATCGCAAATCTTACCTTTATGATGATTTTTCCATACTTGGTCTGAGTCAATCCACAGTCAACTGCACTCATTTAGTCCGTGATATCTGGCAGAAAAACAATATCCACTTGTATTTTCCCAAAAGTAAATCCTCCGGAAGAAATAATCCAGCAAACAGTGTTTCTCTTCTGTAAAAAAGTCCATAAAACTAAACATTGCAACTTTTCTCCGGGTAATAAAAGCATTTTCCTTTTGCTGGAATGCGGCATGTTGGGTGTCATTCTTTTCCTCTCATTCTTAGCTACAAAACGAGACCAAATACATGCTTCTATGCCGCCGCGTTCGTCTGGTACGTCCCTTTGAACACAACAAACGCTCTCATGCTACGTCATCTTTACGCACCGCTCCTTGTGTTTGGCCAACGATGACGTAAAATACGTCACAAAATTTACCGTAAAACTGACTAAATCGTGCAGGGCAAACCTTCAGCATTACAACGGTGGGTTGGATGAGATATCGGCACCAAACGGTGCTTCGCAAATCCTGTGCGTAATGCGCGGAGGTACGGTAAAATCCAAGATGGCGCAGACAGAGGATTTTTACGGAGCTCGTTTTACCGGAGTTTTTGAGCTTTTTGGCTTATTTATTGAAAGATACTGCTCTAAAAGGATAGTGGAAGACAGAGAGTGTGTCGTAAGACAAGTCTCACGCCTTTGTTCTGGATATATTTATTACGAGTAGTGATTCAGACGAGAGAAGAAGAAGAAAACACCAGGCTACTTTGACTTGTGAGTATTTCAAATGTTTTTACTTTAGAAACAATATATTTATGACACGTTATTTTATAATCATTGTTGTATGACTTTTGTGTGCATAATAATTATGATGCTAAATAAATATGAACTATACTTTTGCTGAAAAGTAAACTTTTATAGGACTGACTTACTAAATAAAATGAAATAAAATAAAATAATAACATTATACAATACAAGCTTTATTATTATTATTATTATTATTATTATTATTATTATTATTATTATTATTATTATTATTATTATTATTATTATTATGGTAAACGAATAACAAATGTACTAAGAGTGCTGTTTTTTCCCAGTGACCTGTCCCAGTTCATGATCATCAGTGACAGATGGAGCTGATGAAGATGGAGCTGATGAAGATGGAGCTGATGAAGATGGAGCTGATGAAGATGGAGCTGATGAAGATGAAGCTGATGAAGAGGACTTAGACCAGGGCTGATGAAGAGGACCGGTAATGTGAGCTGCTTGTCCAATGGATTTCATGTGGAACTGTTTTTTACTGACATGATTCTTGTACAATATTATACATTAGGCTTGTCACTAATATAGAAGTTCTGATTTATATCATTTGTTCTCTTGATTTCGCGTCTCACTAAAACATAAAATGGGTCTGCTTTGACTGTTACTTTGAGCTATTGCACTTTGTTTTTTTGCCAAGATCATAATAAAATGTGTATACATATTATTCCAGTCTGCTGTATAATGGAAAATTCATGACCACATAGCAAAAAAATTTTTTTTTTAGAAAAGTTGTAAAACATCAGCTTGAAGGGAAATTGAAGCAATCAGAACATGAAAATGCATGTTTTATGGTCATTTGTGAGCTAAAATTCTTGTAAGACACTTTGGCACATTTGGCACATATTTGGATAGCTTGTTCCGAATTTACCTTTTTATAGAAAATGACCATAATCTTCAAAATACTTATTGCTGGATGTCTGAAACTTTACACAGTTGTTGTCAACAAGATAAACATCAAGTGTGGTGCATGTCAGAAACATACAATGAAGTATAACTGTCCTAGGGCCTCTAGAAATTGAAAATATTTAGGCGAGGATAAAAAAAATCAATTTTTTAAGTTTTTGAGCTTGTATAGTCAATTTGTTTTAAGCACTGACAGCCTTTATGTGCATATCTCCAGAAACTAGAAGGCCTGAACTTTAAAATGATGTATCACATCAGCATGTGGACTGTAAACTCTTCTTTTAATAAGCAATATCATTTGGGTATGCCAAACGATTGTGCACAGACACCAATGAACAGGATGTTATCAGGTTAAGGGGAAAACCAAGTAGAGTCCGGTTTTCTAGCCTAGTCTGATTTCCCTGGACATGTAACCGCAGTGATTCATTGTAAATCTAGTTCCTGATTGGTGAGCAGCTTCCTGTCTTTAATGTATGGGCCATTTAACACTCTGGCAACCTGGACATAGCTGATTTGAAGTTATTTTTATAAAATAAAAAGTCAGTTACGCCAGATGGAACTTGACTCGCTGAAAGCATTTGAGAAAAGGTGGGATGTTTAGTGAAATACTTCGAGCTGATTGGGTGTGGGGCTTACCTTTTTTTTTTTTTTTAGCCAATCACATCAACAACTCGTAATGTTGTATCCAATGTCCGGCTCTTCTTTCAAAAAGAAATTACTTTTGTATTTCTGCTAAAACCGCATCAAAAACAGCAGAAACACGTACATCCACGAGAGTCATCATCTTTGTGTAGCTTGAATGTGACTCTGCGGCGGCGCTGGGGCACTAACAGCCGTCTTAACAACGCCGAAACACTGCTGGTTCAGACTCCCAAACTAATCAGGCGGTTGGAAGGCCAGATGGTTTATCTAGTGTAAATTCACAAATATCGCGAGATAAACCATCTGGCTGGCCAGGTTACTGTACCTCCATAAGGAATTGCCAGACTGAGCCAAACATGTAAAAATAGTATTTGTAAAAGCCTAGAAGATGGAGTAATGTTAGTTAAGTTTGTTTGTTTTGTTTTTTTTTTACCAAAAGAGACAGATTAAAAGAAATGTTTTGTCATTTAGATGTTTTTGTTGTACCAAATCTGTGCTGAGCTTCCATGTTCACAAAGTGAACTTTTATTTGAAGTGTGGTTTTAGTTTTCTATTTCTGCTGAATTGCATAGTTGACTTTTCACCTTCAGAAAGTGCACCCTGAGTTCCAAGGAACATGTTTTTCTGCATTGATGGCACAAACAACAAACAAAATTTTTTTAGCTAAAGTTGTACAATAACAAGTTGACAGTGCTCTGCTCAGTGTCTCAGCGACTTAAAAGTGCACACGGACATTTTGCAGACTTGTTCCCCAGAGCTGCGTCCCTGCCTGTCCTTGTTCTTGTTATCAGCACACTCAGGCCCGTACGAGGAGCAGCGTTTGATGTGTTTCCCAGACGGTTTCAGGAGTCCAGTGAGAGCTGCGGCAGCACATTCAAACAGTCCCAGTAGAGGCTGAGACGCTGCTAAAACACTGGCCCTGTGATCGCGCTGTGTGAAGTCAGCGCTCTGAGGCCAAGGCCGCGCACCGGGCATTACTCAAACTCACACACCCAAGTATACAGCACCGTCAGCGGAAGCTCTGTGGAAATCTATTCTCTTCTAAATATAAACACTCTCAAGGAGTTGTAGTACACAATTGCATTTAAGTCTGCAAGTCTCTGTACCCTGTAGTAAAATAACACAAACTCAGATTTACAAAAAATATGTCTGGGACAGGTCACAGCACTGGGGTCATAAACTCCTGGTGCAAGTTTAGCAGATGATGTTGTGATGAAATGTGGTTTCGATGTCAGAGCCCAAGACCAAGACAAGACTGAGTTCAAATGTGCTCAAGTCCGAGACGAGACTAAGACCTAGAGCGGTCTTGAGAGTCTCAGGTACTAGTACACTACAAAGTATCTATCTTAAAAGGGTGAAAACATGTTTGGAGTGTCTCATCCAGGATGAGGACACTGATGCAGGCAATACTGAGTAAGTAATAAACACCCTCTGTGTGACACAATGGCAGCTTTATCTATTTTTACCCACACAGGTGCATTTATTAAGTTTTTGACCCAGCCCAGTCTCCAGAGAAAACATAGATACTCAACGAAATATGATGTTTTCACATGTTTTTTTATCGTCAATATATAGATACAAATTTTGTTGAAGCCACATGGCGACGTTTTCTTTGAGTTTAATCTGTAAATCTTAACCTACACCAAGCATCAGTCCTGAACTTACCCATTTTAGTAACTTCAAGCCTAAACAAAGAAAATGTCGCCACGTGACCTCAACCAAAATTGTACTATTTTGACATTTCTTTGTATATCTGCGATTCCTCCAGAGACTGTGTTGTTTTGATCAGAGGTGGGACCAAGTCATGGTTTTGCAAATCTCAAATAAGTGTTAGGGGTCTCATTTATAAAACTCTACATAGAATTCTTACTGAAAGTGTACCTACAAACAAAACACAAACTTCTACAAACTTTATAATTTCTCATTTCTCTCAGCACAGAACTCTTTCTGCGTCATCTCTGAAACCTCAGGAGTTTTTCAGATTGTATTGTATGTATACTCATTTTTATGTCAAGTTGTCTTTTTGTACGGATGTACGCTTTATAAATACGACCCCTGGTCTTTGGATCCACTGACATGGAACTTTATAAGTCCCAAGTCTGTGCCCCGCAAACCCAAGTCGAGTCCAAATCCTCTGCTTTTAGTTTGAAGGCATTTCAAGTCTTTTATATCGTATTTTATATCAAATTACTAAATGCATCTTTTATTTCCACATTTTTTAACACTAAACTAATAAGTGAATTTACAAAATTAAACTTAGTCCTGACCTGACCTGCGAGTTAAAAGACAAGGGCACACTTGCTCTCGCTGCGCTCACAGGACTGTGTCTGAGATGATACAGGAGAACACTTGTAATCCATCTTCAGTGTAAAGACACATTTGAGAAAAAAAAAAGCCTAATTTGTGTCCCTGTATTGATACTTCTCTCACTATTCAGATGAGTTGTTCAAAAGAATCAGAGAGTCACTAAAATATTACCTTCTTACTAACATCTGAACTATTACTGCAGTTTTCAGTTTTAATTTGATTCAATGTCCAGCCCTTTTGTCAACACTCGTAAACACTTGCCCAGTAAACGTCACATGTAAAGTATAAAATGTCTGCTTGTATGTAACTGTGTATCTAAGACCTCCGACTGCGCTCATACCAGACGATACTTGTGTAAAAGCCCACATAGTGAGCATAGCTGAGGCCTCTCCAAACCACCCAACACAAACGTATATGTACAGTCCACGAGTCGGGTTTGAACAGCTGTCGGAGGCATAAGTCACGAGCTAATGTATCACAAACGCACCGCCCTGTACAAAGCCTAATGCACTCTTTAATCTATGGCCACTCATCAGCAAAAGCAATGAATAAAATATAAATACGGGCTTAATGTAAATTGTTTAATCACTTAATTGCATGTTTAATTGGATTTGTGTGTGAATGGGAAGATTAATGGAAAATTTGACCCTCCTGGTTTTCACTGTAGAACCACAGAGCCAGTTAAAAGCTTATTCTATAGATTAGTTTGTACAGTTCTATAGCATTATGTGACTTTATTACATTTCTAAGCCATAAGATCACAAGTAGAGCTGAGTTAATCTAAATTTAGATAATATTGTGAATATTTCTTTCCATAAAGTGAATATTGAAGTTTTCAAACACATGCTGCAATTTGAAAGAGTGATGCTGTTAAGGGAATATACTGTATGATTAAATTGGCCAATATTTAACATTCGTCTGGCTAAAGGTTGTGTTCACACGACATTATATAGGCCAATAATGTTTAGTACAGATAAGGATCAAGCCGCTAAAATTTGTTGTGGTTATGTCTAATCACAAATATGAATAATATCACAATAATTTACTAAACGTATAGGTGTACAGTTTGAAAGTCTCTAAAACATTTATTACTGCACAATATGCATGTAATTATTGTACTTTGGTCTAGATGGAATGAACAATGATTCAAAGTGAACAAATGTAAACACAATGTTGAGCAAAAATCATTTAACTTTGTCTCAGAGTCTGTAATTAACTCTGAAGAGACTCATAATTGTGATTATCATCATGTGCGATTATCATCATGTGCGATTATGAAAAACTTTAAGATTATTTATGTGGCCCTTTATTATTGTGATTAACGATAATATCGTATCCCTAATTACTAATAAACATTACCAGAATGGAAATATTGTGAAATTACACTGTTACCATAAGTTGAGCACATCTGAATATAAGTCGCACCAACTAGACTAAAAAATATATAATAATAATAATAATAAGATAAAGTACATATATAAGCCGCACTTGTCAATAGTAAGTCTATGAGAATCTATAATTTTGCTGCATCTTTGTATAAGCCTCAGAGATCAAAGCTTTCGAGAAAAGTATTGCGGCTTGTAGTTCAGAAATTACAGTAGTTGGAACAATTGGCTTATGACATGTGTTTTCTACTAAAAAGTCTATGATGAATGCAGTCCTTTGTGAAAAAACAAGACTACTGAAGATGGCACAAAAATGCCATCTGAAATAAGTGAAATAAGGCTTGAAATAAGTTGTAAGTATGAGGTTTTTTGTAGATTTTTGCCTTAAAATAAAACTGCCAATGGAACAAGCACAACTAAAAATTGTGACTAAGAAGGCTATTACAAAACACATTGGCAAATCCTATAGTAAGAGTGTTAAAATTTAGATAAATGTGGCTCAATTCAGGCACTTATTCATCGACATTTTTCAGTTGTAAGTGCAGCAATCTTAACTTATACACAGTAATATCCTCCAGCTACGGTAGTCCTGACCAAGCCTAGCAACAACATCTGGAGATGGGTCCCCGAGCGCTGCACTGCGGCGATCACTGCTCCTGAGGAGATGCCCCAGAGGCATTGAAGGATGGGTCAAATGCAGAGGACAAATTTCCCTACGGGGACAATAAAGTGTACCTTAACCTTAACCTTAATAACTCCTGTCCTGTACATTAAGCTTGCCTTGTCTATTTAAAAGTTCACAGCATCACTTACTTATTTTTTGTCAGTTAATCACCTTATTTGCACTAGCATTCATTTTTAATCGACGAAACACTCTATATTACATTTTTGCATATCTTGAAACTAACATTCACGATATTGTCTAAAATTCAGTTTTTGCACTTTTTTTTTTTTTTTACTTTTCTGCAAAACAACACACATGAAGTAGTCTTTTGATTGCAGATTGGGCCTAGTAGATACATTTTCAGATCATATAGAAATTAAATTTTTGTCCAAACACCATTCACATTGTTATCGACAAATCTATTCCCCTCACCTCTTGAAACACTTAATATTTCTTTGCTGCTTCTCAGTTTGGCGCTTAACATTCTTGCCACACTAGTAAAAGTCATCTAAGGTCAACGTTTTGGTTTCGCGGTCGACTCGGGGGGGAGAATAAAAACATTTTGCAGCAGCTTTAGCTCATTTGGACCTGAGCGAATCTGCGTCTGCGGCGTGCCTTTTGACGGTCTGTCTCAAACACACCTCAGCCTCGCCGTGGAGTGTGTTTTTGAAGTGAAAGTGGCGCGTCCCGGTCGGAGAGAAAGCTGGTCCTGCCCCGGCCCTCTGTCACTCCATAAACAGCGTGTTGCGAGCGGGTCTGGGAGGTCCCGTCTGACACATGACAGACAGGTGCTGCTGCCCGTCAACCCCGCAGACACACGTACGGAGGCTAATGCAGAAAACAGCTCCGTGTCATTACCGCTCACTTTAGAGGAACGAGATTATGATGTGTGTGTCTGCAGATGTGTGTTCAGATGGTTTACATTCTTCTGTTCGCTCCATGTTTAAGGTTCATGTCATAAGGTCAGCTGGTGGGCAAGTTTTCTATAGTATTTACATTGTATTAAACCCAAAGACATGTGGTATTACTGCATAAAAACACATTTAGACCATATTCTCTTTAACTGCCTTCTGTCTGTGTTACATTGATATTGAATAAATGTAATCTACTGACCTGTTTAAATCTGTTGCACTCATAATCCCTGCCTTTGCACAACGACATTTCACTGGAATTCAAGTAGATTTTGGATTGTGTGCTTTTATTGTGGATTAAACGTACCATCTTAAAACCCTAAAAGTATGATCCAATAACTGCAGTATGTAGATGGAGATAGGATGTAAGTGAAAACACAACATTTCTGTTGAGGGTCTACTAATTTTTGGATGTTTTGCATTGTGATTTGAATGCATCGTTTCCTGCTAAAGGCTCTTACATTAAATTACCTAGTCTACAAATTTTGCTCTAAATATAGTTGCATCGTCTCTGTACAAGCCAATACATGTAGTCAATAGAAAATGTTTTTTTTTTCAAAGCTGTTTTGAGTTTTACCATGAACAAAATGTAAATGACTGATCTAGTAGTAAGTCATACTTAATTTCTAAATATGGATAACATGGGCAATGCACGTACACTCGAACCAGTGCTATTGTCAGCCTACTGCAAGAGTTTATCACTGTGCAAAAACAAAAGTTACTGTATGTTGCTAAATCAACATTTGTGAATGAAATTTGACTCTAAGATCCATAAAAGTGACATTCAGGTGAGTGAAAAAACTGTGAGGAAAAACACTGTCTCAAGTTTCAGGAGTCAGACTGATGGACAGAGCTGCTCTTGTCTCGTTTTGTTGTTTTAATCAAAGAAGTTTCCCCTAGCTAACCAGATGGATAACGCATGCGCAGTACAGTGATCGACGTTGATTGATAATTCCTCTTTAGTGTATGTTTTACATCATACTGAGAAAACATTTAGTCTAAAGAAACACTCATAAGGCCTATATCTTCGAACCTTACAGCCGTGTAGTTGTGATCTTAAGACCAGTTTTGATACCTCTTTTTTTTTTACAAACTCGAGCACATTTGAACTTGTTTCTTGGTCTCGGAGGTTCTTGGATTTGGTCTTTTCTTGGACTCGGTCTTATCCTGGACTCAGTCTTAGACTCTGTCTTGTCTTGGAGATCATGTAGACAAATAAATGTATAAAACTTCCAAAGACGGTTTTGATTTGGTCTTGATGGGCTGCGGTCTTTGTCTTGTCTCTGTCTTGGACTTTGTGGTCTTGAAAAGGTCTTGATCTTGATTGGTGTGATCTTGACTACTACACTACCATATAGGAATCAGCAGAACTAAGAAACTAGTGCTCTCTTGTGAAAATACACTATCAAATCAAAAGTAATATTTCCTTTCTTCGTCTTTGTGTATCTTGTGTCTACGTGTATCAGAAACACATCTAAGCACCTTTTACACAGCTAAATATAAAAATTAAAGAGTCAGTTTCTCAGGAGAGCTGGTGCCGGGTCAGGATTCAGAAATTGCAAGTGCGAGATTTCCTCCGGGAGACAACACTTGCTTCAAATACCTCGAAAATCATATATAACCATCACCTGCAAAGACATTTATTGAAGAGGTTACTTAGTTCGGCTGTACATTACTGTATATGGTTTAATGGCAGCTTTCATTTATTCATTTATAAGATGAGTACATAGATTGACATTTGCAGTCTTTAGCACACAGCCTGTAATATTTGTGAAGTTCTCTTGCACCAGACTGTGCCGACTCAAAGCGTGTGTTCCTCTCGTCTGCAGGGTTAGAGTCAGAGTCTGGTGAAAATGGCAGAAGTCGGACAGTTGTGTTTGGACACCTGCTTTTGTCAATCACCCCACAAATGGAAGCGGAGAAACACAATACACAGAGTTTAACAGGGATTAAGCCACAGCAGAATTAGCCTGAGAATATGTCCACAGAATGGGACGGAACAGAGCACAGCGGAAAGGACGTGGGCTGTAATCATTCTCTCAGGTTTTCAGGAAACTCAGCTGAACTTGGGCTATATTTTTTTATGTTTTAACTGACCATAAAAAAAAGAATACGTTTTGCTGTTAACATGGGCAATTATGGATATTTTTTATCTCATACCAATATAAATGTTTGGCCTCCTGCTGTTGAAAAATGCCAGTGTTGATATTTGAGTTGAAAATCCATTGCAAAACACTCACAAATAACTTCAGTAAAATGTAATAAATATAATTTGTTTAGAATATAAAATCATTTGTCTGTTTATACATGAATTAATTTGTTTGTTTTTTCTTAATTGTTTGTTGTTGCATTGTTATTCTTTAATCTATTCAAAGTAGCAAATCTTTGAGGACAGACTGAGACTGACATCACATAGAGACTGGGAAACCATCAAAAATATCATGCAAAATATTGGCCAATTGCTTTGATACTGGCAGATTTCAATATTGATATTGATATGAATCTGGCTTATAGAGCCAGGCCATTCATAAAAAAATTGAGAAATCGAATCGAACCGTATTGAACCGAAATGTCAGTGTTTTGAATCGAAAGATCGAAAAAGAAAAAAAAAAATGTCAGTAAAAATGGAGCAAAAGTCAAACTTTGAGGCAGAATATTTATAGTTAAAAAAAAAATCAAAAAATGTGACATATTTAAAGATTTAGTTTTGTTTATGTTCACGAATGGCATTTTTCTCTCATTTTTTTTCAACGGTTAAACAATTGAATTGAAAATCGAGAGCAATCAATATGAGAAAAAAAATGTGATTATATTTTTTCCTAGATCGCCCAGCGCTACTTATATCCACACAAAAAAAGGCTTTATTTCTGGTGAACTGCACAATTAGAGAAACTGCATGGCCCAAAAGCAATGCTTTTAAACAGGGCCAGATACTGATCTGTTTGGAGACTGAAAATATGTATAAATAAGACAAAACTGTTCAAAATTAGCATCCTGTTCTGTTTTGAAATGATGTACAAATAATTCAAACTGAAGATTAAAGCTGCACTCCCCCAAACTTTTGTCTTGTAAGAACTGGTACAGTTACAATTTACTTCTCCAGGGACCGGTCGAGGTTTGGTAGCTCCAATGACAACAATATAAAATGCAAACAACTAATTATTATGTTTTTAGCTATTTTTTTTGCTTGAAATTGCTGTTTATTGGTTTAAGTTTAATAGATCCGCTGGGGCTCAGTAGCAGATGGCCCGTGGTCTGATTTTGGGCCACAGACCCATGGTTGGGGACCCTTGGTTTGATTTTGATTGATCATTGAACAAAATCACGTCAAATTTTATCTAGCATATTGACCTTTATTTAAACAGGAAAGTCCCTCTGAGACTCAGAATCTCTTTTGCAGGGGAGTCCTAGGGGAAGCATTAATGAACATGTTTTTTTTAGACGTGAGTACCGGAGAAAACCTACACAGACACAGGGAGAACATGCAAACTCCACACAGAAAGGCCCCTGGTTGACTGGGAATCAAACCCTGGACCTTCTTGCTATGAGGCCAGAGTGCTAACCGCTGAACCACTGTGTCGCCCTTAGCTTTACTCAAAATTATTATTTGTCCATAAAACACATCCATCCAAAGTCATAAAACAGGATAAATATTGATCAAACTAAACCTTAAAAAAACTTGTCCAAGCCAAGTTAATTGCAAATATAAAACCAAACTGCCCTCTCAAGTCTCAATAATACCTTGATTAACACAGGCCTGTGATACATTTGTCTCTTTGTTTGCTGCTAATGAGCTGTTTCTGAGTCAGTTTGGGCTGAGTTTAAGTGTCGTTAGAGAAAGAGAGAGAGAATAAGAGAGAGAGAGAGAGAGAGAGAGAACCAGAGCTGTCCGGTGATGTCATTGCGTAACGGTAAAGTCTGTGAAGCCGGTGCAGGTCTTTTGTGAGCTGCGTCTCTAAGTGCCGCCGGTGAACGTGCTGGTTGCAGTTGGCAGGACCCAGGAATGTACCCCCCCACCCTGCACCCCCCCATCCTAACCGTCACTGCACATTTATATACAGTAGGCTGAAGGGAACACACTTTACTGTCCTGGGAAAGTCAGGCTGAAGGTGAGAGATTCTGAGGACATGCAGAAGAATAAAAACATGGCGCTCATTTATTGTTAATAAAAAACTTAACTTTGTCTTCAGTTAGTGATTATGCTGCATATAAAATTCTACTTTACTTCCCTTGGATATTTTATGTGCGTGTTTTATGTGCCTCGTTCACTCCCTCAGACTTGGTGGTGTCCTGGAGTAAACTCAGGAAAGAAAACCCTGCTGCCGTCTTGCACCTGTGACCTAAATCTCTTTTATTATCTATAAGGTTTATCTCTGTGGTGTTTGTACAATGTACTTAGTTTAGTTGATCTAACTTAATAGTTAAGTTATTGTAAAGTTGCATAAAAATGTCACCCTGCATTTACAGGGAAAAGGGGAGAATAAAATATTACATTTATAGAATGTTTTTGAGTATTTTGACTAAAACACCACAACAAAAAAGATGCATTTAGCAAAACCAAATTGTATTAGATTTTACCACAAGACTGCTTTGATTAAGATGCCAAACAGTGTAGATGTAAAATACATTGGCAAAGGCATAATTATCTGTTGCATCTCAATCATATTTGGAGCGATCTGGGGAAAAAATATTATCAAAATATTTTTCTCATATTGATTGATTTGCCTAACGTTTTCAAAAACAAATGAAAAATGCCATTCATGAACATACACAAAACAAAAACGTCCTATTTTTAATTTTTTAAAAAACTATATTAGTATTCTACCTCAAAGTTCGATTTTTGCTCCAAACTACACATTTGTATTGAAAAAAAAAATTGATTTTCAATTTTTCGATACAAAACCCACCACCAGATAACTGACAACTCGTTTCGTTTGATTAATGTTTGTTCTGCACACATGAAAATCATGTGTTTCCATGTCAAGACTTCAGTTTGCATAAAGCAAATAATGTTGGCTGATATGCTAACGCTGCTGGAAAGCTCAAAACAAGTCTGAATGTTTTTTACAGATCCACGTATTTAGAACAGTGTTTTCTGAGGCTGAAATGGTAAAGAATAGTATCTCACAGACAGATCTGATGAAGAAGCAATCTCAGAGCAAGATTAAAAACTCCAAAACCTTGTCATCTTGAACTAATGATGACCATAGTTTCAGCCCAAAGTCGCTGAGATAGGCTTCAGTCCAGATTCATCTTTACATCCCTAATGACCATTTAACCAATCTGGCCAACGTATTTTCCTGTTAAACCTCCTCCTAACAGCCGTCCTGTACACCTTGCAGAGTGTCTGACAGTGCCCTGTAGAAGAGCGTGGGAAACCCTGTCCTCATGAGGACCGACAGTGGGACAGGCAGGGGCGACAGTAGAGACACTGAGGTGAATTAGCGTCTGTGTCTTGGCCCGAGTCGAGGCGCTCTGTGTGTCCAGCCTTAAATCTGGCCGCGCTGCTTTTCTCAGTCCCTGCGCTGCCATTAATCCTGGATGTTTGCCTGTTTGTCTATAACGGATTATAAGGCCCTGGAACTAATGAGGTTTAGGTCTGAAGCGAGAGCCAAGAGCAGACAAAGACGACAGGCCCTGGAGGACAGGCAGGAGACATTCAGGGCTGATGTTACCAAGCACAATGAAGCCCATAAATGACAAACTGATGGGCATTTGTATATATAATTTCACATTACAGACTGAAATTATTAAAGCAATAGAAAATTCATGTTTAAATTTCAACTAGAATCCCTGTTTATTTGTTTGTTAGTTAGTTGTTTTACTGGCCAGTATTGTGGAACTGTATTTTTCTTTGTCATTGTACTGGGCAAAGCTGGTTTGACTCAAAATTGTAAAAAGTGTAAATACATGCACATGACTTAAAGGTGCTTGGCTGTTGCAGTAAATATAAGAAAGGAGGTCAAGCCCAAACAATTTCTCCAAATCTGCAAGTTTAATAAGACAGACAACATTTCGATCCAGGATCTCCCTCAGGTCAAGAGGGTTACCCCGGGCTCACACTACATCCAGTCCAACTCCGGTGCAGCCACCGGAGTCTTTACTTAACTTGAAAAGTCCGAGAGTGGCTCACACGGCGTACAGTCCAGTCCGGTGTCTCCGGTACGGCCAATCCGGCGCTCCGAATCCGTTTCGTTTGTTTCAAATTTTGGCCGGACGCCGGAGCGCACCGGAGCCCTTTTTGATGAAGTTGTGAAAAAAAGACACGATAAACAGGAAACCAAGCGAGCGCGGGTGAAGTGAATCCGGTAGTTTTCAAAATAAAATCATTACGTTACCGCTAATAATACAAAATACGACATTTACACGATTATGTAACACATAGAATGTAAATAAACCTCCCGTACTTACCCACTGTGCGGCGAAAAATCCAACAGAAAATCAACTGACGTGAAATAAGCCCAAAACTCTGCGCGTGTTCTTTGTTTACATATACATGTCCTCAGTGAAAGAGAGAGAGAGAAAAAAAGTGCTCAGCGATCGCGTATTTTCCCACGTTGAGCGTGAACCTCCGTGAGTTCGGGGTCTCGCGTGGTCGGCAGCAGAGCCTGTGGCTGTAGCAGGACTGCAGACCACCGTAGCTAATGTGAGTCACCCACCGTAGCTAGACCGGTCCGGTGACTGCACCGGAGTTGGACTGGATGTAGTGTGAGCCCGGGTTAGGGTTCCTTATTGACCTAAGGAAGATCCTTCGGGGAGATTTGGAGATATTGTGTGGGCTTGTCCTCCTTTATTAACTCAAAATTGTGTAAAAACAAAATGCCGTGGAACTATCATGTCATGAGGACGTATCTATATTTACCAGGTGTTGAGTAGACGCGCTATGAAAAGTGTCAAAAGACGCTATTTTCTTAGCATCTTTTAGATGGATTATCGGTCGATGTCACTTTCCGCTGTACTGTTCATGCTCCTTGAAGAAAGCAACGCTGTCCATCAGGTTGGCTGTGGAAACTTCTTTGATTGAAACATCAAAATGGACTAGAGCTAGCCTTTTTGGATGAGGTCTGAACCGGTCTGACAGACGTCTGTCTCCTGAAGCTTGAGACAGCGTTTTTCTCAGTTTATTCACTCACCTGAATGTAACTTTTATGAGTCGTAGGGTCGAATTTTGTTCACAAATGTTGTAGCAGCGTGTTTGCTTTCACACAGTGATAAACTCTTGTGTTTAACTGACAACAGCACTAGCTCGACTTGTTGCTACATCTTGTGTTAATGAGCTGTGGTGCTTTCTGTATTCCAGGTGTGTGCATCTCCTGTGTTATTAAACAAAGAATCCCTTTATAGACGGGTTTCTTGTGAGGACATTTTCTGTGGGTTCAGTAGCTGTGTTTTGGTCTGAAGTGACAAAAGTGGGCAAGATGAGGTCTGGCGTATGGAGTTGGTTAAGATAAAAATGCGCAAAAAACCCTTTTTTCATCCTCATGATAAGTTATAGACATGCCTGAAAGTCTACATTTGTTTGCAAGGTTTTGGCACATTAAATTGTCATTTGTCAGGGATTTTTTTTTTTTTTTTTCAAAATTCCAGAATTATTCAGATAATTAATTGTGCTGAAAATAAACACACACAAGTATGGCTGGGTTATATTTGGCATATCTACATTATAATCTTCAGACAATACAATGTCAATCCAACAGGAAAATGTTCAAACATGTCTTTTAGTTGAAGCTGAACAATCAGACAGTGCAGTGATCAATTTTAAGGGAACTCAAGACAAAGAAGGCTGGGAGCTATACTATATTAGACAGTATAAACGTGAAAGGTGGGTTTTAGTGTCATAGTTTTGAAAAGATTGTAACACTGTGATATATGTTTAAATGTAATTTGATAATGCATCTCTGTGTGTATCATGCTGCCCCAAAACAAACTCATTTCAGGTCAAAAATCAAATACAGTTACCTCTGTCAAGTCAAGGCTTCGTACAGCAGTTCTGGAATAATACTTTTTACACTTTCTGTTTAAAACGTGAGTGTGAAAGCTGCAGAGAAAAGCTCGTCTGTGTTCCTCTGCGCTGCTTTTGTTGATCTTTGCCTCGTCGACAGTCGAGTGGTTCAGCCTCAGTGAGTCAAAGCTGGTTTTATGAATAAATGACCCAATTAATCAAACAGGAGCACTCACGTCATGTGCACTTAGAGATTAACAACAGACGCCTCAATTACCCAAAGCTTTTTAGGGCAAAACTCTCTCTAGAGCAGATTTAGGCAATTACAGTCTTCTCCTGTTTACTCACAGACAGAGGAAGTCATGTTTTCATACAAAAACAAGTCATAATTTTGTGTAAAATAGTTAGGATGCGATATCGAAAAATGCATAGTCATGTTTGTGCGACTAGGAAAGGGTTGATGTCACTGTCATTTCTCAGGCAAACAAATTAAAACAACGGCTTATTGTCGCTATGTTCTTACTGAAGTAAGTACTGAAGTTGTCTGTTGTGACCCAGAAATGACTAAAATTTGAGCTTTTTTTTTTTTTTTTTTGCTTTTTTTTTTTTTATTTACTTAAAAAAAAAAAACTCTTGACCTAATTCCATAAAGTGTATTTTGAGGCAGTCAAATGGACATGATCATGGTTAGAGCTTTGGCTCTCAATAAAGATATTGTGGGCTCAACTCACAAGACCAGGGCTATTCAACTTTATTTTCCAGAGGGCCAGATTTTACTGAGGACCATGGCTTATGGGCCGGCTGTAGTTGCACAATACATATAAATAAAATAAAATATATTTATATATGGAGTGATAGCAAAATTTGTATTGCTCTACCAAATGTTAAAATTTGCGTTAAAGCATATAACCTAATCTAAACCAAAAGAATCTCCGCATTAAACCAGATTTAAACCAGGACTAAGTGAGCAGAGTTAAATCAAGACTGAAATATTCACTGTAAAAATTAGATAAAATTGGATAGAGAGTGAATAAATACTCAAAATGTGTTTGTTTGAGCATATTTTAACTGTCTTCAAACTAAATTTACCAAAACAACAAGAGCTAATTGTATTGTTTGGCTAAAATAAAATATTTAATAAATAATTTTCTCACTGGAAACAAAGAAACAAGTAGAATACACTACATTTACAAGGCAATTCTTCTTTTCAAACACTTATTGACAATATAAGAAATTAAAGTTTGCCACTATTTCTTGAGTAATTACCCAGAACTAAATCTACAAACAAAAGAAAATATGTTTTTGTAATATTTTGAAAACAAATGAGGGCCAGATCATATCTTTGAAGGGCCGATTTGGCACCCGGGCCTTAAGTTGAATGTGCCTGGGTTAGATCATCTCTCTGGGGGAGTTTGCATGTTCTCTCTGTGTTACTGTGGGTTCTCTCAGGTTATTCCTCCAAAAACATGTGCTCCATTGTAGCAGTGGAAAATGAATGAATGATAACTGTTAAGAATATTGACCAGAATAAATCCAAGATGTGTTCACTATGAGCTGAAATTGGCAAAAATGAATATCTTGACATTTTGTGGACAATATTTCATCATCATTAAAACGTGTGTTGACATTTTTTTTGTTGTTGACGTCTACAGGTTGCGTTCACTTTGTAAAATTCACTTTTTGCATTGCAATGAATTTTACTCGATATTCTATTTTTTGGACATCTTGAAAACAACATTCACAATATTAGTTAAAATTCTATATATTGCATTATTAGACAGAGACATGACATTTTTAGATCAATAGATACAAGAAATCTGCTCTGGGGAATATTGTTTTGCCTTGTCGACTTAAAATTACTTTTAAAAGAAATGCAGTCAACGTGTCATTCCAACTCAACAATGACTCATGATTTGAACCTCCTGGAACCTAATTTACTCCAACCTTTTTCTTTTATGAACAAAAAATGTCATATTGCTCTGACCCAGGACTTTCTAAAATGACTCTATTTGTCTGCGTGGCGTGTGGAGATGTGATTTCTAAAGCTTTTCTTTCATTTGTTCTGCAGAGAGGAGGCCAGAGGAAGCAGGGGATGGGACTGAAAACCTGGATTTGTCCGCTCGACCTCGGCAAACCCAAAGTTCACGGTTGATCCTGAAGTGGTTAAGACTGAGGTAAGTTCAGTGTCTAATGCGGGTTTTGTCAAAATATTGTGTTTTAGACTGAAAACGTGACTGGTTGTTGTGGATGTGGTTGGACTAAAAGACACAACAAACAGATCCGGTGCCATTTTTCAAGTTTAATTAAATGTAGAAGGACTTGATTGTAGATTAAAGGAATCTTGTCTTCTTGTAGTTGGACATGGTACAGTTTATTTAAAGCTTACATATAAAACATTTTCTATAAACTCAAAATATCCATTTACCTCAAAAACTGTTCACAAATTAAGTCTGTGTTGGTGAGGACTTGTGTTTTGCTGAGATAATCCATCTCACATCACAGCAGGTGTTGCATAAGATGCAGATTAAACACTATGCATATTACTTAGGTGTGTCTTTGGCTGACCACAATAAAAGGACACTAACATGTTTTAGCCTACACCACCCTTCATAATGCAAGTTTTCAATGCTGTTGGATGCATTGAAAATTCTTCTTTTTGTTCTCTATCTTAAGCTGTTTTCAAAAGCAATTAGAATTTATCAGTACCTCCAAATATTTTGTTAGTTGCCCATGTCTGCATTCAACACAGTATCAGTAGAGGGCGTACTTTTACCACGACACAAAAACACCGTATTTTGAGCACGAGTTCACAGCTGTTTTTAGTACTTATGTTACGCCGTGCATTTAGCACGATATGAAAAAGCATAAAAATGACACGAGATTTCACAGCGTCAAAATAGTTTTGATTGAAGCCACGTGGGGACGTTTTCTTCAAGTGAAACGGGTAAGTTTAGGCATGAAATTACTAAAATGGGTAAGATTAAGTCTGGGGGGATTTCATTAATATTCATAAATAAGAACACGTCTTAACAACCACCATTGAAATGAATGGGGACTGTGACGCGTAGTATAATTACGCAAAACAGCTGTGAACTCGCTAAAGTCTGACTATTTGAAAATAAAGCGCTTCTATGCACATGTAGGGTCAATTGTACAGACTGTCAGTCCAAGAAAACATTGGACAAATTGTTTGCAATTTGATGCATTTGAGTGCATTTTAGGTTTTATTCTCACATCTTTAGGCCTTTATACTTCAAAAGGCTTATTATCCATTCTGGCTTCTCTCGCTGCAGTGCATTCTGGGACTTTTAGTTCGAATTGTTGCTTGCTTTTATCATGAGGCCACACAGAAATCATCTTGGCGTCACATTTGGCCCTTGTGCCACTGGTTTGTCACTCTTTGTGTAGAAGATTAAATGAAACATTTAAACAACTTCCTGACACACATTTCAAACAAAGACAGCTGCTTTTGCGACTGAACTTTTCTGTTTTGTAAATAGTTTGTGAAGGTCGGCCTTGATTAAGCAATAAAAAGTGTGAACTTTCTGTAATATTTACCTTTATTTACATTACTAATCTTTGACATATCACCAACCACTAGTTTAATATAAGTGTTTTTATTGCAGTTTTAGTTTTATGGCTGACAGGATTAAATGCATTCCCTTAGTCGTTTTATAGTTCTTTGTTCTTTGCAATAGTTTAAAAAATGGAAACGCTCAGCCATTGTTTTGTTTCTGACACTCGAGAGGAGACAAGGTAATAAATATTGCCTCGTGGCTGTTGGCTTGTCCGATATTAAAATGCAGCTGAGTGTCCCGGGCCATGGATGAGTGCTGATTGTAGCTGGAGGCGGTTTGGACAAAGCAAAGTTCAGATCTGAAAGGAGCCGTGGTGTAATGAGATATTAGACTGTGAGCTGCTGTGATGGGTCTGGGCACAGGCAGGCACTATTGTTCTGTTTGCTTAAAGGCACTTAACTATGCATTATTAAGACTTTGTTGAAATGACTTTGGACACTTAAGTCTTCGAGGAGGTTTTGACTCAGAGGTAGCTTCAACATCAAAAGAGCAGTTCAGACGCTTGAAATAATTGAAACTGAATCTCTTAGTGACTACAGAACTGTGACTTATTTTTGAAGCCATTAGTAAGTTATACATTTGTTTGGATATGCTTTCTGTCCATTTATAGAATACATTTCTAATTTAAAGTCACTACTGTAAAGAGTGCTGTGCTGTTATATAAGCCAGGCTGTTGCCACCCAGTGCCTCTGCTCAGTTTGATTTTACTTCAGCCAATAGGTCAAATATTTAAGAACTGCAGACGGTTCGCCAAAAGCTGGAAGTCCGATCAACCAAACAGCAAACAGATTGGATAGAACCAACCCAAGATGAGAAAGCAAACTGTATAGGGTTGTGCAATTAATAGAATATCAAAAACAGTTATTGCTGTAATCGTTTACAAAAATTCTGCAATCCAGTAATCGTAATTATTGATCATAACTTATAAGCCTGCTCATAAATGTCTTTGATATAGAAAGTAGATTCTTTACAATTGTAGAATACATGTACGTTTATTTCTGTGAGATCTGTCACATATTTGATTTTTATCTCTTTACTGTCTACATTTAAGGGACACTAACGCTCTGCAGTCTCTCTAAGCCAGGGGAAGTGAAACTCATTTTGACAAAGGGCCACAACCTTGCAAATCTTTGATATAATAATTGTAGAATGCCAAAAGTTTCTGTATTTGATTGTTGTGTTCAAGCGACAATTAATGAGTACTGTACTGTATATATCCACAGTCAAACAGAAAATGAAGTGACATGAACACAAAACTTGTTTACATTCACATGTGTCTGATCACGTAAAGTCCCAAGTTGAATGTGAACCCCCATGAACGTGTGGTCTCACGAGGCTGGCAGAGTTCATACATATGCATGCATTATCTGGTCGTAGTGTGATTGGCCAGATCTGGATCTGGACTGGAATCAGTGTGAGTCCGGTGTAAGGGCCTGATTTATCAAGCCAGGTGCTAAATTGCGTGTGCAAAAATGAAAAATATTCATGTGTTATTTATGAGCATTTTACACAAACTTTAACATTGGAAGATGCACATACAACACACTAAACTAAACAAATATGAAACACCTCAGGTTCTGCATCTTCAGTGTATATGAGAGAGAAAAATGTCATCTCTGCAAAGTTTTTGCTCCCCTTAACCTGTTTTGCACATGAGCAAATGCTTGATAAATCTGGCCCTAAGTGTGCAGAGTTTCTGCAAGTTTTTATAAAGTCTAAAAAAAAAAAGTAAAAAAAAAAAAGTTTGAATTGAATGCCTTAAAACGTATTTGTTGTTGTAGGTCTTAAAAATGTATCCACAAGTCTAAAAAAAAAAAAAAAAAAAAAAAAAAAAATGTTTTTCACACTACTGCTGTTTTGTCAGAAAATCTTTAATAATTTACCACAGCTGGTGTGATTCTTTTATCATTATTTCGTTGATGGGATGCTCGGTTCTTGCATAAATTCATTTGATTTTTCCAATTTTCATAACTGCAGCAAAGAAACCCTCTGGAAAAAAAGCTCCATTGTGAAAAGCTTCAGGTCACGACTCGCAAATACGTCTTGTATTTGTATGTTTTAAATAGGTTTTAAAAGTCTTACCTTTTAATCCTAGAAACCATGTGGGCATTGTGGAGTTTCCATCCCATGTATGTATTCTTTGCCACTAGAACTGACTTAAAAAACCTTTTCATAATAGCCTGGTCTAATTAAATGCATTTTAATCCTTGCCTGTATAAAAAGTTAAGTTAAAAATATGATTAATGAATATCAAAATCCCTAATTAGCTTGTAACTATTGGACAGAACCTGCTTTTGTGGTCACAGCGTAGAAAGCTAATGCACAGTTAATGTAAGCTGTGAACTATAAACAAAACTTCTTCCTATAATCAGTTTTCTATTTCACGCCAAGACATTTTCAAAACGCGCTCATGTTGTTGCTACTTTGCGACGTGTTTAGTTCATCTTGACATTTCAATAAACACAATCCCGCCTTTTTCCAATTGACCCGCGTCAGGCTGGACGGAGGAAGGTCTGCCAGGGAAAACCTCATAACCGCGCTGTCAAAGTTGCACTCCGCTCGTGTTTAAATCCAGTCGACAGAACATCGCCTGCGGAGCCCGTGGCCAAGTCTGAATTAGGCCTAACACATTAACCTCTTTGCATTGAAGTCAGCTGTTGATTGGCATTTAACCTCTGCAATTTTCACAACTACTGTTCTCCACTCAAGGCAGGCGCGGCCGGACTTTCCAACAAAAGCAAATATGTCAGGAGAGAATGGTAAGCCTTGTATATAGGCACAAAGACACCCGGGCCATTTCTATTCATCACACGCGGAGTTGAAGGCTGTAATAGACTTAGCATATGGGCTGCTGTTTAATTACATTGGGGAAAAGTGGATTGGTCCAGTCGGGTGAAAAGGACAGTGCAGAATGTTTATAGCTCTCTGTTTAAATTAAGGTTGTGATGTAGACTCTCTGGCATGAAGACGTCTGTCGGAAAGATAGAAGCGCCATATGGTCATTTGTAACTCAAGGCCCGGTCACTGAAGCTGCTTTTCATTGATACAAAGTGCTAAAGTCTGCTCCAAGTTGACTAGAAATGACTGGTGGGTGGGACTTTTCATGTTTTCTCATTTTTCTTCTCTCTGCATTATATAAGTCTTTCGTCTACCTCTAAGTCTGATTTGTTACACTTTTAAAGGTGCATTGTGTATTTTTTTGACAATTTTTATCATTTAGATGTCTTTAAATTGAGCAGGTTTACATTACCACACATGTATCAATGTTTTGGCTTGAAGAACGGCCTCTCTTGTATGTTTCCATTGAAAAGTGGTTTATTCAGCTGTATTTTTCACATTATGAAAAATATATGTTCATCTTCATCCAGAATGTCTCTCAAAAGTTACACAGTGCACCTTTAAGTCAAAAAAAATAGTTTTCATTTAGATGTCTTTGTTACATAAACTAAATAAGACAAATCTACAGTTTTTATTTAGAACAGGCTTACATGGTCACCTCTCATGTTTGTTTCCACAAAAAAGCTCTTCTTTAGCTTTTTCTTTATTATCCCCATTCATGATGTCTTAAAGTATGGCTTTAACTTTCAAAATTCTAGTGATTGACTTTTCCAATCCAGAAAGTTGCACAGTGCACCTTTAAAAAATACCAAAATTAAGAAGACAAATGGAAAAAGTTGAATAAAACTTCATACTTTAATCAGTTATATATTTAAGCCTTCCTTAGATTGTTAAACAGCAATGGTGAATTAGATACTTCACAATGGACCTTTTAAGCGGGTTATTACTTCTTGTGGAGCTATATTGATCTTATTTTATGTTGTTTAATTAATCCTATTTACATGGCTGTTCTGCTCTTTCCTCTTTGAATTGTCAAAATGGTTTCTTCAAATGTAGCAGTGTTCTTTGAGTCCATACCATCACGTGTATTGTATCTTATCATTCAAATTAAAGGTGGTGTAGCTAACTTTTGTAGTTAGTAAACTTGTGATTTCCACAAAAAAGTTTAGAATAAAGGCAGCACTTTGTGAAGAACTTTGTGAAGTTTGTTGTTTGTAAATAGAAGGTTTTAAGCTGAAATTACAATTAAAAATCAATACGTATTAATATTAACCATGTGTCGAAGATTTATGAGAGGAATTTGATTTAAAACTTAAATCCTTTTTGCAATGTAAAAATCACTTTCTCACCTTTAAGAAATTTGATTGCAAAAAAAAAAAAGGAGAAAGTGATGTATTTTGTAAACGTTGGCGTCTGTCTGTGAAGATAAAGTTAGTTGTGTGAGAGCGCAGAGGACTGAGGTGATAAAACAAACAGTCTGTGACGAGAGACAAAGACGCTGAGGCTAAGGTGAACAAGAGCTAGCACTGCAAAATGAATCAAACTCATGGAAGAGTCACACCAGCTGCAGATACAGCACTGCAGCAACTGTACAAGGTCACTGTTCTGTGGACGACTGAAGGATTCAACATTATACAGAGTCAAAGAGACTGAGAATGTGGCAGCGACTACTCATCATGGACATTTAGAAAAGAGAAAGTTACTCTTTTGGAGATCCACTGATGTGCAATTAAAAATACATGTGATTTTTTTTTTTTGTTCAGAATGCTCTTAGAGGACCAAGTTTTTTAACTTTTACATTTAAAAAATATTTATGAATCTACAAAGGCTAATTGGAGTAAAAAATTGATTACTCAAGTACTAAAGAATCCACAGCTGTAGCCTTACTTAAAGTAGACTGTTTCATTTCCTATTGTCAATCATGGAGTGCATTAGTCCTGAGGGGAGGAAGAAAGTCATGTGTTCATTTACTGTTTGTATAATATAGCATAGCATAGCATAGATTAGCATAGCATAGTATAGCATAGATTAGCATAGCATAGCCATATATGGCCATACCTGCTTGTCAAAGCTGATCCGTAAGATCTCAGAAGCTAGGCAAGATCGGGCCTGGTTAGAACTTGGATGGGAGACAGCTGGAACACCAGGTGTCACAGTGAGATGACAAAAAGTGGATTGTTGTTGTGTCCTTGGCAAGACACTTAACCCACATTGCCTCAGTGTCTGTTACACTGGGTGAGTGGATCCCTGATTGTAAAAGCACTTTGAGTGCCTTGTAAAGTGGAAAAGCGCATATAAATAGAGACCATTTACATATATAGTGTCATAATATTGCATATAGTATTGTATAGTACCATAGTATCATATAGAGGGCGCACCCGCCTGTAAAGAGAACCGCCGCTCACACACACAATCAGTGGAAACAAGTCAAAAAAGCTCCGCTGTCGGCTAACTACAAGAGTTTATCCTGGTGCGAAAACAAAAATTAAGTTCCTAAATCAACATTTGTGAATGAAATTCAACCCGACGACCCTTAAAAGTTACATTCTGGTGAGTGGAAAGACGGCGAGAAAAACACTGGCTCAAGCTTCAGGAGACAGACGTGTGTCAGACTGGTTCATACCTGATTGTTGTTTTTTCCTGTTGTTTTATTTAAGTTTCCCCAGCTAAACGGTATGAGAGCGGCTCTTTCTGCATAACTTTCAGTATAGCAAAGTATTGTATAGTATCTCATAGTATATTGTGTAGTATAGCATAGTATATACTGTAGTATAGTATCTTATAGTATAGTGTCATGTAATTACTGTAACTAGGGCACACAGCGTGTATCATAGACATGCGACAACAAAGAAATTACATTGGTACACATGTATGACAAAATCTATCTTTATTGGAATGTTAATTGTTTTAATTAATTAATTTTACATTTTCATCTCAACTTACGTCAAGTTTTCTGAGTACATGAAAATCAACAGGGGAAAAAAATCACTTTGAAAATGGAAGTTAGCAAATTTTGAATGAATTGACTCCAAATGTGCCAAGACATTTTGTACCACCAAAGGAAACTGGTGTACCACCTTTAAAGCACTGATAAAGAAGGAACAAATTAGCTGTAATCTCTGAACAAATATGTTGTAAAGAGAGCAGACATTTCATTATCAAAGAATCATCTCATTGCAGCTCTTTCTGTCTGTTAATTATTCCTAATGTACTTGATTAAACCAACAATTTGCACATCATTTTGTGGTCAGACCATTACCTCGCGGTCCGTGCGTCTTGTTCTTTAGCTGCTGTGTAGTAACAGAACTTGATTTGTCCCATATTTGTAGCATTCACCACCGGGTTTAGTCTGGAACCGGTTAAAAGTCGTGTGTGGAGATTGTAACACGAAAAAGGTGGGGAGAAACCTGGGGCACTTTGAGTTCGATGCCGTCCAGATGTTTCTCAGAAGTCCACATCTGCTCAGAGGCCGGCCATCTGCAGAATGAAGAAGTGTAAACGCCCTTTAGCTTTAGCGTTAGCCTACTGTTAGCGGCGCCCCGGGTCACCTCATTACACAGACATTTTCCATAAACACGAGGCTTGGTTTCGTTCAGTTTGATCGAGAAAAATGGTCATTAGCACAACGATCTTTCATGATTAAGGTGAACTTGGTGTGGTCAGTTTTTTTGTATACGGTGAAAATGTCAGCACTCACACGGTTTTTGGGGAGGCAGGCAGGACAGTGACATTTTGTGTAATCTATGGCTGCTAATAAGATGATTACAATGTGCTCTTTCATTCAGCATCTATTGAAGCTTTTGTAAACTTTCGGAACAAGTCACAAGCCCACCATCGTCTGAACTAGGACTTTACAACTAAAACTGTTAGAAGGGATTATAGGTCATTATAATGCATTTGTGTAATAGTTTGCTACAATAAAGGTCTCTCTCTTTTGACTGCAGTGATTGTCAATGTTTTACACTCAATGTGTGTGTGTACCAAAACACGTGACTGAAATGCAAATAATCACATGGATAGATAAATCACTTCTCTTGTCCAGGATTATGTAGTGCAATGTGTTAGCAGTCCAATCGGTCTTGGGAGTATCAGTCGCTCTCAACCTATCATATCCCTCCCAAAATTATTTGGAAGCATTATCCCAGACTCAGTTCAGCTCTGGTCCTGTGTTGATGCACTTCTCTCACTGAGGACTGTCCCGTGTGCTGAATTCACGAGTGACAGAAAAGTCTGGTCCCATTTGCCTGATAATTCTAGACACACAGTGCGAAATCAAAGACTCTGGAAACCGGAATTGCAGCGTAAGGACAGTAATTGGGCCAGTTACGGCAACAGAATGAATTAAGACATCTTCAGATTTGATCACGCAAATTGCTCCAGCAAAATACAGCAGATTTTTTCATATTTATGTTTACAGTTTTCAGAGAGAAACACTTTTGAAATCTTGCATAGGTCACCCAAATGGCCTGAGACCGCTCACTTTTAAGAAACAGTCTGTAGTGATTGCACCGGAGCTCAGCCAGAGCTCAACTGAATACAGTCTGAGCCTGGGTGCTTTTTGTATCATATTTATTAGTTACATGTTATTACCATAACTGTAGACCCGTGTTAATAGACAGATAGTGCTTAATGTCTTCTATAGACACACACCTCACTGTACCTCATTATTTACAACTGTAGCTCACTGACATTTTGTTTTTGTAAAAGCTCTCTGAGTGAAAAAAAATGTTGGAGACTTCAGTCTATATTTTCAAAGTTTAGACATTTTAGTATTACTGAATAAATGTAACATGCTTGAATGAGTCAAACAAGCAATCAAATAATTTCAGTGTTCCATTCATTTCCACTCTATTTCAACAAACATGAAGAAAAAAATACTTTTATTGGTTGAAACAGAAAACCTAAATGGATGAGAAGATAATTACTAAATAAAATTTGGCCAGCATTCTTTCAATTTCATAAAAACAATGAATTTATTTACAAATGAACACATGTTGTATCACACTGAAAAAAAAAGAGAGAGAGATGGACAAAACACTGCTGGATCACTGGTAAACACATTCATCACTCTATAGTCAGAATACTTTGAATGAATTTCAAGTTTAGTATTTAACATTAGTCTAAACCAAAAGATATATAAGACGTCTGACAACATAATCTCAAACTGTACGCTTGGACTCCCTGTTAAAACAAAGTCTAAATGTCGATCACCGGACTTAAAAACACACTTCTCCTCTAAACATAACCTATAAATGTGAGCGTTGTTGCGGCAGTGACAGGATGATGGAGTGCTTTTAGTGGATTAGCAGTTGTTCATTGGTTAATATTGACCACATCAGACTTGTGCAGAAACATCATGACTGCTTATTTATGGTTTGAGGCTGCTGTTGTTCATTGATTAGAAGCAGGATCCAGTTCCCGTGGAGGTCTCTGAGGCCGGGCGCTCCATCCATCTCCGGCTGCAGCTGTCAGAGAGGCCCTGTCCCTGCACCACATTTGTCTTGTCACACCTCCATGTTCTCGGGCTAAGGGCAGCCATGTTTGGGCAAAATATCCATCGTGTAAATAACCAGACGTGTTTGCGTAGCTGAATTTCAGTCACATCTGAGTTTGTGTTGAACCTCGACCTAATAGTCTTGTGTTCCTGACTAGTTGTGGTGGAGGTATTTACCGTGTTAGCAATAAGGAAGTCAACAGAGGAAGGTGAAAAAAGCATGATTATTGGAGGATATTTTAGAGCTTTAATAATCCTTGGATCAAATGAATGTTTCCGTAAATAATAGATAATCGAGCTCATGATTCCATTGTTGAGCTTTTACACATACCATAAGTCTATTTACTGGCTGATGTTGACGGATACAACATGTTAGAATCAAATTTGATTACACTTGTTGGTTACGTGTAGGTGTGACCATTTATTAATAAGTCAAAAAATCAATTTTAGTCTCTCCACTGGATTGGCTGACTGCAGATATCATATCCTCACAGACAAATTATCAAAATCAGTATTGGCAAAGAAAAACTGATCCTTTTCTAAGTAGTTACAGATATTTATACTGTATGATAAGTAGACTGTTGTAGACTCTAGGTGCCCCAGTGGGTATACAAATGTAAACTTCTCCAGTTAAACGTGATGCAATGGCTCTTTTACACTGACTGCGAGTCAGGTTTAGTTCAGATATTGGCAGGTTTTTGCCTGTACACCAGTTCTAATCCCTGCAGTCCAGATTTGCACAAAGCCACGTGGATTCACTTGGATTTCCGCGAGAGTGCTTGTGACTTGAAAACAGCATCAGACTGCTGCAGTCTCTGAGAAAAATAGACTCTCTTTGGATTCTTTCAGCACACCTTCACAAGTCCTGCACTTGCGTCCACATTGCTTCGAGGTCTGTGTACAAAGGTGCATAGATTTTAAGCACTCTCTAAGTATTGCAAGACCCGGGCTGGTACCAATTAAATTGCAGGTGCAGAGTTAAAAAAAAAATCATGCGTTATTTGCGAGCAATTTATACAAACTTTAAAATTGGAAGATGTGCATAAACCGTATTACACAAAACAGATATGCATCACCATAAATTCTGCATCTTTAGTGTCTGTGTGAAAGAAAAAAGTCAGCTACGACAAGTTTTTGCTCTTACTAACCTGTTTGCACATGAGCAAATGCTTGATAAATCTGGCCCTCAGTGTACGACAAGGCTAGCTTTTCTGTGGGACTTTTGTTTGTTTCCATGGACATTGTTACCTGTAATACTGTATTTAGTGTGGCAATAAGTTCATGTAACCAGGCCAACTTACAAGTAAGATTTGAGAAAAGGCAAGCTCATTTACATCAATTAATATTTTTCTTCTATAGAGATCAAAGACATATGTTGCCATGGAAATTATGGGAAATCCACAATTTTTGCAGCAGGTTTTCTGGATTTCCATTAGAACACATTAACCAAAACAATGTAAAAAGTAACCAGATAAACTCCCAGGTTTTTACTTTGAATTTTAAAAATATAATTTACGTACTTTTCTTTTCAGTATTTAGCACTTTAAAATTCCCAGTGGTAAAATATTGGATAAACCAAAAATTCTACGATGTAATGTCACAATCTCAACCTCTATTTACAATTTATAAAAACTAAAAATCATTCTAATCTCCATTGCCAGCTGCACAAAGAATGAACTCAAATTCATGAAGGACTGAAAAAGAGCTGGATAAATCTATGCAACAAATTCACTACAGCAGTTACCTCACAAGGCTGCACAAATTTTACCGACAGAAAGATTAGAAAATGAAATAATGGAGCAGTCATGGATCACTAAAACACAAACGTTCAAAAGAAACAGACAAATGGATGATTGTCTCAGATTATCTCTCGTACTTAGACTCAGTGGAAAATATAAACCTTACAGAACAGAACAGTGAAGGAGAGGTCCACAGACAGATCGCAGATGTGTCCATTCATTTCAGTTTCAGTTTATTTTTGTGGAACCCAAAATAACAACAACAGTCACATCAGAGGACTTCACAAGATTGTTGATTTAGCAAACAGAAATGTTAGAAAATTAAACAACGAAACAGTCCTTGGTCAACAGTAAACAGAAATCAGAAACAGTCATTAGTCAAGACAGCAGAAGTAGATTGTCCGACAGCAAAAAGGCAAATGGATAATTGTCCCAGAGCTGGCCTATTCAATTTAAGACCCAGGAGTAAACAAGGTCCTCCAAAGATCTGATCCGTCTCTCAACCCATTTTCCAAACACTGCAAATATACATATTGTCTTGTTTGCAGAGTTAATTCTGGATGTATCTAAAACCTGATTTAAGTTTTGGTGTAATTCTGCTTCAGACCCTGGTTTTGGTCTAATGCTGGTTACTCTTGGTTCAGACTGGGTTAGTACTGGTCTAGTCCTTGTTTAATGCTGGTTTGGATATTTTGTAGAGCAGTTCGAATCAAACAGAGGTTAAAATTGTAATGACTAACATTACTGAAACAGATACTTTTTTTTTTTTTGCCAAAATTTGCCAAAATCTCTCTGAAGAAAAGAAGAAAAACCTCAAGGAGAACAGTGAAGGAGAGATCCACTCCCAGAAGTCATTAACAGAGGGAAGCAACTCATCTAGCATGACGAGGACAGAAGAAGGAAGTGGGAGAAGTTCAGATTCCTTAGGGGCATCAATGGTTTAACCTTAAAGTGAAGCTCACCCCCTAAACCTCATCACAAACACATTTCAAACAAACCAAACTCATTGAAAGCTATTTGGAAAAGGTAAAAGGAGGAGCTGAGAGAGGAGAGCAGCAGTGTGATTGGTTTGACAGCAGGTGTTTGTAATTAGTGCTCAATGTTGAGTGGACAATACATGCTCATGTCACATAGTCCATGACACTGACCTTTAAAGTGAGACCAGTCAACTTGCTAATTTTTGAGTTTCAGGTTAAAAATTAGCAAAGTTTTGATCTGAAACCTGCTAANAGTTTTAAATCAAATTCCTCTCATACATATTCGACACATGTTAATTATTAATACGTAAACCCTGATTTTTAATGTAATTTCAGTGCTTAAAACCCCTTCATTTACAAACAAAAACAAAACTTCACAAAGTTCTTCCACAAAGTGCATGCCTTATTTCTAAACTTTTTTGTGGAAAATTCACAAAGATTACTAAAAACTACAAAAAAGTTAGCATACACCACCTTTAATTGAATGATAATGAGATACAATACACGTGTTATATGGACTTCAAAAATGACAACTGCTATTCGATGAAGAAACGATGTGACCAATTCAAATGAGGATAAGAGCAGAACAAGCCATGTAAAGAGATTAATTAATAGCAGAACATAAAATAAGATCAATATAGCTCCACAAGAAAAAATAATAAGCCGCTAAAAGGTCCATTGTGAAGTACAATTCACCATTGCTGTTAACAATCTAAGGAAGGCTGTAAAATATATAAACTGATTAAAAGTATGGAATTATTCAACTTTTCATTTGTCTTCTTAATTTGTATTTTTAAAGGTGCACTGTGCAACTTTGATGAAAAAGCCAATCACTAGATTTGAAAAAGTAAAAGCCATACTTAAGACATTTCATGAATGGGATAATAAAGAAAAAAGCAAAGAAGAGCTTTTTTTTGGAGAGCGAAGAACGATTAGAGATGTACCTATGAGATGCGCTTGTGTGTGTGTTGTTCTCTTTTTTTTTCTTTTTTCGTGTTTTTTTATTTTTTTCTATTTCTTTCTTCTTTTTATTTTTTTTTCTAACAATATAATAAAGATATAAAATTTTTGTATATATTAATTATATAAAAAATAATAAAAACTTTAGGATATTCTTTTATAGTGTAACAAAAGTACATCTATATATATATATATCTATTTTTTGTATTCTTTTAAGTGCTACGGTGGAGACGGGTGAGAGAATTTTTCTATTTTCTGTTTGATATGTTTATATATCATTATATTCATTAATGTTAAAAAACAGCTGAAATATAGCCGTACTTTTCAATGAAACGCATACAAAGAGAGCCTTTTCTTCATTAGCCAATAGCGAGTGGAGCGTATGTGTGGAGTGTAGAATCGCTGCCAATGATAATATCTATCTAAATGAATAAAAAAAATGTTCAAAAAAAAACACAATGCATCCTTAAAAGGTGTAGAGCGAGATGTCGAGAGCTAGAGTAGTGTATCTATAGCTTAATAATGAGAGAAAAAAATGAGAAAACATGAAAAAAGTCCCACCACAGTCATTGCTAGCAACTTGGAGCAGACCTTTAGCACTTTGTATCAATAAAAGCAGCTTCAGTGACCGCCTTGAGTTACAAACTGACCAGTATGGCGCTTCTATCTTGCCGGACGAGAGCGTCTTGCGAGTGCCAGAGAGGGTCTACATCACTAATGCCTTAATTTAAACAGAGAGCTATAAAACATTCTGCACTGTCCTTTTCACCGACTGACCAATCCACTTTTCCCCAATTAATTAAACAGCAGCCCATAGCTAAGTCATACAGCCTTCAACTCCGCGTGTGATGAATAGAAATGGCCCGGTGTCTTTGTGCCTATTACAAGCTTACCATTCTCTCCTGAAATTTGCTTTGTTGGAAATCCAGGCCGCGCCTGCCTTGAGTGGAGAACATAGTTGTGAAAATGCAGAGGTAAATGCCAATCAACAGCTGACTTCAATGCAAAGAGGTTAATGTGTTAGGCCTAATCAGACTTGGCCCACGCTCCGCAGCGATGTTCTGTCGACTGGATTAAACACGAGCGGAGTGCAACTTTGACAGCGCGGTTATGAGTTTTCCCTGGCAGACCTTCCTCCGTCCAGCCTGACGCGGGTCAATTGGAAAAAGGCGGGATTGTGTTTATTGAAATGTCAAGATGAACTAAACACGTCGCAAAGTAGCAACAACATGAGAGCGCGTTTGAAAATGTCTTGGCGTGTGAAATAGAAAACTGATTATAGAAGAATTTGTTTATAGTTCACAGCTTACATTAACTGTGCATTAGCTTTCTACGCTGTGACCACAAAAGCAGGTTCTGTCCAATAGTTACAAGCTAATTAGGGATTTTGATATTCATTAATCATATTTTTAACTTAACTTTTATACAGGCAAGGATTAAAATGCATTTAATTAGACCAGGCTATTATGAAAAGTTTTTTAAGTCAGTTCTAGTGGCAAAGAATACATACATGGGATGGAAACACCACAATGTCACACATGGTTTCAAGGATTAAAAGGTAAGACTTTTAAAACCTATTTAAAACATACAAATACAAGACGTATTTGCGAGTCACAATGGAGCTTTTTTTCCAGAGGACTTCTTTGCTGCAGTTATGAAAATTGGAAAAATCTAATGAATTTATGCAAGAACCGAGCATCCCATCAACGAAATAATGATAAAAGAATCACACCAGCTGTGGTAAATTATTAAGATTTTCTGACAAAACAGCAGTAGTGTGAAAACATTTTTTTTTTTTTTTTTTTTTTTTTTTTTAGACTTGTGGATACATTTTTAAGACCTACAACAACAAATACGTTTTAAGGCATTCAATTCAAACTTTTTTTTTTTACTTTTTTTTTTTACTTTATAAAACTTGCAGAAACTCTGCACACTTAGGGCCAGATTTATCAAGCATTTGCTCATGTGCAAAACAGGTTAAGGGAGCAAAAACTTTGCAGAGATGACATTTTTCTCTCTCATATACACTGAAGATGCAGAACCTGAGGTGTTTCATATTTGTTTAGTTTAGTGTTGTATGTGCATCTTCCAATGTTAAAGTTGTGTAAAATGCTCATAAATACCATGAATATTTTTCATTTTGCACACGCAATTAGCACCTGGCTGATAAATCAGGCCCTTACACCGGACTCACACTGATTCCAGTCCAGATCCAATCTGGCCAATCACACTACGACCAGATAATGCATGCATATGTATGAACTCTGCCAGCCTCGTGAGACCACACGTTCATGGGGGTTCACATTCAACTTGGACTTTACGTGATCAGACACATGTGAATGTAAACAAGTTTTGTGTTCATGTCACTTCATTTTCTGTTTGACTGTGGATATATACAGTACAGTACTCATTAATTGTCGCTTGAACACAACAATCAAATACAGAAACTTTTGGCATTCTACAATTATTATATCAAAGATTTGCAAGGTTGGCCTTTGTCAAAATGAGTTCACTTCCCCTGGCTAGAGAGACTGCAGAGCGTTAGTTCCCTTAAATGTAGACAGTAGAGATAAAAATCAAATAGGACAGATCTCACAGAAATAAACGTACATGTATTCTACAATTGTAAAGAATCTACTTTCTATATCAAAGACATTTATGAGCAGGCTTATAAGTTATGATCAATAATTACGATTACTGGATTGCAGAATTTTTAAACGATTACAGCAATAACTGTTTTTGATATTCTATTAATTGCACAACCCTATACAGTTTGCTTTCTCATCTTGGGTTGGTTCTATCCAATCTGTTTGCGTTTGGTTGATCGGACTTCCAGCTTTTGGCGAACCGTCTGCAGTTCTTAAATATTTGACCTATTGGCTGAAGTAAAACAAACACTGCTGGTGGCAACAGCCTGGCTTATATAACAGCACAGCACTCTTTACAGTAGTGACTTTAAATTAGAAATGTATTCTATAAATGGACAGAAAGCATATCCAAACAAATGTATAACTTACTAATGCTTCAAAAATAAGTCACATTCTGTAGTCACTAGATTCGATTAGTTTCAATTATTTCAAGCGTCTGAACTGCTCTTTGATGTTGAAGCTACCTCTGAGTCAAAAACCTCCTCGAAGACTTAAGTGTCCAAAGCATTTCAACAAAGTCTTAATAATGCATAGTTAAGTCCTTTAAGCAAACAGAACAATAGTGCCTGCTGTGCCCAGACCCATCACAGCAGCTCACAGTCTAATATCTCATTACACCACGGCTCCTTTCAGATCTGACCTTTGCTTGTCCAAAACCGCCTCCACTACAATCAGCACTCATCCATGGCCCGGGACACTCAGCTGCATTTTAATATCGGACAAGCCAACAGCCACGAGGCAATATTTATTACCTTGTCTCCTCTCGAGTGTCAGAAACAAAAACAATGGCTGAGCGTTTCCATTTTTTAAACTATTGCAAAGAAACAAAAGAACTATAAAACGACTAAGGGAATGCATTTAATCCTGTCAGCCATAAAACTAAAACTGCAATAAAAACACTTATATTAAACTAGTGGTTGGTGATATGTCAAAGATTAGTAATGTAAATAAAGGTAAATATTACAGAAAGTTCACACTTTTTATTGCTTAATCAAGGCCGACCCTTCACAAACTATTTACAAAACAGAAAAGTTCAGTCGCAAAAGCAGCTGTCTTGTTTGAAATGAGTGTCAGGAATTGTTTAAATGTTTCATTTAATTTCTACACAAAGAGTGACAAACCAGTGGCACAAGGGCCAAATGTGACGCCAAGATGATTTCTGTGTGGCCTCATGATAAAAGCAAGCAACAATTCGAACTAAAAGTCCCAGAATGCACTGCAGCGAGAGAAGCCAGAATGGATAATAAGCCTTTTGAAGTATAAAGGCCTAAAGATGTGAGAATAAAACCTAAAATGCACTCAAATGCATCAAATTGCAAACAATTTGTCCAATGTTTTCTTGGACTGACAGTCTGTACAATTGACCCTACATGTGCATAGAAGCGCTTTATTTTCAAATAGTCAGACTTTAGCGAGTTCACAGCTGTTTTGCGTAATATACTACGCGTCCAGTCCCCATTCATTTCAATGGTGGTTGTTAAAGACTGTTCTTATTTATGAATATTAATGAAATCCCCCCAGACTTAATCTTACCCATTTTAGTAATTTCATGCCTAAACTTACCCGTTTCACTTGAAGAAAACGTCCCCACGTGGCTTCAATCAAAACTATTTTGACGCTGTGAAATCTCGTGTCATTTTTATGCTTTTCATATCGTGCTAAATGCACGGCGTAACATAAGTACTAAAAACAGCTGTGAACTCGTGCTCAAAATACGGTTTTTGGTCGTGGTAAAAGTACGCCCTCTACTGATACTGTGTTGAATGCAGACATGGGCAACTAACAAAATATTTGGAGGTACTGATAAATTCTAATTGCTTTTGAAAACAGCTTAAGATAGAGAACAAAAAGAAGAATTTTCAATGCATCCAACAGCATTGAAAACTTGCATTATGAAGGTGGTGTAGGCTAAACATGTTAGTGTCCTTTTATTGTGGTCAGCCAAAGACACACCTAAGTAATATGCATAGTGTTTAATCTGCATCTTATGCAACACCTGCTGTGATGTGAGATGGATTATCTCAGCAAAACACAAGTCCTCACCAACACAGACTTAATTTGTGAACAGTTTTGAGGTAAATGGATATTTGAGTTTATAGAAAATGTTTATATGTAAGCTTTAAATAAACTGTACCATGTCCAACTACAAGAAGACAAGATTCCTTTAATCTACAATCAAGTCCTTCTACATTTAATTAAACTTGAAAAAATGGCACCGGATCTGTTTGTTGTGTCTTTTAGTCCAACCACATCCACAACAACCAGTCACGTTTTCAGTCTAAAACACAATATTTTGACAAAACCCGCATTAGACACTGAACTTACCTCAGTCTTAACCACTTCAGGATCAACCGTGAACTTTGGGTTTGCCGAGGTCGAGCGGACAAATCCAGGTTTTCAGTCCCATCCCCTGCTTCCTCTGGCCTCCTCTCTGCAGAACAAATGAAAGAAAAGCTTTAGAAATCACATCTCCACACGCCACGCAGACAAATAGAGTCATTTTAGAAAGTCCTGGGTCAGAGCAATATGACATTTTTTGTTCATAAAGAAAAAGGTTGGAGTAAATTAGGTTCCAGGAGGTTCAAATCATGAGTCATTGTTGAGTTGGAATGACACGTTGACTGCATTTCTTTTAAAAGTAATTTTAAGTCGACAAGGCAAAACAATATTCCCCAGAGCAGATTTCTTGTATCTATTGATCTAAAAATGTCATGTCTCTGTCTAATAATGCAATATATAGAATTTTAACTAATATTGTGAATGTTGTTTTCAAGATGTCCAAAAAATAGAATATCGAGTAAAATTCATTGCAATGCAAAAAGTGAATTTTACAAAGTGAACGCAACCTGTAGACGTCAACAACAAAAAAATGTCAACACACGTTTTAATGATGATGAAATATTGTCCACAAAATGTCAAGATATTCATTTTGCCAATTTCAGCTCATAGTGAACACATCTTGGATTTATTCTGGTCAATATTCTTAACAGTTATCATTCATTCATTTTCCACTGCTACAATGGAGCACATGTTTTTGGAGGAATAACCTGAGAGAACCCACAGTAACACAGAGAGAACATGCAAACTCCCCCCAGAGAGATGATCTAACCCAGGCACATTCAACTTAAGGCCCGGGTGCCAAATCGGCCCTTCAAAGATATGATCTGGCCTCATTTGTTTTCAAAATATTACCAAAAAACATATTTTCTTTGTTTGTAGATTTAGTTCTGGTAATTACTCAAGAAATAGTGGCAACTTTAATTTCTCTTATATTGTCAATAAGTGTTTTGAAAAGAAGAATTGCCTTGTAAATGTGTGTATTCTACTTTTCTTTGTTTCCAGTGAGAAAATTATTTATTAAATATTATATTTAGCCAAACAATACAATTAGCTCTTGTTGTTTTGGTAAATTTAGTTTGAAGACAGTTAAAATATGCCTCAAACAAAACATTTTGAGTATTTATTCACTCTCTATCCATTTTATCTAATTTTTACAGTGAATATTTCAGTCTTGATTTAACTCTGCTACTTAGTCCTGGTTAAATCTGGTTTAATGCGGAGATTCTTTTGGTTTAGATTAGGTTATATGCTTAACGCAAATTTTACATTTGGAGCAATACAAATTTTTGCTATCACTCCATATAAAATATATTTTATTTTATTATATGTATTGTGCAACTACAGCCGGCCATAAGCCATGTCCTCAGTAAAATCTGGCCCTCTGGAAAATAAAGTTGAATAGCCCTGGTCTTGTGAGTTGAGCCACAAATATCTTATTTGAGAGCCAAAGCTCTAACCATGATCATGTCCATTTGACTGCCTCAAAATACACTTTATGGAATTAGGTCAAGAGTTTTTTTTTTAAGTAAATAAAAAAAAAAAAAGCAAAAAAAAAAAAAAAAGCTCAAATTTTAGTCATTTCTGGGTCACAACAGACAACTTCAGTACTTACTTCAGTAAGAACATACGACAATAAGCCGTTGTTTTAATTTGTTTGCCTGAGAAATGACAGTGACATCAACCCTTTCCTAGTCGCACAAACATGACTATGCATTTTCGATATCGCATCCTAACTATTTTACACAAAAATTATGACTGTGTTTTTGTATGAAAACATGACTTCCTCTGTCTGTGAGTAAACAGGAGAAGACTGTAATTGCCCTAAACTGATCTTAGAGAGAGTTTTGCTCCTAAAAAGCTTTTGGTAATTGTATGCGTTGTTATTCTCTGTGCACATGACGTGAGTAGCTCCTGATTTGATTAATTGGGTCATATATTCATAAAACCAGTTTGACTCACTGAGGCTGAAACCACTCGACTGTCGACGAGGCAAAGATCAACAAAAGCAGCGCAGAGGAACACAGACGAGCTTTTCTCTGCAGCTTTCACACTCACGTTTTAAACAGAAAGTGTAAAAAGTATTATTCCAGAAACTGCCTGTACGAGCCTTGACTTGGACAGAGGTAACTGTATTTGATTTTTGACCTGAAATGAGTTTGTTGGCAGCATGATACACACAGAGATGCATTATCAAATTACATTTAAACATATATCACAGTTACAATCTTTTCAAAACTATACACTAAAAACCCACCTTTCACGTTTATACTGTCTAATATAGTATAGCTCCCAGCCTTCTTTGATGCCTAAAATCTGCACTGTCTGTTGATTTCAGCTCAACTAAAAGACATGTTTGAACATTTTCCTGTTATTGAACTGTATCTGTAGTATAAGTAGATATGCGAAGATATCCCATACCAGCCATACTTGTGTGTGTTTATTTTCGCACCAATTAATTTCTGAATATTCTGGAATTTGAAAAAAAAAAAAAAAAACATCCCTGACAAATGACAATTTAATGTGCCAAAACCCTTGCACAAATGTAGACTTTCAGGCATGTCTCATAAAACTTACGATGAGGATGAAAAAAGGGTTTTTTGTTGCGTTTTATTCTACCAACTCCATACGCAGACCTCATTTGCCCACTTTTGTCCTTCAGACCAAAACAGTACTAACCCAAGAAATGTCCTCACAAGAAACCGTCTATAAAGGTAGATTCTTTGTTATAATAAACAGGAGTATGCCACATGGAATACAGAAAGCACCACAGCTCATTAACACAAGATGTAGCACAAGTCGAGCTATTGTCAGTTAACACAAGAGTTTATCACTGTGTGCGCAAACACGCTGCGACAACATTTGTGACAAAATTCGACCCTACGACTTCATAAAGTTACATTCAGGTGACGTGAATAAACTGAGAAAACGCTGTCTCAAGCTTCAGGAGACAGCGTCTGTCGACCGGTTCGACCTCATCCAAAAAGGCGTAGCTCTAGGATCCATTTTGGTGTTTCATCAAAGGAATTCCACAGCCAAACCTGTGGACAGCGTTGCTTTCTTCAAGGAGCATAGAACAGGTAAGGGAAAGTGACATCGACCGATAATCCATCTAAAAGATGCTGAAAAAATTAGCGTCTTTTGACACTTTCATAGCGCGTCTACTACTATCTAAATATAGATACGTCCTCATGACATGATAGTTCCACGCATTTTGTTTACACAATTTTGAGTTAATAAAGGAGGACAAGCCCACACAATATCTCCAAATCTCCCCGAAGGATCTTCCTTTAGGTCAATAAGGAACCTAACCCCGCTCACAGACATCCAGTCAACTCCGTCAGTCACCGACCGTTCTAGCTACGTGGGTGCCACATTAGCTTACGTGTCTCAGCTGCTCACCAGCCACAGGCTCTGCTGCCGACCACGCCGAGACCCCCGAGTGCTATCTACTATCTCTCTATACGGGGAAAATACGCGATCGCGAGCACTTTTTCTCTCCTCTCTCTATCTGAGGACATGTATAATGTAAACAAAAACACGCGCAGATTTTGGGCTTAATCGCTATTCGACGCTCAGTTGAAGTTCTGTGATCTTACCGCGCGCGTGCGCGTTCAGTGTGCTGTCGAGAGAATATAGAGAAATATATACCATTCTATATATATCTACTGATAATATACTCCAATATTATTCTGCGCGTTCTTTGTGTTTACATATCAACATTTCCTCAGTGTAAGAAGGCAAAAAAAAACAGTGCTCAGCGATCGCGTATTTTCCCACGTTGAGCGTGAACCTCCGTGAGTTCGGGGTCTCGCGTGGTCGGCAGCAGAGCCTGTGGCTGTAGCAGGACTGCAGACCACCGTAGCTAATGTGAGTCACCCACCGTAGCTAGACCGGTCCGGTGACTGCACCGGAGTTGGACTGGATGTAGTGTGAGCCCGGGTTAGGGTTCCTTATTGACCTAAGGAAGATCCTTCGGGGAGATTTGGAGATATTGTGTGGGCTTGTCCTCCTTTATTAACTCAAAATTGTGTAAAAACAAAATGCCGTGGAACTATCATGTCATGAGGACGTATCTATATTTACCAGGTGTTGAGTAGACGCGCTATGAAAAGTGTCAAAAGACGCTATTTTCTTAGCATCTTTTAGATGGATTATCGGTCGATGTCACTTTCCGCTGTACTGTTCATGCTCCTTGAAGAAAGCAACGCTGTCCATCAGGTTGGCTGTGGAAACTTCTTTGATTGAAACATCAAAATGGACTAGAGCTAGCCTTTTTGGATGAGGTCTGAACCGGTCTGACAGACGTCTGTCTCCTGAAGCTTGAGACAGCGTTTTTCTCAGTTTATTCACTCACCTGAATGTAACTTTTATGAGTCGTAGGGTCGAATTTTGTTCACAAATGTTGTAGCAGCGTGTTTGCTTTCACACAGTGATAAACTCTTGTGTTTAACTGACAACAGCACTAGCTCGACTTGTTGCTACATCTTGTGTTAATGAGCTGTGGTGCTTTCTGTATTCCAGGTGTGTGCATCTCCTGTGTTATTAAACAAAGAATCCCTTTATAGACGGGTTTCTTGTGAGGACATTTTCTGTGGGTTCAGTAGCTGTGTTTTGGTCTGAAGTGACAAAAGTGGGCAAGATGAGGTCTGGCGTATGGAGTTGGTTAAGATAAAAATGCGCAAAAAACCCTTTTTTCATCCTCATGATAAGTTATAGACATGCCTGAAAGTCTACATTTGTTTGCAAGGTTTTGGCACATTAAATTGTCATTTGTCAGGGATTTTTTTTTTTTTTTTTCAAAATTCCAGAATTATTCAGATAATTAATTGTGCTGAAAATAAACACACACAAGTATGGCTGGGTTATATTTGGCATATCTACATTATAATCTTCAGACAATACAATGTCAATCCAACAGGAAAATGTTCAAACATGTCTTTTAGTTGAAGCTGAACAATCAGACAGTGCAGTGATCAATTTTAAGGGAACTCAAGACAAAGAAGGCTGGGAGCTATACTATATTAGACAGTATAAACGTGAAAGGTGGGTTTTAGTGTCATAGTTTTGAAAAGATTGTAACACTGTGATATATGTTTAAATGTAATTTGATAATGCATCTCTGTGTGTATCATGCTGCCCCAAAACAAACTCATTTCAGGTCAAAAATCAAATACAGTTACCTCTGTCAAGTCAAGGCTTCGTACAGCAGTTCTGGAATAATACTTTTTACACTTTCTGTTAAAACGTGAGTGTGAAAGCTGCAGAGAAAAGCTCGTCTGTGTCCTCTGCGCTGCTTTTGTTGATCTTTGCCTCGTCGACAGTCGAGTGGTTCAGCCTCAGTGAGTCAAAGCTGGTTTATGAATAAATGACCCAATTAATCAAACAGGAGCACTCACGTCATGTGCACTTAGAGATTAACAACAGACGCCTCAATTACCCAAAGCTTTTTAGGGCAAAACTCTCTCTAGAGCAGATTTAGGCAATTACAGTCTTCTCCTGTTTACTCACAGACAGAGGAAGTCATGTTTCATACAAAAACAAGTCATAATTTTGTGTAAAATAGTTAGGATGCGATATCGAAAAATGCATAGTCATGTTTGTGCGACTAGGAAAGGGTTGATGTCACTGTCATTTCTCAGGCAAACAAATTAAAACAACGGCTTATTGTCGCTATGTTCTTACTGAAGTAAGTACTGAAGTTGTCTGTTGTGACCCAGAAATGACTAAAATTTGAGCTTTTTTTTTTTTTTTTTTTGCTTTTTTTTTTTTATTTACTTAAAAAAAAAAACTCTTGACCTAATTCCATAAAGTGTATTTTGAGGCAGTCAAATGGACATGATCATGGTTAGAGCTTTGGCTCTCAATAAAGATATTGTGGGCTCAACTCACAAGACCAGGGCTATTCAACTTTATTTTCCAGAGGGCCAGATTTTACTGAGGACCATGGCTTATGGGCCGGCTGTAGTTGCACAATACATAAAATAAATAAAATATATTTATATATGGAGTGATAGCAAAAATTTGTATTGCTCTACCAAATGTTAAAATTTGCGTTAAAGCATATAACCTAATCTAAACCAAAAGAATCTCCGCATTAAACCAGATTTAAACCAGGACTAAGTGAGCAGAGTTAAATCAAGACTGAAATATTCACTGTAAAAATTAGATAAAATTGGATAGAGAGTGAATAAATACTCAAAATGTGTTTGTTTGAGCATATTTTAACTGTCTTCAAACTAAATTTACCAAAACAACAAAGCTAATTGTATTGTTTGGCTAAAATAAAATATTAATAAATAATTTTCTCACTGGAAACAAAGAAACAAGTAGAATACACTACATTTACAAGGCAATTCTTCTTTTCAAACACTTATTGACAATATAAGAAATTAAAGTTTGCCACTATTTCTTGAGTAATTACCCAGAACTAAATCTACAAACAAAAGAAAATATGTTTTTGTAATATTTGAAAACAAATGAGGGCCAGATCATATCTTTGAAGGGCCGATTTGGCACCCGGGCCTTAAGTTTGAATGTGCCTGGGTTAGATCATCTCTCTGGGGGAGTTTGCATGTTCTCTCTGTGTTACTGTGGGTTCTCTCAGGTTATTCCTCCAAAAACATGTGCTCCATTGTAGCAGTGGAAAATGAATGAATGATAACTGTTAAGAATATTGACCAGAATAAATCCAAGATGTGTTCACTATGAGCTGAAATTGGCAAAAATGAATATCTTGACATTTTTGGGACAATATTTCATCATCATTAAAACGTGTGTTGACATTTTTTTGTTTTGACGTCTACAGGTTGCGTTCACTTTGTAAAATTCACTTTTTGCATTGCAATGAATTTTACTCGATATCTATTTTTTGGACATCTTGAAAACAACATTCACAATATTAGTTAAAATCTATATATTGCATTATTAGACAGAGACATGACATTTTTAGATCAATAGATACAAGAAATCTGCTCTGGGGAATATTGTTTTGCCTTGTCGACTTAAAATTACTTTTAAAAGAAATGCAGTCAACGTGTCATTCCAACTCAACAATGACTCATGATTTGAACCTCCTGGAACCTAATTTACTCCAACCTTTTTCTTTATGAACAAAAAATGTCATATTGCTCTGACCCAGGACTTTCTAAAATGACTCTATTTGTCTGCGTGGCGTGTGGAGATGTGATTTCTAAAGCTTTTCTTTCATTTGTTCTGCAGAGAGGAGGCCAGAGGAAGCAGGGGATGGGACTGAAAACCTGGATTTGTCCGCTCGACCTCGGCAAACCCAAAGTTCACGGTTGATCCTGAAGTGGTTAAGACTGAGGTAAGTTCAGTGTCTAATGCGGGTTTTGTCAAAATATTGTGTTTTAGACTGAAAACGTGACTGGTTGTTGTGGATGTGGTTGGACTAAAAGACACAACAAACAGATCCGGTGCCATTTTTCAAGTTTAATTAAATGTAGAAGACTTGATTGTAGATTAAAGGAATCTTGTCTTCTTGTAGTTGGACATGGTACAGTTTATTTAAAGCTTACATATAAAACATTTTCTATAAACTCAAAATATCCATTTACCTCAAAAACTGTCACAAATTAAGTCTGTGTTGGTGAGACTTGTGTTTTGCTGAGATAATCCATCTCACATCACAGCAGGTGTTGCATAAGATGCAGATTAAACACTATGCATATTACTTAGGTGTGTCTTTGGCTGACCACAATAAAAGGACACTAACATGTTTTAGCCTACACCACCCTTCATAATGCAAGTTTTCAATGCTGTTGGATGCATTGAAAATTCTTCTTTTTGTTCTCTATCTTAAGCTGTTTTCAAAAGCAATTAGAATTTATCAGTACCTCCAAATATTTTGTTAGTTGCCCATGTCTGCATTCAACACAGTATCAGTAGAGGGCGTACTTTTACCACGACACAAAAACACCGTATTTTGAGCACGAGTTCACAGCTGTTTTTAGTACTTATGTTACGCCGTGCATTTAGCACGATATGAAAAAGCATAAAAATGACACGAGATTTCACAGCGTCAAAATAGTTTTGATTGAAGCCACGTGGGGACGTTTTCTTCAAGTGAAACGGGTAAGTTTAGGCATGAAATTACTAAAATGGGTAAGATTAAGTCTGGGGGGATTTCATTAATATTCATAAATAAGAACACGTCTTAACAACCACCATTGAAATGAATGGGGACTGTGACGCGTAGTATAATTACGCAAAACAGCTGTGAACTCGCTAAAGTCTGACTATTTGAAAATAAAGCGCTTCTATGCACATGTAGGGTCAATTGTACAGACTGTCAGTCCAAGAAAACATTGGACAAATTGTTTGCAATTTGATGCATTTGAGTGCATTTTAGGTTTTATTCTCACATCTTTAGGCCTTTATACTTCAAAAGGCTTATTATCCATTCTGGCTTCTCTCGCTGCAGTGCATTCTGGGACTTTTAGTTCGAATTGTTGCTTGCTTTTATCATGAGGCCACACAGAAATCATCTTGGCGTCACATTTGGCCCTTGTGCCACTGGTTTGTCACTCTTTGTGTAGAAGATTAAATGAAACATTTAAACAACTTCCTGACACACATTTCAAACAAAGACAGCTGCTTTTGCGACTGAACTTTTCTGTTTTGTAAATAGTTTGTGAAGGGTCGGCCTTGATTAAGCAATAAAAAGTGTGAACTTTCTGTAATATTTACCTTTATTTACATTACTAATCTTTGACATATCACCAACCACTAGTTTAATATAAGTGTTTTTATTGCAGTTTTAGTTTTATGGCTGACAGGATTAAATGCATTCCCTTAGTCGTTTTATAGTTCTTTGTTTCTTTGCAATAGTTTAAAAAATGGAAACGCTCAGCCATTGTTTTGTTTCTGACACTCGAGAGGAGACAAGGTAATAAATATTGCCTCGTGGCTGTTGGCTTGTCCGATATTAAAATGCAGCTGAGTGTCCCGGGCCATGGATGAGTGCTGATTGTAGCTGGAGGCGGTTTTGGACAAAGCAAAGGTCAGATCTGAAAGGAGCCGTGGTGTAATGAGATATTAGACTGTGAGCTGCTGTGATGGGTCTGGGCACAGGCAGGCACTATTGTTCTGTTTGCTTAAAGGCACTTAACTATGCATTATTAAGACTTTGTTGAAATGACTTTGGACACTTAAGTCTTCGAGGAGGTTTTGACTCAGAGGTAGCTTCAACATCAAAAGAGCAGTTCAGACGCTTGAAATAATTGAAACTGAATCTCTTAGTGACTACAGAACTGTGACTTATTTTTGAAGCCATTAGTAAGTTATACATTTGTTTGGATATGCTTTCTGTCCATTTATAGAATACATTTCTAATTTAAAGTCACTACTGTAAAGAGTGCTGTGCTGTTATATAAGCCAGGCTGTTGCCACCCAGTGCCTCTGCTCAGTTTGATTTTACTTCAGCCAATAGGTCAAATATTTAAGAACTGCAGACGGTTCGCCAAAAGCTGGAAGTCCGATCAACCAAACAGCAAACAGATTGGATAGAACCAACCCAAGATGAGAAAGCAAACTGTATAGGGTTGTGCAATTAATAGAATATCAAAAACAGTTATTGCTGTAATCGTTTACAAAAATTCTGCAATCCAGTAATCGTAATTATTGATCATAACTTATAAGCCTGCTCATAAATGTCTTTGATATAGAAAGTAGATTCTTTACAATTGTAGAATACATGTACGTTTATTTCTGTGAGATCTGTCACATATTTGATTTTTATCTCTTTACTGTCTACATTTAAGGGACACTAACGCTCTGCAGTCTCTCTAAGCCAGGGGAAGTGAAACTCATTTTGACAAAGGGCCACAACCTTGCAAATCTTTGATATAATAATTGTAGAATGCCAAAAGTTTCTGTATTTGATTGTTGTGTTCAAGCGACAATTAATGAGTACTGTACTGTATATATCCACAGTCAAACAGAAAATGAAGTGACATGAACACAAAACTTGTTTACATTCACATGTGTCTGATCACGTAAAGTCCCAAGTTGAATGTGAACCCCCATGAACGTGTGGTCTCACGAGGCTGGCAGAGTTCATACATATGCATGCATTATCTGGTCGTAGTGTGATTGGCCAGATCTGGATCTGGACTGGAATCAGTGTGAGTCCGGTGTAAGGGCCTGATTTATCAAGCCAGGTGCTAAATTGCGTGTGCAAAAATGAAAAATATTCATGTGTTATTTATGAGCATTTTACACAAACTTTAACATTGGAAGATGCACATACAACACACTAAACTAAACAAATATGAAACACCTCAGGTTCTGCATCTTCAGTGTATATGAGAGAGAAAAATGTCATCTCTGCAAAGTTTTTGCTCCCCTTAACCTGTTTTGCACATGAGCAAATGCTTGATAAATCTGGCCCTAAGTGTGCAGAGTTTCTGCAAGTTTTTATAAAGTCTAAAAAAAAAAAGTAAAAAAAAAAAAGTTTGAATTGAATGCCTTAAAACGTATTTGTTGTTGTAGGTCTTAAAAATGTATCCACAAGTCTAAAAAAAAAAAAAAAAAAAAAAAAAAAAAAATGTTTTTCACACTACTGCTGTTTTGTCAGAAAATCTTTAATAATTTACCACAGCTGGTGTGATTCTTTTATCATTATTTCGTTGATGGGATGCTCGGTTCTTGCATAAATTCATTTGATTTTTCCAATTTTCATAACTGCAGCAAAGAAACCCTCTGGAAAAAAGCTCCATTGTGAAAAGCTTCAGGTCACGACTCGCAAATACGTCTTGTATTTGTATGTTTTAAATAGGTTTTAAAAGTCTTACCTTTTAATCCTAGAAACCATGTGGGCATTGTGGAGTTTCCATCCCATGTATGTATTCTTTGCCACTAGAACTGACTTAAAAAACCTTTTCATAATAGCCTGGTCTAATTAAATGCATTTTAATCCTTGCCTGTATAAAAGTTAAGTTAAAAATATGATTAATGAATATCAAAATCCCTAATTAGCTTGTAACTATTGGACAGAACCTGCTTTTGTGGTCACAGCGTAGAAAGCTAATGCACAGTTAATGTAAGCTGTGAACTATAAACAAAACTTCTTCCTATAATCAGTTTTCTATTTCACGCCAAGACATTTTCAAAACGCGCTCATGTTGTTGCTACTTTGCGACGTGTTTAGTTCATCTTGACATTTCAATAAACACAATCCCGCCTTTTTCCAATTGACCCGCGTCAGGCTGGACGGAGGAAGGTCTGCCAGGGAAAACCTCATAACCGCGCTGTCAAAGTTGCACTCCGCTCGTGTTTAAATCCAGTCGACAGAACATCGCCTGCGGAGCCCGTGGCCAAGTCTGAATTAGGCCTAACACATTAACCTCTTTGCATTGAAGTCAGCTGTTGATTGGCATTTAACCTCTGCAATTTTCACAACTACTGTTCTCCACTCAAGGCAGGCGCGGCCGGACTTTCCAACAAAAGCAAATATGTCAGGAGAGAATGGTAAGCCTTGTATATAGGCACAAAGACACCCGGGCCATTTCTATTCATCACACGCGGAGTTGAAGGCTGTAATAGACTTAGCATATGGGCTGCTGTTTAATTACATTGGGGAAAAGTGGATTGGTCCAGTCGGGTGAAAAGGACAGTGCAGAATGTTTATAGCTCTCTGTTTAAATTAAGGTTGTGATGTAGACTCTCTGGCATGAAGACGTCTGTCGGAAAGATAGAAGCGCCATATGGTCATTTGTAACTCAAGGCCCGGTCACTGAAGCTGCTTTTCATTGATACAAAGTGCTAAAGTCTGCTCCAAGTTGACTAGAAATGACTGGTGGGTGGGACTTTTCATGTTTTCTCATTTTTTCTCTCATTATATAAGCTTTCGTCTACCTCTAAGTCTGATTTGTTACACTTTTAAAGGTGCATTGTGTATTTTTTTTGACAATTTTTTATCATTTAGATGTCTTTAAATTGAGCAGGTTTACATTACCACACATGTATCAATGTTTTGGCTTGAAGAACGGCCTCTCCTTGTATGTTTCCATTGAAAAGTGGTTTATTCAGCTGTATTTTTTCACATTATGAAAAATATATGTTCATCTTCATCCAGAATGTCTCTCAAAAGTTACACAGTGCACCTTTAAGTCAAAAAAAATAGTTTTCATTTAGATGTCTTTTGTTACACTAAATAAATAAGACAAATCTACAGTTTTTATTTAGAACAGGCTTACATGGTCACCTCTCATGTTTGTTTCCACAAAAAAAGCTCTTCTTTAGCTTTTTCTTTATTATCCCCATTCATGATGTCTTAAAGTATGGCTTTAACTTTCAAAATTCTAGTGATTGACTTTTCCAATCCAGAAAGTTGCACAGTGCACCTTTAAAAAATACCAAAATTAAGAAGACAAATGGAAAAAGTTGAATAAAACTTCATACTTTAATCAGTTATATATTTAAGCCTTCCTTAGATTGTTAAACAGCAATGGTGAATTAGATACTTCACAATGGACCTTTTAAGCGGGTTATTACTTCTTGTGGAGCTATATTGATCTTATTTTATGTTTGTTTAATTAATCCTATTTACATGGCTGTTCTGCTCTTTCCTCATTTGAATTGTCAAAATGGTTTCTTCAAATGTAGCAGTGTTTTTGAGTCCATAACCATCACGTGTATTGTATCTTATCATTCAAATTAAAGGTGGTGTAGCTAACTTTTGTAGTTAGTAAACTTTGTGATTTCCACAAAAAAGTTTAGAATAAAGGCAGCACTTTGTGAAGAACTTTGTGAAGTTTGTTGTTTGTAAATAGAAGGTTTTAAGCTGAAATTACAATTAAAAATCAATACGTATTAATATTAACCATGTGTCGAAGAATTTATGAGAGGAATTTGATTTAAAACTTAAATCCTTTTTGCAATGTAAAAATCACTTTCTCACCTTTAAGAAATTTGATTGCAAAAAAAAAAAAGGAGAAAGTGATGTATTTTGTAAACGTTGGCGTCTGTCTGTGAAGATAAAGTTAGTTGTGTGAGAGCGCAGAGGACTGAGGTGATAAAACAAACAGTCTGTGACGAGAGACAAAGACGCTGAGGCTAAGGTGAACAAGAGCTAGCACTGCAAAATGAATCAAACTCATGGAAGAGTCACACCAGCTGCAGATACAGCACTGCAGCAACTGTACAAGGTCACTGTTCTGTGGACGACTGAAGGATTCAACATTATACAGAGTCAAAGAGACTGAGAAATGTGGCAGCGATACTCATCATGGACATTTAGAAAAGAGAAAGTTACTCTTTTGGAGATCCACTGATGTGCAATTAAAAATACATGTGATTTTTTTTTTGTTCAGAATGCTCTTAGAGGACCAAGTTTTTTAACTTTTACATTTAAAAAATATTTATGGAATCTACAAAGGCTAATTGGAGTAAAAAATTGATTACTCAAGTACTAAAGAATCCACAGCTGTAGCCTTACTTAAAGTAGACTGTTTCATTTCCTATTGTCAATCATGGAGTGCATTAGTCCTGAGGGGAGGAAGAAAGTCATGTGTTCATTTACTGTTTGTATAATATAGCATAGCATAGCATAGATTAGCATAGCATAGTATAGCATAGATTAGCATAGCATAGCATCATATGGCCATACCTGCTTGTCAAAGCCTGATCCCGTAAGATCTCAGAAGCTAGGCAAGATCGGGCCTGGTTAGAACTTGGATGGGAGACAGCTGGAACACCAGGTGTCACAGTGAGATGACAAAAAGTGGATTGTTGTTGTGTCCTTGGGCAAGACACTTAACCCACATTGCCTCAGTGTCTGTTACACTGGGTGAGTGGATCCCTGATTGTAAAAGCACTTTGAGTGCCTTGTAAAGTGGAAAAGCGCATATAAATAGAGACCATTTACAATATAGTGTCATAATATTGCATATAGTATTGTATAGTACCATAGTATCATATAGAGGGCGCACCCCGCCTGTAAAGAGAACCGCCGCTCACACACACAATCAGTGGAAACAAGTCAAAAAAGCTCCGCTGTCGGCTAACTACAAGAGTTTATCCTGGTGCGAAAACAAAAATTAAGTTCCTAAATCAACATTTGTGAATGAAATTCAACCCGACGACCCTTAAAAGTTACATTCTGGTGAGTGGAAAGACGGCGAGAAAAACACTGGCTCAAGCTTCAGGAGACAGACGTGTGTCAGACTGGTTCATACCTGATTGTTGTTTTTTCCTGTTGTTTTATTTAAGTTTCCCCAGCTAAACGGTATGAGAGCGGCTCTTTCTGCATAACTTTCAGTATAGCAAAGTATTGTATAGTATCTCATAGTATATTGTGTAGTATAGCATAGTATATACTGTAGTATAGTATCTTATAGTATAGTGTCATGTAATTACTGTAACTAGGGCAACAGCGTGTATCATAGACATGCGACAACAAAGAAATTACATTGGTACACATGTATGACAAAATCTATCTTTATTGGAATGTTAATTGTTTTAATTAATTAATTTTTACATTTTCATCTCAACTTACGTCAAGTTTTCTGAGTACATGAAAAATCAACAGGGGAAAAAAATCACTTTGAAAATGGAAGTTAGCAAATTTTGAATGAAATTGACTCCAAATGTGCCAAGGACATTTTGTACCACCAAAGGAAACTGGTGTACCACCTTTAAAAGCACTGATAAAGAAGGAACAAATTAGCTGTAATCTCTGAACAAATATGTTGTAAAGAGAGCAGACATTTCATTATCAAAGAATCATCTCATTGCAGCTCTTTCTGTCTGTTAATTATTCCTAATGTACTTGATTAAACCAACAATTTGCACATCATTTTGTGGTCAGACCCATTACCTCGCGGTCCGTGCGTCTTGTTCTTTAGCTGCTGTGTAGTAACAGAACTTGATTTGTCCCATATTTGTAGCATTCACCACCGGGTTTAGTCTGGAACCGGTTAAAAGTCGTGTTGGAGATTGTAACACGAAAAAGGTGGGGAGAAACCTGGGGCACTTTGAGTTCGATGCCGTCCAGATGTTTCTCAGAAGTCCACATCTGCTCAGAGGCCGGCCATCTGCAGAATGAAGAAGTGTGAACAGCCCTTAGCTTTAGCGTTAGCCTACTGTTAGCGGCGCCCCGGGTCACCTCATTACACAGACATTTTCCATAAACACGAGGCTTGGTTTTCGTTCAGTTTGATCGAGAAAAATGGTCATTAGCACAACGATCTTTCATGATTAAAGGTGAACTTGGTGTGGTCAGTTTTTTTGTATACGGTGAAAATGTCAGCACTCACACGGTTTTTGGGGAGGCAGACAGGAGCAGTGACATTTTGTGTAATCTATGGCTGCTAATAAGATGATTACAATGTGCTCTTTCATTCAGCATCTATTGAAGCTTTTGTAAACTTTCGGAACAAGTCACAAGCCCACCATCGTCTGAACTAGGACTTTACAACTAAAACTGTTAGAAGGGATTATAGGTCATTATAATGCATTTGTGTAATAGTTTGCTACAATAAAGGTCTCTTCTCTTTGACTGCAGTGATTGTCAATGTTTTACACTCAATTGTGTGTGTTACCAAAACGTGACTAAATGCAAATAACACATGGATAGATAAATATTCACAATTATTGTCCAAGGAGCTGTTAGCAGTTAGTGCAATGGTCTCCAATCGGTAGCTTGGGAGCTATCAGTCGCTCTCCACCACCTTCATGTACCTCCCAAAAGATTTTGGAAGCATTATCCCAGACTCAGTTCAGCTCTGGTCCTGTGTTGATGCACTTCTCTCACTGAGGACTGTCCCGTGTGCTGAATTCACGAGTGACAGAAAAGTCTGGTCCCATTTGCCTGATAATTCTAGACACACAGTGCGAAATCAAAGACTCTGGAAACCGGAATTGCAGCGTAAGGACAGTAATTGGGCCAGTTACGAACAGCAGATGAATTAAGACATCTTCAGATTTGATCACGCAAATTGCTCCAGCAAAATACAGCAGATTTTTTTCATATTTATGTTTACAGTTTTCAGAGAGAAACACTTTTTTGAAATCTTGCATAGGTCACCCAAATGGCCCTGAGACCGCTCACTTTTAAAGAAACAGTCTGTAGTGATTGCACCGGAGCTCAGCCAGAGCTCAACTGAATACAGTCTGAGCCTGGGTGCTTTTTGTATCATATTTATTAGTTACATGTTTATTACCATAACTGTAGACCCGTGTTAATAGACAGATAGTGCTTAATGTCTTATATAGACACCTCACTGTACCTCATTATTTACAACTGTAGCTCACTGACATTTTTGTTTTGTAAAAGCTCTCTGAGTGAAAAAAAAATGTTGGAGACTTCAGTCTATATTTTCAAAGTTTAGACATTTGTAGTTACTGAATAAATGTAACATGCTTGAATGAGTCAAACAAGCAATCAAATAATTTCAGTGTTCCATTCATTTCCACCTCTATTTCAACAACACTGAAGAAAAAAAATACTTTTTATTGGTTGAAACAGAAAACCTAAATGGAGATGGAAATTACTAAATAAAATTTGGCCAGCATTCTTTCAATTTCATAAAAACAATGAATTATTTACAAATGAACACATGTTGTATCACACTGAAGAAAAAAGAGAGAGAGAGATGGACAAAAACACTGCTGGATCACTGGTAAACACATTCATCACTCTATAGTGTCAGAATACTTTTGAATGAATTTCAAGTTTAGTATTTAACATTAGTCTAACCAAAAGATATATAAGACGTCTGACAACATAATCTCAAACTGTACGCTTGGACTCCCTGTTAAAACAAAGTCTAAATGTCGATCACCGGACTTAAAAACAACACTTCTCCTCTAAACATAACCCTATAAATGTGAGCGTTGTTGCGGCAGTGACAGGATGATGGAGTGCTTTTAGTGGATTAGCAGTTGTTTCATTGGTTAATATTGACCACATCAGACTTGTGCAGAAACATCATGGCTGCATTATGGTTTGAGGCTGCTGTTGTTCATTGATTAGAAGCAGGATCCAGTTCCCGTGGAGGTCTCTGAGGCCCGGGCGCTCCATCCATCTCCGGCTGCAGCTGTCAGAGAGGCCCTGTCCCTGCACCACATTTGTCTTGTCACACCTCCATGTTCTCGGGCTAAGGGCCAGCCATGTTTGGGCCAAATATCCAACGTGTAAATAAGCAGATAAGTGTTGTGCGTGGCTGAGATTTCAATCACATCTGTGTTTTGTGTTGAACCTCGACTAATAGTCTTGTGTTTCTGACAGTTGGTGCGTGGAGGTATTTACCGTGTTAGCAATAAGGAAGTCAACAGAGGAAGGTGAAAAAAGCATGATTATTGGAGGATATTTTAGAGCTTTAATAATCCTTGGATCAATGAAATGTTGCTGTATTGATAATCAGTTCCATGATATCCTTGTTGAGCTTTTAACCATCCATAATAAGACTATTTACTGGCTGATGTTGACGGTACAACATGTTAGAATCAAATTTGATTACACTTGTTGGTTACGTGTAGGTGACCCATTTATTAATAAGTCAAAAAAATCAATTTTAGTCTCTCCACTGGATTGGCTGACTGCAGATATCATATGCTCACAGACAAATTATCAAAATCAGTATTGGCAAAGAAAAACTGATCCTTTTCTAAGTAGTTACAGATATTTATACTGTATGATAAAGTAGACTGTTGTAGACTCTAGGTGCCCCAGTGGGTATACAAATGTAAACTTCTCCAGTTAAACGTGATGCAATGGCTCTTTTACACTGACTGCGAGACAGGTTTAGTTCAGATATGTGCAGGTTTTTGCCTTGTACACCAGTTCTAATCCCCTGCAGTCCAGATTTGCACAAAGCCACGTGGATTCACTTGGATTTCCGCGAGAGTGCTTGTGACTTGAAAACAGCATCAGACTGCTGCAGTCTCTGAGAAAAATAGACTCTCTTTGGATTCTTTCAGCACACCTTCACAAGTCCTGCACTTGCGTCCACATTGCTTCGAGGTCTGTGTACAAAGGTGCATAGATTTTAAGCACTCTCTAAGTATTGCAAGACCCGGGCTGGTACCAATTAAATTGCAGGTGCAGAGTTAAAAAAAAAATCATGCGTTATTTGCGAGCAATTTATACAAACTTTAAAATTGGAAGATGTGCATAAACCGTATTACACAAAACAGATATGCATCACCATAAATTCTGCATCTTTAGTGTCTGTGTGAAAGAAAAAAGTCAGCTACGACAAGTTTTTGCTCTTACTAACCTGTTTGCACATGAGCAAATGCTTGATAAATCTGGCCCTCAGTGTACGACAAGGCTAGCTTTTCTGTGGGACTTTTGTTTGTTTCCATGGACATTGTTACCTGTAATACTGTATTTAGTGTGGCAATAAGTTCATGTAACCAGGCCAACTTACAAGTAAGATTTGAGAAAAGGCAAGCTCATTTACATCAATTAATATTTTTCTTCTATAGAGATCAAAGACATATGTTGCCATGGAAATTATGGGAAATCCACAATTTTTGCAGCAGGTTTTCTGGATTTCCATTAGAACACATTAACCAAAACAATGTAAAAAGTAACCAGATAAACTCCCAGGTTTTTACTTTGAATTTTAAAAATATAATTTACGTACTTTTCTTTTCAGTATTTAGCACTTTAAAATTCCCAGTGGTAAAATATTGGATAAACCAAAAATTCTACGATGTAATGTCACAATCTCAACCTCTATTTACAATTTATAAAAACTAAAAATCATTCTAATCTCCATTGCCAGCTGCACAAAGAATGAACTCAAATTCATGAAGGACTGAAAAAGAGCTGGATAAATCTATGCAACAAATTCACTACAGCAGTTACCTCACAAGGCTGCACAAATTTTACCGACAGAAAGATTAGAAAATGAAATAATGGAGCAGTCATGGATCACTAAAACACAAACGTTCAAAAGAAACAGACAAATGGATGATTGTCTCAGATTATCTCTCGTACTTAGACTCAGTGGAAAATATAAACCTTACAGAACAGAACAGTGAAGGAGAGGTCCACAGACAGATCGCAGATGTGTCCATTCATTTCAGTTTCAGTTTATTTTTGTGGAACCCAAAATAACAACAACAGTCACATCAGAGGACTTCACAAGATTGTTGATTTAGCAAACAGAAATGTTAGAAAATTAAACAACGAAACAGTCCTTGGTCAACAGTAAACAGAAATCAGAAACAGTCATTAGTCAAGACAGCAGAAGTAGATTGTCCGACAGCAAAAAGGCAAATGGATAATTGTCCCAGAGCTGGCCTATTCAATTTAAGACCCAGGAGTAAACAAGGTCCTCCAAAGATCTGATCCGTCTCTCAACCCATTTTCCAAACACTGCAAATATACATATTGTCTTGTTTGCAGAGTTAATTCTGGATGTATCTAAAACCTGATTTAAGTTTTGGTGTAATTCTGCTTCAGACCCTGGTTTTGGTCTAATGCTGGTTACTCTTGGTTCAGACTGGGTTAGTACTGGTCTAGTCCTTGTTTAATGCTGGTTTGGATATTTTGTAGAGCAGTTCGAATCAAACAGAGGTTAAAATTGTAATGACTAACATTACTGAAACAGATACTTTTTTTTTTTTTGCCAAAATTTGCCAAAATCTCTCTGAAGAAAAGAAGAAAAACCTCAAGGAGAACAGTGAAGGAGAGATCCACTCCCAGAAGTCATTAACAGAGGGAAGCAACTCATCTAGCATGACGAGGACAGAAGAAGGAAGTGGGAGAAGTTCAGATTCCTTAGGGGCATCAATGGTTTAACCTTAAAGTGAAGCTCACCCCCTAAACCTCATCACAAACACATTTCAAACAAACCAAACTCATTGAAAGCTATTTGGAAAAGGTAAAAGGAGGAGCTGAGAGAGGAGAGCAGCAGTGTGATTGGTTTGACAGCAGGTGTTTGTAATTAGTGCTCAATGTTGAGTGGACAATACATGCTCATGTCACATAGTCCATGACACTGACCTTTAAAGTGAGACCAGTCAACTTGCTAATTTTTGAGTTTCAGGTTAAAAATTAGCAAAGTTTTGATCTGAAACCTGCTAATTTGCACTAAAATTTCCCAAACAAAATGTCTTAAAATAGTAAGTAATGCTACTTCAACTTATTATACACAGTTTACCGATCAAAAAAAGTTGTTTTTGAGTTTAGCTTCACTTTATGTCAACCTAAAGGGTTGCCAAATCTGCTTCTTTATAGCGACTTCGGGCTTCTTGATTTGGAAAGTTTGACAATTTGAATTTGAGTGTTTTGTTAGGCTACTCTTGAAAGGCACTTTTTCGTCATGAAAAAGGTGATTTTAAGCAGATTTTAGTCTTCAGCGTTGATTTGAGAAAATATATAATGACTTTTAGCATATTTTCATGTTTTAATGCCTTATTAATGATAGAAGCGTGTCAAAGTCATTAGTGCTTGTTCGGCAATGACACATAATGTTGTGTTTTAATAGCTCTTTAATGAAAGACTGAGGTCGCTTGTTTTGGGCTTTTCTTTTTCTAAGGCTTAGTTGCTTGTTTCTGTCTGAAAATCTGGCAAACTGATTCCAACCTTAGCAGCATCTAAAACAACTACACTCTCCAAAAATGGAAGTGTGACCAGGGACAGAAGGAGCTGAAAGTTGAATGTTCTTTACAGAAAAAGGAGAAATGAGAGGGTAGTTTCCATACTTTCTCCAGTTAATTTCCTCCTAAGGCAGCTTGACTTTAACTCTAGAATCTGAAGCACATCCATTTGCAGATACAGCGCATCTCCTTGGGTCTGTAATATCTGAGCGTCCAGGGGAGCTGGCGCTGTCAGAAGCCCATCACCTGCCCATGACTCTCCTGTATCATCTTTTTACCATAATCTCATTTGAGCACTCCGACCGTTCCAACTGTGGGTATATTGCCACAGTGAACTTTATGGCGCCCCATTTTTACTTTCCCCTTCTCCGTCAAAGTGACAGACCAACGCTTTGGGCACACGCCGGCTTATAAATAAATCAACTTGGCCACTGTTCTCACTCCAATCACGGTCCCTACGCAGCTGTTAGCATGCTAATCTCCTCCACTTCCCATTTATATTCATGCACTCTTTATTCCCACGCCTGAGTGAGAGCCAGCGCGAGACATGAATCTATTTTAAGATTAAATAATAAATAAAAACATGGTGCGGTGTGTTTCCCCCTTTGTAGCGGCGGTTGTTTGCAGAGCGTGGAGTCTCCGTTGCTTAAATTGATATCGGCACTATTAGCGTCTGAGCGTGCTAACAGTAGAGGGGACATGCATTATTCATGGCATTAGATAAACATGCAAATCAGAGTCAGTGTGCAAATGAATTTGAGCTGTTGCTTGTCTTAGTTACATCCGTCGCCGTTGCTTTATTTGGGGTTTGAAGCTCACTGCAGGACAGATGTTTTGAAGGAGAAAAATATCTGCTCCAATGATGTTCGCAACTGTGCAGCTTAAAGGTTTGATCGAAAGGTTATTTCAGGTTCTTGGGACAAATAAATGTTTGTGAATCTTAAGCTTCTTTATACTGTCCTTAAAAGGTGATAGAGCAAGTAGCTGATTTGAAAATGTTTGCAGTGTTCAAACTATATTTCTACTGACAGTGTGAGTTTTGCTGTTATAGTAAAGCTAACAATAGTCTCACATCCAAGCCTGGTCAGCACTTGGATGGGAGACCGCTGAAACCCTGGTGCCACAGTGAGACAGTAAAAATAGATTTTGTTTTCAGACAAGACAGTTAACTCATTTAGCCTCAGTGTCTGTGTTCTGTTTACACTGGGTGAGTGTATCCTTGACTGTAAAGCACTCTGAGTGACTTGTAAAGTGGAAATGTACGATGTAAATAAAGACCAATTCATTATTCTAAAAGTCACTGCTAGATCTAAAAAAAAACAAAAAAAACTTTTGCATACTTTTGTATTACAAAAATAATCTGCATTTAAACGTTCTTCATTTTACCTGCCCTCCACCTCAGTGAAATAACATTGGCCTGTAGAATGTTGTGATGTCACGTGAAACCAACCTATATATTACTAGTTACAATCTGAGTAACTCAGTTTACTTGCAGATAAATTAATTGCTTTTACATTTAATTAAAAGTGACTCTTCAAGGCCAAAATAGCACTAAAATACTGTCTGTTGGGTTATAGGTGAATAAGTTAATCTGAGGAGAATGTGTTATGATGTCATGAATGAATGAAGTGTAATCAGCAGGATTTGTGTATGTCTTAACAAACGTGTGATGAGCTCAGAGTAACTCACAGTGGTGTAACTCAGTTATATTTTTCAAACAGTAAGATTGTAATACAAACGTATTAAATTTCCCTCCCTGTAACTAGTATATAATCTATTACAATTTTACACTGGTCACATCTCTAGCCTGTCTGTCAATGGTAGTGGATCTCTCCTTCACTGTGATTCTCCTCGAGGTTTCTCTTTCACTGCTTTTTTTTTCTTTATTTCCCTGACGAAAAGATGGGTCTAAGACTCTAAGGACAGAGGATGCTCTGGGACAATTACCCATGAGCCTGTTTGTTGTTGGACAATCTCTATTTATGAATAATAACCGTTTCTGACTTTCTAATGCTTCCGTTGGTATTGGCCAAAAAAATCACTATTTTTTTTTTTTCAATTTTGTTTGCTAAACCTACAGTCCTGTGAAATACTCTGAGATAGCTGTTGTGATTTTTGGCTATACAAAAATAAACTGGATTAAATTCTGAGGAGAGGCATGTTTGTTGACAGTAAGAAGGCAAGACATTTTGAGGTAAAAAGATTTACTAAACACAGTATGCTGGATTCAATACTGTGGACACTTTAGTGGAAGCTACATTAAGAACAACTTTAACATTCAAAACAAAAGACTCTCCGATCTATTCTAATCACACATATATTTAAACTAAATAACTTCCTTTTGTTGCACGGACAATGTCATTCTCCCAATTAGCAAGACCTCCTGCCTCGAGCCGCACCACCATCATCATCATCAAGGTGTTTTTCAAGGTTAAAACAAGCAAACCTGGTCTTTTCTCCACATTTAATACTCACATTATTCCCCATTAGCTGTTGTCCGACTTAGACTCTGTATTGATCCACCTGGGAGATTACGTGGCTCGCTCATGTTACTCATACACCTATAACGCGGTGAATAGATACTCTGATTGTAAATGCGTCTTGGAGCTGTCGTGGCGCCGACGTGGGCCCATGCATCACTAATACCAGATGCTTTTAATCACAATCAGCTCCTGATTACAATTACAATCTGTCTCTTGTTTTATTGCAGTCGACAAGAAACAGACGATGGCTTTTAAACGAACGTCTAACATTATATTAGAATACATTAAGTCGTCGCCAATGCATCAATATTAATGGATTATATCAGCGACTCGTACCTGCTTTATGGGTTTGTTCAGAGTTCAGTTTGAGAGCATAATGTAGTAGATATTATAGTTTTATGATTGATATCGTCACTAGTAATGCTATTTCATCATAGAATGAAACGTATATGTTGACGCTAGAGGTATAAGACGATAATCTCTATCATGTTATGACACAAATCAAAAGGCAAGATGATTTATTTGAAAAAAGCAACACTTTTTGAGATCACAGATAGATGCTTTTAGACATAATGTTGGTATAACGTGGCACTAACTGTGTAAACAGGGGCGTCGGACTGGGGGGGGGTTAATGGTGCTAGTTTCCTCGGGGCCCAGGCCAGGAAGGGGCTCCCAAAAGCAGGTAATGTTTGCTTGTGAGATAGATTGTTCTTAAATGTATTTAATTGTGATTTCAGAAAGCTGTAAATGAACATTTTGCTGAAAAGAAATTGCTAAATAATGAGGAATATTAACTGGCTAAATTATTAACAAATCTAACAGATAGAGATATGATAATGTTTCAGTGAACAAAAAGCCAAAGTTTGACCCAAATTATCAGTTCAATAAATATGCATATTTACAAAGTTTTGCAATGAATATTATAATAAATCACAACTTCTCATTCCAGCAACATTATAATGTGTTGAAAATGTCACTGGGATTTTTAAAGTTGGTTTTAAGCCAAATTTAGTCAATGCTTCAAACAAGTCAGCTCCAATGTTATTCTTGTTCATTTTACTCTCCAATAATTTTGACGTCAAAATGCATAAATATCGTATTCTGTTGTCAAATAAGAAGCCTGCCAAAACTTGTGTGGAATGTAGAATTTAATTAAATATAGGAACTAAACGTTTTGGGTACTACGCCCCTGTGTGTAAATAAGCAGAATACAGTTTGTAGTCTGACCATCCTTGAACAGCTGTCATGTTTTGTAGATTTATTCGAGGAGAGACAGTATTTTGAAGTGAATTCATGTTTTGACAGCTCTCGCCACAGTGAAGTTGAGCATAAAGAAGTGATTCAGACACTTGTTTTTGTAAAGCGTTACAAAATAGATCAATAAAAGAAATTCACAAATCATCCCTTCCTCTCTGCAAAGCAACCTGTCACATGACCTGACTTCTCAGCCAGGCAGATTGAGGTGGGGATAAAGCCGGATGTAGCTCTTTTGGTTTTAAGTGAGAGGACCTGAACCTGCGACCTGATGGCAGGAGGGTGAGTGCAGAGTGTGTGAGCTGTCTGTGGAGATCTGTGCACAGATGAGTTTTCATTTCATATTGGTAGAGGGGTGAACAATATAACTCATTTCATCAAATAATATTTTGACATTGTTTTCAAAATATGTAAAAATTAAATGTCAGGTATAGTTTAGTAATTACAAATGAAAGAAATTTCTTTATATACTTGTTTCCATTGGTTTGTGTGTCTAAGAGCGGGCCGCCCTCTATAGAAGACGATGTGCATCTTCTTAATGGGTACATAAGTTCACAAATCATTACTTGCATTTTTACAGTTTATATTTTAGCTCCTGTTGTGATCCATCCAGAGCCCTAGAGTCTTTTATTTTATTTATTTATTTATTTTTTTGGGATGTTTACTCCTGTGCTTTGGCTGCACTAAGAGCCATATTCGGTGAAATAAAAACACAAGCTGTCATTTTCTTCCATTCAAGGCCTTGTTTATTATTATTTTTCCACACAAATATATATATATATATATTTTGTACCAGTTTGCCATATACTACACAAACAAGTTCCTTTTTGCAGAAACCAAAAAGAGCAGCCTATATTTATTCACTTTGAAAATGAAGCTTAAGCCATTACCACTAAACATCACTTTGCTGTTCACAAGCATCTCGATTAAACCAGCATCTAATACTTAACCACTAACAGCATGCACTCTTCCTCCCGCTGAGAAAACCCAACGGCGGCCATCTTGGGACCGCAAACAATAAACGCATTAGACGAAAGCTGTTTTGGAAATTTGGATGTGCAATTTTGAATCCAGCCGTCCCTGAGAGTTTCCTACTGATGGTGAATAAAAGGCGGCGCTTTTTACAGCTCCGGCTTTTGTCTTTAGGCAGTGCGAGCGACTCCAACAACACAATAAAGTCTGACATGAATAAAAAGGGTGGATCTGGATGTCTCTCGCTGACAACTTATTCTGTTCAGACGCTAAAAAAGCACTTTGGTTTTGAGGTTTCTAAACATGTTATAAAAACTTTATCGCTTCACTTTAGAGCTCGCCAGAAGAGAGACAAAGTGGAAAAATTAATATTCTAGCTTCAAATTTTAATCTGTTGATGTTGCTGTTGCTGCTAAATGTGCCTGTTTAAAGATTTAGATGTGTCTGACTCAATTGTGAAGAATTTACAAGAAAATTTGAGTGAATCTTAGTGTGCACCTTCCTTTATGATGCAAAAGTTAGCAACTCTTTGACACCTGAAGAAATGTGCTCTTTTTCAACACTCTTTCAAGGTTTTTATCATGCTACATATATCAGTGCAGTTACATATCTTCTGTGTGTTAAAGTACGTGAGTTCATACTGATAAAGAAACCAGCAGTTATCAAAGCTTGTGTTACACCCAGAGTTATAGAACAAGAATAAAACTTTACTTGAAGACATGTTACTGTAAGATCGAAGCTGCATCCTTATGAATGGAGATGAAAAAAGTTATACGTTTGTTTTTTTACTAAGTAGTCAAGACAGCACTATTCAAGACCAAAACCTTTCCAAGACCACAAAGGATCAAGGTCGAGACGAGACCTAAACTTTTAAAGATGGAGACTGAGACAAGGCTAAGACAAGACTGTGGTCTATTGAGACCAAATCAAGAAATTAAAAAAATGTCAGTTCCTAATCTGGTATCAGTTAAAGGTTGTATGGAGGATTTTTCAAATTCAACAACTGCTTCCTGTTTTTCAAATGATGCACATGTGTTTCTCCTCCCAGGGCCACGCCCTTCACTGCTGCTGGGCCAATGAGTTACTTAGAAACACTGAGGGTTTGCTTGACAGGTTAACAGGCCAATAGATAACGAGGTACCTTATCTATTGGTCAACGTTTTACATGTCCACAGTTCATATATTTTTATAATTATTATTTTTTTGCTTAGCATAAGTACAAGGCTGTTAAAATGCTGTTTAATCTAACTGTTTTTGACCAAGACTGACAAAAACAATTTTTGAAAATCCTCCAAACAACCTTTAGTTAATACTTTATTATGTATTATGTATTATGTATTATGTAAGCTGAGCCGTCAGATTCATCAATACAATTGTTGAAACAAGCATGAGTGGAGAAAAGCACAAAACTATGAGCACGTTTTCGATGAAGCCACAAAAGTCATTTTTACAAAACTCATGTCCTTTGATCCATTTGATTCTTATTTGTTTTGTCATAAACTTCTTGAAGGCATTTTTGATTTCCTCCTGAACCCAAAACATCCTTATAAACCAACATTTGTCCCAGTTTGTTGAATACCGGCCTGTCTGTTTACCAGGTGGTCATTTGCGTGTTCCTCGTGTGTGGTGCTGTAAAGAGCGAGTGTAAGCAGGCGTGAAAGTGCTGCTCTGAACCATGCTGAATGTAGTTGGTGGTGCGATGCTTTTGCTTGTGACAGATTACAGATTAAAAGTGGGCTACACGTCTCTCCCTTGTGCTTTTTCCTCAGGCCAATAAACAAGAGCTGCTCCATTATTCATGTGTTCTTCTGCTACATCTCATTCTGTCAGCGCCGAGCTGAGCCGCTTCACTGTGGCCCGAACATGGCTGGGTTTAAACACTGTTGGTTTATTAGGAATATGAGGTAAACATATATCAGCCTGTGTTTGGAAGTAATGACGCAGGATTTTGAAGCATATGTCGCAGCGCTTTGGATGGATCTACTTCTTTTCTTCTTATTTTTATGTTGACAGTTCGCCACCAGCTTGTCTTCAGATGTCATTGCTTTGGCTAAAGACTAATTCATGCAGCTGATAATAATGCATAAAAGTAGAGCGGTCTGGCTTTCCAAAAAGGAAACTGTGAGTTCGAATCCCATGTCACAACAAATCAACATCTTTATTGTCCTTGTAGGGAAATTTGTTCTTTGCATTGGACCCATCTTTCAACGCTCACTAAAGCCTCTTGCAGGAGTTTTGGCCCAATTTTTAGCCTAATGTGCCTCTCTACGAGTTTGGGGGAGGTGTGGCCAAAGTAAGGATTTTCGTAAGAAACTTGTTGTCGTTTCTCTCTTTATGTCTGTGCGTCACTGTGACTATTTGTCAGGGAGCATCATGGTGGTTCACATGCTGCACGAGGAGACAGCCTCTGGTGCATTTACCTTGTGACAGCAGCTCTTAAAACTTAAATCTTGGAAGAAACATTGCTTTATCATCAGTAAATAAATGTAACGCTTGCACGTTAGCCAAAGTGAGGGATCATGTCATCTCCAACGAACCTACTCCTTCTATGATGTGAGAAGCATCAACTTTACTATATAGAACATGACCAACATGTAGTATGTTGGAACTTTTTGATTTCAGGCCCACAATGTGTCACTGTAACAGCTCCTTATCTCTAATGACCCTCCACTCTTCTGTGACCTTTATAAACTTGTTTTAATCCACTCGCTTTAAAACTGCGCGTGAAAGAAAATACTCTGCGCCCGATCACGTGACACGTGCACTGTTCTTCACTCGCTGCTATGCTCCACAAGTCTGTGTCGTCTCTGTTCTTCCTGCAACTGTGAGATAAATACTCTTCTAGTGTTTAGCCACCTTATGCTTGGTCAGGACCGTAGCTGGAGGATATTCGTTAACATGCGTGTTTTGTATGGTGGGGAAATCGGAGTGCCCGGAGGAAATCCACCCAGACACAGGGAAAAACATGCAAACTCCACACGGAAAGGCCTGGAATTTGCAGGAGTTGAACTCGCAAGGTTCTTGCTGTGAGGCGAGAGTGCTATCCTCCATGCTGCCTGAATTTGCATGTTCTCTCTGTATATTCTGAGTTTTCTCTGGGACTCTTCGTCCTCCTCTATAAACATGCACATGTAAGTCAATTGACATCACTGTAAAGTCTCCTTATTGAATGAGGGATTCAATGGTTGTCAGTCTGTGTCTCTGTGTTCAGTTGTGGTAAAGACAAACACAGATTGTGTCTAGTTTTTCAAATCTCTGTCTGGTCCCTCTGAAGCCTTGAGCAAGAGCGACCAAATCATAGACTGTACAGTACATACAAGATTTCCACCAGACCGACACATGCTTCAAATTCCCCGGAAATACACACATAACCATTAACAATGTCAAATGTTACTTATATCTGCTTTAAGACTCTAACGCTCAGGTAGTTCTATAGAATTTTTTAAGAAATGTTATACATTCCAGGCAACACAATGAATCCAACAGGCTGACCAGAAAAATTACACAGCCCTCTTTTTATATACAATAACATCCAATTGTATCAGTATAATAGGTCTTCTCATAATATGTAAATTGTTCCACATGTTTTCATAAATCATGAAAAACAAACCACATTTTGATTATGATTGACTTTGGAAATTGACTTCACAACTGGTTCCATATTATCAACAATGAGCTCAAAAATAAACAGATCAGCTGCTCAAAAATATGTCCACACTTTCACTACTAAGTACCACTCAAGCAGGGCTCAAAAACAAACACAATATTCATGCGTACTGTATTTTCGCAGACACAGCCTTGTCCAGCTCCGTGTCGCTGCGTCCATGTCTAATCTCTTATTTGTGGATCTATTAAAGGCTCGTGCATATGGTACAGTTTTGGTCTTCTGTAATGGCGCATGATTAAGTCGTTTATCTTGCAGACCACTGTCAAAATCACGGCATCGGAGCTGGATTTTCACTTTTCACTTTAATCACGGGATGGGGGAATCAAAGCGCTCCATTTACTCAAACCAGCATCCAGTTTGTCCATTAGTTTGGAGCTTTGAAGATGGGTGATTGCTCCGTTTGACGTCTGGCTCCGAAAACAACTTATATCAGGATTACAGTGTCCAATACAGTATTTGAACAAAAGGTTCCCATTTTTCTCCTGCCGTGACGGTCCGAGCCAAATCCAGTTCATCTGAGGTGGGAGGATTGATTTAGAAGCTCCTGGCGCACAGAAGTAGATTTCAGTTCAAATCCATATGACAGATAATCACATTTTTGTTTGGTGTGATAGCTCTTATGTAAACAGGGACAGAAAGGAGGCTATTGACACTAGTGTGCACCGCGTTAAACAACTGTACGCTCATGAGGCGGTCATCTTTTGACTCGCAGGTCAGAACCACAGATTATAATTTCATAGCGGCAATTTGGATTGGTGGGTTATGACAGTGACTGTAGTTTCATGTTGTGAGTATCTTTACAGTTAGACACATCAGAGTTCATATTCTTATTAGGCTCATTCCTCATTTTAAAGCTTTAAAATCAAGAAAAATGTCTATTCAGTCATCATGTCCTCTCTGTCCTCAATCTCTCTGGTTTGTCTCAGTCCTCCTCGCCTGCTCTGCCTCCCCACACTTGTGTATGTGAGGAGTGAAAGAGCACAGGAAGAGACTGAAACACAAAAGGGTAGGCTGTGTTGGGATGAAAATAGAGAGGGAGAAAAAAAGTCAGATTTTTGGAGGACTCTTTGAGATGAACAAAAGAGTCAAAGTCCCATCATTACTACAGGACTAGTTCAAATGCTAAGTATCAATAGCATCAGAGTCAAAGTGTGCGTGTAATTATGTATATACTTTTAGGCTCCCTGACATGTTATAGATACAAATTTACAGACAAATCGACCATTCTGATATGGATGGATGAATCTAAAAAAATCTCCACAATTTATTAATATTATTTTTTTATTTACCAACTACATTCAGCATGGTTCAGAGCAGCACTTTCACGCCTGCTTACACTCGATCTTTACAACACCACACATGAGAAACACGCAATGACCACCTGGTAAACAGACAGGCTGGTATTCAACAAACTGGGACAAATGTTGGTTTATAAGGATGTTTTGGGTTCAGGAGGAAATCAAAAATGTCTTCAAGAAGTTTATGACAAAACAAATAAGAATCAAATTGATCAAAGGACGTGAGTTGTGTATTTATTTTTATATATACTGAGGCTGTGTCCCACAAAGGTGGAGTAGCCTGGAGCCTTCAACTTTCGAAGAGGAACTGTCAAAACCCAAAATGTACCAATCTAGTGTCATTCTGTCCAAGGCTAGTGACACAAGCTGTACTGATTCTTACATTTTCACTTAAAACTAGAGTTAGTCAGACATCAGAGGCTAAAACTACAAAGCCTCGGCTTCACAATGAGTCCAGCCAATTGTTTGTGCTCCAAAGGGTTCAGAAACAGTTTCCATTTGAATTCTAGATGAATTTAGTCAGTTTTTTTAATAAAAATGTTTAGAACAAACTTAAACACATTCATTATGTTTTAGTGAAAAATGTATTCTATCTTACTATTGTAAATGTAACTTTGATGTCTGTTCACTTATAAATAGTAGTATTTTTTAGGTGCCAACTGTATTCCACAGAAAGACTATCTGTCACTGGCAAATAGATGACTAAATTAAATTTTTTAATTGACCTTTATTTAACCAGGGAAGAAAAATTGTAGCTCTCTAACATTTCTGATTTGTGAAAGTTAAAAAAAAGTTTGGCGATGCCGCTTCTAAATGAACATCCAAATGTGTTTGTGTCCCTTTTGTAATCCTCTTAAAGATCATTATTAAGCCCTCAAGTTCACAATTTCTTCTACCATTCGTCTGCAAAACCGCTCCATTCAGTTTACTTTCTCTTCTTTATGCAACATTTGCTCTTGAAAGTTTCTAACATCGGCTGCTGCTCGTCTCTAAACCTAAACTTTGATCCTCCCTCTGTCAAATGTGTTTGTCCAAAAACCCTGATTGACTTCTCTGCCATTTCCTTCCAAGTCTTTCTAAATTACCCGGCTCCGGTAATGATTTCAGCGCCATCAAACAAACATAATGACATTTTAAAGCCATGTTTAGAAACTCCAACCGGCTCTTCTGTAATTTAATAAGTTTGGGTGCCATTTTGGAATGTCAGCAGCAGGAAGAATTTATTGTTAATTAGTTTGAAGATGAACCGGCGACCTGGTGGTGATGTGGCGGTGTGTGTGAGCGGTGGAAATGTCAGAGATGGCAGAGAGGAGAGGGGCACGGCTCACTGGGTTTGGGGCTGGTGTGAAGCCTCTGGGAGTGAAGTGAAGAGAGCGGAGGACTGGATCTGTTACACTTGGCGTGGCACACTCCAGGGATGACATCATTTAGGTTTGTGTGGTGGAACATGGTTTTACTGCAGATTCTTTGATCTTACATGCTCTTTATACTAGGGCTGGAGCGCTTGTGTCGCTTTGTCGATAAACAGCCAATTGACCAAAGGGTTTATATTGAACAACAACTAAAGGAAGTGAATTAGCAGAAGATTTAGGAACAAATTGTTGGTCTAATCTGCCTTTTAACCATAAACCATAAACGCAAATTTTAGCACAATTTGGGTCAAATCAAAATGATATACTTTTTATCTAAAGAGATTTTGCCGTGCCCCCTTTTTAGTCATTTAATCAGTTGATTGGACATGTCTTTAGTTGATCAAGAATTTCTTCGGTCGACTAGTAGGCTACACTTTAACCACTTCACTACCTGGTTGCTAGGTAACTATTGTGGAAAAAGCTATAAATGTGTGATATTTGCTGCTCATGCGCAACCACGAAGCACAAACACAAAGTGAAAATCTCTGCAAAACTCTAAATGTTCCTGTCCACTAGTGATGGGAAGATTACTCGATTTGCACCGATACATCGATGTAAACATGCGCGATGCGAGTGCGTCGGTAGAAAGTAGCTACATCGATGCAGATCGTGTGACAAAAGCAGCCTGCATCGGATTATCAGACTATTTACCGATGAATCTAGATTTTTCACGATTCACTGATTAAAGTGTTCTCCTACACAGACACAGATACGCACATACACTCACTCACTCACTCACAAGCTGAAGCTGACACTGCTGCAAACGCTGTATATTTCTGACATTCCTTATGTAGGCTGTTTTGGTTTACTTTCACCTAAAGATGTGCCAACAACAAATAGCTCTGTTCTGGCGTTTGTCTCTTTCAGTCAAAGCACCTTTCATTTTCACGAAGCTTACGTAATAACAACAAAACAGTGTCCAGTGCCTTACCTGCGTATTGTAGAGGAGACAGGCAAAGCAAATCTTCCAAACGCGTCTCCGGTGTTGAAGATTCGCTTAGTGCATTGAAATCCGTGTGTTAGGAAGAAAAAAAGTTTGAAACTCCACAACACGTACTATTCCACCGTGAACGTGCAGGCAATCCAAGCGTCTTTGCCCGGTAAAAGCTGTCCTTCACGTGTTTATGTCCAAATCAAGGCGGTGTGCGTCTTCCCAACACGCTAGTCCTCGCTCCTGCCCGTGTTTGTTTCTGGCGATGTGCGTTTTCCCCGCGCGCTGTTCTCGTCCTCGCTGTCTCGTCTTCGCGTGCTGATTCTCGGTGCTTGCTGTGTTTTCTCCACGTGCTGGTTCTCGCCGTTTCTTCTCTCCTCATCCTCCGCGCGCTGCTGTCGTTCTTCGCCAATTGCACGAGCTGGATGCGGCACCTATATCGCTGCACTCAGTCTGAGTTTGGTAGCTGCGTCTCAGTTCCACGTTCACTCTCCCTGCCGCACTGACAAACTACATAGGCTTTTTCATAAGCTGTATTCCGCAGGTTATGATAGTAGACCGAAAGAAAACGGTCCAGAATGGACTTATTATTTAGCTTTCTTTCCCCACATATTTATCATAACACTGGCCTTTGATTTGCCCCGCCTCCACAGCAGATCTGTCCAATGAGAGCGCTGGGTCTTAGGCTACGTCTTATTATACTTTTAAAGTCCGATTGCACACAGCACTGTTAAAAATATGATGCAAACCAAAAATATTATTATATATTATTATTATTTATAATAACTAAAAAGTTAGTAATTGAATTTTCAAGTGACTGAAAGATACTTTTACATGGCTTTATTAATGTATCTGGGGTAATAAAGGCCCATGAATGATTAAACAGACTAAATATTTTTTAAGTATTTGAATAAAAAAACAAGTTTGACTGAATCGAGATGCATCGTGATCAGGGGGCATATCGAACCGAATCGATCGTTAGCTGTAAGACATGTATCTTAAAAAAATCGTATCGCTGCTAGTGTATCGGGATGCACATCGTATCGGACAAAGATCCAAGATTCCCATCACTAGACTACTGTCCACATTTTAGAGAAATGCGTAGCTCTATGTAACTTGTCATACACACTTTATAACTCCTTTAACTCTGTCTCCACAATGTGTCTGGAATCTCCATCTGCCCCTGAAGCCCTCTCTATCCTTGAGTGTGATTTGGGGTCTGTCCCGTGTCTCCGGACCACCCCTGGCCTCAGTTACCCTTCACTTTGGGCCCATTTGTTCTGCTGTGAGCGCTGATCCGTTGACGTGGAGGAGAGCGGGGATGTGTAGTGTTATTTTGTGGTGGTTTTCTCTGGTTTTGAAGCCTGCTGTGTAACGCTATCTGCCCCTGCGTCCCGGAGACTTCCCCCGAGACAAGTGTAACAAGAACTGAGGCCAAAAAGTGAGGCCGAGATGAGAAAAACAGGATATAAAAGAGTGAAAGCCACATGGGGCACTTCCAACAACCTACATTTTCTAACAGTCCAGAGAAGATGTGAAAAACAATGTTACAGTGGCTTACTTTGTGTTAAATTTGCTTTAACCTTCAGTTCTAAAAATAAACTCCAAAAACAGCTACTTTTTGAGTTGCTGCGACCAAAGTCCATTTTATGACCTACATTACAAAAATGTCTGAAGCAAAATTGAGTACTTTGGAGTGGTCTGAGCTTAGGATGCACTAATCCAATACTGAGATCAGATATTGGTGTTGATTCATAAAATTTTGCTGGATCATTGATCGGCTCTAGGGATGGGGCGAACAATATTAAAATTTGCACCCATGATTATTGTGACCAAAATAGTAGTGATTAATGTTATTATCACAATATTTTACTAAAAGTAAAAGTGCACAAATAAAAAGTCACTGAAATTTTTATTACTGCACAGTCAGCATGTGTTTGATCAACTACTACTTATTGTATTTTGGTCGAAGTACAATCAATAATGATTCAAAGTGAACTAATGTTTACATTGTTGAGCAAAAATCTATTAACTTTGTCTCAGAGTTATTAATTAACTCTATATTGGCTCAATTCAAATATTAACACATGAACCAACTGATTTTCTTTGTTTAAACAAAACACTGCATCTTATTAGGTTCACAGCAGACAGCAGATTTTAGATGTTCACAGTGGACTCATTGTATTACATTCACTTTATTGTATGACGTTAGTTAGCCGTGCGCTACTGCTACCGTCACTTATCGGCAAAATGCTAACCTAGCGCTAGCAAATATCACCTGGATCCACAAATGACCCACACGCAAGTAAACAATGAAAAGTTTCATGCTGTGGGGGAGAACATTTGAACAGTGAATTATGAAGCCACAGACACTCGCCTGCTGCTGTAATGGCGGTTATCGTTGTGTGCGGCGATCACAATTATGAGAAAACGCCACGATTATTTAATCGCGGCCCTTGACTATTAGCGATAATATAGTATATCGTCACATCCATAATCGGCTCGGCTCATCTGATATCTTGGTTGTGCCCTAAATGGATATAATAAACTTTTCTTATGGAATCAGGACTGTTATGGGTATCATTAAGAATTTTTTGACATTGCTACGTCAAAAAAAAATATTTCCCAAAGACCAAAGACCAATACCAAACGCAGTGATCTGATTGGCTGTGTGTCTTTGTTATCTCTAGCTTCACTTCTGCTGCCAATAAAAAAATATGCAAAGATCATTATATTATGTGCTAAAGTCTGAGCCATAGACAAACTGGACAGAATTATACTTCTACTTCCTACATTGTAGTGTCTAAATCAAGTATCTCATAGCTGTTTTTTATATTTTATTCATATGATTAAAAACAAGTGTCCAGAATGTCTATACTTGTCTCAATAGTATAACCACTGTGTCTTCAATGGGCCACTTCAGATTCTCACCACTTCAGGCAGAAAAACAAGTGATAGACAGAGCTGCAGTTTTGGAGAAGCTCTGACCCACTTTTCTGACCAACCGTCACACTTTGTCAAAATCGCACTCATGCCAATCTTCTGCGAGTCTAACACAACAACAAAAGGACACAATCTTCACTGCAAAGTCTCTGCTCAGTTGCATCATTTACTTTTGCAAGTATTAAGGTAAAATAGATTCACCGTGTTTAAAATGAAAACAGTGTAAATTGCTTCAGACAAGAACGATCTCTGTTCAGTAAAAGTCAGATTTGCCTCGGTTCTGATGCAACAACATGAAACATCCTTTTCTTTATTTCACATTAGTGTTGGAGATACAAAACCACAAAGGTCATCTCATCTCATTTTCTCACATTACTTTACAAAACTTTTCCTTTGATAAACACATCTAAGTACAAGGTCTAGGAGGGAGATTGAACTTTTCGAAAGTGAGATTTTTGCTGAAGAAATATGACAAAACCGATTGAAGTCACAGTTCAACAAGAAACACTCAAACTTTATTATATCTGTTGGAAACTGTGAATGTCCCAAGTGGATTTGAACAAGACTATTTCACATAAACAAAACTTACACCAAGGCAAACCCATCATTTATTTAATTCTCAGTCAAATTGTGATCACAAACTGCAGCTTAAATCTCTCATTGTCTTGTAATTAGACGATTTTATCTGTGTGAGTAATTATGTGACTTGTTGGGATCAGAGCTGATTGGCTGTTCAGGGATATTACCACTGCTTTGATTTTCTGTTGAAAAAACAGTTCTAAATCTGTGCCAGTATAAAATATATTGAAGCATGAGAAACTAGTGATGTGTTAAAAGGTTTGTCTCTGTTTGAAAATCTCTGTGTTCATTTATTTTTGTAACCACATGGAGCTGACTGGAGCCTATGTCAGTGACTTTGGGCCTTAGGTGGTGAACACACTGGACAGTGGACAACTTGTCGCAGGGTTAGACAGACAACCATTCACTCTCTCATTCATTCACTTGGGGAAATTTACAGTGATTTTAACCTAAACATGCAGGTTTTAGGAGGTGAGAGGAACCCAGAGTATCTGGAGAAAACCCACAATGACACAATGATGTTGATATGGTTCAACCCAAGACTCAAACCCACGACCTCCTTATTGAGAAGCCAGAGCTCTAACCACTCTGTTGCACCCCATGTATATACAGCATGTACTCTAAGAAATGCATATACATAATTAGGCATTATTTTTTCAGTGTCAATTATAGTTCTGTGAAATCAATCAAATTAAAATTTGATCCATTTTCAAATTAAAATTTCATCCATTAGTTTGGGTTCTGTGGTGTGCCAATTTTGTGAATAATTTTGAATAAAAGTTTGTAGCCTCTATATTGTGACACTGGGTAACTTTGTGGAGGTGAAAAATCAAATGCATTTTCCGATTGTTGATACACAACAGTTGTATGTTCTTCAATGGACACGTGCTAAAAAAACATTTCCATAGAAACAAACATGAGGAGAAGACTTGATTTTTGGGCAATACAAGCCCACTCAGAACAGAGACAAACATGTTTGCAGTGTTTTTAGTAAAGAACACTATTTTTTGGTCAAGCAGCTACATGGTGGGCCTTTAAATTCAGAACATTATTATTGACAATATGACATATAGCCTACTTGAAAACAACTTCACAGCGTTCTAGTCAACTGGGATATTGAAAAATACCAGTTCACAGTTCAAAACATTCTAACTAAATGGACTCGTAGTAAACATTACGGCTAATGCTAACTTTTAGGCTAAACAAAAGTAACGTTAAATAACCTGTGACCAATCTTTACATTGCTCACTTTTGTGGTGATTGTTGATCTCTTCTTTGACGTGGGACTTCCTCGACCAGGTCCCAGTTTGTAAGTGTATTTACCGGGTCATGTGTCTGTCCAGTGCATTTTTACAAGTGGGAAATATACCAGTTCACAGTTTTTCAATTTTGTAGTATTTGTTTATTTGTATTCTTTATCATCATGTTTGTTTGGTCAATACAAAATCTAGTGTATTTTGTGTCTGTAAGTTTTGGAAAGATAAGAGATTTGAAAGCAAAAGTAATCATTTGAACCGGCGACACTTTGGCTCAGTATTGCTGATATTGAGAGATAAACCAATTAAGCTGATTGACTCTTAAAGATATGTCTAATTGCAAACATAATTTAATCATCATTTTCTTGATTATACAGACTCAAAAGGCAATCTTATGCACTGAGAGCATCATTTGCGCAAAACCTACATTTTTCCACCAATAATACCTCAGTATTATTTAATAATACTGAAGCATTCTGTCACTGTTTTTCAAGCTGTATTTGGCTTAAACTGTGTAATATCTAGTATAAAGCAGTACTTGTTAGTTGCAGCTGTCATAAATTCATTAATAAACATTTTTTCCTTTGAATAATCTCCATTAATAACTGAGAAATTGGATTAGTGGAAGATTAATTCTATTTTTGTAAAACTCTGGAGATCAGGATAATCATTTTAATTGTAAAATGATCAGTTACAATTTTCCTAAATTACTTCTGGCTTCCTCCTGAATCCTCTGATTACACACAGAAGGAGAAGACTGCTCAAAGGTTAAGTACCAAACTGGAGCACATATTTTTGGTTCTTAAATCTGCCAAATTGGAAAAAATCTTGCATAATTTGGCTTCTATTGTTTAACCATACTGTATTTTTATTTGCCGTCACATTTTAGTTATGCCTAGAATCCCATTGAGGCCCAAACATTAAGAATGGGCCTTGAGTTCTTGTTCAAAGTAAACTGATTTTGTGAGTAAAGGAGAGCAGACTGTGGCCTTGGTGTTTCGCTGCCTCTGGAGTCTACAAGTCTGTCTTATGCAATTATTTCTGCTTCTCTGCAACACACTCACTGCAGGCTTCTTTTATTCAACGACTTTTTCGATAAAAGATGAGAAAGAGAAAGGTGGAGCGAGGGATCAATGACCAGCTCAGAAATGTACGATCGGTTTGCACTTTGGTCACACCAGCTTGATCCGGTCCGATCACAGAAGCCAAGCAGGTAGGGCCTGGGCAGAACTTGGATGGGAGACCACTGGAAACTCAGATGTCACAGTGGGACGAACAGAGGGTAAACTTGTCGTTGTTCGTTAGGCAAGACACTTCACCCACATGGCTTAGTATGAATCTGGCAACCCAGATACACTTTACTGAGAACAATAGATTGTCTTTCATAAGGGAGGGAGCTTGGTCTTGCAACACAAACTAGTTCTAGTCAAAGGAAAATACCTTCTCCTTTGGCAAACTTTCTGTTATTATTCTTCAGGTTGGATCGTAATGCAGGCTACTGAAACATTCTTAGATATATCAACACATCAAGACATTCTTGGTGAACAATTTATAAGTAATAGAAAACAGTATTTATGTGAAAAAGGCAAATTTACACGTACTTCACTGCTCTTTATTGCTGCCCCATAAATCCCATTATAATCTGACCTGCCTCTAATCTAATCTAAATAAAATAATTAGTCAACTAATACAAATTTCTGGACTTGCTGTGTCTCTTTCTTCTTACCCTCAGAGCTTGTGGGTACCTCCTTGGACCTGTGTTGTAATGTTCTAATGACCCCTAGTTTGTGCTGCAGTGGGTGATTGGAGTCAAACAGAAGGTATTCATCTGTGTGAGTGGGTTTCCTGTAAACTTCTAGTTGCAGTTTCCCACCCTCTTCTATGATTGCATAGCAGTCTAAAAAAGGAAACTGGTTGCCCTTAGAGTCTTCACGGGTGAACTTGATGTCAGAATCCACCGCGTTGATATGTGATGTAAAGGCTTCCAGATCTTGCTTTTTGATCTTCACAAAGGTGTCATCAACATATCTGAACCAGTGACTGGGTGGTTTGCCTGAGATTGTGATCAGGGCTTTCTTCCCCCAAACCTGGTTTTGCACATGAGCAAATGATAAATCTGGCCCTCAGTGTCTTATTCGCTTACCTAATGCATTCGGAGCCTCCAAATTGTTCACCACGATTTATTTTAAACTTTTTGTCATAGCTGTTAGAAGTAAGGCGTGCTTCTCACGGCAGAAAGCCACAAAGCTAACAACAACAGACGAATTTAACAAACTTAGTGGAGTTTGGTGAACAAATTACTAGATGTAGTCAGTACAGTGCACGCTAACTTTCACCTAGACAGATACTAAGATATCAGTGCTGGGGATAACTGTAAGTAATTTTTTGTAAAAGTATATATATAAAGATCTATATTGTTGGTATAGCTGTCCACATTGGCAATTTGGTTCAATTTGCTTTTTTTGTACAGCATTCATAAGAAATCTTGCATCATCCATATCATCACAAACAGGCAGCACACAATAAAAATATAAACCAATGCAATCGAAACGAGGAACAATCTACGATAAGAACAGTCTCAGTAAAAATATGAAATATAGAAATGCTAAAGCACTGCCACATGTTTTGGTCAGATAAAGGCCATCTCCTGCATCACAGTTGGTCCCTTTGCTGAAATTACCACTCCAAGATGGCCGCCGTTGCATTAAAAGGTATGAGCGCTTAGATCAGAGCGCAGCAGACGGTCTGGAGCACCGATAGGACTTCTGCGGTCTCTCCAAGGTCATGCTGTGGAGTGTTTATCCTTCGCAAAGAGCGAAGGAGCGATAGGACAACCCTGATTGTGCTCGAGTGTCTGGATGAGCTGCGTGTGGGGCCATAAACACCGGCATCCTGCACTGAATCTAAATGAACACAATAGAGAGAGGCTGTGTAACAAAAAGACACCACTTTAACTATAAATATATAGCAATAAGCTTAACATGTGTAGATCAGTCAATTACATTTGTGTTAATAGATCTCATGTAAAATGATTTGACTTTTCATAAACAAAACAACAAATAAGACTGATATAAATGCCTTAAATGTACCACCTGTGCATGATATGTAAATGTGTTTGTCTTAATCACAGAAGATGCTTGATTATAGAATTTAGGATCTACAGTATATTTTTATTGATCTAAATTATTCTTGTTTCAAATGGATTTGGTCTTGTTTGAAGATATTGCTTCTTACCTTGTGCTAAATTATTGTCAATGGTCTAAGAACATTTTATTTAAATATATTGAGCTAAATTCTAACATGTAAGAAATGCTTTGAAACCGGTAAAATATTCAACTTTACATAAGCAATTGGCTCTGTCATTCCCCAATTGAGTCGGTGCCAAGTTTGTGTCAGAAGTGATGTGCGCATGTCCAGAAGTTTCCACACAGGCGCATAAACGTCAGTGTTTGACGACGACAACAAACAACAAAGAAAATGCTATATTTATCATTTACTTTTTAAATATGTTTATTTGAGGTTACATATGAGCTTAACATTTGTGAAACACAACGTTTAACTTTTAATAAACTTAAGCAAACAGGTTGGAGCAGTGAAACTTCAAGGTCACCAACGTTAGTGTTAAATTACGTGACCTTCACAAAAATAAATGTTATTAAACTTCCTTAACGGACGTTTTTTATTCTCATATTCTCATCTCGTTTCTGGCAATTTAAACAATGAAATTATAGTAAAGCTAACAACTATGATTGACTCCAATTCGGCAAGTGACTGATTGGGAAGTAACAGTCTTGTTCAAATATTCAAAATAGCTAACTTCTGTACTTACGAGCATTTCCTGTTAGAGTTAGCATTTAGACACAAACACGCCCCTTTGAAAACACATTCTGATCTTCAGAGAATTTATTCCTTTTACACTGATGAAGTGAAAACCCCAAATATGCTCATAGTTAAGTTAGTTATTTTGAACATAAACAAGCCAGCTGACATTCAGCGCACAGAGCCTATTAAACTATATCCAGTTAAAGCAGAACTAAATAACATTTTTACCTTGTGAAATGTCTTTAAGTCGCCGTGATGATGGTTACATGTGTATTTTGGGGCATTTGAAGCATGTGTCGACTCTCTTGGTTACCTCCCGCAGGAAATACGGCAACTGCAACTCCCCCCTACCCCTTTCTGACCCCTTGCCGACCCAAATTACTCTCTTGAGAAACCCTAGCACTCTGATTTGAATTTAGCTGTGTAGAATGTGTTTAGATGTGTTTTTGCTGTTTTATTGCAATCATAAAGTTACGCAAACATGAGAGAAAAAGTTAAGTTTTGATTCTGTTGGCTAGTTTAATTACACATAAGAGCTGTAGGAGGAGCACTACCACTGAAGCTGCTCCTTTAAAGTGCCTGTGACAGTCTTGCTTTGATCAAATGTTCTGCTTTTGCCTAGATAAATCGTTTAGTAAAAGTATCGCCATTCTATCACTGAACAAAACTGAAAAAGCTCTATTCGCTCTCAGCATCATTCTTTCCTTCAGGCCAACTCTGTGTGTTTCCCGTTGAACACTTCTCCCGACGTTTCGTGTGCAAAGCTCAATTCCCCATTTCCCTGTAACCACTTATACATTTGTTAACCCGCTCTTTCTAAATAATTCGACGCCAGAAACCTGCAAAAGCCATCACCGCCGCTGTACCATTCACTCACTTCTCCGGTAATTGTTTGCAGCTGCTTCTCTGCCATGTCTTTATTGCAAAATCAGTCTTTTTCCTCTTTCGTTCCCAACCCTGAAACACGGTATCCCACTTGCAGTTAGTTTGTAATGAACCCAATTTTGACAATGGCACAAACAGATGTTTAGCGAGAGTCGAATGTGAAGGGCCCAAACATGAAAGTGCAGTGAGGTTTTTATGTAAAGCTGGTAAAAGTCACAGCAAACGGATCTTACAGTTTTTCTCGATCACTTTGACACATTTTTTGAGACACGTTTTAGTTTGATCGCTTGATTCAAATGTTTAAATGGACAAAGGTTGTGATAAAAACACATGAGCAGATCAAGCAAGAAAAAAATGATCATACGAATCAAATAAGACACTGGTCTGAGCAGAAAACAAACTGTAGGAATCATACAATTTGGGCTGGGCAGTATGGTTTTCTTGATCATGATTCAGATTTTATCACAATTCATGTATGTTTTCTGATTGCCTTTTGGGTAAAAAAAAAAAAAATGTCAGTGGTTAAAGAGATGTCACAGGCAGAACAGTGTTGCCAGATTTTCAGAGATCAAGCCTATGAGATCCATCAGCCTCAGCCCTTCCTTAAAAACGTAATAAATTAGGCAACCTGAACCAAATGATGAACCAAAATTCATTAGAGACTTTAAAAAAAGAAACCCAAAGTCGCTATAAAGAAACAGGCATGGCAACTCTGATGCTAAGGGCCCAGACACACTGCGAGTAATTGACCCTGTGTTTTTCTCTGGGAAAACTGTTCAGACTTGTCTGTCATGTGTTTATGCTCTTGTCTTGAGTTAACACATGAATAGCTTTATATTCTCCCTCTGGAAATGCCGAGTTTTCAAAAGTAAATTAGAAAACTTGAAAAGACAGTGGTTTTGAAGTCATACAGTCCATATATATCTCAACAGCAGAAGGTTGATTTCTCTGTATTGTCTGTATTCTTTGCTTCTACGTGCCTACGCCAGCCACAAGCCTTGTATAGTGCGTAGGGTTTGCATAGCTCGAAAATCTCCTGTAGTGTGTCCCTGGGCTAAGAAAAGAAAGTTGGAACAAAACTGTATTTGAACAAACAGATGCATCAAATAAAGAAATTACTAATCACAATATTACGAAATCATCAAAAGCAGACTGTCACATTGATGAGCTCCCAGTTAGATTTTTATCACAATATGTGTACAGTATCTTCAGATTTAAGTTACACATGTGGGTACTTCTTCCACCAATGACTGTTTTGCAAATTGACTTCCAGAACAGAGAAGTGTGCCAGAGCCATTGAGTAAAACTGTAAATGGCAGGACGTACAAAGTGAACCGTGTCGTTGGGCTGTGCAGCTCAAACCGAAAAGCGACCACTTGAAAGCAGACGGTAACAGTTGGCGAAGTACCTGGCAGGTTGTATAATGATTTTTGGTTTTAATAAAGCCGTGCGGAGTTCTCGCGGGCGCAGCAGAAAGTAGAAATACGAGCTTAAGTACTTTACCAAGGTGTGTAGGAAGTCGTGTCTTAATTAAAGTTTTATTGCAGTAATTCTGTGGGATGTAGCTTGGACTTTATGACTAAGATTTAGATTTATATTTCAGTCTGCATGAGAAAAGATTTTACAGTAGTCCTGGTGAGATTTTTAGGCTGGTTTCACTCATAAGCCTCACATTATTTTTTTGTCTATAGCCTACATGTTTGACGACTGATCTTTCTGTAATGATTGTTTGACGTAAATCACAGCTCATCTTTGGGTTTATTATGGTTCTTTTTTTAGATTAGTCTTTGCCTCTGTCTGTGTTTTGAGCCAAACTCAAGATTTTCCCCACAATCAGAAATCTTATGATTGCAGACAGCCACAATCAATCACCTGAACGAAGTTAGTGAATGATAAAACTTTGTTATGCAGACAGCGCATATGTGTAATAAAGCCCGACACAAAACAAATAATAACTTATCTACATAGTGTATATAGCTTTAAAAGTTTATAGCTTAATTTTTACTTTAAAAATATGGGTAAGGCTATGATCTACCTCTCATAAACCCTACGACACATTGTTAATATCGTCATATTCATTTTTCTCGCAAATGAGGTCTATAAACGTCTTTTCAAACTAGAGAGGACCATCCAAGTTCAGCCAATCAGAGCGCAGTATTCAGTTCCTGATTAGAACTACAATTCTTTAACATTCATGCGGTACTCAGTGGTCCATTTTTTCACAAAGTGCTGCATTTATCATATACTTTTTAGTGGAAAACAGAAAGATTACTAATTTACAAATAAAAAAGTTAGTTACCCCAACTTTAAGCTGATAAAAAGTATGCTAACTGGTTCATTGGTCTAACTGCTTTAGGGAAAATAAAGACTCAGCACAGACTTGTTTTGGTAATGTCTTGTGTCTTATTATTGATTAAACTCAGGATCTGTGGAGAGATTTGGTTTTAGAACTCAAATTAGTTCCTGTAAAATTACTGCTCTTCACTGCTCTAAAACTATAATATGTGGCCATACCAGCTTACCAAAGCCTGATCCCGTCAGATCTCAGAAGCTAAGCATGTTGGGCCTGGACAGTATGTAGATGGTAGACCGGTGATGGAACCTCAGGTGCCACAGTGGGATGAACAGAGGAGAAACTCGTTGTTTTGTCCTTAGGCAAGACACCTCACCCACATTGCCTATGGTTCTGGTGTGTGTATGAATGGTTGTTGGTGGCCAGAAGGTGCCGATGGCGCAAAATGGCAGCCTTGCTTTCGTCAGTTTGCCCCAGGGCAGCTGTGGCTACAATAGAAGCTTACCATCGAGTGTGGAATTAATTAATTATGCAAAAATGTGAAGCGTCTCTAGATACAGTCGGCAACGCGTCACTGTGGCCTGCTGAGGGGGAAAACATCTCCTGCCTCATCATAATAAAGAATGGGAAGCTAAACTGTTTACCTCGTTTAAGACGTTTTCTGGCAAATTAAGTGTATTTTTAGCACAACTAATTCAAGTTGAATTACAGCCAGGTTTAAATGGTGGTTACTGATGTGGCATTATGTCAGAAAAGTAAACAATAAGTCAAAAAGATGCTAAAAGACGCTAGGCGCGCTAGCATCACGTTAGCATTTGGCGCGCAGCTACCGTTAGCATTGCTAGATATATTTACATACTTGGAAGGTTGAATCACTTTATGTATCTCCATGTCTTCGTGTTTGTATTTGACACAGTATATCTCCTAAAGTCCATGTTTGCTGTTGTAGTTTTTGAGCAGTGACTGATAAAGCTATTGTTCTGATTCACTCTCTGTGTTAATTTTCCCCCTCAGAGGTGGGCGTAACCTTTGATGCCGACTGTATCTCTGGGTGTCGTGGAAAGCGCTGTATAAATCCAATGCATTATAAATTTTACCACAAGGACTAGCTCACCAATCTAAGTCAAAATGTGAAAAAATCTTTACAGTTACAGTTGAAGACATACATTTTTTCTCTCTCTAAGTAACTTTAATTCCTGAAACTTTGCCATTAAAAACACAGACCAGAAAAATCAGTCTTCTTCGCTAAGTCTAGTTTGAGTTGAAAACTTTGACGAAGTGTTGAGTTGGTCCTGATTTCTGTCGCGGAAATCTCAGGAAACTTGCGGCTTGAGGAGGGGCGCACGGAGAAATTCTTTCACGGCACCTATAATCAAGTACAGTATTTTAAATTTGAGTCAAAGTTCAGAACATAACCACAAGTCCCGCGGTGCATCGGAGATTAGAACCTGTCCCTCTATTAACAGCGCTGTAAAGAGATCTGTTTGCCTTCCCCTGGTGTGAGACGAATGCTTGCTCCCGCTCACAAATCATTCCCAGTGAAAACACAGCAGTTCAATTCAGCGGTAACAGTACACCGGCGCGCCCTCGTCTCTCCCCCCTCCAAAAGCTCCCACAGACAGGTAAGTGATTTAACAGACCTGGGGAAACTGAGCACCGCTATTGTCTGTTTAAAAGGCTGCTGCTGGCTCACACATGCTGCACGCTGGAAAAAGAGAAGCACCAGGAGATGTAAAAGTCTTGATAACGTCGGAATGTGTTTTCTGGTTTGGGTTTGTTCGATGAAGCTTGTGTTATTGATTATAGCGAGGTTTATACAGTTTGTTATGTCTGACTTTATTGTCCAGCCAGGACACAAATGCTCATCTGCATTGCTTCCTCAAGTCAATTTTAACAACATATTACAATTAACAGACAACAAAACAGATTTTCCACAACACATTACAGTTACCATTATCTGTAATGTGTTGTGGTCATTTCGTTTTGTTTTCTGTTAATTGTAATGTGTTGTTGTGGACTGAAACATGTTGTGGTCATTTTGGTGTGTTGCTCTGACGAAGACGGAAGAGACCGTCCAAACTAGTCAGGTAATAAACCATGTCTTACCAATGCTTATCTGATATAGAAGAACTTGCTTTCATAAGCAGGACATCCGAGCCCGATCTCACAAGAAAGCGTACATTTACCACGACATTACACAATGTCAATGAGGTATGATTAGCACGAGTTCACGGCCGTCCTGCGTAATTATAGTACGTGTCACAGTCCCCATTCATTTGAATGGTGGTTGTTAAGACGAGTTCTTATTTATGAATATTCATGAAATCCTGATTCTAATCTTAACCTGCCCCAAGCCCTAGACCTAATCTTACCAATTTTAGTAACTTTATGCCTGAACTTACCCGTTTCACCTGAAGAAAACGTCCCCACGTGGCTTCAACTAAAACTCGTGTTTTTTTGACGCTGTGAAATCTCGTGTTATTTTTACGCTTTTTCATACCGTGCTAAATGCACGGCGTAACATAAGTACTAAACATAGCTGTGAAGTCGTAGTCCAAATACGCTGTTTTTGTGTCGTGGTAAAATTACGCCATCTAGTGAGACTGTGTTGGACACCCTGCTTTATGAAGACGTCAGTGATCAATAATAATAAACCTACAGTGAGATAGACAGAACTCAGTGACACGTACAGTGTACAAACATCAGACTGAAGATGGAGCCTGATTCACAAATGATATTGGCCTCTACAAGACAGATTTTCCTTTCAATGAACAACCTAGGCAACTAAAAGGTTAATTAAAGCGCTATCATCTTATTATGAAGTAATAAGACCTGCTGAAACACAGGGACATGTTGTTCTCAGCAAAAAATGTTTTATTATCTTAATAATGGAAGAATTTGCGATGCACAATGTGCCTTTTTTAATGGCTGTTTTGAGAGATTTTAGACTTTTAAAGTTTTGCATAAGTTTTTCAAAAGCCAAAGGATAAACAGTTGAATTTTAGGCAAGACATACAGACATTGTTTGGCCCTCATACATATGTGAGTATACAGTCTATGGTTCTCAACCTTTTTTTGTCCAAAGCACACCCTAAACCAGGGGTGTCAAACTCAATAGGAGTGGGGGCCAAATTGATCGGAGTCAGGATTGGTCTAGAGTCGCATTTTAAAATGTAGGTGCTTCTGTTTTAAGGTTAAGGTACAGTGTATTGCCCCTGTAAAGAAGTTTGTTCTCTACAATGCCTGGGGCATCTTCTCGAGGACCTATCTCCCGGTGTTTTTGTCAGGTTTTGTCAGGTTTTGTCAGGATTACTGTAGCTGGAGGATATGTATGTTTTGGTTGGTGGGGAAACTGGAGTGCCCGGAGGAAACCCACCCAGACATGGGGAAAAACATTCAAACTCCACACAGAGAGGCCCGGGCCGTGTGGGAGTCGAACCCACAACCTTCTTGCTATTATATTGTATGTACTGTCATTCCAAGAAAAAAATTACAAATTGTATGTAATCTGCTGCATTCCAGTGTTTTTTAGGTTTAATAGTCACATTTCAGCAATACAAGGGGCCATCAATAATTAATTCTGGCTGGCGCATGAAATCATCTTGAGGGCCGCATAGGCCCCCAGGTATGTGTTTGACACCTTTGCCTTAAATTTGGTCTCACACAGCGTACACCTGGATTTGGGCTTTTGGATAAATAAATGAGTTTTCGAATAGAAAATTGTTAATTGTTCCTTTTGAATTTTTTTTGTTTCATTTAAAAATCTCTCAATATGAATGAATGATGAATGATTCTAAAGCACATTTACACAGACAGACTTCTTCCAAAGTGCTTCACATTTTATTCAAAATACATTTTACCTTCTTTTAAAGTCTAAAATCATTCCAAGTACCTCATGGTGCATTCTTGCAAACCCCCAGAGTCCACGTACCTCTGGCTGGGAAACACTGGACTACATTTTTACATTCATAAGTTTAAATTCAAGACTTGTTCATGCTCCCTAAATGAACAGTCTGCCGATTGTATGCCGATTCACAGGTCTTCACAGTCGGCTGCTGCTTGGATTCAGTCTCAGCAGTTTTTCTGGGATTCCCCGTAGGTCGCACTTAAGTGGTCAGGCCCTGATGCTGCCTCAGCCGAGTTTAAAAATGGCCGTCGCTCCTGCCGGACTCTTCCTGTTTGGTTTGGGCGACGCGGTCAGGAGATGATGATACATGTTGAATATAGAAAACGGCTCTGTGCAATGGACTGGAATCAGATCGGAGTGGACGTCTCACGAGTCCTGCCCTGCCATGGCTTTAGTGTTGAACTTGTCAGACCTCACTGCTCCTTATGTCAATCTGAGGGATTTACAGTGATTCCAGTGTACACACAGCGGGACAATATAGAAAATACAGGGTTACAAGAAAAACAACTGCAGGACTGTGGATGTCACACTGTAAAAATGTACTGTTGTGATTATTGTGAGGAAGAGACATCAGAATGAAGTGAATATTCATGATTGTTAAGACATGACATCAATAATTTTCATATTTTCTTAATAAATGCAAATAAGGAAGATACTGTAGATAAATTGGTATAGGACTTTATTGACCTTTTTATGTCTGTATTTCTGTACATTCAACACAAATATTAGGGATTTTGTTAGTTTGTGTGTACGTGTGTATTCCCAATTTAACTAAAATAACATTTAAGGCATTTTTGACAGCGAACATTTACTTGGTTATGCATGTCATTGGAGACAAATGACATTTTCTCCTGTAAATTTAACTTAACTAAAATAGGAAAAAGCAGCATCACACTGATAATAAATATAAACAACAACAACTGCTGTTAAATACTGAGTTTGTGTGTGAAGTGTAAAAAGAGAAAATCAGGTAAGCAGTGGCAGAAAAGCAGAAAAACAACATTGACACTTCACATTTTTCACTGACACAGACTTTAGGATCACGCACAGTTCAACTTTTTGACTTTCAGTGCTTAAATAAGATGTTTATGGTCTGTTTGATGAGGGAATTTTTTGTTGTGCGACAGTAAAAATGTCTTAAATTTCCAGCTAACGTTAAAAAACAGGCTAGTTTAAGTTTGCACTGTGACAAAGGAAAATTTTATATACTACGGAGCTCAAGAGTGGAAGATCGCCCTGGTTCCAGAAGCAAATTCCACATTGTAAAGTGCCTTAGGCTTTTCAAAATATAGTCAGCTATGTGCTAACTCAAATCCACAGCACAGTTGTTGTCTACACATCTATAACTTAAACATCTATAACTTAAAATTCTGCAACATGTCTTAATAACTTTGTAGTTTATGAAGCTGCAGAAACAGATTTTAAACAAAAATGTAGGTCTTACGCTCATGACTCACCAAATTTATTAGCCCTGAGAACATTTAACTTTTGATTTATATTTTTTTCTAAACCCCTATCTAATAAAATGATGTCATTGCATAACCTCTAGTTCAAAAATTCAAATGTCGGTAAAAACCTCAGTAAGAACAAATATTAGATATCAGAATCCATATTGGTAATCCATTTTACAAAAAAACCAAAAATGTATCTTGTAAAGTTTACGTAATAATAAATGTTTAAATTTGCGCTTTGGAAACATATACAGGACAGGCAAGGGCTGGGATTCTGGGAAAAAATATAATCAAGATTTTTTTTTTTTTTTTTCATATTGTTCGATCTCTCTTTTTGATTCCATTTGAATGAAACATGTCATTCATGAAACTTTAAATATGTCCCAGTTATTATATTTATACAATATTCTGCCTCAAAATTTGTCCTTTGCTCCAAACACATTTTTTACTGACAAAAGATTGGTTTTCGATCTTTCGATTCAAAACCAACCACCAAATTATTGTAGATTTAATTTGATTTGATCTCTCAATTTTTCAATAATGACGCAGCCCAAGGCTTTGATCAGATCTTATGTCCTATGTTACTTGTTCTTTAAAAAAGATGCAGGTAATGAACTCAGCACCAAAAATTCCATATAGTCCTCCTACACAGAGCTCAAGCAGGCCAAGCAGGACAAATGTGGACTAAAGCAGAACTATTGGACATTCCAGTCTGAAGTTACAGAAAAGCCTGATAAATTTGGCAAGAAAAGGCAGAGAAATATGTCTGTGTAAATATGCACGTGTGTGTAAAGGAAACAATGTGAGTGAAAGGCCTGGTTAAATATTTTCGAAGTGTGTGAAGTGGTTTGGAGCCTCTTCTGTTCACAGCTGGAGGTCAGCTTTGACTGACTGAATGGGACAGACAAAAGAGGGCGGATCCTAGTTTTTGTGGTTGAAAAAAACCTTATGTTGAGTCTACTTTATCTACAACACATTTTACTGCAAGTATTTTGAACATGGAGCGCAACAGTGGAAGCGCTTATAGTGCCACATTAAAAACTCCAATTTCAAAAACTTAACATGCTATTTTTAGTGACACAGGCAACACAAGAGTTTGAAGTCATGTTGCAAGATAACTGTGTTCTAACTCCACAGCCAGGGTTGCCAGATTTTCAGAGAGCAACAAGCTCTCTTGCAACAAGCAAGAAAAAAAGTACAAAACACGCGACCTTGTCCCTTCAATAAAAAAAGTTATTAAAATAATCAATTAATTCAACATTATGCGTCACAGCAGAACTAGAGTTACTGATTTGTTCAACGCCAACACGTTTCAACAGTTGTCTTCTTCAGGACATGTAACCTTCACAGGTGTGTAGCAATTGTAATTTATAGTGACAGATCACATGACGAGGTCACAAACAATCATAAACACAAACATAAGCAAAGACATGAGCAAATACAAGAGGAATATAAGTGATGCATACAGCATGATCCCAAACCAAACACAGATCACTTTTATTCCTCTTGTGCATGCAGTGAATTGCTCATGTCTATTTGCTTATGTTTCAACATGCAAATCTACTTATTCATTTGATTTTTGTGGAAAAAATGCATCGCAAAAGACAGTTAGATACTGAAGCAGAACAATACACAAGGCTAATACAGACTCAAACCAGTAAAAAATAAATAAATAATTATTCAAGTTATTTGAGATTGAGCCGTGTGTTTAATTGATTGAAGGACCTGATTTGGCCCCTGGGCCTTTTGTTGAAAAGCTCTGCTCTATAGCAACCACAAACCTCTTTTTGTGAACCCATATATTCAGGGTTTGTTATTTTATTTTGCTACATTTGTGAGCCTAGTCTTTTTTTAGTTGTGTTGTAATTTAGACATGCTTTACATTCACTGTTCTTATTATTTTGCCAAAAAAGTCATACATTTTGATAAAGTCCTTGTGGATCTATTCACTGATGAGGCACCTGACGTGAAACATTTGCTTAAGTCTTAAATTTGCTTTGTTTGGCGCTGTAGCTAATATTCAAAGTGGTCCATTTACCACAAGTGTATAATATATAGCCAAGCCTTTTCTATTTCACTTAAACTAGAAATACATTAGAAAGAACGTTAATGAATTTGCACAGTCAATTTGATTCAGTTCTTAGCAAAATACACTGCTTTATTAAACCGATATCTGACGTCTTTTCCAAACCGCTGCGGCTCTACCAGAAGAAGGATTGAAAAAAGCAGTGATTGACCTGGATTGGCCAATGAGAAAAGCTGTGTGCGTGCGGCTTTGTCGAAGAAAATGGAGGTGGGAGCGAGAGGACAAAAGCCAGCCAGACAAAGATGACAATACACCTCTGAGTCCACTCTGGTCTAAAGGGAGAGCGACGGCAGCTTCTGATTGGTCCAGAGCGGCGTTGAACTGACACGCTCGGCTGTGATTGGTCGTTAGTTCAGGCTCTTATAGTTATCTGTTTTCAAATGAGACACACTATTGTTCCAATGTGGTTTTAGATAGGCCTTAGTGGGTCAAATGTGACAGGTGTTGGGATGAAATATACACGATTTAGTCCCGATAAAAGTATTGTTTTGCTTTGGATCAGACATGGATGTTTAGTTCTTGTTTAAATTGAACATATGTAATGTGTAGGCATGTGTTTTTGATAACCTTAAGATTTAATATTTGCAAGCTTCAAATAGTGTTTATTTAGAAAACTACACCTCCATAACTCATTAGGTATTGGCATTGGAAAGGAAAACTATACAAAGGAAGCCCTTAGGCAAGATAAATACTGCTAATAGAGCCGTGTTTGTGCTACAATTTAACTGTGAACATGACGATTTAAAATAAAAACTTGGCACGAAGAGTATGGATTTTTGTGGAAAAACTCCAAATCGTTATTTCAGAAAGCTGGATACAAAAACAGACAACAAAACGCTGTATAAATGTAGATTTAAACATCACAAAATATTTACTTGAAGGCATATTTTTACCGTTGTAGTGTTAGATAAGTCTTGGATACATACCTGTTGCTATAGTGATATTTGTAGCTGACAAAATTTGGTTTAAAGGGCTTCTAAGTGAAAACACCCTGTTCTACCATGTGATGTCATTAAGTGGTAATTACAAAAAGTGTTCCATGAGTTTTTAAGCCCCATGCATCTTCACTAGAATCACGTTTCAGCCGATGGAATGGCTTCACCTCTCAGTGCAACATAACATTTTGAAAGCTTGTTGTTGCTATCTTAGCTGAACAAAGCATGCAACAATAGCTAATTACCAAAAAAGGTTAAAAAAAACAAAAAACTCAATGGTATTCTACAATGAGATGGGGGTAAATCAGTTCAAAATGTCTGTTAGCATGAACAAAATACCACTTAATGACGTCAAAAGGCATCTTGAGTTTGAATTATTTGTGAGTGAAACAAAACACAACTTTGAAAAACACATTCTAACGTGACTAAAAGTTTGTAAAACCTTTATTCACAATTCATGCAGAAAGTAAAGCTTAACTTCACATTCAAGAAATGAAAGAAGATATTTGCATCTTCGAAAGGTCCACATTTCACTGTGATTAGATCCTTCTTTTTGGATATTGAAAGCCAGTAAATGTACTCTAACTTTCAGTAATTTCTTATGAATTCGACTTACAGGGGACAACTCATGCATTTGTATAAACACTCTGTAATAAACTACTTTATAGCAAATGTAGGTTACTGTTTTGCACGTTGCTTATTGTAAACAGTGGTATTTGTTGAGAATAGCTTAGTAAATAGGATTGTGACCAACAGAAAATACAGAATTGATAATCCCTATCTCTTAGTAGCTCTAGTTTATGGCAGCTAACAACTGACCTGATATAAAACAAGTCTGGATGATTTAGTCTGGACAGTTAATGGACTCAAAACAATACCTATGGCATTACAAATCTGGACTAACAGTGTTTTCTGAGGCTCAAAGGGGAAAAATAGTGACTCACAGACAACTCCTGGTGTGTTTTTGATCAGAAAGCATGTAAATGTTGGAAGAGAATTCAAAACTTCAAGATTTTTGCGTAATTTGCTCAGTTTTCTGCTGTCAAATGGCTACACAACGTTCCTGCATAATGTTTAACTCAAGATCACATTTTTGTTCAAACAACTACAGTAGAGAAAACAGACATGAACAATAAGCTGTAGTTGTAGGACGAAACAAGTTCTAGCAAACTAATGATGAGTGCACTTTTCTAGTTCCCGTCGGCTACAGCTGTGCTGGTCAGTCGTCGGTTCACTTAGGCGTCTGTTGTGGTGCTGGAATTTCTCACATGTTGCTTGTTTCTTGGCCTGTGTCATCAGTGGCTCTCCACTTGAGTCCAAATGGCGTTTTGTCAGTTCTCGAGGCACTTGTGCCAAATCCCACAGAGCAGCCCTGGAGTCCGGCTCTGTTTAGGGTCCTGCTGCGATAATCACAGGCTGAGAGCAATGGAGAAGAGAGAGGAAAGACATACAGAGAGAGAAAGAAGAGACAGAGAGTGAGAAGAGAGGGGGGGGGGAGGGGGGTGTAGAGTGGAGTCTGTGGAAGAAAGAATGAGGGCTTGATCTGTTGAAGAAACGGGTAAAACAAACAAACACAATGAGATGAAATTTTAACAAGAATCTGGAAGTTAGAAAAAAGCAAATCAGATCTCCCAATGAGCAATGGGTTGATTTGTATCATTTCTGTGGATTTGAACATGTGAACAGAAGGAGTACGTTCAAACTAATGTAACACAGTGCCTTGCTTTAGCATCACATTTTCTGGATAGTTACGGATCCATTGTTTCCCGTTGTTTTTGGAGTAATGGTGGCACAAAGAATTATCATTTGTATTAGACTGTGATCAACTAAAGGCATGTCATGTCCATTGATTAATCAAATATAACAAGGTAGATGTAAGTAGTCATTTAGATATTAGAAATGTAGTAAAGCCATGGATCTATTATACAATCTAGGTACAGTATTGCTTGTAGGTGTTCAAATCAGCCCTTTGTGTTCAGCAGGAAGAGAATCTACAGCTTTAGGAATAAACTTTTTCTGTCTCAAAAGTTTTACATTTTGTATAAAACAACTTTCTGAGCTTTAGCTTTGGCTACCGTTGCTCTGTAACGCCCACTCTGATTGGTCAGAACAATCAAACCCACACTTAGGCTCTATTAGGCTTGCACTCATCTTGCTCGTCGCACAAAGAAAAATGAGGGTAACACAACTGCTCATGTCTAATAGCCTGCAGAACAGGGGTCTCCAACCTTTTTGCCGAAGAGCTACTTTTGCAAAAGAAAACTGGTGGCGAGCTACTACTTTTAGCAATGACCAAAAATTAAAGTCAACTTTGGCATAGGTAAGAAGCCTAAATAACAACTTTGTCAATGTCTATTTAGAAGTGGATACAATTAGGCATCTCAAGATAGACTTACAATAGAAGTTTGATTCTAAAATCTTTCGCCCCTGATCTTCTAATTGGGAAGCCAGAGGTCGAACCACCGTGAACCCCTTGAACATGATTAAAAAGTCCATACGATAATATATATACGTCTCTATTAAAAATGTTAAAATCATCAGGATTCATCTACCTTTTGTAAGAAAAGTATCATCTTTGCTTGTAACTTGTCTCTGCATTTTAGATAGTTTTGATAGTAATCCACCAGGTACATTTACAAAAACATTAAAAATGAATTTCAAGTTCAAATTGCTTGATTTGTGGAATTGAATCCTATTTCAAGCATTTTGACTAATACAAGTTCTGTTTATTGTAGAGACCTAGATCATTTTTCTTGTTTCACACACTTTTGAACTAATTTCAAGACATTACCTTTCATTTTGAGTCAAGTTATTTGCCAGTGGTTTAAGAAAATTGTTCTTATCCCATTTTTGGTTCTTAATTTAAGCCAGGTTCTCTTACAACCAGAAACACCTTGAATCAAGTGAAATATTCTACATTACATAAGCGATCAATCTTATCCAGTTCAAATGAATAAAATCCAAGTCACTTTAAGCAAGTCTAGATATATAGTTTTTTCTCTCTACAGTCTTTCCCGTCGCGGTTTGTCCAGTCTGGGGAGCTGTCGCACACTTAATGAAACTTGCAGAGTCTGTTTAGTAAATCCAGACAAAGCGTGTTTCTGACTGTACTGCAGCTCGGAGGCGTCCTCACACACGGCTCTGAATGTGGGTCAGGCCTACGCTCGATATTCTCCTAAGCACAGATTGTGTTGCTCGAGCAGCAGCTGTTTTTGCAAATGACTGCTTTAGAGAATCAAAGAAGAGATTGGTGGAGCTTGTCGGGTTATATTCAGAGCAATGCAGTGGGAAAAACTCGCCACCGCAAACCAAAGGGAAGTCTCGAAAGTTTAGACATAAAACTACCATCAAATATGTCGGCCGTAAACGCCATCTGCTCCAGTTTAATGTGTCACATGAACGGCTTTATAATTGTAGCGTACGTTTATAATTTACTGTTGGAGTTACTGCAAACAACTTTCATTAAGAGAAGGTACAGCATTAGTTTGTTTTGTGATGTATGTGTGTGTGTGTAAACATTATCTTTTGATTAAGTGAGCAATTATTATGTCTCCACTTAATCCAAATGACTCACAGAGATAATTGGGTAAATTGTTTGATTAAATCAGCTATTTTCTAGACAAAGTATTTGTGATTGGAATCATTCTGACTCTACATAAATGAGTTACTTCTCAGACAGTCATAGCAGGTCCTGGGTTTGACCCCAGGCAGCACTGGACCTGTGAAGTTTCTCTCTTCTTCCTGTGTCTGCCGTGTGTGTTTTGTCCTTTCCTCTACCACTAAAACATGTACAATAGACCCCTCCCCCTTCCCATCATCATAATGTCTAGATTCATTAATTTTTTACGGCTTGTATCCATTTTTGGGCGCAGGTGACTGGAGTTGATCCTAGTGACTTTGAGCCTTAGGCGGGGAACAGTGGCCAACTCGTTCATTATCAAGGGAACTTTAGAGTGTTGCCAAGTGACCTAAACATGCATGGTTTTTGGAGGTGGGAGGAAGTCAAACCTAAAATCTTCTTTTTTTGGTTGAATTCAAGATGATTGGTTGAATTGCTCATCGTGAATTTATGAGAGTTTAGAGTCAGTAAAAACGAAGGGCCTGATTTATCAAGCCTGGTGCTAAATTGCGAGTGCAAAAATAAAACAAATCCTGTGTTATTTTGGAGCATTTTACACAAACTTTTTTGTGGGCGACATGGTGGCGCAGCGGTTAGCGCTCTGGCCTGATAGCAAGAAGGTCCTGGGTTCGACTCCCGGGCCGCCCGGGGCCTCTCTACTGTATGTGGAGAAAGCATAAAAACATGTCCAATGTGCCTCTCCTCTCCCCTCCCCAGGACTACAGATGAAAATTAGCTGTAATCTACAATCTGGTACAAGCATCTCTGCCTTTGTGCTTAATGTAATTGTACATTGTCCTTAATAAACATTACCTTACCTAATATTGGAAGATGCACATACAAAATACTAAACAAAACAGATATGAACTACCTCAAATTTTGCATGTTTAGAGTGTGTGTGAGAGAAAAATTTCATTTCTGCCAAGGTTTTGCTCCCCCTAATCTGTTTTGCACATGTGCAAATGCTTGATAAAACTGGCCCTAGGAGTCTTGGTGTTAGAATTTCATTATTTTGAAGAATCACAGAAAGTGAACAATGTTATGTCACCGAAAGGTTCTCGGTCTAAGGCAGGGGTTTCCAAACTTTTTTCACAGTTGGCCACATTTAGAAACTTATTTAGAGCGAGGGACCATATAGTCACTTAAAATTTTGCATATTAACTATTTTTCATGAACCACACTTTTAACAACACTTTTAAAAAGGCATTTAACATTCATTTTAGGTTTCAAAGGCATCAAAATGTTTTTTTTTTTTTTTTTTCGACTATAGAAGAATAGCTCAAATTTGACATTAAAAACTATACTTTTTGGAATTTGGGCTTTTTGGAATCTAGCAGGAAGTTTGAGGGCCAAAAAAAATTGGTCCAAGAGCTACATTTGGCCCCCGGGTTGCAGTTTGGACATGCTTGATCTAAAGGAAAAGTACTTGCCCCAGAGCAGGAGCTATGTTGGTCCCCATATTGGCCTCTCTGGTTCCCACAAAAAGTTCCTACAGTTCAAAAGCGCCTATTGTCCGTCCATCTTGTCCTGTGTCTTGCTTTGGACTTTCACCTCCCAGTCAGACATGAACACCTCCTCAGTGAGGCTTTGCTCTACAATCTAACTCCCTGCAGACAAAACCTTTTAGACAAATAAAATCTGACATGTTGTTGCTTGGAGAATTCTGTGAAGCAGCTATAACCACAATCATTTATGTTTTATTGCTGTGTGCTTGTCAAAAATGAAAATGTAGTGTATTGTTTGAAAGGTATATATCCTATGTTATGGCTCTGACCCAAAAGTCTCTGCTCTAAAGACAGACATCCGCCTAAATTGAATTGTAAGTAGTTTGACGGAGCTGCCTGTAAACAATCTGACAGAAAACAGATGTTGTTCACTGCCTGAATAAAACCCATTTGTATTTGTGGCAGAATCCATTTAAAACAAGCCTTCCCAGTTCAGATCAGATCAAATAGTGGAGCTTAAACGAGTGTAATGTTGAATAAAACATTATTTGGAGCATGTCTGGCCCCGGGCGGGACACAGAGCTGCAGATGGAGGTCGTCCTTGGAACAGTCGGTTTGTGCAGCGTCATGTGAACATCGGCAAAATCTGCTCCACATCAGAAATCTGCTTTCCAAACGAGCCCGGGGGCGAAACCACAGAAACCACCAGAATCGTGTCAGAAATAAGACTTTGATTCACTTTGGGTCGACAAAACGCTGTGGTCAGTTTATAGTAGCCCAAATATGCAGGCCTATCTATTTCTAGTCATTCTTTTGGTTGGTCGCGTGGTTCTACATGTCCCTGATTCAACATTGTAAACTATAGCACAGCAAAAATGTATATTCAGCCTTGCTTTAAGTTACTTGGATTCAGATTTGAGTCACTTTATTCGAGTAAAATTGAATTTCTGACGTTATGAAGGATTGTTTACTAGTTCTAAGGCTTTTCTGAACAGAACAAAACAGAACAGAAAGATAGTCATTGTCACAGAGTACAACAAAATGACTTTTGGAGTGAGCCCCCGGGCCTATGCACCTTTTGTGTGCCGCCACTCGCTCTTCCAAGCATGTAATGCAAAGCAAATGTTTAAAAAAAAAACAAAAAACAACACAGTACAAATGGTGTGAAAATAGACAACAAAGAGAATTATGTGGAAAAAAGGAAGTAAGTTTGCCAGTAGCCACTGGCAAATAAGTTGTAATGTCTTCAAATAAGATAAAACAGTTTGAAACAAGGTAAATAATCTCGATCTATCTTGTCTTGAAATTCGTACTGTATATAATGTTAAGATTATAAGGTAAGATTATAATAAGATTAATTAAAAAGAACTAAATAGGGAAACATGTTGGACCATTGTTACACTTACCTGGCCTACTTCTAATAGCTGATAGAATACTATCTGGCTGAAGTTATCTGTATTTTGAATGGTTATGGGGGTTTGGGGCATAGATTTCATTAAAACAAGAAATTACAAAAGCATTTAATGGCATTATAACAACAAACAAATAAACAAATAAATATGGCAGAAGAAAAATCAATAAAAGTGGCTTTTAAGAAGTGATTTAAAAGATGATACTGATGTAGAAAGTGTATTCAGCTTTTTCACTTCGATCCCGATATTTTCATTCATTCATCCATTCATTTTCTACTGCTTAATTCCGTTAGGGGTTGCGGGTGACTGGAGCCTATCCCAGTAACTTTAGGCCTTATTGATATGGTCTGACCCGGGAGTCGAACCCATGGCCTCCTTGTTGGGAAGCCAGAGCTCAAACCACTTGGCTACCGTGCACCCATATACCGATATTTTGGCTTTAGCTATCTGCCAATACCCAATACCATGATACAAGTGTAAGGACTGAAATTGCTTTTTTTTTTTTTTTTTTTGAAACATTACAAATTTGGTCATATTGTGTTTTGTAACTGTTATTTATAGTACAAGTCACCACTTAACAACTTAATATGATTAAAATGCCCAATGTTACGAGACATTCTTGATCAACACCAGACTGTAAATTAGCCTAATGATGTCCAAATAAATGCACAACCGTGATATCGGCTGAACCGATATTATGGAGTCGATACCGGATCCAGCAGAATGTCCTGGATCGGCACCGATATCTGATCCCAGTATTGGATCAGTGCATCCCGAGGTGCAAGCCTTATGTCCACAGACTGGTCAGTCCAAAGCCAAAGAGCCCAGACCGAAAAAGCCTGATCACCTTTCGTGTGTAAACTTTATTTTACACTTTGCTTTCTCCTTTTAGATCCTGCTACGGCTCAGTTTTCTCCGCATATGTATTTTTATCCATAATTTCAAGTGGCATTCCTGTAGTTTACATCTGCCACTGGCCTCAAACCAACCCTCGGGGCTAAACTGTGTACGAGACGCACAACAACGCCGCAAAAATGTGTGAGAGCTGACATGCACACGCAGCACAGCGTACATGTGTGTGGGGGGGGCTGCCCTGGGCCACAGCAGCTCCAGGCCTGTGTTACCGCGGTGACAGCAGCTCCGCCTAATGAGCTCCTAAACCCTGCATTTGTCCCGCTACAACACAGCTATGAGCACTGTTAGGGACTACATGCTCTGACAGAAAAGGCCGCGCTGCTGCGGCTCCGAACACATGAGGTTTGATCTGTTTAAAGGTGCCACAAAGCAGGATTTATTTACTTTTATTTAAGTGATTACATTGTGAAGTCAAAATGTGATTCTTCATGGGATAGATCAAGCAGAAGATGTTTGGACCAAATATGCTTTTCATTAAAGGACACAATCAAAATGTACTTTTTGGAGTTCTTAACCATGTTCTAGCTTTCCTTTCTTGTCAAAAAGAAATATTGTTTGTTCTCTTCTGAGCCTCAGAAAACAGAATGTAGATCTGTGATGTCATATAGATCTCTGAGATCTTCTGCTTAGTTTGTAAGTCCATCAGACTTATCCAGCACTTCTGTAGCTGTTGGTTCTGTTTCATGAGATTTCAAAGTGAGGGTGTTCCAATTAGTTCCGAAAAAACAACTCTAAGAGGCTGCAAAAGAACCTTTGTCACTCTAGAAGAACTGTGACATAACTCAATATATTAGAAACTGTTCTTTGTGAAAACACACACAGAGAACAGTTTGTGTGAGTCTTAGTTTAGTCCTGGTCTAGGACAGCTAAGACAGCTCTTTTTTATTAATGGTAAACATTCCAGTGTTTTTTTTTGTTGTTGTTGTTTTTTTCTCATACTCTCATTTTTTTGTCATACCATGTTTCCAAAATAACTGTTAGTTGCAGATAAGGCACTGTAGACTAAACTGTGGTTAGGGATGGGCAATCTAAGATATTATCGCTAATCATGATAATTAAGGGCCACAATTAAATGATCCTGGCCTTTTTTCATAATTGTGACAATTGTACGTGACGATAATCGCAATTGTAACAGCAAGTGCTCGCCTGTGGCTTATACACTGCTCAAATGTTAGTTGTGTTTGGGGGCTCTCCCCCACAGCAATAAACGTTTCCTTTTTTACTCCGAAGTCAATCAGCAGTCAGTCAGTAGAGGTGGATCCAGGTGACAAATCTGATGTTTGGAATTTTTATGAATATAAAAAACAAGATCTTGAATCTGTGGACTTTTACGTTTGGTGAATCGTCGTGACTAGTATTGTTAATTGCGATTATTTTGATCACAATAATCATGAGTGCAAAATGTATTATTGTTCCATGCCTAATTGTGGATAGAAACAATAACTATCTGTCTGTCTGTCAATTCTGTTCACAACAATGACTATAAACATGCTTGAACTTTCAAGTTTAGTGAGAAGAAAAAAGCTTGAAAATCTTGGAAATACTGAGACTTCTTATGATTTTGTCACAAAACGCAAGTCACAACAATAGTTTTGACAAAGCACTAAAACATGAAAAATGTTCTTTTTTGCAGCATTAGTTTAAGCAGAGCGTGTTTGTCAATTGTTGTGATTAATATGAAGATCAGATCATGTCAACTTAATATAAATTCTTCCCTCTGTATCAGGACTGCTCCTCACTCACTCAGCCTTGTGTCTCCCTTTCATAAACAGTTTTATTGGCTGATTGCATTTTCTCCAGTATGTCTCCAGCTTTGGTCTGCGTTCATTGTTCAAAGTGGTTTCTGAATCCTGAGCTGCTCCCTCAAAGTCTTCCATGATTTTCAACATACACCAATGTAACCGAGCACCGTGTTATTACCGCTGACTTTAGCCCCGGTTCTACCCCCGTCTGTGCGTCCGCTGTGGTCAAAAAGCGCCGAGTCACTTCAAATCCAACCTTCTGTGGCACAACCCTCACCACAACATGGCATTTATCCGATCAGGCGCTGTCCCAAACCCAACAGCAGCAGCATTTTTGTGGCCGCCGACTTTCAGAGGAGCTCTCCACAATGTCAATGTACACTGCAAAAACCCATCTTTTGTTCTAGTTCATTTATCTTATTTCTAGCAATAATTTCTAGTTAGACTTGTTTTAAATTCAGTTTAGCTCAGGTAAATTAAATAAGAAAAGACATCTTGAAAATCTTGTTGAACCAAAATGGGAATACAATTATATATTCTTAACTTATCAACGTTACGTATCATGAAAACTAAAATGACAGTATTTGCTTCAATGTAATGGGTTTGTAATACTAAACCAGGACTAGATCAGGACTTAAACCAGACTATAACGGCACCAGAACAGGAGTAAAACTGGACTGAACCAGGATTTGACCAGGACTTAATTCAAACTATAACTGCACTAGAACAGGACTAAAACTTTACTGAATGAACCAGGAACTAAATCAGAAAACTGCACCAGGACAGGACTAAAACTGGATTAAACCAGGATTATACCAAATCTAAAACTGGACTAAACCAGAACTAGACATAGAATGAAAACTGGACTTAACCAGGACTAAATAGATAAAACAGTTTGAAACAAGGTAAATAATCTCGATCTATCTTGTCTTGAAATTCGTACTGTATATAATGTTAAGATTATAAGGTAAGATTATAATAAGATTAATTAAAAAGAACTAAATAGGGAAACATGTTGGACCATTGTTACACTTACCTGGCCTACTTCTAATAGCTGATAGAATACTATCTGGCTGAAGTTATCTGTATTTTGAATGGTTATGGGGGTTTGGGGCATAGATTTCATTAAAACAAGAAATTACAAAAGCATTTAATGGCATTATAACAACAAACAAATAAACAAATAAATATGGCAGAAGAAAAATCAATAAAAGTGACTTTTAAGAAGTGATTTAAAAGATGATACTGATGTAGAAAGTGTATCCAGCTTTTTCACTTCGATCCCGATATTTTCATTCATTCATTCATTCATTTTCTACAGCTTAATTCCATTAGGGGTTGCGGGTGACTGGAGCCTATCCCAGTAACTTTAGGCCTTATTGATATGGTCTGACCCGGGAGTCGAACCCATGACCTCCTTGTTGGGAAGCCAGAGCTCAAACCACTTGGCTACCGTGCACCCATATACCGATATTTTGGCTTTAGCTATCTGCCGATACCCAATACCATGATACAAGTGTAAGGACTGAAATTGCTTTTTTTTTTTTTTTTTTTTTTTTTTTTTGAAACATTACAAATTTGGTCATATTGTGTTTTGTAACTGTTATTTATATTACAAGTCACCACTTAACAACTTAATATAATTAAAATGCCCAAAGTTACGAGACATTCTTGATCAACACCAGACTGTAAATTAGCCTAATGATGTCCAAATAAATGCACAACCATGATATCGGCTGAACCGATATTATGGAGCTGATACCGGATCCAGCAGAATGTCCTGGATCGGCACCGATATCCGATCCCAGCATTGGATCAGTGCATCCCGAGGTGCAAGCCTTATGTCCACAGACAGGTCAGTCCAAAGCCAAAGAGCGTCCAGACCGAAAAAGCCTGATCACCTTTCGTGTGTAAACTTTATTTTACACTTTGCTTTCTCCTTTTAGATCCAGCTACGGCTCAGTTTTCTCCGCATATGTATTTTTATCCATAATTTCAAGTGGCATTCCTATAGTTTACATCTGCCACAGTGTACATTGCCACAATGTCAATGTACTGCAAAAACCCATCTTTTGTTCTAGTTCATTTATCTTATTTTTAGCAATTATTTCTAGTTAGACTTGTTTTAAAGTCAGTTTAGCTCAGGTAAATTAAAAAAAATCTAAAATCTTGTTGAACCAAAATGGGAATACTATTATATATTCTTAACTTATCAACGTTACGTGTCATGAAAACTTAAATTACAGTATTTGCTTTGATCAATGTCATAGATTTGTAATACTAAACCTAGATCAGGACTTAAACCAGACTATAGCTGCACTAAAACAGGACTAAAACTGGATTAAACCAGGACTAGTCCAGGACCTAAACGAGACTATAACTGCACCAGAACAGAAGTCAAACTAGACTGAACCAGGATTAGACCAGGACTTAAACCAAACTATAACTGCACAGGACTAAAACTTTACTCAACCAGGAACTAAACCAGACAACTTCACCAGGACAGGACTAAAACTGGATTAGACAAAGACTATTAGAACTAAAACTGGACTAGACCAATCAGGACTAAAGCTACACTACACCAATCAAGACTAAAACTGACCAAGACTATCAGGACTGAAACTAGATTAGAACAATCATAACTAAAACTGTACTTGGCCAATCAGAACTAAAACTGGACTAGACCAGAACTAAAACTGGATTTAAACCAATACTGTCAGGATTAAAGGTGGAAAAAACAGACTATTTGGACTAAAACTGGATTAGATCAGGACTGTCAAGACTAACACTGACACTGAGATTGTTTTGAGTTGTACAAACTAGTCGATAGTAGCTTAAAGTAAGTATTTTTAGCTTATTTCAAGCTCTAAAGAACTCCATGTTCCATTGACAAAGTTTTTTTCACTTATTCAAAGTACATTTGTTGTGAGTATAGTTTTAAATTAGTTTTAACATGTTTTTTTTTCCAGTGTAGCTGTTGCTGAACTCATATCTGGTTTACATCCCGGAGTTTGGTGTATTTTAGGAATAAGGTTATGATAGGGTCAACACAGTGAGGCCAGTCATTTTCTCCAGCACAGTTATTTTCTTTGGGGATGTTACTCCTTTTGCTTCTTCAGAGCTGTGCAATTATTTTGTTCCTTCTCGAAAACCAGCCTCGGTTTTTCTAAGACTTGCAATAGTCAGTGTCCCGAGACCGCACGAAAATGATGTAAGCTCGTGTTTAATCTGCCATAAACCGAAATGCTGATTTGTCACTTTGCTTGGTCGGTAACAATCTTTGAAATCGCTGGTTTAGTGGATGGGAAGTGAAATCAAATAAAGTTGATGCCCCAATTCCACAGTTCAAAGTGAAGGACAGGAGAAAGCAAAGATGTATAAGAACAAGAAAATTGTGCGGTGAACTTGATGTTGGCTTGTTTTGAATAAGATTAAATATGCATCATGGAACTTTTCACATGAAGCTTTTGGTTTGCTTGGAATGATCGATTTTGTCCGATCGATTTTATGATAAATCTTGTGAAGTCTGCTGAGATCCTTGTTGTTGTGAATTTGGGCTGTAAAAAGTAAATTGAATTGAATGCATAAACAGCATTTACTCTTTCAGGTATTCAATTTTTTGTTTTTGTTTGTTAGAATTTTCAAACCATGTTACAACATTGTTCTCTCATTATTACTTTCCATATTTTGAATAAAACAAGTATGTTTCAAAATGGTCAGAGTGTCAATTTTCAACAACAAAATACAGTTCTTTAAAGTCTTCTGCTTAAATTAAGCAATTAAGAGGCAGAGCTTATCAGTTCTGAAGTTTTGAACAGGAAGTAAATGGACCTATACTATTTTTAAGCCATCTTAGATAATTTTTCTATTCAACAATGTAAATTATTTATCTACATGTTATAGTGTATTTCTAAATACAGAGAAAAAACACATTATGTCTCATTTAATGTGAAAATGCCACATAATTAGATCATCATTTTGCATTTTATTCATTGTAACCTTACGGTGAGAACTGCAGATTGACATGTCACTGTATTAAGCATTGAACCTATAACATGCACAAGTCAGTCTCTTTAAGTTTTTTTTAAATAATCAGGTTATTACAGAGATGTGGGCTTGGATAGGTGAAAACATGGAATTTTTGCTTAGTTGCAGGATTACTTAAACATAGGCCTTCACAGATCAATGAAAATGCCGTCTTCTTTCCATAGATCTGACCTGTAGTTTGCTCTTTTTGTGTGAGGAACTTGTTGCAAACACATCAACAGAATAATTAAATTTAATTAATTTAATTTCTCCAAAGTGAAAGTCGTGTATTGTACATGAGATTATGAGCGCATGGACATCCTGTAAAGCCCATGGGTCTACTCATAGAGTCTAAAGGCTTTTGTTTCCCCTGTTAAAGACATTACACATTGTTGAATTTCCAATAACAAAGCCTCTAAGTTAAACAGAACCAGATATTTCTGACGTTCAAATTAGCATTGACCACCAAACATTAAGACACATGTGTTTTATGTCAGAGCCTGAGCAGAATATATATGTACGATGTCTGCCAAAAGTCACTGAATTCTCTCGCTATAATGAACTATGTAACAATCAGGCAAACCGCAGCTTTCAGTCTATTATTATTTTAGAAGTAATTTGTAAAACTGTATCCACAAACCAGTCATGTTTGGTATGTTTTTGGCAGGTAAATACTTCACAGCAGTATTCATCAGACTGTAAGGCAGGTATTGAAACCCAAATAAATGAGCTATTCCCCAAAACTCTTTAGCTCACTTACCTGATGCATTCTTAGCCTCCTCGATCTTAAATGACACACTGGTGAAGTGGTGAGCGCTTTTGCCTCATAGGAAGAAGGTTTTGGTTTCAACTCCAGACGACCCAGGGCCTTTAGAGTCTGGTCTCCCCGTGTCTGCAGAGGTTTTGTTTCAGGTACTCTGGTTCCCCAATGGCTATAAGCATGCACAATTGGCTCCTTTCGATCTCCCCTCCCTCAAGAGATTCTGATCTCAGCAAACCTTCCTTGTCAATTCTTTACCACATTTCGAGTTGTGCCGTGTCCGTATGCTAACAGCAGCTAGCTGTAAACACAAAAAAAGGAACTTGCTAGATTTTAGGTACTATGTGATACAGTATATTAGCACATGTAACCGGGACACTACTAGTAGCTGCTTAATGTGATCTGTGTAAATTATGTTTTTGTTTTTAACACAAGAAAGCGTACATATACCATGACATTACAGGACATGCGTATGATTAGCACATTTTCATGGCTTTTTTTGTAAATGTGCCACGTGTCACAGTCCCAGTTAATTTCTATGGTAGTTGTAAAGATGTGTTTTTATTTATGAATATTAACACAATCCTTATTCTAATCTTAACCTACCCCAAGCCCCAGCCCTAAACTTACACATTTTAGTAACTTGTTGCCTAAACTTACCTGTTACACCAAAAGAAAATGTCTCCACGTGGCTTCAATCAAAACTCGTGGGTTTTTTGTGCAATTTTTACACTTTTTTATATTGTGCGATATCTACGGCGTGACATCGTGCTCATAATGCGCTGTTTTTGCGTCGTGGTATATGTAGCCTACGCTTTCTTGTGAGACTGTGTTGCTGCTGCCCAGGTAAAAGCAGAGGCCACTAACCATGCTAAAAACAGCCACTAGCATGCTAACCTTGAACATCCTAGGTTTCGAAACAAAAAAAGCTCTATTTTTTATTAGAACTAAATGTTACCCAAATACTAGATGCTTTGACAATGATTTGTTTTGGTAAAAAGCTGATTTTAAGTTTACTTATCACGAGAAATCAGACACGAGACTATAGCTAACGCTTATTTTTTCTTTTCCTTGTGTGTTGCAGGATGGAGTGACGATGTGATGGAGGTGACTATGGGCCGGTGGGCAGGTTTACGCGCCCCTTTCTCGCACCAGGCCCTGTTACTTTTGCTGCTGCTCTTTTTCGAGTCCTGCCTCGGCCAAACCACGTCTCAAGATGGACCTCGTTTCGCCTTCACGCAGTCGGTCTACCACGCCACGGTCTACGAAAACTCCGCAGCACGCACCTACGCCAACAGTAAAGTTAAAATGGGCGTCCACTTATCTCAGCGCTCCTGGGAAATCCGATATAGGATTACTTCCGGAGACGATGAGGGATTTTTCAAAGCGGAGGAGTACGTTTTGGGAGACTTCTGCTTTTTACGGATAAGGACTAAAGGCGGGAACGCGGCCATTTTAAACCGGGAGATCCAAGATAACTACGTATTGACAGTAAAAGCTTCTGTAAAAGGCGAGGCTTTGCTGGAAACGTGGACAAAAGTCAGCATACAAGTTTTGGACATGAATGATTTACGGCCGCTGTTTTCGCCGACAACCTATTCAGTCACTATTTCGGAAAGCACTCCTCTCAGGACTAGCATAGCACAAGTCACAGCCACAGATGCAGATATCGGCTCCAATGGCGAGTTTTATTATTTTTTCAAAGATAAAATGGAGCTTTTTGCAGTTCACCCGACTAGCGGTGTAGTGTCTCTAAGTGGGAAGCTTAATATTGACGAGCAAAGCAGATACGACTTAGAAATTCTAGCAGTGGATCGCGGTATGAAACTATACGGAAACAACGGGGTTAGCAGCACAGCCAAGCTCTTTGTCCACGTAGAAAGAGTCAATGAACACGCACCAACTTTGAATGTTGTCACTCATACGCCATCTTTGCTGGAAAAGAACCCAGTTTATGCTATTGTCACCGTAGAAGACTTGGATGAAGGTTTGAACGGAGAAATAGACACGCTTTCTATTGTCGGAGGAGACCCATCCGAGCATTTCTTCGTCGAACAAACAGACGATAATGAGTTCACAATAAAAGGATCCGAGCCTGTAAATTGGGAAACTTACCCTTTTGGCTGCAATCTAACAATACAAGCTAGAGATAGGGGAACGCCAACAAAATTCTCCGATGTCAAGCTTGTTCAAATTATTATCCGCAAAAAGCAACCAGTTGATGTTAAATTTGAGAAAGAGGTCTACGAAGCAAGCCTAAATGAAATCTCCCCACCTGGCACTATTGTCGTAGCAGTAAAAATCAATCCAGAACCAGATGATGCCGAATATATACTTGCCCCTTCCGCCGATTCTGCATTTTTCCGTATTAACACAATGACAGGCGTGATCTCTACCTCTCGGTGGTTCACAAAAGTCTCACAAGATGTTTTCAACTTAGAAGTGCTAGAAGTTGACAGCGAACTGAAAGTTAAAATTTGTGTTAGCATTGACGACGCTAACGACAACACGCCGACTTTCACCCAGTCTTCGTATGAGGTTTTTGTCAATGAGAGCGTTCCTGTTGGTACAAATGTGCTCTCTGTGTCAGCTATAGATGAGGATAAAGGTGAAAATGGCTACATCACGTACAGTATTTCAAGTTTGCAACCTGTGCCGTTCAAAATAAACCAATTTTCAGGCATAATTAGCACAATTAAAGAGCTAGACTTTGAATCTTCATCTGAGAGTTTTGTTTTTGTTGTCAGGGCATCTGATTGGGGATCTCCTTACAGGCGAGAAAGCGAAGTCAACGTTACAATTCATGTCGAGAATGTCAACGATAACCAACCGTTGTTTGAAAAAGTCGCGTGTCAAGGAGTAATCTCAAGGGACTTTCCTGTTGATGAAATAATCACCACAATGTCTGCTATTGATGTTGACGAGTTAGAACTGGTCAAATACAAAATAATGTCCGGTAATGAACTCGGGTACTTTGACTTAAATCCAGATTCAGGAGTCCTATCGTTGCGGCGTTCCCTTGCAAGCGCCACTCCTAAAAATGGTGTATTCACTCTCAAAATTACCGCTACAGATGGAGAAAACTATTCAGATCCTATTTTTGTTAACATTACAATTGTCCAGGGCAAAACACCACCCAAAAGTTTCAATTGCAGGGAAACGAGAGTAGCTCAAAAACTAGCAGAGAAGCTACTCAAGAAATCCAAATCTGGCACAAAACCCAAAATAGAAGAAGGTTTTATCGATTTGTTCTCTGTCAATCGACAAATGCCACAATTTGATAAAGCTTTCCCAACAGATATCAAAATTCGTGAAGATCTCAAAACTGGATCTAGTGTTTTCCAAGTGAACGCGTACGATGGTGACACCGGATTCAACGGACAAATTGTTTACGCCATTTCTGATGGGAATACAGATAATTGCTTTACAATCGACATGCACACAGGACTTATTAGCATTTTTCTTCCAATGGATCGTGAAAAGAAAGACCGCTACCTGCTAAATGTAACCATTTATGATCTCGGACAACCACAGAAAAGCTCTTGGAGGCTTCTTACTGTTTTTATTGAGGACGCAAACGACAACGCGCCACAGTTTTTGCAGGAAGCTGGATACAAAATTGTCATTCCTGAAAACACCGCTATCGGTACGGACGTGATTCAAGTTGAAGCTACCGACAAAGATCTTGGTTCAAATGGAGAGATTGTATATTCTATTCTTACAAGCACGACACAGTTCGCCATCAATTCGTCAAACGGAATTGTGTACGTCGCCGGACAACTTGACCGCGAGTTTATTCCCAGTTTTAACCTCAAAATCGAAGCGAGAGACAAAGCAGAGAAAGGCAGTCAAAAATTTTCAGTCACAACTTTGAAAATTACCTTGGAAGACGTCAACGATTGTCCACCTTTGTTCATTCCGAGTGTTTACAAAGCCAGAGCATTGGAGGATCTTCCGGTTGGGACTGTAGTGGCTTGGTTGGAGACTCAAGACCCAGATTTAGGATTAGGAGGGCAAGTGCGATATTCTTTGGCTAACGATTACAATGGATGGTTCGATGTGGACAAAGCAAGTGGAGCTATCCGTTTGATCAAAGAGCTAGACTATGAAACGCAACAGTTTTACAACCTCACTGTCAGAGCCAAAGATAAGGGACGCCCCGTATCTCTTTTATCCGTGACCTTTGTGGAGATCGAAGTGGTGGACGTGAATGAAAATCTCTATGCACCGTATTTTAACCAATTTGCTCTGACTGGAATAATCAAAGAAAACTCTCGTATTGGAACTACTCTTCTTCAAGTCACGGCCAACGATGAGGATGATGGTAGAGATGGAGAGATACAGTACTCCATTCGGGACGGCAGTGGACTGGGTCGGTTCGCCATCGATGAAGAGACAGGTTAGTCACTTTTTAAATGTATATTTGCTGTGTTTTTTCTCTTGTTAGTTGTTCTTTTAATACCGAAAATCCCTCACAACTAAATCATGGTAAATGTAGATCTTTGGATTGAATTTGGTTTTGATGAAGCATTCTTTATAAAAGTTATTGTGGCTGAATTTGCAAATCGCTGTATATTTTCCAGTTTTAGCTGCTGTTTGAAATGATAAATATTCTCCTGTCTTGTTAGCCTTTCTTTCAAATAGGCTAAATGGTTTGCAAGCTTTTATTACAAAATTTGCCAAAATAACTTTTATTTTTTATTAGTTTATTTTTGTATGTATTTATTAAAGGAGACCTATTATGTAAAATCTTCTTTTCTGAATTTTCAACCATTTTATAACAGTATTATCTCATCTTTAGTTTATCCCAAGTTAAATTTAGATTAATTCCTGCATGTTTGAGTATTATTATTTTGTTCTGCAGTTGATGATTGAGTGCTCAGAAAAGCCCTGTCTTCACCTACCACCTACCCCATCCCACTCGTCTGTATTTACTTGTGATTACGCAAAAAATAAGATTCAAAATTGTCATGTAGCTACTTTCCAACAACAAAAACTTAAATATGTGGCCTGTAAGACTAAAATTTTACAATGAAGTGAGTGAGTGAAAACTAGTTTTGTAGTTTTCAACAGTAAGTCAATGGACCTATATCTATTTCTAAGCCATTTTAGATAATTTTTTTTTTCTAATGTGTTCTCATAAGACAGGACCATATTGTACATACAGTATATACCAACTTTTGCTTTAAACATCACATTTTCCAATAATTTTTAAGTAATATAGACTTAATTGCGAACGCTAACACATAAAGATGAAATAACATAAGCTGTGGAGGATCTGCTTATGCCAAAACAATCAAATTGATCAAAATATGTTGGAAAAAAGTGGAAGCAGAATGTATAACTATAAATTAAATACCCTTAAATACAAGAATTTAGTTGCAAAAATGCTTTATCTTGCATCAATTATAGCATCATCTTAAATGTAGTCTTTTATCATAATAGATGCAAGGTCATATCAGTCTGTCCTGCTGAAAATGGCAAATAAACTTAATTGAATTGCACAGTAGTTTTTGCAGCACAGTTACATTTTCTTGTTCCTAACTTTACAGCTCCAATACATTTCCTAATTCCCTCTTATATTGCTCTCAGTATCTCTTCACCTGTCCTAGTTATTAATCCCGCCTGTCTCCCTGCAATCCCATCTTTTCCGACCCGGCGCTGTGCTGGTGAATTTACCGCGGGCTCTCGGTTCAAAGATGGCCGTTCCGCTGCTCTGTTTGTGCCAGTATTGGCCGCTGTAATTCTCTTTAACTTGTAATTGTGTTTGTAGTGTTTCTGGAGGCTCAGGGCTGATTTATGGAGCTTGCCAAGGCTCTGCTAACAAGGGTCATAAATCCTGCTGTGCCTCTGCTGTTAATCACTATGGGACCAGCACATGGACGCTCAGCTCAGACCAGTAGCAGCGGGAGTCGGGATGGCCACATATTTGATGGTCTGAGGACTTTTCTAGTTTTAGTGGAGAGTCCAGACGTGTGGGGAGATCAAACTATTTTTATAGGATTTTTATAGTTTTATTTGGATCTCGCTGGTTTCTTTTTATTTTGTATGAGTCTTTCAATGTCCGCCCATTAACTGCCTTTTGGTGAGATTAAACTTTGATAAAAAAATGTCAGAAGGTTTTGAGTGAGTTTAATACTGGGCAATATTGTGATAAAAATCTAATTGTGAGCTCATCTCTGTGACAATCTGCTTTTTTTTAAATAAAATCTTTGTCATATTGTGATTACCCACAATCCCCACAAGTCCCTTATACTGTACATTTTGAAGGTTGTGTTTTTTTGGGCTGCACGTTCAAGTCATAAAAGTTGAATTTTAGCATTTTCAAGTTTGATTTACAAAAATTAACAAATATAACTGAAACATAGATTCTTAGCGTATTTTTAATGCTTAAAAGAAGTTATTAATGTTAGAAAAACTATTAAAATATGCCAAAATCATTCATACTTGTTTAGTGGCAACATCCAACGTTCAAATTAATTGATTATTTTTTTTAACTTTTTAAGAGCTGAAGTTGCTTGTTTTGGAATTAATTTTCAAAGACTTGGTCACTTGTTTTATTCTGAAAATTTGGCAACAAGAGAGCCTTTGATTGCAGGATTTAGCCACTGACAAGGAGAAACTTTCTGAAAAATCAGATACTTCTTTGTACCTCAAAGGCAAAAAAATAAACATGAATTGTGATAAAATCAAAATCGTGTTCTGGCTCCGAGAAAATTGCAGTACATTTTTTTGCCATATGACCCATAAGTGATTGTGTGATTTGGATTTTTAAAGTCTATAAAGTCTATTTCTAAGAAGAAATGTTATGTTTTGGTTACCCTTATAGCATAGAGCCACTTAATGATGCACTTTAATCGGTTGGTTTTATATCACTTTCTGAGTCACTCTGTTGAGGTTTATTCAATTGAACATCGGTGTAGTCCAGGTAATAGAGTGTAAAACTTGTTTTTCAGCAATCACTACCATTTTTTCCACTATAAACTTACAAACTAAAGGTACAAAATCAAATTGTACCTTAATATTTGACATGAGGTTGAAGAAGGAGGACAGATACTTTCCACTATCTGAACTCCGGTTGATTCACCGCACTTCATCTCTGTTCACTGATTGGCTAATTATATGTTTTTTGGGAATTACCTGTAGTTCTGCAATACCTGATCTTGCTGGAGATAAATTGGGTGAGGCAACCTGGCTACTCAAATATTTAAGAAAATTAGTAGCTTAAAACCCTCTGTAAACATAATTTCATTTGTCTTTGAAATAGAATACTTAATAAAAATGGTTGCCAATTGAATGCTCTTATAGGCTTGTGAAAGAATCCAAGAATGCCTGTTGTCGATTAGGGATGCACTGATATCAGAAATCCATGCTGAAGTTTACTGGTGTTGGTCACATTCAGCCTTTTGTTGTGCCTTTAATTGGAGACAATAAAACTGGCTCATGTGACGTATGTTTGAAAATTCATTCACACAAAGTTGTTCAATTGTTACTTATATAATAATAAATACAACATTACTTGATCCATTTGTAGTTGGTTATAACTTTTTCGACGAGATGTAAAAGCATTTTTTAGTTCCATCTGGCTTTTGACGCAAGAGATAGTGTTTTTCTCTGCATTTTTTCCCTCACCTGAATGTAACATGTATAAGCAGTAAAGATGGATTTTATTTACAAATGTTGATTTTATTTAGCAGCATAGCTTTTGTTTTCGCACAGTGATAAACTCTTGTAGATAGCTGACAACAGCACTGGCGAGTGTTTCTGCTACAGCTTGTGTCAATCAGCAGCGGCTGATATTTACAGTCAAATCATTGGTGCTTTCCATACTGACCCAAATGAGATTGTCAAAACATTAATAATTCTTGGCAATGTCATATTGTTCTCTTTAATAAATCCAATTTGACTGTTGTTTATTGATACTAACCTTTAAATTAATGTCTGTGTCATAGCCAGAAATGTACTTTATACTGTATGCCACTCTTCAGTGTGTAAATACTATAAATAGAAGCCACTGTCAGCTGTGAATACTAGTCTGTATGTAATCCTGGATAATGCATGTTCTTCTTCTGATTTCTCACCCAAGCTTATGATTTTCCCATGTACCAGAAGCTCTTAAACGGGAACGTGGGAGTGTTTTGTATTTTTGTTTATTTATTTTTTCTGTTTCCGGAGCTAATGATAAGGTGGGCGTTTGGGTAAAGCAGAGAGGATGTGAAGAGCTGAAGTGTGCTTTACCTGATCTGGGCTCCACATTAGACCTGACGGTGCTCATAGACATGCACTTAATAAACTCTACCTCCAGCTCAAAGAGAGTGCAACAGATCTAGTCATTAGGTCTGCATGAGACTTGATCATTATTATAAGAGTAGCTTTTTAACTGTTTGAGTTTGAATCAATGAACACTTGACTAGTATTAAGCCATAAAGATGGAAGTCTCAGGTGTTTGCTAAGCATTTGTAAGCTTTATTGATTTCCATCCAAACACAGTAAATGGTTCAATGTTCATGTTGTGACTTCAGTTTGATGAAGTGAGTGAGCTTCCTGCTTTAATTTCCATAACATAAAGTAAAAACAGATAAATGTGTATTTGGCAACCCTGATTTCAGTGAATTACATAAAAATACCAACATATTACATTTTCTTACAAACATTCTCAAATACTTGCTCTTGTTGTAAGGTTGTAGTTAGTGTATTAACTGAGACCAGGACCTTTCTGAGACCACAAAGACATGTAGATGTTTGTTAGTAGAGTCTATCCAATTCAATTTTGAATAAACTGTCAAAGTGCATTCTCAGTATTCTCCTAAAACATGTTTGGAAATTTTTATTTAATCATTATATTGTTCCAAATATTCCTAAATATTAGGCTTGACCTCTAGCAAACTACAAAATCATTCATATTGGCTCTTTGAGGGAAAAAAATTTGGCCTACTGAAGGAAAAAGTTTGGGGACCTCTAGTGCTTAAAACAAACTGTGTCTGGGACAGGTCACCATTGCCGGACAGTAACAAAATGTGGTGTCAGAGTCCAAAACAAGACCAAGTCCAAGATAAGTCCTAGTCCAAGATAAGAACGAAACCAATACAAGACCGAGTCCAAATGTGCTAGAATATGAGACTGTTCTTAAGACCAAGATCGATCTGGAGTACTATACTCTAGTCGTTACCCTACTAAAACAGATGTAAAGTCATGTCAAAGAATGTCAAATTACACGGCTGCTTCCCTGTTTTCATGGGGAAACATTGTATTTCATGGTAATTACATACAATTTTGTAGTCTACTTACTGTTTATTGACATTCAAAAGTTACTTAATAATAGCATTATTTCAAAGTAATTAACAACCACGCTTCTGCAATGTAACCATGTTGCTCAAATTACATGGCAATTGCTGAAAAACATTATAAAACATTGCATTGTCAAAAAATAATAATAACACATTAGGAATTACTTTGAAATAATTTTATTAAATTGTGTTACCATGCTATTACACTACTAATACCATGTTATTTCCAAGTCATAATGTAAAGTGCTATTCATCTTTACATCCACCATAGAAATGAACTGGGGCAGCAACATGTATCATAGACTGAAAAAAGGAAAAGTTGCATGGTATATGCATTTGAATTTGCATGGTATTTCTGTGGGATTGAACTCAACACCAAGTACCTTAAGGTAATAACTATTTAGCAAAATAAGTGGTTCAACTTGTCAACTTTAAGATTGAGTAGTAAAAGTAAAATGGACAGTTTGAACTATAATTATCTAAATGTGTCCCATGCCTGTTTGAGATGACACACAGCTCTGGGTCTGTCTCAGCAGCAGCAGCGGCGGCAGCAGCAGTGTAATTATGATAAATGCTTTCATTAATTTACTGATGGCAGTAATAAAGGCTCTGTGGGGTGTTATTAGCTGAGGCTGACGGTCACAGACTTCACAGGTTAAGGTTAGACAAGGTTTGCACACAGAGAGGATAAACACTGTCACGTTAAGCCTAAAAAACCTCCACAACACGACTCCAAATTATAAATAATTACAGGTGATTATAAAGCAGAGAAGTGGGATGACTTTGAGGGCGGGAAGTATATATACCTAACATAATGCAGCGTGTATCAGAGGCAGTTCTGATTTTAGGTTTAAAGAGAGAATAAGGTGGCTTCAAATAGCTGTAAGATGTAGAAACAGGAAGCAATTCAATAGTGCAAATATAGATCAGGACATGAGTAATAAGCTATGTTTGCTATTGACTCAAACATCTTCAATTTTGCACCAAAGCACTTTCAAAATTGCATACTGATTAGTTCATTTAAAACCGACTGAATTTCAATCAACAGTGTGTGAGTGAAATTCCCAAATGTGATCCTGCTTGGTCACAGTGAGTCATGTGGCAATTTATTAAAGTTTTCTTTCACTGCGTCCATTATCCTGGATGTGGTGACAGATTAAACAGGTTTAATGAGGACTTTCCTGAAACTGTTAAGTTTACATTCCATGCTGAGTTTTAGCTTGTTTAGTTCACATTAGCACACAGTTCAACTCGTGCTGGCTTCTGAAGGTTGCAAAAAGTTACTATGAGGCTCATGCTGCTGCCTATTCAACACAAGTTTCAGGTGCCAAATCAGGTTCTTCAACTAGTGAAGTTAGGCCCACCACTCTTCCTCCAAACATGAGAAAATACATATCTTCTTCTTTATTTTGCAACTAGAACTACTTTAAACCTGGTTCGTGTCTGGCTTAATCCTAATTCTGCTTCAGGCCTGGTTTGGTTTTGGGTTAGTCTTTCTTCACATTATGTTGTTTTGTGCAATCTCAAATTGTTGTTAAAAGTGGTGTCATGGCTTAAACTGTGGCTCTTGGGAGAAAGTTGAATAGGTCTGCTATGCATTATAGGTGAGTTGCCTGAAATTTTTGGTTGTAAATTACTAGTAAACTTTGTCTTTTCCACCGGAAAGTATATTGTAAATGCAGCACATTATGACAAAGTCAGGACACTGTGTATTGTCTAAATTGAATAATACTCAAAGATACCCCAAAGCTGTGCTCTGATTGGCTGTGCTTGAATAGTTCTCTCTAGTTTCACTTTGCCATAAAAGATCTTCTTAAACCATTATTGGAGCCAAAAAATAGGATATCTACCATGTGCCAAAGTTTATGTGTGTGAGCTAGAAATAATCAGGACCAAAATTAAATACCTACTTCCTGTTTTGCAGTGTGAAAATCAGGTATCCCAGCTTTAAGTATGTAAACAAATTAATGGATACAGCACCTTTAAGCATTTGAACACAACAGTTTAGAACAGACCAGAACAGAGCAATGTATTTCCATTGTCACAAAATTACATTTGTTGTGAGTCTCCAGGCCGCTGCACTTTTTGCGCGCCACCACTCACTTTACAGCTCATGGCACAAATGGAAGAAAGAAAAAAAAAGCTTGTGCATGCGTACATTCTTAAGGCAGGTCGGTCAAAATGAAATAATCTGGACATAAGAGTTTAGGTTGATGCCCATGAGCTAAAGAACATTCACTCAACATATCTGTCTGTGTCTGACCTGCACATAGTTTTGTTTTTGTTTATTTAATGTGGTTTATTCGTATCCTAGAAAAGAAAATAAATATTCAAAATATGCACATGCAGGCGATAAAGTTCTAACCTTGACTTTACAGGAGCAATAAAGTGGACCCTGATATCTATTGTCCTGAGAGAATACTTTAAAATGCATCTAATTATCATATTCATACTGTACAGCTCATATACATACAAATAAATGGTTTTCCTCTTATGTTGTATACTCACTCCTAACTCTTCTCATTTTTGTTCTTGTCACAACTTCTCAACACAATTCACAATCTGGATGTTTTCTTGACACTATGTACAGCTCTTTCCCACTTATTTCAATCCGAACAAAAGCCAAAGTCGCCACTATTTCTAGCACGGCCCAGTCTGTTTCCAGCCTCTTTCAACCTGCCTCAGCCCTCAAAGCGACAGGAGAGGCAGTGGAGTGCGCTCTTAATCAGCCTGTCACTTGTGCCTGGGAACCACTGAACTTTGTGCTGATGGATCTGAAGGGGCCGAGGAGGAGGCCCTTTGTGTCCCCCCACAAAACCAGCTTTGTGTCGGGCCACAGCGGTGCGCGTCCAGCGGCTGGGAGAGTGAGAAAGCTCGCTCACAGCTGCAGCTCAGACGTCTGACAAATGAGACAAACAGTAGGCAGGGCATGACGAGGGGATTTGGTTGTGTTTTCATAAGAGAGGCTAAGAAAATGTGGCTACTGTGGAGTCAAGTGTGGCCTTCTGCAGCTGCTCTGACCAGTGTTTTGACAATAATGTGTATATTTTATTGATCCTTTGTCAAAATTAGACATTGAGCACACAGGCTGTGGCTTAGCCAGCATTCTGGAGGCTTTAGGTGCTCAATTCGGCCTAATGTGAAGTTTTAATGTTATTATTATTGAGAAGAAGTTAAGGCTCTGCTACAATGCTAAAGCCAATGTATAGAAATAAACTTAAACATGGATATAAAAAAAGATCCCAAAAGTTAATTCAGCCAAGGTCACTTTTTAAGGTGCACTATGTAACTTTTTGACCAAAAACAGACGTGAAGAAAAGCACTTGCTTGCCTTTGGATTTCTTTGGTGCACTAAATAAACAATAAAAAGTCTCTACCTTGAAAAAGGTTTGCATCGCCAGAAAACTATTATTTGGCCTAGAGTAAGGAATCTTCTTGCTTGTTTCCTTGGAAAAGCTGTTCATTTAGATGTATTTTTCACTTTATTTCCTAAAATGTATTTATTCTGAAGGTCCAAAAACATGGTTTGTATTTCCACGGAATTGTGTAGTCGACTTTCCTAAAAGGAAATGTTTTGGTTGATAAGATTAACCCAAGACTCCAGAGTTTTTCAGGTGAAATACATTTCTGTAAATATAAAGTCTTCAAACCTTCATCATATTTCTCTGTATCAGTTTTAAAACCACTGGTACAGAGTTGTGTTTGGTTCCTTTCAAGCTTCTGAAACTTATTAACTACAGAGAATCTGAATTCTGAGTAGAGAGAGGCTGAAACGGCTCAGTGCAGAATTGCCAGTTTGGCGAATAAAGGGTTAATTTAACAATCAGATATAATTCAAGTTATAGTATGTTGTTTGTTTGTTTTAATCATACAAACTCCATCACTGAACTTGGCAATGCTTCTCTGACTTGGTTAACATTTAATTATTAGATAAATACAATGTGTAGAGGTCATTTTTTTTCAAAATTTTTAACTTTTTTTCCCCAAAAAATATATGTTAATGAGTTGAAGGTGTTCGTAGATGCAGAAAAAAAAAAAAAAAAAACCTGGGTCCACAGTAGTAGAGTGGTTTCCAACAATGAGATGGTGAGTTCAGTGGGTTGAGCCGGGTTAACAGCTCATGATCTCTCTGGGTGGAGTTTGCATGTCTCTGACCCTGCAACAAGTTGGCCACTGCCTGCATTTGTTCCCCAGCCTAAGGCCCAAAGTCACTCGCAATAGGAACAAGCCATAAAAAAAAAAAAAAAAAAAAGAGTTGACTAAGCCAGCTTAGCAATGTAGTTAAAGTCTCATTTACGTATAGCTTCAATTACATGCTGTCATTCGAATACTGTTTCTTTGGGTTTATCATAATTTGGAATGGTCCTATCTTTGTTCTATGTCAAATCTAGTCTAATTAAGAATTTAATAAGATTAATTTAAGGACTTACATGAGTCTACTTTAGATCTGATGGTTCTTGAAGAGCCAAATACCAACTGCAAAGTGCTGCACCAGTTTCATATCCACAAAGAAATAGCTTTAAAAAATGGCTAAAGTTTTATACCTTAGATGCTTCAATTATGTACAAATCATCGGCATTTTCCTTCACATAATTCCAAAATAATTAAAACCTTGTCACTAACATTAATCAGCTCGCAGCCTGAATATTTTGTCACTTAAAATGTAGCACCATGTATTTAATTTTGACACCTCTGCTTCAAGTAATAAAACTGTCTTAATTGTTACTGGTTTAATCTATTCAAATGTTACAAAAAACTAAAAAAAAGTGTCAAGTAGCTGCTTTAAACAGAATTGCAATTTGAGAATACTTCACAAAGATGTTAAATCGCTCGGAGCTTTTTTCATTTTAACAAGATGGCTTTCATAAATCTGCTCCAAAAATGTGACAGTGAACATATGTTACAATTATGATAAATGGATTCTTAATTTAGCTGTTGAAGATGGGTTTAATAATCCTTGTTAAACACATTCATTATTCTTTTCCAACTCTGCTCCATTTCCTTCACTGTAACCGGCGGCACATCATTCCCACATTTATTGTAGCTGGATTTAAACTGAACAAACTAAAACATGGGTTATATTTTGTAGTTTTTTGGATAATAAAGCGAGAGTTCCATTAAAAGTGAATGGACAGCAGCCATCACAGTTCACATTGATTCAACCTTTATCTGACACGAGCTTTTTCTGGGAACTCATTACTGAAGAGCAGACATGTTCCAGTTTCAATCACAAAACTCTGAAACAAGAAAAAGTGTGAGGAAAATAGCTTACAAGGTAGACTTAGCAAATATCATACAAGATGTGAATGAATAATTACACTGAAAATAAAGACACGTATTTGTGTGTTTTAAGCATCTCTGTTTAGAAATAGCTCTATTCTCTCATCGTAATTGGTGTTATCAGGTCATGAATTACAAAAAGAATGAACAAAGCTATGACCTAACATGCACCGATTCAGCTTTGTCCAATAGTTTAGTATTAAGTATCTGCCAATAAGTTTAGTCACGAAAATAGTTGATTTTGTTCTTGAAACTCAGTTAACAGGACATGGGTCATATAGTGCAGGGGTCATCAATAAGATTTCATTTCGAGGTCCAGTTTGGGGAAAATATCTAAGCCAAGGTCCAGAACTTCAGGGCGAAGTTTCTTTTAAGACATTTTTAGATTTGACTTTATAATTAAAAATAATTACAAAACATATTTATATTTTCACAATATCCCACATAATTCTATTTTACAATAAAAGCTTTGTTTTTTAATGAATTATTCTAGAGTACTTCCCTTTTAAATATGTATATGATGGATAAATCTGGCCTGCTGCTGTGGGAGAGAATAGTGTTTTTACACTGATCAGAGCTGATCACTGACTCTGTGATGGAGTTATGTTCTGACTCAAGCCTGTTCTGTCCCACGACTGTCTCTCTCTGTGTCCCACTGGCCAAGGCAGTCACTAAATGAAGCCATGTGATTGGTTGATTGGTGATAGGACACACGTGATAACCCTCCCCAACTTTCCGCATGAAGAATCATAAACAGAACTCTAAAGTTCATTATGCACACACATGCGTGCACATACAAACGCATTCTCTAAATACAAATATGGATCTGCAGACCCAGAGACTGCACCACATCGTCATCAACCGCGCGTTTCTCTCTTTGGCGCTGCTCCAAAAGTGAGAAACGATATTTTGATGCGCTCAGTCTGTACAGCGCTTCTTTTCAGAATAACCTATACATTCTCCAGCCTTTCTGCCACCTTTTGGTTGGAGCGCTGCGCAGTCCGGTCAGGACAGGGCGGCGCTTGGGTCCACATCTGGACCATTCTATAAGATGCAGTGGATAACGTTCCGCTCTCCGCACTTGACCTGCAAACATGTTCTCATGACTTGTGTGTATAGACCACGTCATAATGCCATTTTTGCGAGTTTACTACACTACACATTTTTTGGGGTAGTGTGGTTGACAAAAATTTTGAGCTGCGTTGTTTTTCGTTCTTTCGCTCTAGTTCTCGTTTGGCAATGAAGTTGCAATAGCGATCCACAGCTCTTTGCTCTGTTGTTAATGTCTGTGAGCAGTGACGTCATATAAAGTTTGGTGACTGCAATACTAAGTGTATTCCCAAAGAAGAAAACTCGAGCACAAGAAATACATTTGTATTCACAAGTAAGAAATCACACACATGGATTTGTAAACACGAAATGTCATGTCTTTTGAGTTTGTGTTTTCACGATTATGAATTTACGAAATATTTTTTTGCACAAATACAATAAAATATGCTTGTAGGATGCACGTCTTTTGTGGCAGTAACCGTAGAAATTCATTAATTCATCTCTTTTTTTCTTATTCATTTAACCCATAAATAAACAGTCTTCATAAAACATAAAGGAACATAGAATCCCAAGCATGTTTTTGATGAAAGGATAATGTTATAACATAAAACTCAAAAACCTTACCTTTTGTACATGTGTGAAAGTAGTAAGTAAATTATTATTCAGATTTTATGAGCGGCACAAAAGACCTGGCATGAAAACAACATGGCCGCTGCGATGCGTGACGGACAGCTCGTGTGGTCACCATGGCAACCTTATCACCAGCCGCTCATGGGGTTTGTATAGGTGGGTTTGGGGCCAAATCTGTGAATTGTTTGAGTAAAAACTGTCCAGATTGTGATGGTTTGGACTGATTTTATTACAGCAGGAGTAAAACGTAGCTTTGACATGTGCATGGATCATATTATTGATCACATACTGTACAATCACTCAGTTTTGTAGTATTTTGAACATGTTACAATCACAGATGAATAATGTGGCAGGTCAAAGAATCAATATGTTTGGTTTGTGTCATGCTTTTTGTATATAATTGCCAACTATGTTTACAAATGTTGCCTAATAATATTTAATACAGCTATAATTGATATTGTTTAACCCTCCTACACCCCCGGGTGCATTTTTGTCCATCGCAACTTTTCTTTTTTCAATAACTTTGGCTGTGGTGCATCAAATCTCATGAAACTTGGCCAGGTTTTGTGTTTTTTGACGCTCTTTCAGATTCTGTGGTTATTTTTTGTGTCAAGTCATTTTATAAGCCTATAATTCAAATACTCACACCCGTGGTCCTAGAGTGCATTTTTGTCCCATTGACTTCCATTATAAACACACTTTTTTAACACTACAGATTTGTTTTAAAATGTGATTTTAGAAATATTTTTTTTTTGTTTCTCACTGATGAAAAGGGGTTAAATTTTTAAGATTTTTTAGGCATTTTAATTTTTAGTGGGATTTTCCTATTTTCCTTGAATGCAACACAAACATGCATTTGTGCATTTGAACCTACAAATGTCTTTCCCACTTATGCTCGATTTTTTTTCACCTAAAATATTTTTTTTGTTTTGGGGGGATGCCTAAGTGTTATCTGCTTGTACCTGGGTAAAAATTTTTAGATGGGGCCACTATATGTAGGTGTGAGAGAGCCAGAATGCAAGTGCAAGTCTAAAGTGTGAAAATCCATCACAATCAAATCCAGCCTAAATCTCATCCTCAAATGTATTCTTCTTTTCTTCTCCCGTGGAGCCTTATTTTGACTTCCCCAGACACACAAACACACTTTTTCACTTTTCCCCTTCAAACAGAGTCAGAATTAGAGCCATCAAACACTTGTCCAGCAGATAAACCCAAACAACAAACAAAGTACAGCTTTGTTTACACAGGTGCATTTGAACGTAAACTTCAAGGGAACGTTTTTGCCATTTGGCTTATAATTTTCTTTTTGACTCTCGAAATGAGTAGACAAAGAGCAGAAAAGTGTTTCAGTGTAAAGTTAGAGGTCAACTGTATTGATCCCTAATCATTGTGTGTATTTGAGCCATTCTTCAGAGCCACTGGGGCGTCGGTCAGGAGCTGTGAGCCGCTGCAGTACAGCTCTTATAGGAACCATCTTCACATGTTGAGCTGGGCTTAGGCAGGTTAAAAAGTCAAAATATGAAATAAAAGTGAATATGTATGATTAGAACAGAAGTAAATGAAGAGGTTGATGTGAAAAAAATTGAAGAAAAGTTTACAATATGTAAAAAATATTGGGATATTGTTAGATGTTATTACTTTGCCAGAGGTGGACCAAGGGTGTTTTTATGTTTAAAAAATGGACTTTATGTAAAACTAAAAAAGTGACCAAGTCAGTTTTGGGACTATTTTAGCACACCCCCAGCCTCTATAAATCCCACACTAAAAAAGTAAAATGTATTTAAGTATAATGCAAAAATACCAAATTTTTCATGTTTTTCAATCAAAAACATATGTATATAGTTTTTCACTTACAAGGCTTTTATGGGGTTAAAATTCCAATAATTTATACAATATTTAGTATTTATGTTTAGAGCAGGAGTAGATAAAGAGATTGATGTGAAAAAAGTTTCAGAAAAATTTACAATATGTAAAAAGTAAAAGGGTTTTGTTAGTGGTCACTGCTTTGTCATAGGTGTGTTAAAGCTGGGCAAATGGTGTTTTTAGGTCTTAAAATGGACTTTGTGCCAAAACTGTAAAAGTGACCAAATCAGTTTTCACACTATTTTAGGTCACCACCAGGGTCTATAAATCCCACACCAAGAAAGAAAAAAATTCTGAAGTATTTTGAAAAAATCCACTTTTTTCACTTTTTCAACATCAAAAATATGCTACTTTCTCACATACAAACAGCAGTTAAGGGGTTAAAATTGAAATAATTTTTATAAAATTTATTATCTATGTTTAGAGGAGAAGTAGACAAAGAGATTGATGTGAAAAAAGTTGGAGAAAAGCTTGATTAACATTAAAATAATGGGTGTTAAAAATGAGAGTGCATTTTTGCACTCTAGGATCACAGGTGTGATTTTTTCTTAAAAATGGAAATTATGCAAAAACTATAAAAGTGATCAAATCAGTTTTCACACTATTTTAGGTCACCACCAGGGTCTATAAATCCCACACCATGAAAAAAAAAAATATTGAAGGATTTTGAAAAAATCCACTTTTTTCACTTTTTCAGCATAAAAAATATGCTACTTTCTCATATACAAACAGCATTTAAGGGGTTAAAATTGTAATCATTTTTACAATATTTAATATCTATGTTTAGAGGAGAAGTAGACGAAGAGATTGATGTGAAAAAAGTTAGAGAAAAATTGTTTTATATAAAAATAATGGGTGTTAAAAATGAGAGTGCATTTTTGCACTCTAGGATCACAGGTGTGATTATTTTAAAGGGGTGCACGAGGGTTAAAACTCAAATGACAGATTATCACATTGTTCTTTGTCTTAGTTTTATGTGATAGTCTTTATAGTTTCACATCAGTTAAGTTGCAATATAAGAGAATATTGACAAATTAAAGCTGAAAATTACAGGAAGTAATTTGAGTTTTAAATCAGTTTCCTTTTAAATCAGTTTATTTGTCAAATTGCCTCTGTGCACAGAACGTCAGTTGACTTGTTTACTATCGAAATCGCTAACTCTCAGCTTTTCCTGTTAGCATTAGCATTTAGACACAAACATAGCTCTTTTTGGACACACAAGTGTACTCTGGTGAAATATTTTTCTGATTTATTCTTCTGTAACATTCACCTCAACTCACTGTCCTCTGTCTGATACTCCGAGTATTTATTTGTTTTAAACTGGTGTTGTGAACAGGAAATGCTTTTGTGTCATTTATGCGGATTTTGACCCACCTATACAATGTGGTTGCTAGGTAACACCTACCTAGCAATTACATGTGTGATATTTGCTAAACAAAAGACAAACCTGAACCTCATCAAAACTGTTTAATTGGATGAAAACATACAACATTTGAAATATATTAATGTTTACTTTAACTGAAAATCATCATACACACTTTAAATGGAGTTGTACAAAAAGACAAAAAGTTAATGAGTGTCGTCACAAATAGAAATTTCCAGACTGAAAATGTGTGACATTACTTTTTAGATAATTAATGCCAAAATAGAAATGTACCAAAAAAAAATTTGCTCTTGTCTACTATTGCCTAATCACGTCATCACACTCTACAACGCAACCTATTAACATCTCTTATTCAAACAAACAACTTTTTCATGACTTAAGTTTGAACTTTAGACAGTTTTCATAGACATGCTTTGCTTTTGTCATTAACTCACAATAACATGATAATATTATTCATCAAAATTCTATAAAACCACCTGTGTAATTTACCTTTCAGCACTAGTCATGTCAACTGCAGAAAATGCACATATTTTACCAACTCTCTGTGCCAAAGTAAGTCCGATGTAATTCCTGCAGTGCAAATGTAAAAATAGTGCAGATTTGTTAAGTCTGGGGCAGAAGTAGGTCAGAGCAGACATAACAGTGGCTGACCAAAGCCTGTCGTTTGTTTGTGTCTTTTATGTAAAAAACATGTCAATCACGCCTCTGCAATAATTACTCTGACCTTTATGCACCGCCACACCAACACTTCTCCTGGCACCAAAGTGAAATTGTATGAGGTTTAGTTTTATATTTGGACAGTAGACTCATTTCTTTGCAGCTTAATTATGTCTAATGGTTTTGTCTTTGTCTTTGGGCCCGTGTTACCCATTCTGTTGTTGGACTGAGCTCAGGTCCAGGGCACTGATGGTCCACAAATGACTGACTAAAACCACTGAGGTGTTCTCTTTACCTCTCCAAGCTAAATGTTTAGCTCACAACTAGCATTAGCAATCAAGAACACCAACTTCCACAAAAACATGAAAAATGTCTAATTTCTCTCAGCACAAATCTTTCTTCCTGATCGCTGAAACGTCAGAGACACAAAGTTGAGAAATTTGGGATTGGATTGCTTATTTCTTTGTCAAGTTGTTTTTTTTATAAATCACAAAGTAATGTGGAAAATGTATGTATATAACATTTTGGTACGCACATGCTATTTATAAATTAGACCCCTGTTCTGCTTGAGAACTTGTGGTTGGCTGTGGCTGTTGGGCCCTGACTCATGACCCCTGAAGGCCCTGACCTCATCTCTTCTTCTCTCATCTGTGGGCTTGTATGAAAGTAAAATGCAATAAAAGTAAACCTTAATAAATTAAAATGACAAATTACTCATGTACAAGAAAACAGCGATCGATTGATCATGGTAACTATTATGTAATTGTTAGGTTTTGTAAATGTATAGTTTAAACTGATCTAGCAAATATATAATTGAAAACAATAGCAAATAAATTAAAATATATAAACAAAGTATTTTTAAACAAATTAGTGCGTCCAGGAGTGATCTATAGTACAAAGGATTTAAAGTTGTCATCTGGACAGCACATTTTCTGATGGAAGTGACCTGAGGCTGTATTTATACTAAACTGAGTTTAGCATAGTCAGTCAATCCATCAAACATAAATTTGAAGGCAATGAGGTTAAAATTGTAATCAGTGAGAAGGGATGGCTCGAAAGGGGTGTAAAAGAAACCACCTTTATGGCTAAAGGAAACCCATCGCTAACCAGAAATGGAGACCTAAAAACAACTTACCTGGAGTGTACTGTAGCATTCTTTCCCCACTAGTTTGTAGTTTCTGTGACTTTTACTGGGACCAGGTCAGTTGTTTACCACTCCAGCTTGTTCACAGGTAGATAAAAGAAATTAGCATGTGAATATTTAAGGGAGAAACAGTCTAGGCAGGATCAGTCAGAACAACAGAGAGGACGCAGACAAAAATAAAGGGGAAGCAGACAAAACATAGAGAGGAAACAGACAAACATTAGAGAGGAAGCCAGCAGCAATAGAGGTGAAGCAGACAGCAATATAAAGGAAGCAGATAACAGTAGAGGGGAAGCAGGCATCCATAGAGAGGAAGCAGACAACAACAGAGAGGAAGCAGGTAACAATAGAGAGGAAGGAGCTATAGGAGCAATAAAGGGGAAGCTTAGGAAACACCTAACCAGTTTATGAACATGTTTTAGAGTGCAGCCCCTCATTACGGGCACAGCTAAACTCGGTTTAGTATGAATAGTCTCAAGTCACTTCCATCAAATTGAAAATTACTTTTGGATGAGAGTCAAAACGTCTCAATCTTCAAATATTTTGTCCAGAACTTTCAAGCCTTTCTACTATTTAAAAATGTATTTAAAGAATTTGAAATCAATCTATTCAATTATAATACAGAAAAGCCAAAGTAATAGCAGTTTGTACCAGTTTAAGGTGTTTTTCCTTGTTATTTACAAGTCAAATTGAAATTTTAAATTCTAATGCCAACAGCAGCTTTCACATTATTTTAATCCTTAAACAAAAGTGGATGTAACTTTTGGCTGCCTCTGTTTGTTTGTCCTGACCCACTTTCCCACGCCGCTCAGGCCTGATTGACTGCTGCTGCTGCCATAATTAACCGTTACCATGGTGATAAGTGGTAGGGGTGATTAAACTGCACAATATGTTTTAATTGAATTGTCTTTTTTCCCAATTCTGTTTAAGATTACATTCATTTGCATATATCTTTATAAAACACTTTTCTATTTGTACTGTAGTCTGTTTTTTAACCTGATTTTCATCCAATCAGAGAAGACTTCACCATGAATTGCATCTATTCAGTCAAACACCATATTGAGACCAGGTACTCATGACGGGGAATATAAAACAGAAATTCTGTGTATTTTATTTGTGTAAAAAAGAGTGATAAATAAATGAGAAAATAAGGAAAATTAAAGCATGTTAATTATATAACTTATTGTCACTTCACTGACTTTGTAAGTGCACATTAATAAACACTGACACTTACTGATCAATCAATTTAACAGTGTGTTTATTGCAAAACACAGTATTGATCTAAAATAGGTTCTATCACCTCCTGTTTTAAAACTGCAGAACTTATGAGCCCTGTCTCTTAATAGTGACTTAATACAATAGCAGCAGATTACACGTTTGGTCAAATAGTTGACATTTTTAGCTCTCCTTTATGATCAAGTGTCTCAACATCACCTCATCGAACAACTCCTGCTTTTAATTTTGTCATGGTTAGTAAGATGTTGGAACAGTAATCCTCTTAAAAAACTGTACAGTTGTTAGCTTGCAACCCATTGCTAAAGAAAAGAGACCCATTCTCGTTTTGTTTTTAGCAATCCCTGGAGACACTCTGAGTATCTTTTGGTTCCTACTCGAGTTGGAATCTGATCTAATCTTTCTTTTCTGGTGAATCACAAGTAAGAGGATAGATAGGGCATAGAAGAATGGTAGAATATTACAAATTTAACATAAAAAGTCTCAAATGCAGGACCGAATAAATAAATTTGAGTAAGCAAGCGATATTGGAACACCAGTAACACTATTAAGTCAGAATTACATGAATATTTTTGCTTTTAAGAATAGGCCTTTTATGGTAGAACATAAAAAAGACAACTGTTGCCATGAAAAATTACCAGAAATACGCAATTTTAGCTCCTGGTATGCTAAACTTCCATTAAAATGCATTAACCAAAACAATGTAAAAAGTAAAACCATTAAATAACACTCTGTAGGGTCACATTACAATAATAGTTACTCCATTTTCTGTTTTCTGCGTAATAATTTTAACTCTCCAAATCACTATTTTAATTCTTTGACATCCATCTTTGCATCGCAATATGTAAATCTTTAGGCAGTACAGGGGACCACAGTTCGTTCTTGTTTAAGTCTTATTTTTAGCCGTGCTGACGCTCCTGGTTGTTTTGTCTCTCTCTCTGTGTGTCTGACCTCTCACTCCGCTACAGTTCTTCACTCAGGGGACAGCTTTTTGCTGACAAGGACACTGCGCTCCAAGTTGAAATATTCCCGTGAAAAATAGGCGTGCTTTGACCTGGTCAGCACAAGCAGAAACAATAGATTGGACAGATAAAGACGCAGCTTTATGAGTCGTTACACAGAGGTGATGGCGGTACTTCTCCACAAACTGTTTATTGGAACAGCTCCTTGTTACAGCTTCTATAGACCTTAATCATGATACTGTCAATCTGAAATAATGTCACAGAAAATAGTCTCAAGTGTATGTATTGTGGTTGAAGAAAAATGGCACTCGACATCTGAAGACAACTGTAGTTTATTTTTCAGTGCCAATAAATAGAATACATGATAAAATGGTTGTACAAGCCAGTCAGCAAACGCCCAGCACTCCCCAAACAACCATCATGGGTGAGAGACCCAAACACCCAGAAGAAAATCTTATACTCAAAAACTACAGAAACATTGCACAAGTACACACAGTTGTTAGCAAGATTTAGACATCAGTCCATGGCACTGGCTTGAATTCAAGTGGCACGGACCCTCAGTCAGAGCAGTAGAAGCTGGGGCGAAGCCGCTGCAGGGGTTAGCAAGGATCAAACTGGATAGTGCCGATGGCAGTTCAAATGCTGGGGCTGGTGTGGGGACATGTGCAGAAACAGGATAACACCCTGAAGAAGCTGCTAGAGAGAGTCATATTTCTCAAGCGAGCAGGCTATGCAGAAAGTGTAGCCCAGTGGGTAGACTGCCGATCAAGGGCAACAACAGCCAAGCAGCACCTGGGGTCATCTGTGCACTGACTGTGCCAATAAAAAAGTATTTTGTTGTGCTAAAACCTTTTGGCCAACGTCACTCTGCCATTCTTTCCCAGAAGTTTCTTCATGGAAGGTATGAACACATACAGATAGAAACATACAGTATACATTCTTATGTGACCCCAGAACCTGAATGAATGAAGTCTAGCGTTTACTGATTGCTGATTGTAATGAAATCTTGGAAATGTTTTGTGAGAAGCAGCATTGGAAATAGTAAAATTACTGAAACCAGCAGCAATAACATTGTAAATAAATAGTCAATGTTTGGCATGTAAATGTATAACCGGTTCATTTATGTTATATTTACACAAAATAGTCTCTGTTGCTGTTTATTCTACATACCTGGCATCCAGTCACTATGCTGTCATGGTCTGCCCATGTTTCTTCTTCGTGTGTCATAACTTCCTAGTCCCTTTTGCAAACCACCATGTTAGGAGAAGGTTGGTCATCCAATGTAATCCTGTGTTTTAAGTGCATTTTAGTCAATATTTCACTTTTATTTTGGCCATTGAACAAGCTATTATTGTATTTAAGTCAATTTTAAGTCTTTAAGTTGTTCTCGTGTTTTTATTTATTGACTCAAAGAAGTCTGTAAAAACACTGACACTGTCATTGTCTCTTCTTTGTAGTTTGCACATGTTGATACTGTTGACTTTTATTGTAATCCAGATTAAATGGAGACGCCTCCAAGCATTTGGCTGTATCCTGTGTTGTAAAACAGTTTCTGGAGAAATGATTTCATGAGGCAATTTGATTTGGAGTATGTGATTGTTTCTGATGAGCGAACAATAGTAAATCTCAAACAAGTCAATTTGAATAATGTGTGTCCTTCAAACTCAAACAAACAACATTGTAATTTGTATATTGAAATAGTCCTTATCTTTAGAGAGTCAAAGTCATTGCAGTCAGAGAGGACAAATATCCAGGCCATAGACGGAGAGACTCATTCATCACTGGAGCAGCAAAGATGAGAAAGTGTGTGGAGTTTAAAGCGGTGCAGACTGTGGGCTGTGGAGGTCGAGTCGTCTCACCGTGAGCAGAATATTAGCCTCAAAAACCCAGGCTGTAACAAGCTGGAAGCCCCGAGCCCTGCGGATTAGCACAGGAGACCCCGCAGGTAAAGCCTCATTAGCCGTTAGCATTAGAGCGATAACGCTACGGGGCACGGTCCATCCGCAGTAATGGTCTGTATCAGTGTGAGTGTGGGAGAGGTTAACTTCAGAGAGAACAGAGGAGCCGCTAAAGCCTGGTTAAACTGCTCCTCGGGAAAGAGAAAGGAGACAAAAGAGGAGCCGACGAAAAGGTGTGAAACTTTGGGAACCTGCTGAGGAGCTAGCACGAATGTGAAATTATAGGAAATGTATTTTATCTGTGTCGCAGTGAAGTACAAAAATGAACGATGTCTGGCAGTATTAGGACTGGGCGATAAGGCAAAAAATAATATCATGATTTTCTTGGAGCCATATCAGAATTTTGATTTTATGTAGATTGGCCAGTGTTGCCAGATTTTCAGGAAGAAACAATCCTCACCCCTTCAATTTCTAGCCATTTCTAATAGGAACAACAACTTTTAAACATAAAAACATGCTAAAAATCAATTTACGTCGTTTGGCAACTCTGAAGCTGAGAGAAAAAGGTTGGAGAAAATAGTTTGAATTTGAACAGACAGATTCATGACAATTTGCTCAAAAAACGCAGATTGTCACAGTGATGAACTGAATTTTTATCACTATATTGCTCAGTCCTAGGTTAGAAAAGTAAGTACAGTTAGTAAGAAAAGGCCTGTCTCTCCCCAATTTGAGGCATAAGCATATTTGCTTTTAATAACTATATCTGCATGATTCCTATCCATCATTCAACATGGTCATGAAGAATAGACTTTAAAGTAGCTTCACAAATTTTACATGAAGAATAGACTTTAAAGTAGCTTCACAAATTTTACATGGCCTATCTTCAAGATATACGTATCTCTGATATGTTGGTGCCTTAAGAACCATCTCAGCCTCTGAGGAACTCAGGGACTGATCTTCAGCACTAAAAACAGGGAAGTATTTTTCAGTTTCACTTTAGTGCACTGGTTTAACAGTGGCCCTTACTTTGATAAAGTTCAAATGTTGGCTTAACGAAGGTGTGTATGTACTGTACTGTACATTTGGGGATTTTTTTTAGAAATTTATTTGAATACTGTAAAGCACTGTCATTTATTTTAGGTGCATTTGATTTTGATTGATTGATGTAAATTGAAAAATCCAATCTAGTCATTGATTCAACAGATTATTACAGAAAATGAAAACACTGTAGCCACAAGCAAATAAATAGAAAGCAATAACACATTTTTATTGGCTTGACATATTATTACCAGAAAATATAGGCCAAAAGAATATCAAGTTTTCCAGCCGTGCCAGTGATATAGATTTACCATAAAAACACTCTCCCTCCCTCTCTCTCTCTCTCTCTCTCTCTCTCTCTCATGTGTTTGCTTGCTCGCCCGGCCTGCAGCTGGAGCAGCAGTAACTCAGAGATACAAAGGCCCTCCACTCTTTTGGATTAGAGCTAATGCTAATCAGCGCCTTCATTAATCTCCTCCTAATTCCCAATTACAGCACAGAGCGAGCAGCTTCTGGAGAGCTCTTCCCCCCGGCCGCTCAGTTTCAGCACACACGCCTTTACAAACAGACATTTAGCTGCATTCTCCCAGGCACAGACCAGCTTTCAGGGACTGTTTACTCTCTGGTACTTTTAGAGTTCAGTGTAGAGAACAGAGTCAAATATTCACGATGTATAAGAACAACTTTTTATCTGTTAAAATGAAGCAACCCCTAAACACCTCCAATGAACACATTTCTGCTGGAAAAGCATGAGGAAAGGGTGAAAGGAGAAGCAGAGAGTGGGGAAAGCACCAGTGTGACTGTTGTAATCCCATGCACCAGAACCAATAAAAAGTGCAATAAGGCAGACATGACAGTCATGTGTTTCACACGCCAGGAATTTAGTTTTAGGTTTAGCTGATGGCAAATGACACAGAGGAACAATCAAAGCTATCTTGCCTGATATGCTGCAGAAATGCTCAAAACAAGTCTGAATGATGTATTGATTTAAAACAGTGCATAATATCTTAGAGCTTTATCTTTGACATCACAGATCAGAGATCTTCAAAACAGTGTTTTCTGAGGCTCAAAGGGACAAAAGCATGTCTCACAGTTAAATCTTTCATTTTTATATTGACTTGTCTTACTGTAAGTCAATCAAACACAAATGAAACATTAACAGTAATGGATTGCATTCATAGAAAGTGATAATGTCATCACAGGCCAGATAATGAAAATGTTCTTAAAAATTGTTTGTAACTTCCACTTTAAAAAGATGCTGAGAAAACTCTGTGTCAGATTTACCACATGTTCACAAGAACACAGTGCACTCTGGTCCTGGGCTCTGAGTCCTGAGTCCAGTTGCTGAACAACCAATGCGTGTTGGCTGGTCAGCACTGGACACTCGCAGGTTGTTTATCTACGAAGGCATTATGCATCTGCTTCCTCCTTATCTTTGTGCATACATTCAGCCTAAAACATGAACATTATTCTCTGCTATCTCAAGACTTACTGTTGCTTTCTGTCCCAAATACCTGCACAGAAGCGGCATTTCAATACTCTGCAAGTGTCAGCATGGAATAACTTACAAAACCCCTGAAACTAAAAGGACTGATTTCAATAGGCCAATTTAAATCTACTCTAAAAGTCTATGGTTTGTAACTGCTTTTAGTCAAACTTTTTGTGATGAGCTGGAATGTGTGTGTTGTAACTGTAACTGCAATGCTGCCGTCTTGCTCAAGACTCCCTTGAAAAAGAGATTATTAATCTCAATGGGACTTTCCTGGTTAAATAAAGGTTAAATAAAAAAGTAGGGCTCTGAGGTTGGGACACGCTGCTGCAGGTCTAAAAGAGTCATTTTTAGAATAACTTATTACTTTTTTATTTCTAAGATTATTTTATATATAGAAATTTATATAAAAAAATAAATAAATACAAATAAAAAATATTGTAGTAATTTCTATTTTTGACTGAACTGTATAAGAAATAAAGTTCTGAAACAACTTATGAAGTTTAGGTCTGAAGCTTGCAGTTGGTTAAGATTAAAATTAGGATTTCATTAAAATGACACATTATTGCATCCACTACAGAAATGAGCAGCAACACAGAGTTTAGAGAGAGAACAAAGGAGAAATTTCCTTGTTCTACCTAGAAAGTTTTGTAGTGTACACCAATGAAGAAGTATAAGTTTTGTAGAAATAGTAGTTGTAGTAATTTAGGCATAACACAATAAACCTGACAGTTTGTCCTATATAAACACCAGTATTTCTTTCATATGACAAAAGCTGAATTATAAACTTTACTATAACTCAACTTATACTGTTCAAGAAAGGCAAATGTTCAGATTAATTTGGACTGAGAAGAATCCAGAACTAACTCTCAGCTAGACCTATTACCTCAGCAGTGAAAATCTCCCTAAAACCCTGTCAGAAGTCGACCTAAGCTCGTGTGTTTTTGTTCCGCTCCGGTGAGAGAATGGTCCACTCTTCGCCTCACCTCTGCCGTGTGATGAGGCTGCAGACTTCTATTAAAAACGCCGGGCTGTGGAGCTCATATTAATTGCAGTGCAGCACAAAGGCCAGAAGGAGGCAGTGACAAATGAGCAGGAGCAGGGCACAGCTGATTTAATTATGGCTCACCTTGAACTGCCGCGCGTCCCCTAGGAGGCACTGTGACGTAACCTGTTTATGTTTGGACCTGGGCTAAAGAAAAAGACTGGACTCGGATGGGTTTTGGATAACAGCAGCTTCAACTATATAAATGGAGAGGTTTCTGAGGTTAAATGATTATTCTGGAGAGGGCTAAACTTCAGCTCACCACTACACTAACGTAGCATGGCTTTACTTTCACTCGTATTGACTTTTTTTAGATTTTATTTATTATGGTGTGATGGAACATTCATCAAAATGTCTTGTACCAGCTTATAGTAAGTGTATGCTAAAGTTCCTAATCAAAAATGTGCTTGAAGTTGTGTTTATCTTCATTTATGACTCATATTTGTTTCATTGATCTAAATCAGACTCAAGTATTACCGCCTTCAACTGTGTGCAGTCATTAGCATGCTGTAGGAAGATTGCTTTTGTTGATTTCACTATTATTCAAGGCCCTGGTGATCAAATATGCATCAATGGCTTTGTTCAGTTGCATTTGCTGCCATACTAGTCTGTAGCTTTAGCCTTTTGTTGGGTTTCTGTTGGGTATTGAAGTTGTGTTTCCCTCATGAGCTGTTACACCAATCTGGCCAATCAGAGCAGAATAGTTTAAGAAGACAAGATGAATAGAACTCAACTGTGACTGCCACTCCTTGGTTTAGGAAGTGCAGGCTCCTATTATAAATTCCCATACTGATTTTGAAAGAAAATTATGTCAAAAGATTGAAAACGTCCACTGGGCTAATCACTGCTGTGGTGTGTCATGAGCATGAGGTATACATTTACTTTAAAATGAGTTTTGTGCTGTGGATCTGAGTTAGCATAGTTGACTAGCTTGTGATAGGGTGGATAGAGCAACTTACTTCTGGAACCAAGACGATCTTCCACTGTTAAGCTCCATTACTTTACACAATTAGAGCAGAAGTTCAGAGCTTCAATCATAACATTTGAAAAACTGGTCCAAACAAAATAGATAATATAGATGAGAATTGTCATCAGATCCAACCATTTTTAAAGCTGTAGATGTGTTTGCATTGTGCTCTCAGGAGAAGAATCTTTTTTAGCCTATAAAAAGTCTACACTGGGGCAAACTTTTGTAATATATCAATGGCTAATTCCCTGTTTTTAGTAGATGGCAAGGTAATAAAATATTGGATTGATCTGATGTTCTGTCTACTCCTTTTGGTTTACAGACTTTATGTTATATCTACAGTATTTATTGTCATCCTTTGGTGGAATCATACTTGGACTCAGTCTTGGACTTTGTCTTGGACACAGAGACCACATTTTCATCACCACACACTGCAAAAAATGTATATCAAGACAAGTTAAACTTGCTTTATTCTAGGATTTAAGCCTATTTTCAAGCATTTTCACAAATTTAACCTTGATTTATTGCAAAGACCTAGAACATTGTCCTTGTTTTAAAGTGTTTCGAACTGATTTCAAGACATTGCTTCTTATTTTGAGCCAAATATTTGCTTATCTCATTGGCAATTTTTTGTTCTTGTTTTAAGCCAAATTCTTCTATAACAAGTTAAAAATCGTCACCCTATTAAACTAATGGCCTAAGTCATTTTTTGGCAAAAATGAGTTTTTGGCTTAAATCAACTCTTAATAGTGCTGGCCATCTGTGGGAAAGTTTTTGAAATGTTTAGTTAGAAGGATCATGCTTTTTATACCCAAAAGGACAATGGCCTATGTCAAGAGGGAGACTTAGGCCATTTTATATGTGGCCTAAGTCAACATATTGGAATAGTTAGGATAAAAAGTGTGACTTAGGCAATTTGACCAGCATTCATTATGGCAGCTGCTTCAAGAAGAAACAGAATCTAGAGCACAAAAGAAGCTGCAAAAATGTGTTGTTTTTTTTTAGTTTCTACAAGTGAATGATTAGGTTTACAATTATAAAGGTGTGTGTGGTAATATAGTTCAAATTTCACAAGATATAGTTTAACTACAAATTTGCAATAATGCATGGGGATCTGGGACAGTATCGCTGGACTGTCAGACCAGGGGGGTGGTCTGTCTATTTAAGAAGGGACTCTGGAAGACTGGGATGGTGGTCCCTCTGTTTAAGAAGAGGGACTGGCAGACCGGGGTGGTGGTCTCTCTGTTTAAGAAGGAGTACTGGCAGACCGGGGTGGTGGTCTCTCTGTTTAAGAAGGAGGACTGGCAGACTGGGGTGGTGGTCCCTCTGTTTTAGAAGGGGGACTGGCAGACCGGGGTGGTGGTCCCTATGTTTTAGAAGGGGGACTGGCAGACCGGGGTGGTGGTCTCTCTTTTTAAGATTGGGGACTGGCAGACTGGGGTGGTGATCTCTTTTTTTAGGATTGGGGACTGGCAGACCGGGGTGGTGGTCTCTCTTTTTAAGATGGAGGACTGGAGGAAGTGTCAGTCAGTCTCCCCAGTAAGGTCTACTCCAGGGTACTCGAGAAGAGAATCCGACCGATAGTTGAATCTTGAATTCAGGAGGAGCAGTGTGGTTTTCATTCCGGTTGTGGAACACCAGCTCTATGCTCTTCTTTGGGAGTTCAAGGGTTCATGGGAGTTTGCCACAGTACATGTGTGCTGCTCTGGAGAAGTGCTCTGAGAGTATGGCCCTGTGCATATGATTGAAATGCTTTGTCTGCACTCTTTACTTCTTTTAAAGTAAATTTTATGTAGATTATTTATAATTTTAAAAATGTTGTTATTGTAATTTTTACAAATCTTTTTCTGCCTTGTAAAGCACTTAAAATTGCTTTGTGTATGAATTGTCCTATACAAATAAATTTGTCTTGCCTTGCCTGTGCTCAGGGCTGTCCAGTCCCTGTACGACTGGACCAGGTGCTGTGTTCACATTGCTGCAGTTGGTCAGACCTGTTCCCAGTGCATGTTGGACTCCCCCAGGGCTGCACGCTGTCACTGGTTCTGTTCATTGTTTTAATGGACAAAATTTCTATCTGCAGTAAGGGAGCATGTCCGGTTTAGGGACCACAGGCTCATCTCTGCTGTTTGCAGATGATGTTGTTCTGATGCTCCTTCAAACCAGGACCTGCCTCATGCACTGGGACAGTTTGAGTCGAGTGTGAAGTAGCTGGGGATAAAATCAGCTCCTCAAAATTCAAGCCCAGGATTCTCAACTGGTAAAAGGTGCCTTGGCCTGTCCAGGTGGTGCAGGGTCCTGCCCCAAGTGGAGGAGTTCAAGTATCTCATGGTCTTGTTCATAGTGAGGGTAGGATGGAGCGTGAGATGGACAGGTGGATCAGTGCAGTGTCAGCAGTGATACACAAGGTTGAAATGGGTGTCCTTCACAGGGTTACTGGGTGCAAGGAGGAACTCAGAGTAGAGCCACTGCTCCTTAACATTGTGAGGAGACAGCTGAGGTGGCTTTAGCATCTGTTTCAGATGCCCCAGCCTATTTCTGGCTATAGTCAAATTATTTCTTTAACCAAACATAAAAAAGCACAAGGCAATAATACCCAAGTTTGACAAATCAAGATAACAAAGAATGATGTTTTCGATGAAATACTGAATAGAACTGGGATAGGTACAAAAACTCAAGAAAGAAGGGCTGGGCCAGTGAGGAGAGAGTCATGCCTACTCAGGGTTTGATTGAATTGACATCTGGTCAATTTAGGTTGGAGTTAAGTATGTTTTGAGTTTGCTTTATAAAAGACAGTTAATGGTCAAGTTTTTAGCTGGCAAAACTGGACGTTGGAAATGGGTTAAGTTAAAAAACCCAGCACAGAAGACCTGGAGAAGTGAAGAAAGGGGCTGACTACTGACCAGTTTGCTTTATCTGGCATTTGTTTAATTTAACTGAGGATAATTTCACTTTTGAGTTTGGATTATGGACTGAAAGAGCTGTTTAGGTCAGATGTAAAGTTGCCTAAGTCAGACTAAATTTTTTGAAAAAATGGCCTAAGTCACTTTATTCTTAAATTTTAAATAATTTACACACAATGTTTTATGCATGTCAACAGTCATCCATTGTGAAGGCCTTTTTGGTTGAAATATTTTACAAATATCATATAGTTTGGATTTGGCGAAGTTTTTTGTGATTTCCCGAAAACTTGAAAAAATGACATAGGCCATTAGTTTAATAGGGTGACGAAATGTTTTGAAACCAGTAAAAAATTCTACATCGCATAAGCAAACAAATTCCCTCTTTAGGCGTCCGAGTTTTTCAGTTGAAATGCAATTGTGTAAATATAACGTCTTATAATGTTCCCTTGTAAAATCAAAACTATAATTTGTCTGTGTTATTTTATAAAACTGCTGGTACAGAGTTGCATTTGGTATTTTTCAAGCTTCTGAAACTTATAAAAAACAGAGAATCTGAAGTCTAAATACATCGAGGCTGAAGGGGCTTGGTGCAGAATTGCCACTTTGGCGCTTAAAGGGTTAAAACAGCTCAAATCTGGATAAAAATTCTGATTCTAAATAATTTTAAGCAAGTCTAGATATATAGTTTTCACAGTACATTCTCTTAAACTTGCACCAGAAGCACAAGAACCTGTCCCAGGGATAGTTTGTAATAAGCACTGCACAATAAGGCCATCTAGCCACTGATAAATGTATAAAATTACAAAGATGGTCTTAATTTGGTCTCGATGGACTGTGGTCTTGGTCTTGTCTTGGTCTTGGTTGTCTTTAGTCTCAGAAAGGTCTTGATCTTGATTAGTTTGATCTTTACTACAATACTGGCATCTAAGTTATTTCAAGAAGTCTTTTTATGTCTCCTAAGATAATGACCTTCAACTAAGCAGTGTTTAAGCAGTGCTCCTTTAAGTGTGTCGACCATTCAGCTTACGTCCTTTTCCATTGTCTGAAACCAATGCGATCATATTCAAATATTAAACATGTATTGACGTTTCCTAAATGCACTGTGCGGGCTGGAGCTGGACTCACTACAGAACGCAGACGGAGCGATCGCTGACATGTTTGTGTAAAGCCTTTAGCCTCTCCATTTACCGCCGTGTTTTAGTGAAACTGCTCATGACATATTCAGGAGCCGAGGGAGCAGCTCTCGGGACGCCAACACTGAGCTAGCACTGAGCGGGACAGGCACTTAGTAGAGTTGGTAATTTAGGATGACATCACTTACGTCTAATGCGATTGAATGGGCCATAAGTGGAGTGAGGTCTCTGATATCTGGGATGTATTTTTTATTATGTACAACTGTTGCTTCTCTTTATATTAGGCAGTGTCATAAGATGGAAGAAAACACGGAATTGACTATACCCTTAGACAATTTAGTTTAATTTATAACTGGATTAGACTATAGTTTTACAGAAAAAGTAATGAATTATTGAGATGTTAGAAATTAGATTTAATGGTACTCGGAAAGACAAATACTATTTTAGATGGTACTAAGTACTAAGTTTAGCTCTTCATCATGTCTGATGAAAGGCTAAAAGTCACTGGGTGTAGCAAATAATTGACTTTGGGAGCTAACTTTGCTGTGCGGACCTTTTTTACTTATTCAGATTTTTACCGTTTGTGTCTAGCGCGCAATGTTAGTAGCTTAGATGTGCGTGTTTTTTAAACTTTCAACTAAGTTTGAGAACCACTTGTCTTACACACTGCATATTGTTGATAAAAGTGTCTTGCTGTGTGTCATTTTTTTTTTACTAAAATGCCTATTTGTTGAAAAGCCCAAGTTCAGATAAATGATGCAGATTGTATGCAGGCCAACTTTGATGAATAACAGTGCAAAATGTTCTGTATAGGGAGCTTATTGATCAACATCACTTTCCACTGTATTGCGCATGTCGCCTGCAGAAAGATATGCTATCCGTCTACTTGGCTGTACAAACTTCTTTGATAAAAAACAAAAACAGGACAAGAGGCTAGCTGCTTGGATCTGTATGAACAGACTGAACAATTGTCTGGCTATTGAAGCTTGAGAGAGTGTTTTCCTCATCATTTTCACACGTGTATGACCCATAAAGATTAATTTCATTCACAAATGTAGCAGCATAACTTTTGTTTTCTCACAGTGATAGACTCTTGAAGTTAGCTGACAACAACGCTGGCTAGTGTTGTTGCTCTCTTTGCTATCTGGTTGCGTGTGCATCCCTCGTGTAAATAAAACAAATAATCCCACAATAGAAAAGACTTGGAAGTGTTTCAACTCCTTTTCTGTTTGATTGAAAGTGATTTCTGGATGGAAATCAAAACATCTTGTAGCTTTATCTAATTAACTGTCTGTACCTTTGAAGCTGTGGCTATAATTATCAAAGTCAGAGTTGGTCAAGGGACACATTTTAATATATAGGTCTGACTTGTTGTTATCTTCTATATAAAAAATACAGTAACACTTTATAATACCTACATCTTATAGCCTTAATTTACTGTCAATAAAGAATCAATATTGGTTTAACTTATCATGAACAAATGAGAAGTTAATGAACAAAAAGGTTATTAAGGCTTAGTAACGGAAGCCCAACCCCTCAACCCTAAATCCTAACTTTAGCTACTTAGAGCAGTTACCAAACCTTAATAAACTTTTCATCCATTAATTGTCTTTATTCATGCTTTACAAAGGCAAAATAAATTGTTGTTAATATAAAGTGGTACCAAAAATACTGTTACTTTAGATACTGTAATAGTATGTTGTACAGTAAAATATGATAACATAATACTTATATAACTGTGTAACATAGCAAATATGTTCACATTCATGTTTTATATTCCATGTGTCTCCCAAGTGATTGAAAAAAAAGTAAATAAAAGTGGGTTAGGTAGGGTCAGACTGTATCTCCGGGAAAATGTTGAACTAACTGTATTCATTTTGCTGTATTCCAGTGCATTTTAGAGAGGTTTTATTGACAGTAGGGATGTAGCAGTACGCTTCCTTTGCTTCATGATTCATGATGTAAACATTGTGTGTGAGTGGGCGTGAATGGTGTGAATGTTATGTAAGAGTTGTGTAGATTTTATATCTTGACTTCTGTTGGTTTGATCAAGAAAAATAATAAAAACAGAGCCTAAAATGTATTCTTTCTATAAACTGTGAATCCATGTCACTGTTGATGTTCACTCCATTAACAGTCATCTCTGTGTGTCTTCAGGAGTGATCTACACCACGGACATGCTGGACCGCGAGACCAAAGACTCGTACTGGCTGACTGTTTATGCCAGTGATCACGGCGTGGTGCCACAGTTCGCCTCGATAGAAGTGTACATCCAGGTAGAGGACGTGAACGACAACGCTCCCCTCACCTCAGAGCCTCTGTACCGGCCGTCCGTCAGCGAAAACTCCCCCCGGGACGTCTCTGTCATCCAGATACAGGCGCAGGACCCGGACGCAGCGCCCCCCGGAGGACAGGACCGCCTCAGCTACAAGATCGTCAGCGGAAACCCTCAGAACTTCTTTGCCATTAATCCTCGGACAGGTCAGTGCAAATGTCTTGGCCTCTCATTTAAAACATATTTATTAAGATGAAATTTATCTGATTTCACTTTGTAGACTTAGAATGCTCTATATAATATGTTTTGTTTGCATCATATCACTGCATAGATCACAATTATTTACTACAAATGGAGCACAGCTAAAAGAAATATTGTTTAAATACTTTCTGTGAAATTGCACGTCAGATATTTTTGTAACGTAAAAATATGGCGGTAACAATGTGTAAGCCAGGGCTATTCAATTAAATTTACCAGTGAGCCCTATTTTTAGAGAGCTGTGGTCCGTTGGCCGGACGACAAAAGTGAACTGCAAATGTGTTTTACATCTACTATCCACAAATAACTTGAGATAGTACTATTTACTAAAACGACTAAATCAACTATTTTCACTGAGATGAAACCAAAACAGGACAAAGCCAAAACAAAAACAGTGTAATCACTAACCAGACTAGAGACAAAGCAGCTGTGACACTAAACCAAGCTGGCAAAGCAAGACTGAACTTAGTCAACATTTAGATCACATCAGTTTTGATCAGGACAAAACCAGGACTATAACAAAATGTGGTTCAAATGATGTGTAAACTACTGAGTAAAAGCTGACATAGTGCACTAAAAACCACATTGACTATCAAGCAAAATTGTCTGGTTTATGCCCAATTTCTTATTGCTGGGCCATAACATACTGCTTAATGCAAAAGGATCCAGCTGCAGCTGACACAGACTGCCATGATCCATTTCCGGTGCTAGATAAACGCTATAGTTGGGACCAGAAGGACGTGTAAGTTTAGGAGATTGGGTAAGTTTAGGACAAGGGTTAAGGTGATGGCTAGGGTTAGGAAAAAGGTTTGGGTAAAGGTTAAGATAAAAAATATAACAGCTTAGGCCCATTTAGCTATAGTTATAAAGTCATTACCATGGCAACCACCTTGCTTCTGCCCTCCAGACCTGACTGTCAAGCACTATAACCACCGGAAAACACGTCAATTCAGACAAAATAAAAGTATGTAATTAACAAAACAATCAAAAACTAAGGCATGTATTTATAATAATAAATTAACCATTATTATAAATAATAGCTACTGTAATTTGGGTGAAAATTCCCTCGCAGTACATAGTAATTAAATAATTAAACTTTCCATCTACAGAGTTCATCTGCTCACCGAGGTTTCAAATTTTGCATCGTCTCTAGTGTCTTTATTGTACTTTTCACAAGTGCCTTTAAAAAAAAGTGGAGCTATGTACTTCCAGTGGAGCTCCACTGAATATGACGCTCCCCATCAGCTGCAGCTAGACCCTTTTCGCTTAGTGGGCTGCATTTGGCATTGATTTATTCAAAAATACTCTACATTGTGCTTATGGTGTTTATTGCCAATTAATCCAAGCCATTATTTTGGGCAATGTGACTGTAAACTGATCAAGTTAGCACGTTTTCACACTCAAAACTGTGTGCTGATCACAAACACCTGCTGACAAACCAATCACACTGCTGCTCTCCACACTCACCCACTCTGGTAACAAACAAGTTTCAACTGTTCAAACATCTGCACTGTTTTGCACAATCAAACACATTTTATTTTGAAAAGCTTCTGCACAATTTCCTTCTTCAAAATGTGTTTGCACCAACTTCTTCCATCATTTCATTTCTGTCACTAACATGTCTGTCATAAAAAAACACATTCTGGTCCATATCAGCGGTGTACGTAATCAATTCTCTTCACACCAACTTTATTGAATCATAATGAGTCCAAAAGACAGAGAAAATGACTCTAACTCTAAACAACACGGCACAGCTGCAGTCTTGTTTTCGCTCTGTGTTTCTCAGATAAGACTCCAAATCTGCCCAGAAATAATTGGCCGCTTCTCTGTTTATCTGCTTGTACTTTAAAGAAATCTGATAACTCCACTACAGAGCCTCTTTGTGGATTTGTTGCCGCCTTTGTAGCGTTATTAAAGTCATTCTTCCACTTTGCCTTTTTCCTATTGTCATCTCTCATCGAATTGCGCTGCCTCGTCTTGTCACATCAGCCATAGTTCACGCCCAATCTCGCCGTGCTTGTCTATCAGAGCTGTTTATTCTCAGTCCATCTCCATGTGTGTGGCGTGTCGTGAATATTTTATTTCAGATGAATCTTTAATGAGAGCTGGTCCATCGATAGAGCTTCTGTTGGATGTGGGCTTTTCCAGTGTTAGTTTGACATTTGTCCTGTTCTTTGTAGTGGAGGTGCAGATTATAACCAACATAACACATTTAGACTGCTGCATCTGAATTTTATTTTAAAGAATTTGTGTTGGTTGGGATGGGACGAGGGATGGGACGATTCACTTAAGTCACAATTTGATTCAATTATCAATTTTGCAGCCACAATTATCAATTTTTATATGCATTTTTTAACATGAACAGTAAACAGTAATATTCAGTGTACATATTTAGGTCAAGCCATCAGTTGTTAACGCAACATAATAAAGCACATTCAGTCAGGTCCTGCACAAGTTCACACTTAGTTTCTTTAAACATCGTGGCTGTTATTGTATTAGTATTTGCATTATACAACTACAGTGTGTGTGTGTTTAGTGTCTGCCTGAGCAAAACCGATCGATTCTGGCCTTTCAGTTTGATCTCTGCATAGAATTTTTCATCCCTACAACGCACAGTTCAGAAACAGCAAGGGGATAAAAACATGCAATGAAACATGATTTAAAGCCAGATTTAAAAAACAGTTTAAAGTTGAAACAGACTACTATTCTGATGTAGTATTAAGTTTGCTCTATGGCTGATCAGAGTGCAGTGTATAACACTAGCATAATGAAATCCAATCAGTTCGATCCCAAGTGGCCCACCCACTAAGTCCGTGTACCCAACTCACAGTTTTGAGTATAAAAAAAAGGTATGATTTTAGTTATTATCATCATGTTTTTTTACTTTGTTGAATATTGTTCCTAAATGTCTCCAAAATTATACAAAGTTATTTAACATTTTAAATAGATATAAATGCTTTCTTTTTTTTTAATCCTGAACTTATTTCAAGTACTCCCTGATAAGTACAGCACTTGCGTACTCCCAGGACACCCGTTAGCATTAAAAAACAATGTATTTATGCATTGTACAATGAGGACAGTATATAAACAGAACAGTCAGTGAATATAACTGAATCTAAGTAGTAGTAGTAGTAAAAAAGTGTCTTCAGTATATATCTCATAATGTGTTAGTTAGTTAGAGCTTCACACATCACACAAGGGTTATTTAAATCTTACACTGTATTAGCACTAGAAGTAATGTGGTTGTCTTGACTTAATCAAATGACTTTTTTATAAACTTAAATATTAATTTCTTTTTCAGACTTCAGCTGGTGTATTTACAGTATTTATATATATAATAAATATACAAAAATTCAAATACTAAAAATATTGTTTGTACAGAAGCAATAAGGTTTATTAAAGTTGCAAATGGCTCGGTGAGGACTACCATAAACCCAATGTGGCCCCTCATTTAAAATGAGTTTGACACCCCTGCAATAGATTGTTGGTTGCAAATTTTTCAGAAAACTTTAGATGGTGTAATTTCCCCCTTTCCCCTGGTAAATGCCTGTATATAGCTCTAAAAACTTAACTATCTCCATAGAGACAGAGGAGTGCCAGACCATCCACGAGAAAAGTCACTCTAAAGTCGCCATATTTTGTGCCACCTCAACCGCTGGACCGAATCTTATGAGAAAAACAGCTTTATAACAGCCTGCAATATCATCCATTCGCAACACTATTTCCTGCATCAGCACTGGACCAATGACCTATTGTATTATCTCTTGGGACGCCCTGGTTGTCCTGATGAGGGAGACGAGGAGAGGAATTGTTCGCTAAAGCCCACAAAACAACAGAATCACAAATCTAGCGACGGCAGCAGCAGCAGCCGTGGCGTAGATTTCCATATAGAGAGGTTTAGTGAAGCTGCAGATGAATGGGGTTTAAAGCTGCCACAGTGAAGAGGCACAAGAGCAAAACGACCACTGTCCCGGCACTAGAGCTCCCAGAGGCTCGCACTGATCTGCACTCACCTCCAGGCCTGATGTATATGCAGAAAAACACATTTATTACTACAGACCTCGAAGGCTACTACGTATAGCTTTAAGTTAGGCTTTCATTTATTGTATTGCAGTGTAAATAAAACATGTAATGGATGCAATAATATAGTATAAGTTACAATTATTGTGTGTATTACAAATAAAACGGTATATCTAAAGCAGTTAGCATTCTCAAGTGAGTACAGTGCACTAAGTCCAAGTCCTCTGCTTTTAGTTTCAAATCTTATCAGGTCTTTATTGAAATTAATGCATAGTTTGTATTTTTGCAATGATATATATACTGTAATTTCTGCCCTATTGAGCGCACCTGAATATAAGCCGCACCCACTAGATTTAAGTAAGAAAAATAATAAAGTATATATATAGGCCGCACTTGTTAATAGTAAGTCTATGAGAATCCACAATTTTGCTGCATTGCTTTATAAGCCCCATAGTTCAAATCTTGTGAAAAAAGTAGCGGCTTATAATCCAGAAATTACGGGTATATATTTTTTTTGACATTATCCTTTTTAAAATATAATTGTAGTCACAAATAAAGTGTGAATAACATTGTTGGATATAACTTAATTACTGCAACTTAGTTACTGTAAAAATACTTGTACTTCAATTGCAGCAACTAACAAAATACTTACTTACTTTGAGGTAAAAAATAAATCTACAAACGATAAAACTTCTCAGAGACACACAGCAAAAACTGAATATCTAGACTTGCTTAAAATCACTTGGAATCAGATTTTCAATCCAGATTTGCATTGTTTTAACTGGACAAGATGTAAATACTTATGTAATGTCGAAAATTTCACTGGTTTCAAGACATTTTTAACTGGTTATAAGAGAAATTGGCTTAAAACAAGAACAACAATTTGCCAACGAGTTAAGAACTGTTTTCTTATTACACTGGCAAATAATTTGGCTCAAAATAAGTAACAATATCTTGAAATATTTTATTTCACTTCTATTTAAGTCAAATCTCAAGTCAGTGGTGACTCAAGTCTTATCTATCATCAGTCCACATTTAAATGCTACTGTATCTAAATGTCCCAATTATTACTGTCGGACATGACCCTTGGATGTCATGCCCCATAGTCACAAGTTAACAACCACCAATCTTAACATGGCTTGAGTTCAGACTTTTGCTCTGGTTTTGAACCGTTTTGACAATGTGATGCAATTTTATTATTTTGTCGCAAATAATGTACATGATTTCAAGACATTCTCTGACTGGTTATTAGTTTAGCAGGGGAAGTTTGTTCTACATTCACAAACTGATCTTGATCTAGTCATAAAGTGACTTCGAATGTCCTGTTAATGAGATATTATTTCTGACTAACTGATCTTAAAGCAGAACTAAGCAACTTCAGCAATAGCTCTCTTGTGTTGTTAAACTGAATAAAAACTTAACATTATTTATTTATTTTTCTCATTTCTGCGTAACATTAAAATTGAAACAAGACATTAAAAACATATTTAAGCACATTTTATATTGCTTAATAAAACATTTGGAGCCAGTGTTTATCAGGAGAAAAATTTGGGGGTCGGACAGTTGCCGTATTTCTTTAGGGCAACAACTGAGAGAGCCGACATGGTTCAAATGCCCAAAAATACATATGTAACCATCATCACTAACACATTTAACAAGTTAAAATCTTAGTTCTGCTTTAAGGCTGCATGTAAAGACAAAACAGCAGGGGTCCCAGCATAGATCCTTGGGGAACTCCACATGTTATTCAAGGCTATTCACTGTTTTTAACAAAGTACTTCCTGCTGTTTAGGCAGAAAACTGATTGCCTTGTGTGATTTATAGGTTATACTCCTCTTACACTACAAAGATAATTAATTCACCGTGAACATATCCTGCCATTTCAAGGACATAAAAGCTTCTTGAGCACTTTCTCTACATAAGATAATCACACTGCACCACTTGTGTCCTAAAGCGTCCCCACAGCTGTAAATGAACGTGTAGCATAAAGGACTGTTTAAAAATAGCAGTGAAGCAGAAGTAGAGCAGCTCCGGCCGTGATTAGACATTTGGCCTGAAGCGGCGAGTTTCTTAAAGACAAACCTAACCCACTTACCTACATGTCTCCCTCGGCTAATTAAACGTGTATAATCCCAGTGCTGTCTGCGGTGTGTGGTCCTCCTCTGGGCCCTCATTAGCTCTACACTAAAGAGAGAGAGACTGAGAGCTTTCCAAGAGGTCACAGGAAACTGCCTTTGATTGAATGACAGCAAAATTGGCTGAAAAGCAGATGTGCATCATCTTCTATACTGACTGGTTTTCAACTTGTTCTGGAAATCTGGAATTGTTCATTCTGAAGTAATCAGATGTAGTGAGAGAATAATTTAATTATGATTTACAATTAAACAATCTTGAACATTTTCAGAGGTTTTTGTTCTTGGTGTTGCTAAGATATGGTCCAAAGATTACCTTGCCTGCCTGGACTTTTTCATTTCATAAATAGCACAATTGTTGTTGTTGTTTTTCAGCCAAATTTAAAAAAAAAAAAAATACAGCTTTTACTTATAGTTTACAACAGTGTTTTGGTACATACACATTGGAGGGATTGTGGTGATCAATCCCTCCAATGTGTAACTAATTTAGTCTCATTTTAGATAAAGTCCAAGCTTAGAGTTTAGAGACACTTGGAAAGCTATACTTTGAAAACCACTGGTCTAGAACAGTGTTTTTTCCAAACTTTTTTTTATGAAGTTTGAGGTAAATATAGTGTGTTTCAGTATTTGCATCTTTACATTTGGCTGTGATCACTGTTACTTGTATTATGTGTATACAAGAATGTTCAAGAAACACCAAGCATCAAAATATAATTGGACATTTGTTCAAGGCGTTGGCAAACATTCCCTAGATGTTTATGAAAAAGTAATCTTCAGTTGCGTGATGCTTATTGAAAGAATAGTAATAGATTCTTTGAAACATAGATAGTAGCTTTGATAGTACTGTATACTGTGACTCAGTAAAGAAAATGATTGTATTCTGGAAATCTGAGATATGAAAAGATGTAGCTTTTTTGTTTTACTATGAAGAAACGTCCTTCCCATTTGAGAGAAATGTTTTTGATAAATGGTGCTGATTTGGTCATCCTAAAACTCGAGTGACAAAGAGGATCCTGCCGCTCTCTCAGATGTGCTGTTTTAGCCTCTTTTTTTGTATATTTTGTGGGTACTTGAGCGATATGGTCAAAAAAGGAATATGTCAATAATTTTTTTGCATAACTTGGCCAGCCAGATGGATTATCGATCTTTGTGAATTCACAAATTTGACATAATCCATCTGGCCTTCCAGCAGCCCGATTGTTTTGGAGTCTGACCCAGCGGGTGACGAGTCTAATCACATTACAGCAGTTAGAGGTTGAGGGGGGCTGCAATGACAACTGGAAGTACCTCTTGAATCAAGCAAAAACAAAGATGTCCTCTCCCGTGGATGTATGTGTTTCTTCTGTGTTTGATTCTGTTTTAGCAGAAATACAGAGTATTTTCTTTTTGAAAGAGCAGTGAGGTGTGTGTGAGACTTGTATTATGTGGACATTGGATGCACCATTACAATTAGTTGCTTTGATTGGTTAAGCACAAAAAAGGTCAGTCACACACCCAATCAGCTTGATGTATTCCATTGAACGCCCCACCTTTTACCAAACGCTTTAAGCGAGTAAAGTTCCAGATGGACTCATACTGAAGTTTAACACATGTCTATTAATGTTCTGACCAAATATTTGACCCAAACTGCCCTCACAAGACCACAAACTCAGAAGTTTGCATGCTAAGTTACTCTTTATAAAGAAAACATCCAGCAAAACGTGATTTTCATGTTGCAATGTGCTTTTTTAACAAAAAATAAAGTGGCAAATAATTCTCACTAATCTTAAAACACTCTTGACATTTTTGTCAATTAAAGATCACCTGTTTGTCAAACATGTATTCCTGTAAATCTTAGAAGTTAAGGCAGAGCCTGGTTAGTATCTGGTTAGTACTTGGATGGAAGAACGCTGGAACACCAGATGCCACACAGAGACAACAAGAATGGACTGCCGTTGTGTCCTTGGGCCCACACCGCCTCATTGTCATTGATTGTAAAGTGCTTTGAGTATCTTGTAAGATGGAAAAGTGCTTTATGAATCAGTCTTTTTACCATTTTAATTTCAATAGTAATGTAAAGTTTTGTCTTGTGCAGCTTGAGCAAAACCGTGTCAGGTCTATGAAGTGTGTAATTGCATTTGTGCCCTTTTAACAACATTCAGTGCCAATCTAACCTTTTATGTAGCTAGTGTTCTGAAGTCAACCCAACAGGATCTTTTCATTAAAATCAAACGCTGGCTGTAGTTGCTGCAGTTATTTTTAAAGGTGTATTGTTTGTGCTGTTTCGTGTGTGATGGGAGCTGTCACTTCTCTCCTTGTTAGTGTGAACGGTGCAGTAGAAGAAGTGCTGTACTCGGGGCTTGTTAGCGCGTCAGTCGGAGAGGCTAATGTAGCATAAAGCCCGGCAGTCGTGTTCTCATTAATAAACAGCAGCCGTGGGCGTCGTAGCTTCAACATGTCGTCGCGTCTGTGCACATTTCCAACCGCTGCTCGCCAAAATCAGGGCGCAGCCGGAGAAAAGCGTCTTCACACGTTTGCCCAGGAGTGAGAAAGACTTACTCAACCAAACTGTGACTGATTCACTTCTGTAGTAAGACTGTGTTGTCAGATTACTTTGCAAAACTAGTCTGATTACTGATTTATTACTCAGTCTAATCTTGGGAAACTATTTTAAAAACATATAGTGCAGGAGCTAGCTTATAATGAAATCTACCAACTTAAATTTCTGTTTTTAACTAAATAGAACCAAACCATAGAGTCATCATAAGGCATGTCTTACATCATTTTTGAGAGGATATGATTTTGCATAGTACCTGTTAATTGTAATATTTTTCAATACAATTAATACAATTTCATACATTTGGAATACAGCAAGCAAAACCTTTATTGCACCTCATCCATAGAATTCTCTAAAAATAGATTTTTCTCCACAAGGGCTGCAGAGGTTACGCCTACACACACCAAACTACAATCTTGGACTGAACAAATTTTGCATTATCTGATTGTCGACATGATTTTTTACAGTCTTAAGTAGTTATTTAAGATGTGTGGACCCCTGTTTAAATTTAGATTTTTACTGTTGCTAACTCTAACCCCAGCCCCAATCCTAAACTTAGCTATAGCTTATTCAAGTTAATGTTTGCAATTTCCCGCAGTAGGTTGATGCGTCATGAACAATCACAAAAATAAAAACTAACAAATAAGTCAATATTTCAAATTTCCTCTGTAAAATACCATATGTGCTATTTCAGCCATTACTAAAGTCTTCATTGCTGCTCCCAAATTTGCCCTAACATTGGCCAAGGCCTCTTAAAAATAATTCAAACCAATTTCAAAATATTTTATAACTTTTTATCTTAAGATGTAAAATATATCTGTTAGTGTGGATTTTAAAAAGTACATTAATGAAGATTAGTAATGTAAATTTATTTTCAAACTCATTATTTTTTGTGCCCCCAGAGGGCCGTGGCAGCCAGCGAAACAGTGTTAGAGCAGATAGCGACAGCAAGAAGGTTGCAGGTTCGACTCTTGCACGGCCCGGGCCTTTCTGTGTGGAGTTTGCAAATTAGCAAGTTTCAGTTTCTATGTGATATTAATATTGATCTGTCCATTCAAAACAGTGAGCTGATCACAATCACACTGCTGCTCTCCGCTCTCAGCCCCTCCTTTCACTTTCCCCTCATGCTTTTCCATCAGTTTGCTGTGTCTGAAATGTGTTTGTACGTCAGCGTTTAGGTGGTTCACTTCACTTAAATGTCACTCCCCATACGTACATATCCATTGGCTTGTTAGTTTGGACACATTTACAGTATAATTAAGCTGACTGCTTTCACACCTCCTTGTGCTATATTTATCCTCTCACTGTTTGTTCTTACTTTATGTGACCGCTCCTTCCTGTAAACTGTGCAGCTCTTAATCTGTGTACAAGCACTATAATGACTCCATCTTCTACTAAACTCTCTTTAGAATAGCAGCTCACAGTCGGCCGCGTGTTTGACAGCAACCACTAATTACCCCGAGCTCACCACATTACAGAACCAGACGAGACTATGGCACTTTCTAAACCTTGTCTCCTGTTTTTCTCTGCTGCAGGTTTGATTACGACCACCTCCCGCAAACTGGATCGAGAGCAGCAAAACGAGCATGTTCTGGAGGTAAGAGGACAATTATGTTTAAATCGCTAAAGGTCAATAGAAAGGGCTGAATGTGTAATGTCAATAAAAGGGTAAGTGCATGTGTGCTGCAGGGGAAAAGTGGAACGGATTCATATAGAAATCTTTACACGCTGCATATTGGAGTAAAGCATTACAAAAGTATTAGCATACTAAGAAAATAAGGTTACATTCTCAGTAACTCAATAATGTCCACAATAAAATGACTTGCATTGGTATTTCAAAGGATCAAAACAACTTTGTAAATGACACTTCAACACAGGAACAAGTGTCACCCCTTAACATCCTCAACATACAGAAGAGAAGCTAGAAATCTCAACAAAACAGCTACTAATCTATGCATATATTGGTAAGAACAAATCAAACCCCCCAAACTCCCAAAGACCAATGGTTCTTTGAGATAAAGTTAATATGGTGCACCACAACACCACTGAAACTGCAGCAAAAATAGTTTTTGTTTATGAAGATTATTCAATAATCAAGTATAAATCTTGTGCAGTGACCCGCTAAACCGGATGTTATTGTAAATATAGCGCAAGGATTTTTTAGCTTTCAAGACGGTTTGCTGCTCAGGTTTTAAGGAATTAATACATTCCTAATGGTTCAAAACTGAAGCAAGAGTCGGAAAAAATAATCTATCAGCTATGTCCGCCATTTTGAATGTTATGAAACGGTTGGAAAAAAGAAGTTTTGAAACTGGTGAGGCAGCCGTTTGAGATTGGATCATCTTAATTTTGGATGATGAAGTGATCCAAAATTAATTTTTAGAAGCAGTCATAATGTTATACACATGCACTGTGTACTGTTCTTTTTTGTCCTTGTAACTCGTTATACTGTGTAAGTTTACAGCCACATGCCCAATACTTTCAAGTATGATTTTGTCCACAAAATTCAGACCATGTTAGCTTCAGACACAGTGAATTGCTTTAGTTGATTTTCTCAAACAGGAATAATAAGTTTAGTTTACAACCATGTGCCATCTTGTAAGTGCAAAACAAACTTCTGTGTAGCATCTGGAGCAAATTACAAAACAGCATCTTGATCACAAAACTGGAACAAAGTTTCTGGATCGTATAGTCTTGCATACATCTTATTTTTACCTCTGTGATGTTGCCCCTCATCAAACACAGATCGCTTGTGCTTCATTTGTGCTGTTTTGTGCCACAAAATGTTTAATTTGGACTGCTTGAGTTTTTGAGATATTAATGATTGTTATACAGGACAAATTAAGGTATTTTAGCCTCTAAAGAAGCTTAAAAAACCTCCGGAACAGCCCAAAATAGTGTCAATCGATTTGTCAGTATTTCGTTTTTTACTGGAATAGCTAGAAAAACACATATTTTTCTGCTGTTAGCAGTGATGTGTGGAAATCCGAATAAAATTGTTAATATTTAAAAACCACAGCAGCACAAATGCAAGTTTTCACTGCACAAACCATCTCAAACAAAGCACTAATGATTAGTTTTTATGAGGGATCTATTTCAATGAGATCTTGCTTGTTTTTCACTGTTTTTTTGTTTTTTCATCAAAAACATAACTGGAAGTAGCTTATTTGATGAAGCCAGATTAATAAATTCACTCTCCCTGAGCCTCATAAAAGCACTCTGTTTCAAACTTCCCAGGTTTGTAACATGAAAGGCATAAAGTTTTAGCGAGAACTTCTTCTGTCAAAGCACGCTACTACTATGTGCCTGTGGTAGCTTTACATTTTTATGCCCCATGATTATTCCCTTTGCTTTCTGTAAATAGATTAATACCACCAATCCTGCTGAGAGAACTCCAGAGGATAAGACAACAAAGCAGAGCTGCTCCGGGGCTTGTTTAAATGATAAAAACAACACAAATAATGCAAAACATGCGTCTTTTAACGTTGCATCAGACTTCACAGAACCACAGATTAGTCCATCTCTCGCCTCGCGCCTGGAGACTGAACTAGAGAGACTTGTGCATGTAAGAATAAGCCATCAAACGCCCTGCTTTGTGGCTCGGTGCTTTGAATGGGAGCAGCTGACAGGGCACTCGGCGAGTTCCACCCCTGGACTGGCTCTCCTCCAGCAGCTGCCAGGTCTACAGACGCTAACAAATTGGTTCTCTGGCGTCTTCTCCTCGATCCGGACTGCTCTCTCTTTCTCTCTCTCACTCTCTGGTCTGGCCGTGGTAATAGAGGCGGCGCGTGAGGACCGGGCTGTCTATTAGAAGATAATAGGAGGTGTCTGCAGAGCGCGCCGAAATGATCTGGACTGATTGGTTGAGGAGTGGAGTGTGGGGGCCGGGGTCTGTGCATAGGCTGTGTTTGTTTGCCGCTAAAAGGTCTTACAAATCGAATATTGCGGCGAGCCCTGGTTCCAATAAGCAGTTCACTTTGTCTGTCTGCGCTCAGATCAGTGAACCGTGTACCCCGGGTCAGCTCACTTCAAGTGCTGTGGGACTGGGAAACTTTGTTCTATAGGAAGGTTGTAGTAAAAGTCCTGAGTCGGTTAGAACAGTGGATTTTCATTAGTTTAGTTTAGTCTAGTTTATAAGTTTATTTGAATGGGACAATGTGCAAAAACATAAACTTTTCTGGTTGCTGTATTCTAAAAATGGTAGCCACACGTGTCTTTAAATGAAGGTTTAATGTGATGTAAAAGAAAGATATCATAAAGTAACAAAACTCTGGCCAGCAGAGGAGTCCAGGCTGTCTCAGGGGCCAGATGAAGAGAGAGAGAGAGAGAGAGAAAGAACACGATGCTTATTTTCATTTTATACATTACAAACACAGGATGTGGCTTATGGGAAAATAGGAGTGGCTCTTTATCTCAGAGTAACAAATCCAATGGTCAAGCAACATTTGGATAAGTCACTAATCTGTCTCCCAAACCTTAAGTCATCAAGGTAACATAGTAGTCCACTGATTTCTTTATAAGGGTCATTAAACACAGACATTAGCTTGTATTCTTAACAAAACAAGGTCACCAAGGGGACATAGGGGGACTCATATTCACCTAACACACATAACCCATGGTACATTCCACTGTTGGTCATTTGTAACTTGTTAAAATAAGAACAAAACAAAAAACAAAAACATGCTATCAGCTAGTTTCCATCTGCAGTCCCTGAGCAGGTGAAAAATAGAATATAAAATGTAAGTAATATTTCAATACACAGTCACACACTACAAATAATTCCTTATTACACAATAAAATTAAAGAATAAAATCTCACTCAGACCACTTTCATAGCAAATGAAATTCTTACTTTCTGAGATTGATATGAGAACTCTGAATTGAGCTCTACTGGATAGGCTGCTGCTGCTGAACGCCATCAGGAAATTGTTAACATCACAGCAGTATTTAAATCTGATTGGTTGAAGCATTTGAACTTGGAAGTAGTCAGGTTTTTTTTCTTTTTTTTCCTTTTTGTTTTTGTTAAACACTATCGAGCGAAAAGCACAGACCTCAAAAAATGGCCAAATCTCCTCTTTGCATGTTTTTAAAATAGACAGAATTACGCCCATCGGCACCACTGTGTTTGTTTTGGTTTGAGTGTGCACTTCCTCCCAAACCACAACAGTCTGCTGTGATTGGACCGGCTGACCATGGTCATCTTTATCCGTACGGCAGAACAGTCCAGATGACCTCTCTAGGTTTTGTGTGTGTGATAATCCATCTGGTAGAGCCAGGTTAGACTTGTATCGGACCGGCTGACCATGGTCATCTTTATCCGTACGGCAGAACAGTCCAGATGACCTCTCTAGGTTTTGTGTGTGTGATAATCCATATGGTAGAGCCAGGTTAGACTTGTATCGCACTACAGACTATTGTTTGACCTGAAGGAAGGCTTCTTAAACTATATTTGCATTATTGTATACTATATATTAGGAAAGTTTGAGTTTAGTTTATTGAGCATGAGTATATTATCAAAAGATATATACAAATATCACAATACAACCATCAAAATATTTACAGATCACATCCTGTGTTCAAAGTTCCATAGTCTGGTTTTAACTTTTTATTTTTATTGAATTATAATGTCGATGTAATCTTCATTCGTCCAAGAGTGATCCATAATAAACAGGTTTCAAATGTGTCGTCTGGACAGTGTATTTGAAGATCGAGATGTTTTGACTCTCACCCGAAAGTCATTTTCAATCTGATGAATCTGATTAAATCTTCAGAAGTGACTTACAGATCAGAGTTGAAACGCTATCCAGGTCACAACTTTGAAGCCTTTCTACTATTGAATTATGATGTTAACTTTTCACCTTCAGAAAGTTACATGGTGCCATTTCAAACCAAACTAAACCAAGCTAAATTTTAGACTTTAATTGTAGTCTTCCCTGTTGTCTTTGCATGATCTCGTGTGCTGTTTTAGGCTTGTGATTGCATAAACTCATTTGAATCACTTTAGCAAAGGAAATGTGAGGTCGTCCATCTCTGTATGCTTCAGATGAGTTCATAATATCACAATGTGTCATAGTTTAAAGTCTGTTTCATTGCCTTTGACCAGTGAAGGGCACTGCATTGATTTCTTTCTGAAGTTAATGACATTTTATTGTAATGACTTTGCTGTTTTTCTCTCACACACATCTGCACACTCACACATCTATAGGCTGCAACAAGTTCGTCAGACAATCTTAAGACTCTTAAAGACAGGCCGGGATGTAATTTCACGATCGGGTGCACTAAAACTTTGGAGTAAATGTAACAATAACTTACTGTAGTCATTTCTTTTGACCTCTGTCCCATGAGCCACCACTGCAAAGTACAACGAGACGGATTTGTGAGCTTTTATCAGCGCGTTTCATTTTCATAAACTGGTTATGCATTTTTATATTGCATTTTCGAATTTTCTCCAATAACCGAGCACTTACGGAAGCCCTGCAGGGACATGCCATTGTCACTGTAAATGTATTAGACAAGACAAAATAATTGGATGTTTTGTGCAAAAGCAATGACAAGGTTTGACACACTGAAAAAAGTCTTACTTTGGATCAACCTAAAAAAATTTCTTCAATTATTCACAGCTAAAATAATTAGTTTTAATCAAACCGTTTTTGTACTTTGGTTCAAAGGAAAAATGCAACTTTTTTAAATCAAAATTTTAATTTCTCTCAATGAATAATTTTAAATTACTTGAATGTATATTTTTCAATTGGCTGAATGAATTATTCCACCATACTCTACTTCATTCAAATGTAAAAAAGTTACTCACTTAAATGTACTGTTTTCATTTGGCTGAATGTGCTATACCACCTTAGCTAAATGAATTCTTTTGAATTACTGCAACATACAATTGTGCTTTGGCTAAATGTATGTGAAATTGAAATAAAATTAGATCCAACTTAAATGCATCAAGTGTCTTTATTAAGAACAGACATTCAACTGTAGAAAAATCACAATCTTAGATATTTCTCAAGTGTTTTTTTTTTTTTTACTTTGAAACAATCAGACATTGTGGCAGTTATATTTTATAATTGCATAAAGATTTAGCTCCAAATTTCTGTAATCAATCTAATTTTTTTTCTCTAAATTTCAGCTAATAAGTGCTTTTCCTCCTAGCACCAGTGAATATGGAAAGACTGTGGAGGTACTTTAGCATGAAGATCTGGCCTTCTAAAACATTATGAACATAATTACAAATTGTTACAACCTTACACCACTCTGATCATTCAACCTTAAGCACAAGATTAAGAGTGGGCAATATGACAAGAAACGATTGCACTCTCCGAGGCTGTTGATATGTTATGTCTTAAGAGTTTAATCGCAATCTAAAATTCACTTGTAATTGCAAAATATGATCTGCTTAATTCAGTGTTTTCATTGACAGCCTTAAATTAATTACTTTTTTGGACAACATAAGATTTTGTTAATTTTATTCATTGCACATTTCTTATCCATTTATGGTTGTATTTCAATACTTTAACTACTTTTATTTTAGTGTGCGGGTTTGTAAAAAAAACATTGATAATTAGTTTGCCATATTACACACTCTTATCAAAGCTCATTTCCAATAAACACTGCTACACAGTAGCATAACATGTCTTAACTCTAGATGAAAACTGAGCCATAGACCTAAGCCAAAACTGAACAAAAAAAAAACCTGAACCTAAGCCATATGATGAATGAAGATCTGAGCTAGGACTAAAATTAAACCGGGACTAAACTAAGACTAGTTTGGAACTGAGGCTACCAACTCGCCGAGACATTTTCTTTGGCTCAATTTCCATCACTATTTTTTGCAGCGCTTCAAAGGTGTATTTCAACTGTTCTGGATATTTCAAGTTGAGGGCATAAATGAGTCCAAACAATGTTGCAAATGCATGAGCCACAGACTGCAAATGATTCAAGATTTGAACACCTTCTATGATGACTCCAATGTCATGAGGAGGCTCCAGGAGGCCCGCTGTTGATCTGGTGGTGTAGATGGCAATGGTGCATAGCTCTAGTTCCCGCTCAGCCTCTTCATGTTGACTGATCTGTTTTTGTAAATCAGAAAAAAAAAAGAATTGAGGAATACTTTAGTATAAAATGAACAAAGAAATTGAAAGCAGACATTAAGGAGATCAGAATACAGTTAGAAGAAAAACTTCAACAAATAAATTAATAATAATAATATAAAGAATAAATAATAACAGGGAGTGCAATTATTTTTCTGTTTTACTGTGAATGTGCGGACCACAGGCAGAACTTAACAAGGATTTGAGCCAAGACTAAACCAGGACCTGAGAGGACTACATAAGAACCAAACCAGTACAGTCCTGAACTAAGACCTGAGGTCAGAAAAGAGGGGAAACACAAGGAAGGAAAAAACGCATACCAAATAATCCTTGATGAGTGTAGGTTCATCTTCTCCAAGGTACCAGATGAGAGCCCTCAGTACACATTCACGTTTCATGTCCACATCCTGGGTCTAAAAACACAAAGTGTGCTCAATGATCAAACAAAAACAATCCTTAACATCAGTTTATTCAACGAAAAAGGAGAAACTTACTGAATGAAATGCTGCCATTATGTTCCTAGTCTTCTCCCTCACAACTCCTCCTCTGTTCTCAATGGCAGTAACAACTTTGGGGGAAATGTTGTCTAAAGCAGCCAGAAATCTTGATTGCAGAGGGACAGTTGTAACTCTCTGAAACTCCAGATTGATCTAAAAACAAAAACAAAAGTTGTCGTTTATTTTGTATACAGAGGCATTTTGGCAAAAAGAATGAGGGGAAAGTGAAAAAAGTTAAATTCAAGAAAAGTAGTAGGAAAGAGTGAAGTAGGAAATAGAAACAAAGGGTATTTAGTGAGCACACAGGAAATTAGGCTGCACTTACTTCCTCGCTCGTAAACAATGCTGGCCATCTTCGAAGAAGCTCCTCTAATGCCATTTCCTTCTCAACAACTTCTTGTCTTCTTAAGTAAAACGTTTTTGCCATCTTTTCTTTGATTACAGCACGATTGTTCACCTTTTTAAATTCAGTCAGAAGTGCAAGTCTTTCATTTTCCAGTTTTTCAGCAGTTTCTCCATTCGGGATATCAGGAATGTGGTTGGCCTCACCTCTTCTTGGTCGTTTCACTTTCTTAGCTGGCAACGCATCATCAGGTCTTTTTGACTTCAGTGAGTTTGCAAGTAGTTCTGAGCACCCAATGCCTTTGAGATGGGTACGATAATTGCCCATTTTTGTTTTCATTCTTTGCTTCCAGCCATAAGCTCCGTTGTAAGGACCAGGCTCAGTGAGACACGGATGTTTCTTTATAAGTGCTTCTGCAACATTGCTGAAATCAAAATCATCGGGGTAGGCTTTATATTGAAATATTTCTTCAGCCAGACGGTCCAGTATATCCGATTTTGTTTTGGAACTTGGGTTGAAAGCAGTCATGTTGGATTTGTACACTTCGTTTGCCTTTTCCAATTGTAGCTCAGTATCATACGAAAATGTTGGAATGACAAAGACCCTTGGCCACATTTTGGTCCTGCCTGAAACTGAGCTCGAGGGTGAAGAAAGCATTTCAGTATCACTGGATGCCAGTGAGATCTCATCACTAGTGATTTCACTGTCCTGGGGTATATCAAGTGGAATGACCTTAATTGTGGAGCAATCATTTAATTCGGATGTCGAGGTGAGGTTAACCAATGCATTATCAAAGTCCCTGTCTTGGTACTGGAGTCTGAAATTTCCTTCGACTGAACAAAGCATCCTCACATGATCAATAAGTTCTTCAACTGTCTCTGGAATGCCAGTGGGTAAAAACATCTTGACAGAGTTGTCAGAGTTTAAAATAACTCTCAACTTGGCCGCTTGTCTCCCAGTCATCTATGAATGAAAAAATAAAGGTACAAATTGTTAATCAATGAACTGTTCAATAAATTAATTATATCGACAAAATGGTTGAAGGCATAATGGACTAACAAGTGACGATGCCAGGCAAGAAAAACTGCCTTGGTTTAGGATGTATCCAAATCAAAATTTTAAATGTCACAATTACCAAAATCTAATAAAATTACACAAATCGAATGCAGCCGCAATACTGTTAAAAATAAATATGGCATTTACATTTTTCCCCAAAACATTCTGCCATACCTTGGATACAAATAAGAGGAAAAGAAAAACAAAAATAGTGAAGAGGGAAACAAGTGAGGAAAAGAAAGGAGTCTGGGAACGTTGAAGAAAGTCAAGGAGGGAGATTCGTACTTTACCTTGCTTTGCAGTGACAGCAATGAGTGAAGCAGGTGAAGGTGGCAATTTCCCGATGGTTCCAACTGCAATAAAAAAAATATATATATTAAGAGCAGAAAGATAGGAATAGGGTGAGTGAGCAGACGAGTCAGGAGAGCAAGAAGAGTAGTCTTAAGAAGGAAGAAGCATCAATGAGCAGTGTTTCCGCTGCATTCATTTGTGCGTGGCGCAGCGCCACAGCAAAAAAAATGCCTTTAAAATTGAGCTGCCCTACATCCGCTAGTAGTAGACTTATTAAAAAGCTTGTGTTTTGTGTCCTGTATTTCACTTGTTTTGTCACACTAACACCATAACATAAAGCAGTTTTTGTTCATCAGAGGAGTCGCGCTTTCTCTCGCTCAGCAGCGCCCCCCGGAGCCAGCTCCATGCGCAAGCACACAAGCGCCACATAGAAGAAACTTGTGCGGCTGTAGTGAGATCATGACGAGACAGAGATGAAATGAACGATAGCGCTCCATGGTTCACTTTGTAGAGAGCCGTGTTGCTGCTGTAAGCCAGGGCAAGCTAACACTGCACTATTTACTGGTGTTAAAGGGACAGACCCACATTAAGCGTAAATAGACAATTAAATAAAAAAATTTTTTAACAAATTTAAACATTGCTTTAAATAGAAACAAGCTATTCACGTTGATATTACAGCATTTAGACAAAAAAACAAAAACAAAACTTAGATAGGCATTATTATAAAACAATAAGGCCCCCCACCCCACTATGCGTCACGCCAAGCCTCTGAGGCCAGCGGAAACACTGATGGGGCTTAATAGGAGTAGTTACCTTACTTTCCAGTGGACAGCAAAGAACGAGGCAGGTGAAGGTGGCAATTTCCCGATGGCTCCAACTGCAAATGGATAAAAAAAATTTAAGAGCAGAAAGATAGGAATAGGGTGAGTGAGCAAACAGGAGTCAGTAGAGCAAAGAGTAGTCTAGGAGGGAAGAATCAGCAATGGGGCTTGATAAGAGTAGTTACCTTACTTTCCAGTGGAACAGCAATGAGCGAAGCAGGTGAAGGTGACAACTTCCCAATGGTTCCAACTGCAAATACAAAAAGTAGACAGACAAAAAAAAACTAGTAAAAAATAGAGTAGAGTGAGAGGATAAAGGAGTCTAGGAAGAAAAAGTCAACAAGGGAGCTTGATAGTATTAGCGTTACCTTGCTTTGCAGTGGGACAGCAATGAGTAAAGCGGGTGGAGGTGCCAATTTCCTGATTGTGCCAACTGCAAAAAACAAAGAGATTCATAGAAGAAAAGAAGTTAGTTAAAATAGAGGAGTAGAGTGGGTGAGCAGAGAATTCAGGAAAGGAAAAAAGTCTGATGAGGAGTCAACAAGAGAGTTTGATGGTAGGAATAAACTAACTTTACAGGTGCAAGTTGGTGTTGAGTTTCTACATCATTCTTTTACAAATTCCTGAATCCTCATGCTGATCCAGATCAATCCCAATATCTAATAACGTTTCTTGAGTCATTCCTGAAACTTTAAAGTCCTCTCAGTAACTCTTGCATTGCCTAGCAGACATGCAAGCACACACAACCCAAACATCATCTCCTTGGTTTAAAAAAAAAAAAAAAAAAAAAAAAAAGAGTAGAGAAAGTGAGCAGACAAAGAGGGAGAAGAGGAGCCTGGGGAGGAAGCGTCAATAAGGCAGCTTATACATGTCACTTACTTTAAATGTAGGACAGCAATGACCAAAGCAGGTGATGGTAGTTTCCTGTTTGAGATAAGGAGAAGAGGGGGGGGGGGGGGGCAAGAGGGGGGGAAATACAGTACAAGGAAACTGGTGACTCAAATGCTAACAAACAAACAAATTATCCTATGAAGTATTATTACCTTATGTATGAATGTATCTCTTCAGAGAGATTAAACGATGTCCTCCAACAAAGTAGGGGATGAGAGGATACTGATCTGACAGTTCATGCATTCCAACAAGCTTCAGGGCAGCTGATTTAGAAAAGACCACACAATAAGCCCGATAATGTTCCAGGTACCATGCCTCCAGGTTTTTTACAATGAAGAAGAGTGTGTCTTGAAGAATCACCATATTAATTATTTCACAGAACTCCGGAAGTCCAGCCAGTGACCATGAGCAACCACCATCCCAATCCTGTAGTTGAAGCCATTGTATGTTACATTTTCAGCTAAATCTACATAGTCCAACTCTGGGTGGTTCTGTTTCACTTGGAGCACAATGTTCTCGTGCAGAACCTCAATAGGAAGAGAGTGTACTTCAGCAACCTCCAAAAGAGGCTTGGAGAAACTAAAAGTGTGCAGATAATATGCTGTCTGAAACTGATGTCGCCGAGCTAAGGAAAGCAAGACATTTTTGTAACAGTTTGTATGTCGTACTACCCTCTTAAAGAAGCTATGTTTGGCTTCAACCTGATGGTCCACAGTGCAACAAGAGGTCCAAACTGTCGCATTAACTGCGGGTAATGCTCCAAATAATGATGCTTAGGAAGAATACGTTCATTTGGAAAAACCTCTTGGAATACTGTCCTGTGTTCTGTTATTTTGAAATCCAGATAAGCAATGGAGTCTTCCGTCTGGGTTGGAGCAACTACTAACTCCACAATGTCCTTTAGTTCACAGAGGACTTGCCAGGCTGGTTCATTTGAAGGGACTTTAGATCCAATTAAGAAGGACAAAAATCTAAGCAAGCACCAGTTCTCGTGTGCGTTTCCACCGATTGTTCTTTTGTTGTACATGTAGCAGGCACAAGATTGGGACGGTTTGTCTTATCTGTCCATTTAAATGGGAATGTTATTAGAGCATTGTTCAGGTCCAGTAGTGAAAAGTATTTTTAGAAATAAAAACAGAAAGACAAAGGGCAACCTCGTAAGGGACAATCCCTTCTAACAAATCGTGGACTAAATCTGGAGGAAAGCTCTGTGTAACATTGAAATATGACAATTTTTCAGCAAAGACACAAGTCCTCTTTACACCTGAAAAACTAACCAAGGAGTTATCTTTCATATGCTGAAGATGAGATTTGTGAAGATCCGCAGTTCTAAGACAAAACCTCTCTCTATTGGCAGCCTTTGTTTGAATGTCCACACTTCCTGCTGTACAAAATCTGCAGATATGTTTTCCTGAAAAACTTTCAAGAAACCGGCTACTCCGTGAGCACCTAGATTATCAGCAACTACGCAATGTACAAACCCCTTTATAGATTTTCCCAACTTTGCAACAAACAACCCCTCTTGTTCCAAAATAATGAGATCATCCAACAATGGTTTCAGCACAGCCTCATAACCATATGTTTTAACATGTTCGGTATGCACAAGAGCAGCTAAATATATATTAGAGAGAGATGAATGATAACTAGCTGGCAAGTTTCCAAGTGCCCAATACACTCCACAGATTTTGTACTTTCTTCTAGAGGTGCCAATAGGATTGCATATCTCGAAATCGTCTATATACAATGTTATTAGAATGGCACATTCCTCTGACAAAGTTTGGCTATTTATATAATTATAACCATCAAAGAATGATTTCAGTTCTTTGCTTTCAGCTGAGACTGATACACATATTTTAAATTTACAGAACTGTTCAAAAAGATGTCACAACTCAAGACCTGCTGTAACGTTTTAAGGATTGGTATATACTGGAAAGACTGTCTGCTCTGAGGATTTAAAACAAATTCTACAGGTTCAACAATATGAAAATGTTGTTTATAAAAGCCTTTCGCTTCCAAGCAGTAGAAAGTGGCCCACGTCCACTGAAAGAAACTGCAACCGGATGTGATTTACTAAGTGTGAATGCTAGTTCTTGTATAATGGAACTTTCCACTTGACAGTTGGAATTTATCAAGTGCTGTTCAATAGTTTCTCTGAAAAGAGGAATGGATAAAGTACCTATTAAGAAGTCCAATTCTTGAACAAGTTCATTCACCGCAGCAGTGGAAGCTAGATAAATGTGCTCTAACTTAAACAAGACAGATGCAACTTTAAGATGAATATTACTTTGCAAGTCCTTTAAATTTTGTACCTCAAATTCCTCAGCAGTACCACCAGCGGCCTCAGTATCACTGTCAAAAAGTTGGTCATCCTGATCACTTTGAGGAGGTTCTATTCCACCACTGTAGCTTTTAAGTATTTCAGCTTTTAAGTCATTTATTAAACAATGTCTATGTTTTCTACTTTTATGAGTATGAAATGAACTATATATATTGGTTTTATAGTTACAATCCCGAAACACACAATCCACTGTTTCACTGTTATTTAGATGAAGCGCCAAATGTTGAACAAAGTTTTTCAAAGTTGAATGATCAGAATGGCACAAGAGGCATTGAAGTGTGGCTCGTCCTGTCTGGAAAGAGGGCTTGTCACTGTGGCATCTGGACAAATGACTCAGAAGGGCATTCCACGTTTTGAAGGCACATGGACACTGGTTATAAAGGCATGGAAAAGAATGCTGTCGTCCATAATGTGTGTGAAGTTTGTAATGTTTTAGAAGGCCAGATCTTCGTGCAAAAGTAGCACCACAGTCTTTGCACTTCCACATTCACTGGTGCTAGGAGGAAAAGAGCTTATTAGCTAATCTATAAAGAACTAAAATTAAAGTTATTTAGAGCATTTTTAAAACGCAAAAATATATATAAAAATATGTAATTCTAAAAATTCTGTTAATGCTTTGTCAATATTACTTGCATAACAAAATAAAGTTTGTTCAGTTCTACTAGTCTGAAACTATTGACACAGTATTTGTTTACATGGTTACCTCTAAATTATTTTCAAATGAACACATTTAACAAATTATAAATCAATAACTACTACTGCAACCACAACAACTCAAGGTAACACAACCAAACCTTGATATTAAAATAAAAGGTATTAAATAATAAAAACTTACCACAAACGAGTCACATTGCTGCAGTCCACCAACAGCAGGTCAACTGCCAACAAACACACCAATACATTAGAATTGATAATCTATGCTAATCTGTACAGAATGAAGTCTGCATTTCTTGCCACTTACAATACCCTAGAAGCCAGGTTACTGGCCCAATAATAACAACGGACCTAGTGATAGGAGCCCTCTAACACAAGAACTAGTGGTAGCTAGTGCACCTACGGAGGTTCTAACAAGAAAAGGCTACAAAAGCGAGCAAACCACGCAAGCCCCGCGCGCGGACCGAGACCCGCCGCCTGCGGGTCCAGGCGGAGGCGCCCCAGTCCGGGCCCGCGAGCGGCGAGTCCCGGCCCGTGCGCGCAGCCCGCCCATCTCTACAACCGTCCCCCATGAAAACTTAAAGAAGATTGCTTTCGAATATCTATTAACTTTACAATGCAAACAAAGAGTAATTCTGTAAGTGTGGCGGCTTTTATTTAGCCGTGGCGGTGCCACGATCAATTACATGTAGCTGAAACCCTGAGAGCTAATGCTACCCCCAACCTTGTGAACTGCCTCGGCCCTCGCGGAGCGGCGGCTCACGGTAAGCCTCCGGGCCCAACACTGCAACTACGCGAATCGAAGCAAATTTTCGTAACCCTAAACCAACTTAATTACAAGTTACAGTACAAATAATCACAAAGTTATTCAGAAATACAACAGCTTTACCTTGATAAGCAATGTGAGTGTGATGTAATGGCGGACGACGGCGGTAACAGTACGATATCTACACAGAAAGAGAAGAAAATATAAAAGATAATGTAAAAACGTTTTACTTATACACATTTCGTGTTAAGCAATCACTATACATGTAAAATTCTTACCGTTTAAGAGCGTTAAGGGCCGTGAAGGTCTCGGAGCACATGAGGAGAAAATGGCGATCAGTACAGAGAAGGAGAAGAGCGTCAACTGTGCGTCGTAGTGCGTCTGACGTAACTGACGTTGCGTCCTGACGTAAAGCAGTCGTGACAGTCGAATAACTGCCTTAAAGCAGAAATGTCTCTTAGTAAAACGTATTATTCTGCTTTGATTCATGAGCGCTGAATTGTAATTTCAACCAAAGTACGCCGAGCGGTTTCAAAACATAAACGAAACATCTACATTAAAGCAAAGTATAAAAATACTTCAGACAAATTGCACAGAAGTATGACTTTTTTCAGTGTATGCTCACTTCTTCCTGACCCACAGCGCCTCTGCCCGGGATCATGAGCACAGCCAGTCTTGGTATGTGTGCAGGGCTTTTGTCCTCATAGTGCAGGCACACAATTACAACTTTTCCTCATAAAACACGGTTCAGAGACTGCACTTTTGCTGCTGTTACAGCCGTAACTGTAACAGCAAGAGACTGTCAGTTGCCTTTTGTAGTTTGGGTCGACTGTTTACTCTTATTATGATCCAGATTAAAAGGAGAGCGCTTCCAAACCTTCGGCGGCGTCCCATGGTGGACAACCACAAAACGGAAATACACCATATTTGTACCATAGTGGTCAAAAACAGGGAAACAATCTCACGGGTTTGTTCTTTCTGTTTACGCAATGTATACTGACAATTTGAGCTCATGGCACTAGATCTTGTCACACAGATAGTGTTCATACAGTGTTAGAAAAGTAAAAATAAACCTTTGCAAAACAAATTTATGAAAAGATCAGCTTGCAAAAAAAAAAACATTGTCCACATGACTTGATATCTTGAAGCTTCTTTTCTCCCTCGTCACACCCCTGTCCCTGTGTCCTGTCCTCCTCCGCGCTGATTCACTCTCACTTTCTGTGTCTAACTTGTAAAACTTTTTCCCCTCTCGAGCTGACAGCCCCTTTGACAACATAAAGGTCAGTGCAGACAGGACGAGGAAAGAAAGGCAAATGTCGCTTAAACTCATGTGTATGTGGCTGGAAGAGGAGAGAGAAAACAACCAACACTGTGGTGCTTTCGACTGCATTTATCTCAAAACAGATTCGCGTAGGTGCACACAAAACAGAAATATACTGTAATTTCCAAAGTATAAGCCAATACAGTTTACACAAGCTTTGAACCTCGTTGCCTTATACTAACAGTTCTAAACTTAACGTGATTAATTAGTTTTGGACTAATGATAATCAGGCTCGTTCTATTTAACTTAGACCCACATTAAACATCAAACAGACAGGATGATTCAACTTTTACTGATCAAAGAAAGGTAAGCAGCTAATGTTTGCATCGTTACAGCTAACATTAGTATTTGTACAACTAATGTTAGCATCTTTACAGCTAACATTAGTATTTGTACCACTAATGTTAGCATCTAGTGTTATCATCTTTACATCTAATGTTATGATTTTTACACATAATGTTAGCATCTTTACATCAGATATTATATTTTTTTACGAGAAATGTTATAATTTTTTACAGATAATGCTATCATCTTTACAGCTAATGTTATCATCTTTACTGATAATGTTATCATATTTACAGCTAATGTTATCATCTTTACAGCTAATATTATCATCTTTACTGATAATGTTATCATATTTACAGCTAATGTTATCATCTTTACAGATAATGCTATTTAGAGCTCACGTTGTCCTTTCAGCTAATGTTAGCAAATTTACAGATGACGTTCACATCTTTACAGATAATGTTAGCATCTTCCCAGCTTACTACAGCATCTTTAAAGCTAACAGTTGTTAGTACTAAAAGTTTTCTTTAGTATTCAAACTCAACAATACTTTTAAAGGGACTATACCTGATTTTTGCATCCTTAAAAAATATAAATAACAGAAATATTTAATTTTACTTTAGTCTAATGCATTCTGAGCTTCAGAATTGTTTATCATAAGATATTATAATGTTTTTTCACGGCTGTCAGCGGCGAGGTGAGACTGTATGCTAACAAAAGTTAGCCACAATGCTAAAAACAACAACAGAAAAAGTTGGCCACAACTTGTTTTTGTTTTATCAAACATAGACAAGACTTTGAGGGCTAATTTCCACCTGAATAACAAGATAACTGTGCTAGGGATGAAATAGTTTTTAAGTTATATTGTTACAAAAAATCGAGTATAGTCCCTTTAAGCAGCTCTTTTTTTTTAATGAACTTTGTCTTTCCAAAGTGAGCTTTCACGCACTCACTCACTCACTCACAAAATACTGTTTCTTATCAGTTAAAAAACACTGCATAACAGTGAATAAGCATTCAGTCATGTTTCTTCCAGTTAAAGACCTGACGTTCTCCACTTTTGCAATGCAGTGCAGTCTATATTGACCTGTCTAGTGACCATGTGTTTTTCTAGATGTATTGTCGGAAATTTAAGAGCACTATATTTTAACTTCATGAACACTCAGACATTGTACAATAGTGTAACTTCCATATAGTGACCTAACTAGTGAATATAGTGTAGATGTTTGGACACAGCCATAGACTGGGTGGAAATGGTGGGTCAGCCAATGTAATCCTATGTTTTGAGAGCCTTTTTATTCATTTCATCTAACACAGTAATACTTGTACTGAAGTTGATACTGAGCGCTCATGTTGCCCCAATGTTTTATTACTATAGACCACTTCAGCCTCCTGCAATGTCCAGAAAAACTCGACTCTGCATCTCGTTTTTAGTTAAATATTTGTTGTTTTTTGGCAGCCGGCTCATGTTTGTGGCAAAACCCAACGTTAATCTTGTAACAGTTTCTAATATAACACATTTACATTTTTTTCTGACGCAGTAACGCTTACAGGCGATGAGGCAATATGCAAAAGACTCCACTATTCCTGTGTGAGCCGTGTTAAAAAGAAAATTGTAAGGGAGGTTTTATTTTTGTTGCAATTTCTGAATCTCTCAAGAGAAGAGAGAAATGAGGCCAGAAGGAGCAAGACATGGTGGAAAAACATTACTTTTGAAATAAATACTAACATAGAAGTGTTTCGACAGAGATGCAGGCGAGATTTTTCAATTTGCAATACGATCCAGTACGAGCAATCTTTTTCATGTTTTTCCTTCTTCGCTGCAGAGTTTTGGGTTTTTTTTTTTTTTTTGGCGAAAAAGTTCAGGATCGCCACAAAAAGCCAAATTCTCGATGACACGCTGGAGATTGCTCTGTCGAGAACGCAATCAGCCCAAAGCTGCCTGGAGAGCGGACGAATTACACCGGCTTAAGGAAAGACAACGACGTGTCAAGATGTGGGAGATGAGAAGGAAGGGACAGTGAGAAGAGAGAGAGAGGGAGGGAGAGAGGGAGGGAGGGAGAGGGAGAGAGGTATAGTGAGAAGAGAGAGAGAAAGAAGAGAGAGAGAGGAGGAAGGGACAGTTAGAAGAGAGAGAGAGAGAGAGAGAGAGAGAAAGAGAGAGAGTGAAGGGAGAGAGAAGGGAGGGAAAGTGAGAAGAGACAGAGAGAGAGAGAGAGAAGGGAGAGACAGTGAGAAGAGAGGGAGAGAGAGACGAGGAAGGGGCAGTGAGAAGAGAGAAGAGAGAGAGAAGAGAGAGAGAGAGAGGAGGAAGGGACAGTGAGAAGAAAGAGAGAGAGAAGAGAGAGAGGAGGGAGGGACAGTGAGAAAAGAGAGAGAGAAGGAGAGAGAGAGAGAAGAGAGAGACAGTAAGGAGAGAAGGAGGAGAAGACGGAGGAACAGAAAAGGGAGATGAGGGGGGAGAGGAGATAAAGGTAGGGAGAGAGGAGAGCGAGGAGGGGCAGTAAGTGGAGAAAGAGAGAGAGGGAGGAGGAACAGTGAAGGGGAGCAGGAGAGACAGGGTGAGAAAGGGGGAGAGAGAGCGAGAAAGAAGGGAGGGACAGTAAGGAGAGAGAGAGAGGAAGAGGGATGAATAGAGAAAGGGGGTGAGGAGGGACAGTAAGGAGAGAGAGAAAGAGAGGAAAAGGGGAGGAACAGAAAAGGAAGAGGAGGGGAGCAGGAAAGTGGGAGAGGAGAGAAAGGGAGAGAGAGGGAGAGAAAGAGAGGGAGAGAGTGAGACAGAGAGAAAACATAGGGACAGCAAAGAGAGAGGGCAAAAGAGAGAGAGAGAGATTGAGAGAAAGAATGAGAGCAATATCTCCATAGCAAGGGAAAAACAAAGAGAAAGCAGCAGAAAGCTAAAAGAGACACAGAGAAAAAGAGGAGAGAAGCAGTGAGAGAACAGAGTGAAAGAGAGAGAGATGAAGAAAGAGAGAGGGGGAGAGAGAGAGACTTTCTAACACATGCTACAACAACACTGATTAAACCTAAGCAAAAAAAAAAGTTGTTTTAGTACATTTTTGTTGAATTTTGCAGAGGCTGGTTGCTAGGTAACAATTGTACAATTACTTCTAAATACTGCATGTCATATTCACTGGACAAAAGACATACTTACACCTCACCAGAACAGCCAAATTGGGTAAAAATGATTGTGTTTTACTCCAAAATGTTGTCCTTATCTGTCATACAAACTTTAAGATACATGATTTTTTTGTAGAAATGGAGTTTAAATCTGTTGGAGGTACAGCGTGGGTCGGTTTGAGAGCAAATAGATGTTCATTGGTACAAGGTCAGCGCGCTCCAAAGACCTAATGAAACTCTTCGTCCTCCTGCAGACAGATATTAGATTGGTCCACTCTGGTCAAATAGATTTAAGAGGAGTTGAAGCACTTATGGCAAAAGATACAGGTAATGAATTAAACCAATAAAAACTAGCTCTTTGTCCACGTTATAACCAAGCACAGTCCAAATCCTTAATACAATTTAATAATACTACCTCTACTTCAAAATATCAGTCAACTGTTTCAAGTAGAAACATAGTGTACATGATTATATTCAAGATTTCACTCAACATGTTGCTTGTTTTCACCTAAACCGTCAGTTTATAAATGTCATTTGTCCAGTAAATATGACATACTGTATGTGGAGGTAATTTTCACAACTGTAACCTAGCAACCACATTGCAAAAATAACCGTTTCAAAATAAAATAATCTTTCAATGTTTTTTTGCATGATTCACTTTACAATTTCAGAGGGGCCCCTCAAATATAATCAGTGTTGGGAGTAAGTCAATACAAAAGTAACTACTGTAATATATTCCCTTTTTCAGTAACTAAGTAGTGTAACTCATTAAAATGTTGACAATATATTACTAGTAATATCTGAGTAACTCAAGTTACTTTTTACATTAAATGCATTGGTGTTGTATTGAAAACAGGATCAAAACACAAATGAATCTGGCGTAAAAGATTTTCTGTGGCGTCTGTTGGCCTAAAGATGAATAAAATACTATCAGGAAAATGTGTTTTAACATCACATTTCCATAAATGATTCAGTAATCAACTGTAAAAGTGACAAGACTAGTACTGTACAATGTCTCTAAAAATATGTGATTAGCTCAAAGTAACTCACAGTAGAGTAACTCAGGTATATTTTTGAGTCAGTAATATTGTAATACAAATGGGTCACATTTTTAGCCCTGTAACTACTAAGGCCTGACTGACCAAAACACGTTTGTCCCTTGCTTTGTAATAAGAGACTTTTATCATCAGAGTGCCTCGGATTTTTACCCTCGTTTTGTCTAGAAGGGTTTTGTTCTGATTTATGTCTCCACGATTCTTGATGAGCACCTCATGTCCCTGTAGCACTTTGAGATTTCTTTGAAATGTAAGGTACGTTACAAATAAAATGTAGTATTTATTATTATTATTATTATTATTATTATTATTATTATTAATTATTATTATTATTATTATTATTATTATTATTATTATTATTATTATTATTATTATTATTATTATTATTATTATTATTATTATTATTATTATTAATATTGCTCACTGTGTACTTTTGGACCCAGCAAGTTCTCCCATCTTGTGTCTTTCAAAAATAAAATGATCTTTAGTAATATTTTTATGAAATTTAGCCAGACGTGGTCCATTAAAAAGAAAAAAACACATATAGTTTGACGCTGACTGAATTTTTCGATTCAAATCCCATTTCGATTCAAATCATTTACGTCATGTTCTGTCATGAGTATAAAATTACTAATGTCCCAAATAATTTCTCCTTTTTGTCTGTGTTTTAACCTTGTCATGCCCACTGTCCCTGGCTATCCCGCCTAAAGCCCAAAGTCACTGAAAAAGGAACAAGCAGTAGAATGAAAGAAAAGTACAGCAACCTCTATGCATCTTGAACACTACATTCTCTTCTTCCTTTCTCACACTTACAGTATCTTTCGCAGCCGACCAGAACGATTCAAAGTTTACATTTGGTCACTGCAAACCCACACACGACGACGACGCGACAAAAACAAAAGAACCGGCGGTAAATAACGGTGCATTCTCTGCCGTGGATCCCCGTGTGTCCCGTCTGCTGTGTCAACTCCAATTACCGTCCCGTGTTTACGAACTCGCTGTCAATATTGCAACATGGATTTCACAGACACCGGCCGGCATGCTAAAAAGATGTTTGGGAAAAAAAACATTATGACGATAGGAAATTGCTCCTCCGGGATAATAACGAGGATGTGAAAGAGGTAGCAAATTGGTGGACTAAAAAAACGAACACACGCACGTCGAGATGGTTTTTCGTGACAAGCTACACAAGAGTTGGATTTTGTAGCGGAGAGAGAATTGGGTCTAAGTTTGTCTGTGTTTCTTTCTCAAATGTGTTTTTTTTTTTGCAGTGGAAGTGTTGTTAATGCAGCGAGTGTTGAAAGAGAGACAGGTTTTACTTCTTAACATGGCAACAACATGCAGACTCACAGGTGAATCTGGGCCAGTGTGTGGATGTAAAACTACTTTCTCCAGATAAACTCAAGACAAGACTGAGGTTATCATCTTTGGCCCACAGAAACACAGAGAAAGTGTCAGCAGTCACCTTCAGTCTTTCTCTCTCTGAAACATTCAAGTCAAGTTAGAAATCTGGGAGTAATAATGGACTCAGACTTGAACTTTAACAGCCACATCAAGTCAATAACATCAGCAGCTTTTAAACATCTAAAACACATTGTCAAAGTCAAAGATATCATGTCAAACACAAGTTCTAACGACCATTCAATATGAATATAGATTTTCAAAAGCATGCATCTTTTGTAATATATCATATGGAAATATTATTACTATTTCAATCAAGCAGATAAAAGCTAAAATGATAATGTCCAAATAAAGCTTTGTGTTGCAACACAAAAGGTCAATGGGCCTCATTCATGACATTTTCTTAGGAACAAATTTGTTCTTAAAGGAAAATGTTCATTTGCAAGAACAAATCCTAAGAACACTGAGGAGCTTGAATGACCAGTCAGCCCCTCCTACATTCTGTTTGAATGCAGAAGGGTCTGAAACCAAAGACAGAACCAATCATTTCGTCGACAAAAGTTAGGACGGTCCAATCACAAACGGCCTGTCTGTCAAAGCGTGTAAGGGCTGGCTGGTCAGGAAACTCAGGAGACTTATACAGTTCAGTAACTCCTAGATCAGGGCTCTCAAACCCAAATGGAGTTTGGGCCGAAAGGATTGAAGTCAGGGATAGTCGAGGGCCACACATTAAAATATAGGTCGAACATATTAAATATGTCCACAATCATTCCTTTATATTGTTTTCTATTATTTAGACTCCATGTGATGAAAGAAAAAGTGAATTAAAGAGGGTAATTTGGTCAAACTTCAAAAAAATCTAGACAAATTGAATTTATTTTGCTGTATTCCAGTGAATCTAAGAGGTTGTACGTTGTATTTGTACACTAAAAATGACCAAAAAACATATTTGGAAGGCCACTATTAACACTGATCAAAAATCATCTTGCGGGACACATAAAATCCTATCAATTTGAGACCCCTGTCCTAGATGATTGTAGGTTATGCATTTTTTCAATTTAGTGTAAATTAAAATAATGTTAGAAACAAAAGCAGACACCAAACACCAGAGCATTTGTGTTCTGACTCTCACAGGACTCAGGACCCCCTGTGTCACCGCCCAGGACCAGAACCTCTGTGCACTTGAAACAACGAAAGTCTGGAGACGGGCTGTTGCACTGATCTCATTTGTCTGGCTCACTTTGGTGTGGGAGAAGTCCTGTGGCCGACCCATATTTGCCATAGAAAGAAGTTTATTCCCAAATGCATTATTAATTTTTATGTAAATATACCATGTAAACGAGTAACGTAAATTAGGCACAATTTTTAAGAACATGTTCATGAAGGAGGCTCTGCAGAAATAGGATTTTAATTGTGTGATGTGTCATGGCAAAATACATTGTCACTAATACAGGAAAAATTGTCTCTTGTCTTCTTTCTGGTCTAATGACATGATCTTATTCTAGACGTGAACAAAACCTGTTTCATGATGAAATATTGATAGATACATTTCTTGTTACACTCATCCCTCCTCACTCAACACGGTTTGTGAGATGTATAAAAGACAGAAACACTAAAAAATACATCGCCCATGTGTCCAGGCTCATAAATATCTGATGATGCTGTAGAATTGCTGAATATTGATATAGAATTACACTTGAGAGCACCTTTTCAATTCATTTCCAAGCAGAAACTGAACTCATCTGATCAGACGGTTAAAGTATTTTAGGCTTTTGTCTGGGTTTTCCTTTACATGTAAAGCCGCCGTTTTGAATCAACGTGAAGCCCCTTTTCTAAATAAATCTTTTACAGTTAAACTTCATTAAAAATTGAGCGGAGAGAGGGTCACGGAGAGTTTACGTTGCATCATTCAGTCTCCTGCAAACAAAAACAGGCCACCGTATGCACACAATCACAAAGAACAGGCTACAGGGCTTTTATTGCCTCTTGACAAGAAGGTTTCAGGTTCAGTTCAGAGATTAAATGATAAAATGCTTTGTTTGAACTTATTGGTGTTTGCTCTTGGGTAACTTTTGCTTTGGGATCACGTGTTTTACAATTAAAACCAATGTACGTAATGACAACTATACAAGTCTCTAGATTAAAGCTCAATTTCAACAGGATTTGTACTTAAATTACAGTAGAAAGAAAAACGAAAGCTAACTAGTCTCCAACATGCTAAATTAAGTCAAGCTCTTGTAGAGTTATTTGATGACAGAAAGATTGGCTGACCTTGGGTGGTCCTCTCCAGTTTCATTTTGGGGTTTGTAAAAAGAAGTTTATAAGCCATAATTGCAACCAAAAATTAATACATGTTGATATTAACCATGTGTTGATTGATTTATGTGTTGTAGAGCCAGCTTTTTCAGTTCCAATACCAATCAAGATACTTTGGAATTAAGCATCTGTCGATACACAATATCAACCGATAGTGTAAAGACTAAAATACCTTTTTTTTCCCAGAATATAGTGCAAGTCACAACTAAACAACTTAATATTAATAAAATGTCAAACATTATAAGGCATTCTGGTTCAACATCAGCCAGTGAATAAGTCTTGTTATGCCCAATAGTGGTTATGCACTGACGTCTTTCAGTCTCAGATTGACATAGGTCGCTACATCCTTGCCATAGTGACACAGTTTTTTACCTCAAATGTGATGGACATCAGATGAGGGATTTTGAGCAAGTCCTGAAGCAAAAAAAAAAAAAAAAAAGTTGTAACAGCAAGAAAATGCAGCTTCTGAATCAGGTTTTCATAGGGAAATGTTGTAAAAGTGTGCCGCAAACTACGAGAACAGAAGCTCCGCGCACATACCGAGACTCACTGTGCTCATGAGGCCAGACAGAGGTGCTGTCGCGTGTGCTCACTTTTTTCCAGCCCACAGCGCCTCTGTCACCTATGTCAATCTGAGACCGAAAGACAAATAGTGCATAACCCCTATTAAATTCACAACAATGATATCGGTTGAACCGATATCATAGAGTCTGTGCCTGATCCTGGATTGGCACCAATATCCAATCCCAGTTTCGTACCAGTGCATCACTAGTTTTTTCTACGTTTTCTCATTTTGGTCAGTAAAATATATCTTGGTTTTCTTTGATGTATTGAGGAAACTGTATTTGAATAAACATGTATCAGAATATGTATTGTAAAGCTCTTGGCAATACCCATCCCTAATATGAACTGCTAAACAAACACATATATTGCAGAACACTTTTGCAGATTTAAGATTATAGATTTTTTATATATATAATTTGACATGCCTTTTTGTGGAATTATTCAAAGCACTTTTAATTTGATTGTGACAAAAATAGAAGACAACAACCTCTATAAACAAACACTAAAGAAACAAGATTCATTTATGCCTTACAAACACCCCAGTAGAGTCTAATATCATCACAATCTCCATATGTGCTGACTCGCATCTGTGCATTACATGGCTGAATACTCTCTGTTTCTCTCTCTAGGCATGTTGGTTTAAGCCGGTGCCCTGTAAACGCTCATTAAATAGTAATGGGACGTCCTGCGCTGGCCTCGGCTTAGTGCTCGACTTGTGCCCATCACGACGAGGTCATTCAGAGTCCAAGGCTGTTTCAACTGTTACACTGCCGGTTTACGACGACAACATGTATGTCAGAAGTGTCCCGGGACGCTAACACATGCTAGCAGTCGCCTCACCTCGAGCTAACCCCTCCCCGCTCACGTCTGCGGGGTCGGTTTACGGTCAGTGAGCGACAGGGCGCGTCACGGGACAGGGACAAGACTATTTGGGGAGGGCGGCTGTCTAGTGTTTCTGTGAGCAGGCGTTTTAGAGATTCTGTGTGTCTGTCTGCGGAGGAAAAGGGTGGGGAGGCACGCAGCAGGGAAAATAAGAAGCTAGAAGGAGTTTGGGAGAGTGTGAGACATGTAACAACTTCACTGTAGTGGCAAAGATAGCATGGAGCTTTTATTATTCACAGTGATTGTTGGTCACTGTTGTGCTTGACTATAAATGCTTACGTAATGCTCATCAATATTAAACTGTAATGTCCTATTTGCACTGCATAATATTCACCTCGGGACCTCGTGTAAATTGTAATAATTAGTTTTTAGGTTTTACTCCCGTGTGAATTGTCCATGTTTGTAAAGATGCCTTCCCTCAAATTATACCATCTGTAATTCAACAAACTCAGATATCCTTGTCGTTCCCCAATCTGAGTCAGTTTTAGAAATTGAGGCAATCATGCTAGCTGCTATCTTGACTATAGAGGGATTTTTTTGTTTACAAACAAGGCAGATGCACGGGCATCCGTACGCAGAAAGAGCCGCCGCACACAGACACAAACAGTGGAAACAAGTCGAAAAAGCTCCATTGTCAGCAAACTACAAGAGTTTATCACTGTGAGGGTCGTACGACCTTAAAAGTTACATTCAGGTGAGTGATAAAACGGGAGAAAAACACAGTCTCAAGCTTCAGGAGACAGATGTCTGTCCGACCTGATTAAAAACAGCTGTTCTCGTCCCGTTTTGTTGTTTTAATCAAAGAAGTTTCTCCGGCTAACCAGATGGAGAGTGGCTCTTTCTGCATAAAGCATGCGCAGTAGGGCGGAAAGTGACAATCAAAAATGTATTTATACCTTCATTACTTAAACGGCCAGAAACGTAACTTAAAGGTTGTATGGAGGATTTTCAAAAATTGTTTGTTGTCAGTCTTGGTCAAAAACAGTTGCATAGATTTGTAACAGCCTTGTACTTATGCTAAACAAAAAAAATATTTTCAAAATATATAAACTGTGGACATGATGAGGCCAGTAAACTTTGACCAATAGATAACGAGGTACCTCGTTATCTATTGGCCTGTTAACCTGTCAAGCAAACCCTCAGTGTTCCTAAGTAACTCATTGGCCCGGTTAAAGTGAAGGGCGTGGCCCTGGGAAGAAACACATGTTGGATTTGAAAAATCCTCCACAACCTTTAAGTTATAGGTTATAATAGTAAGTTATAATATTAATCAAAAGAATAAGAATACAGTTCATACTGATACCTGAACTGTGGTTGGTTCAGGCCAGCACACTGCTTCATCTCTGTTCATTGATTGGCTGTGTGAACTTCCTGGTTTTTGTGAACCATTCTTGATACCTGATCTAGTAGCTGAAGTAAAATGAAATATAGTATGTATTTAAAAGGCACAAGTAGCAAGTTGACTAAATGGTCCTATTTTACATCACCGACAATTAGATCTGTCCAAACATGTTTTAATGTACATGATTATTATGGTTTTGATGAAGTTATAACACGGCTAAAACCTCACTGGAGTCACTTTTGGACATTTAATCTTCCCTCAAATTCAACATTATGTAAGTTCGTGTTACATAAAGCTCAGAAAATGATGTGAAAGTCTGGTGGAAAAAGACGTGAGATGTTTTTACGACTTATGAGACACATTCTTCACTTTCCGTCGTAAAACTGACGCACATCTGGATCAGATCAAGACACTGTATTATCACTGAATCTCTGTCGTAGGTCAACACAGGGGTTTTCCATTGTTTCAACTGTTTTTTAAAAGAAATAAATGTTTGTTTACCGCTAAATGTCAGTTATTAACGTTAGAGCACATTTTTCAGTAAGACATTGTGAACATGATTATATTTAGGATGTCAATAAACATTTGGCTTGTTTTTGCTCAGTTTAGCCATTTCAATGAGGTTTATTGTTATTGTCCAGCAAAAATGACATATGTAGAGGTTATTCCACCACTGTTACCTAGCAACACACTGTAATCCAGAGCAAAAACCCACAGAAATGACAAAGATGTTGCTTATACTTGTCAATTTCTTCATGATTTGCAACAAGGACTATAATTTCATACCAACAAAATTGTTCATATGGGCTTTATAATAATGGTAATGTTTTGTTTTCAGTCATATTTCCAGATAAAGAAGGCGACGTGTTTGAGTGTATTCATGTTTTCGTGTGCTCGTAGATAGAATCAACATCCACAATGTGAAAAGTGCATTTAAAAACATTGAGTGAGCTGCACACGTTGCATTAAACATGAGAAGTCCATATAAACCAGCTGCTTTGTTAGAGAAAAACAATATATTTAGTTATGCCTCAGTCGATTTAGAACAAGACACAATTTCACAAAGCGATATTCTGTCCATATGAAAATCGCAATATACTGTTAGCAATTTACGACACAGCGTTTATGTTCATTTAGTAGCATGTTTTTTTTAAATATAAATTGTTTCCCAAATTTTTTGTGTCTCAAATACTCAAGAAAATGTTTTTCAGAATTTCAGATTTTTATCTTTGTAATAATAATAATCCCCAACTAGGAGCTCTATTGACCATTTGCACCTACGTCACATGATCACGTGGGCGAGCCATTATAAATGTGCAATTAATCGGATTTTAATTTCAATTACGATTATTGCTGTAATCATTTCCAAAAATTGTGTGATCGAGTAAACGTGATTATGAACCGTGACTCATGAGTGAGTTTGAAAGCGCTCAGATATTTCTTTGAGTTGTAAAAGTAGGGTTAGATTCATTCATTTTCCATTAATTTCCTAGTGCTTAATCCCGTTAGTGCTTAATCACGGGTGACTGGAGCCTATCCCAGTGACTTTGGGCCTTAGACGGGGAACACCCTGGACAGTGGCCAACTCGTCGCAGGGTTAGAAAGACAACCATTCACTCTCTCATTCACTCACTAAGGGAAATTTACAGTGATGCTCAATTAAGGTAAACATGCATGTTTTTGAAGGTGGGAGGAAACCGGAGTACCCGGAGAAAACCCACGGTGACGCAGGGAGAACATGCAAACTCCACCCAGAGAGATCGTGAGATGTTGATGTGGTCCGACCCGGGAGTCGAACCCACGACCTCCTTATTGGGAGGCCAGAGCTCTAACCACTCTGCTTCTGTGCACCCCATCTATTTCATTTTTTTTACTTTTTGCATTTAAGGAGTGCTAACCACGAACATGTTTTTTTCTGTTTTTTCACTCAACTTAATGCAACGTGTGAGTCGTAAAGTTGAATTTAATTCGCAAATGTTGATTTAGCAACATAACTCTTGTGAGCTCTGGCTTCTCAAAAAGGAGGTCGTGGGTTTGTGTTTTTTTGTTTAAGAAAATTAATAAACTCTTGTAGTTAGATGACAACAGCACTGGCTAGTGTTGCTGCTACATCTTGAGTCAATCAGCTGCCACTCTTTCTGCTATCTGGCAGCGCACGCCTCCCTCATGTTGACAAACAAATAATCTTTATGATTTGGAGAACTGGCAAATGAATAGAAAAAAGAGACTACAAAAACAACAATTCACAATATAATGGTAGAGTAAACAAATGTATGAACTTGTCTCTCGAAACTGCCATAGACCCATTCTGAAATCCAGTTCCATCGATTCCACACACTTCTTCTCTCACTTCTAATCAATTCAACAGTGTTAAAAGATTATACACTATTTACCACAGTTTCCATTTTCAAGTAGCTCTGATTATTCCCAGTGCTAATTACGCTCGAACACGGTCACACCAGCGAAGCCCAAACCAGATAATGCCGCCGTTTTGGTCTGATGCATGATTTAATGAACACTTCCATTAGCCTGTGATTCCCTCTCTCTCCATTGTGTGACTGATTAGCTTTTAGCGCTTTGTCATTAGGACCTCAAACATGTCCCCGACCCTTCCGCGGAAAATATATCTTTCAAAAATATAGAAAAAACAGCACTTTTCCCCTCGATCAATTAAAGTACCTGTCCATTAGCGCGGCGTGTTTTTGCGCCGCGGCAGCACCTTTTCCAGCCTCGGGTCAGGCTTTTTGCACACTCCACATGTAAGGGCACAACTGAATGACTTCCAACACACGGCGGACTCAGCAAATGTTAAATATTCTCATTAGCTGCTTCAGAGCGCTCTCTCTCTCACACACATACATACGTACTTATACGCACACGCAGATGAACTAAAGTCTGCAGTGTGTAAAAACTAGTGATGCATCAATGGATTTTTTGAAGAGGGCATGTTTTTAAGCAATAGACTAGCATATGTAGGTCGTGTTCATCGTCAAACACTGATCTAAAATAGATTAGAGTTTAAATTGGACTAAATCAAGCTTTGAAATAAATAATTGTGTAAAAAATGTTAGAGTAGGAGCAACATTTGTTACTGAAGGAAAATGCATTTTGAGGAAAAAGTGACAATGTTCCAAAAAAAAAAAAAAAAAAAAAAACCACTAGAGTACAGTTGCTAAGTTATGGTGAAAATCCTGAGTGAAATCACAATTACATAAACACTTATTTCTTTAAGCTGTAGCTTTTCAAATGCAGAGAATGAGCAGATAAAATGAAATATTTGATAGATTTCACAGAAATACAGCTGTAATGTATTCCACTCTTGACTATGTGCGTGTGACCTGTTCATTTAATATTGTAAAGCTTTAGAGTTAGCATTAAGACACAAACACGTTCTTTTATCAATACACTTTGGTCCTTTTGTGAAGCATTCTCCTCATGTGAAAGCTTTATGTCAATGAAAACCAATCACAACTCACTGTTCACTGCCAGAGCTTCAAGTATTTTTCATCTAAAACTCATTGAAATGAACTAAACAGGAAATGAACATGCTTGTAAGATGTGTTTTAAAATAAACAAGCCAACTGACGTTCTCTGCACAGAGCCAGTTGTAAAGAAAAAGCTCTGCAGGTCGGGTGTGCGTGCATCTCCCGTGTTGATAAACAAACATCCCTCTATACTGAGAGAGCAAACTGACCACAAACAGAACATGAAAATAAAAACAGGGATGCCTTAAAAGATGCTTTACCCAATTTTTACTTCCTTAAAAATAAAAAAGTTTTATTTCAGTCCACATGCTTTGCTCACTTTTCTAATGCATTCTGAACCTCCAATTGTTCATCACAAAGTGTTTTAAGCTTTTTTTCCACAGCTGTTTGGAGTGAGACTTGCCAGTATGCTAACGGCAGTTAGCAACAATGCTAACAACAAAACTGTTTGGGGAACAAACGGGACAATATTAGATTTAGGAGATTGCAGACTCATTTTCAACTGAATAGATACATTAACAAGAGATAAATGTTGGAGGTAATTTGATTTTATTTGGTTTTATGGTTAAAAAAGAAAGAAACTAAAGCTTTAATTTTTGCTTTTTCACATCAACAAAAAAACAAACTATTCTTTTTTATGCTGGAGTTAGGTTCAAAGATTTTCTAATCTACTTTCACCTCCTTTTGCACTTTTACAGATACAAAACCAGCATTTCGACTTCTTTAAACTGATCAAACACTACGTCATGCACCCTGATACCTTTACAACAACAAAATATTAACTTTCACTGCTCCAAACTTAATCGGCGCACACATGTCCCCCGGGCTGCATAGTTCACAGGTCAGTAGTGCGTCTTTACACTGATCTCACCGGTGTCATACATGTGTTTCTATGAAAGCAGACACAGCAGGACACTGGAGAAGCCGGACACTCGATCCCTCCGTACCCCCTCCGTAGGGTCAGTCAGGCCTGTTAGCACCACAGCGCGGGTCGGGATCAGTGCGAGCAGCTGGGCCGTCCCCGAACCGCAGCACAGGGGCAGGAGCGCGACCCCGGGACTTTCGCAGTATCAATTATCACTAAATATGGATGACAAATGTGACAACTCAAAGGTCTTAGTAATGGTAATGCTACTCTTATCACACGATCCTGGTCCTGGACGCGGCGGTCACAGCAGCGGGGGAGAGTGTTTGGGACGCACCAGTTTAAATGTCAGAAATCAAAGGATGTTATAGTGTTAAAGGTGGATTTGTTCAGTTGTGTCTTGAAAAGTTGAGCAACAGATGAGAGAAAAAAAGATGAAGAGGGAGAGAGAGAGAGAGAGAGAATGAAAGAAGAGAGACAGAGAGAGAATAAGTTACAGAAGAGAGAGACAAAGAGAGGTGGAAGATTGGAGACAGAAAGCAAAAGTGTGAGAGAAGAGCAAAACTTAGAGAGAAGAGAGAGAAAAGAGAAAAAGAATGAGAGAGACCAAGAGAGATAGAAAGAGAGAGTTAGAGAAGAGAGAGAGACTCACAGAGAGAGAGTAGAGAAAGAGAAAAGAGTTAGAGACAAAGATAGAGAGGTGGGAGATGGGTGACACAGAGAGAGAGGGGAGAGAGAAAATAGAGACAAAGAAGAGCGAGAGACCGAGATATAGATAGAGAGCAAAGAGAAGAGAAAGAAAAGAGAGCCACAGAGAGAAAAACAGAGAAGCGCGAGAAAAAGAGACAGAGCTATAGAGAGAGAGAAGAGCGAGACAGAAATGGAGAGACTAAGTAAAGAGACAGAAAAGAGCAAGAGAGAGAAGGAAAGAGAGAAAGACACAGAGAGAGAAGGAAAGAGAGAGAAAAGAGACAGAGAGAGAAAAGGAGAGAGAGAAAGAGAGGGATAGAAAAGTGAAAGAGAGTGATATAGTAAAGAAGATTGCAAACCAACCGAGTTTGAGTTGAGTTTACTTTTTTCCTTGAAAAAGTATCAAAGAAATTGACATTAACACGTTACTGAAATTGAGGTTAAAGCTTTACTATTATGTTGCTTGACAACACATTAAGTATGTAGGCTACTAAAATAAAAAAAAAAAACATTACTTATAGTCTGACATTTCTTTATCATGATGTGGCGCTAACATGAGAAAAGCTTGCTCAGACAAATGTGATCATCTCATTGTAATGAAGAAGATCTGAAGACACACACACTCAGGACAAGTCTGGTGCTGATTTAACAACTTTAAAATGTTGTTAAAGTTTTGTAGACCTCAATCTATGACGTCATAAAATGTGAAGCTGAGCATTTTCTGAAGCTCAGAGAAGGAGCAACAAAAATAAACTTGTCAGCATTTACAAATTGTGTTTTGATGAAATGAAATTAGATAGCTAAAACATTACAACCGGTAAGTGAGAAGAGAAATGTTTTTAGCCAGAATAGACATCAATCAGAACGTGGCACGCAGCTTGTGTTATGCTAACGCCGCGGTTCGCTTATATAAATGACTCTAGCACACCATTACAAGATTAGACCGCGGTCCGAATAGTCTGGGATCAGATGTTTACAAGTGCAGGTCGCAGGCATGTTGTGTGAAAGAGTAGACAGTCACCAGATGCAGTCGAATTGTTGACATTATAAATCTGACAGCAGCGACGGCTCTTCTGTCTCTAATGTCCAAACACAGGACAGGAGTCAAAAACAGATCTGCAGGGGCGGACTTCGACTAATAAAAGTGTCACTGAAGCATTCGCCGCCAGAACCACCGGCTCCAGCTTCAAACCAGCAGCACTAGTGTGGAGGAGATGTGGAAGTCTCAATTAGCCAGAGCATGTAATGTAATGTAAGGTGCTAGGATAAATATTTTCATAACAGAAGAGCAAGTCCATACTAAACAAAACACAGCTTTACATGTGACTGTTAAGACCTGTGTCACTTAAAGGTCTTAACATAGGCTCTCCATCCTCACCCTGTTCATTTCTGATCAGTTTTACTGAATCTTTGGCTCACTTTGGTGCTAGACTCCAGGTTTTCTGTTTTGGAGAAGTTTCAGATTCTTGCAGTTTGAGCATTTGGATAAGACAATACAAAAAGAAATCAATTTGAATTCCACAAGCCGAAGTTTCAAGTCTATATTTAGTAGAAAGTATTTCAAATGAAAAACCCTGGCACGGTCATTAGTAAAAGCACAAGATTGGACAAAAATGCTGATTACTTTTGAGTACTTGAAAACATTAGGTGACAAAATCAAAAACTTCTTTTCAGCAAAAAAGTGACAGATTTGAGAAGGAACTTCAGTGCACATTTGCTGCCTGAAGTCCACACTTGATGTTGTTTGGTTTTTAAATTTATCAACTTAAAAAGCTTATAGACTAAACCAGTGGTTCTCAACCTATTTCAGCCGTGACCTCCAAACTACCTTCAAAGTGATAAAGTAGTCTTATTTGTGAATATGAATATAAACCTATCACTTATCAAGCCGTCACACCTTGTTTAAGATATTAATGTTCAACTTTTCAAATGATCAAACGATTGTAAATGATTATAAACATTCCTTTTTTTGCAGCTGACTGGGGCCTATCTTAGTGACTTTGGGCCTTAGGTGGGGGTACATACTGGACAGTGGCCGACTTTGCCCAGTTAACCTAAACATGCATGTTTTTGAAGGTGAGAGGAAACCGGAGGAAACCCACGGTGACACAATAAGAGCTCCACCCAGAGTGATCGTGAGATGACCCTAGAGTCAAACTTAAGATCTCATTATTTGGGAGCCAGAGCTCTAACCACTCTGCTACTGTGCGCCCCCCTTTATAAATCATAACTACCAAAATATTAGCTGGATTTTTTTCCCTCAAAGCAAAGTTTTCTTATTTGGGAAAGCCAAGCAAAACATTTAACAAGTTTTAAGTCTGGCAAAGCCTACAACTCATAACTCAGCGAGTCTGTGTGGATCTGTGCTTTCACGCACGACGTACACTGCAAATGAGAGACAATTCACCTTATTCTGCAGCGTACCATGTGCATGCCATGGGGACATACTGGAGCCTTGACCACAGCACAGGTAAGATTCAGGCCTCCTCCAGTAATGTGGAAGTTTGTGGGACAAATGTGAGGCGCAGAACGGCCCTCACTGCCTCTGTATTAGAACAGTTTGATCCTGCTCAGTGTTGTAAACATTGTGAGACATATGTTAATGCCTATATAAAATAATCATGAAATAATATTATATATTATATATATATTTACACTCAGCCATTGTTTCATTCATACTCCTCATACTAGTCCAGTTGCGGCGAACCTAAGACTCGCGAGCCTCATGTGGCTCTTGGCCAATCCGAGTGCAGCTCTTTGACTCATTCAGAAACATTTGCTGTTGCACATGCGCTCCATTTCTCATCCTTTCTTTCTATGGTTATGTTCTGTGAAACTAGAGCTTCATTTTGATCCTTATTTTGTGCAAATCCGCCTTATATCCACGAAGAAAAGGTCCAAAATGTACAATGAAATAAAACGTGAAAATAAACAGCGGCGCAAATCGCAGGAAACGGCGCAGCAAGGAAATCTTCAAAGTGATGTTTACAGCTGTGGCTTTTGTCTCAATGTGACATAAAACAGAAGTGTGTGCACCATCACAAAGGACAGTCCTGAGTCTGACTGAGGCTCCTAAAGCCCAGTTTTACAGGGGCGAAGCTAAGGGCATCTGGTCTAAATCTGGTCTCTGTGGAGGGGGAGGCTTTTTGATTTACTGACTTATGTCTTTTTAATTATAGTCAAATTACATCACTTAAAGATATCACATCTAAAACTCACCAAAATGCAGGAAATTGCACAGAATTTAAAAAACAATTTCTTGGGGGAGAATTCCCCCAGACCCCCCTAAATTACATCAAAACCATGTTATATAGAAAAATACTTTTAATGGAGAGCTTACATTGTCTGCGTCTATGTAATTCAATAAAAATGTGGTGGCAGTAGGTGAACTCATGGTGTGGCTTTTTAAGGATGACAGCTGAAAAATTCAGCTCTTGGCCTCTGACCAGTTCGCCATCCCTGATATAGTCCATCTATTTGTCTAATTGTCTATTAAATACAAAAAACAAAATACACATAACCCATTATTTTAAGGGACTAGTGACACATTCAAGACCAAAACATCTCTATGAATCTTACAGCATAAACACACCGTGCCCACTTTGTTCAGTATAATCTTACCAAGTCTTATGAACAGTTCAACATGATACCCACCAGGAAGAAGATATTTACACATTCTACGTTCACATAAATAGACTGAAAGCGAGCACTAAAGCGTTTATGCTTTTGTGAATATTCGGTGAGGTCCGGCTAAAGACCGAGGAGGAACAGAACCTGCTCTCCAGGCTCCAATTTCAGCTTTCACAGCGCGATGACAGCTCCAGTCCCAGAGCAATGGCCCCGGCCGGCGACAGTAACCACGGATACCAGACCAACCAGGAGCTGTCAATCAAACCGTGAAAGCGCGACACCGGAGCCACGGCAGAAACAGAAGAGAGAGAGAAGAGAGAGTGTGGGGTGGTCTACCTGGGAGGGAGACATGAAATAGTGTGAAGAGAAGACAGGAGCAGGACTAGAGAGATATCATCAGTCACAAACAGCTAAGACCAGAGAGAAAGAGAGAGAGAGGAAAGGGCAGGACTGGATTTAGCTGCAACAAGTCATGTCACAATGTCACATTTTTGTGTTATTATTATTGTTAGACGACAACGACAAGCAAATAACACAGAAAAGCTTAATGAATCCAAACTTTATGAATAGATACAGTTGGCATCAGAGGGAAAGCCCACTTACAAACCTTTGTGGGGGAAGCGTAGCATGAACAGTCTGTCAAAACAACAGCTTTATCACTCACTGCACAACAAAGACAACAGCAAATGAGAATTTAAGGCAATATATTGTGTCCAACTTACAGTTTGAGGTTTTAGTGTTTTGACTATTGTAATTTGCCTCTGCAACAAGCACATAAGTTTTACTTAGGCTAACAAAAATGTCACTTCACTTCAAATATGAATAAAACGGTTTCTATAGATTGAAAAACAAAATCACATGTCTGCTTTTTTCTATAATTTTGGTATATTGTCCATTCCTGACTCTGTGGAATGAAAAAACACTTAATTTTGAGTCTAAATATGGCACAATTAATAATGTTTTGTTCACACGATTACATTGTGACTTGAATATTCCCGATTAATCTAATAATCTCCCATGGGTTCTTGATAGGGAAAACTTGACTGTAGCTAATTTTTATCATCATAAAAATGTTGAGGTAATTACAAAACTATTACCAAGCAACCAGACTGTAAATGATACAGACGTCATGACAAATGATTATATCCATTAGCAAGTTTAAACTCCCTGCAATCTATGTCAGTTAAAATATCTTTGCACTTTTTGTAAAACTATGATAAATATTTACCACAAGGACTATCACACTAAAGTCAAAATCTGAAAAAATGCATGGCTCACTTTCCTAATGTTTCAACAAAACTCGAGCTAAAACTAGTGATTTGAGTAAGTATTGATTCAAAGATAATCACATTAAAGTGTCTCTTATCTTATTAACAGGACAGACTGACCTTTCCTGAACAGTTTTACAATGATCATGAGTTTAATCAGAAATACTATTAGACCGCAGGGTTTAATAAAGACAGTGCAATTGTTAGGTGCTAAAAAGGTCAGTCCAGTGTCTAATCCTAGACACAAAAAAGCACTTTACAATTATTGTGTTATTGAGAATCAATATTAGTCTAAATGGAAGTGTTTCTGCAGTATTTGTTTGTGCGTATATACTGGCCATCAAGGAAAAATGTTTCCTTTAAAATGACCCGAGTTTGCCTCTGTGGGATTTACACGCCTCTCACATTGTCAGTGAACTAAGAAGTCTGTGTGTCATAATAAATGTGTTTTGTGACACATTATAACGCATATAACAACAATGCACTGGTTTTACATAGTGCTTTTTCAGACACATAAAGATCAGACACATAAAGATGCTTCATATTTTTCATTTTTCATTCACACCACACTCGATGGGGGTGTGTACTCACAGCTGTCCCAGGGCAGGCTTTCAAAAGAAAGAATGAAATTTTGTGCCATCTGTCTCTTTGACAACGTGTTCTCGTGGATTGCGTGTAAATACCACACCATGACAAATTGCGTGTCATGACAACAACCTCTGCATTTTTAGCGTGCAATTACACGTCGGCTTTTTCTGGCGTGGTATGAACACACGATGTGGTTGAGGACAAACAGGAGGTGTTTTGGGGGTTAATGGCAAAGTTTAAGTCTGAAGTTGCAAAAATGTGTAAGTTTAGGTCTGAGGCCTGGAGTTGGTTAGTCTTTATGAACAATAACACGTCTTTACATTTACCATAGAAATGAACTGGGACAGAAATGCGTGAAATACACACGCAAAAAATAGAAATTGCGTTCAAACGACACACTGTTTACAATTGCGTAGTATTAACATGCTTATCTGTGAAAACCGGCTGCCTTTGCCCACCATCGACCATTCACACTAACACCAGATCCACATCAGGCAGTGTGGTGAGAGGTGAGACAGAGCTGAGATGAACAAGATATCAGTGCTCCTGGGTCAAATGCAGAAGACAAATTTCCCTAAAGCCGGCTTCACACTGGAGGAGTTCAAGATCTTTTGCAAGTTTTTGATGCGCCAAAAAAAGAACAGGCCACAGACATAAGAACATTTACAACAATTATTTGACCCATAGTCACAGCAATATCGCACACGTTTTCTTTCATGTGCACGGTTATAAAAGTGTCAGCTTACAGCTCTTTTCCACTCCCTGTTATTTTCAACAGATTTTCAAACTTCAGATGTAATCTTTGTTGATTCATGTGAAACTATAATTTATATTTACAACTGGCATTAAACTACCAAATTACATTCAAAATAGAAATTTGTCATATGCACTTTAATCACTTTGATCTATGGTTTGCTCTGTCAGATCTCATGCTGATGTTAGTGAAACCTATTGACCCTATTTTGTCCCGCCCACTTGGCTTGGAAATGCACTTCCTGTTTAGCCTCGTTAAGGTAGCTAACGTGTTTGTTTGTCTGTCTTGTGGGGCAATTTTAATTAAATTTAATGGCAGTTAAAATAAACCCATCGACTGAAATCTACAGGCTAAATGCAGCTAAACAGGAAATGAATGTCCTAGAAAAGTAGGCGGGACAAAATAGGGTCAATACGATTACTAAATTAGTTGGCACCGTCGATTAACTTGTTGCAGCCCTACAATATCTGATTGTTACTACCTTTGACAGATTTATTTTTAGCACCAGCCGCAGCAGAACAGTCTTTACTCTTCACCCCTGAGGAGGACACACACGCACAAACACAAAACAACTTCCCCACAATGAAAAAGCTTTTGTCGAACTCCGGTCCGCTGATAATAGCAAAGTGCCACCTCATGAATCCAGCCGCCGTCCAAATCTCCTTGACATTTTCATACAAGTGCGCTCTTCCTCTGGCAATCTGCGAACGCCTTTGTATTCTTAAAAAAAACACACTGACACAACAACCAAAGTTTACTGCTGTTCTAATATTTAAAAACTGTGTCTTAATCATCACACAGTTACAGATTACGGAGGCTATTTCAGGCTACGTTTCTACATTATTCAGCCAGGAGCAATTATGTGTTTGTGCGTGAGAGAAAGCCATTGTCTTTTCAAGGTTTTCAAAGCAGCACAACAAAGGCGACTTATATTCAATAGGGAGAAGCTGCATTTACACCTATGGAAAGCTCTTGTTGATAAATAGCTTCAGAAGGTAAAGGAATGAGTGTTTTGTGTTTCATATCAATGCACAGAAACGTTTTGAAGAACAAGCAATATGCAAAACTTATTTTCAAAGTTTTAGCATTATTTTCGTGGCTACAGTCAACCAAAGAAATGATCAGTCCACTTGAAATCAGCCTATGACCGATTAAGTCGGCTAAACAGATCTTTTACAAATTTTAGATAGGTCAAAAAAAAAAAAAAAAAAAAAGGTCACAATCATTTCAGAACAAATACAAATGTTTGGGAAATCATAATTTTATAGAGAACGCACAGCAAAATCTAACTTAGATAAAATAACTTGAATTAAGCATATTCCATTTTTTTACTAAGATTATTTTACTTTATTTAAGATATTCTATCCTGATTTACCTTATCTAGATATAAAAACTTGTTTTAAGCCAATGTCTGATCAATCATGATATCTGTTTAAGCCATAATTGCTTTCATCAATATCAGATTTGCTTAAAAATCTTGTCAAAAGAACTTGAAACTAGCATTTTCTGCTCAAAACAACAAGGTTAGTCACATTTTCTTACTGCACTGGCAGATTATTCACTTGAAATAAGACATTTTTACCTCAAAATAAGCAAATTTTTTTTAAAGGCCATTCTTTACAGTGCAGGTCTCCAACTCAAATGGATTTTGGGCCAAAATGATCGAAGTCGGGAATAGTCGAGGGCCACATTTTATAATATAGGTCTAACATTTAAATACATCCACAATCATTCTTTTTTATTGTTTTCTATCATTTAAGCCCCCATGTGATTAAAGAAAAAGTGAATAAAAGAGGGTAACTACTGTCAAACTGTCCTTCCCAGAAAAAAAAATTCTAGACAAATTGTATTTTTTTTTTTGCTGTATTGTAGAGGTAAGGTGAGGTAAGGTTAAGGACAATGTACAATTACATTAAGCACAGATGCAGAGATGCTTGTATCCGATTCTAGCTTACAGCTAATTTCCATCTGTAGTTTTGGGGAGGCACATTGGACATGTTTTTAGTTGTAGGAGGAAACCGGAGCACCCGGAGGAAACCTACGCAGACACGGGGAGAATATGCAAACTCCACATAGAAAGGCCCCGGGCGACCCGGGAGTCAAACCTGGGACCTTCTTGCTATGAGGCCAGAGCGTTAACCGCTGCGCCACCGTGTCGCCCTATGAATTTAAGAGGTTGTACAGACACTAGGGTTGAATTGGTATTTGGTTGAAACTGTTATGTGCAGTTAATTAATGTTTTCTTTGCGCTTCATGTTTGGACGAGCGAGTGGCGGCGCACAAAAGACGCAGCGGCCTGGAGGCTCACTCCAAACGTAATTTTGTTGTACTCTATGACAATGACAATAAATCTTTTTGTTCTGTTCTGTTCACTATCAATACGAATGAGACCCTTGTTATAGAATATTTCAGAGCAGTAAAAAAAAAAAGTGTTTACAGTGGAAGTAATGAGAGACAAAGAAAACAGAACAAGAAAGAGAAAACACTCTAAACTTCATTTGCACAAAAGCTACAAATCATCAAAGTCGGGACTGATTTTTAACTTGTCCAAGGGTGTAATAAAAGGTCCAAAAAAATCCAGTTGAGATTCACATATAATTTGAAAAACTGTCCATTTTGTGTCACATTTTTACGACCTCCGTGAATTAGCAAGTCTGGAAAATTATAATTTGTTTTATTTTTTTAGTTAAAAGTGGAGTGAAGTAACAGAAAAAAGCTATGACAAATAAATATTCTATCTATTCAGTAAAATGTCCCCAACATGAGATTATGCCACAAGGCTTAAACAAATCTTCCTGATAAAGCAGAGAATTATCTTGGTTTTAGTTGAATGTCTAGGTTCTTCTTGTCTTTGTCCAACGCGGCGGCGGCGCTGATTTGTGCTCGTCAGACAGATCTTATGTAGATAAATGACTGCAGAGTGCCTGTTGGAATGAAGTAATGATGTAGCTCACTGGACCAAGCCTGTGTTGAAAGAGAAAGGTGCTTTTTGGCTTTAGGGCGAGCGCTGAAAAGACTTAAAAGAGGTGAGCGAGGCGTCTGGGGAGAGGGAAGTCTGTGCGTAGTGAAGATGGATGAGAGTTATATGTTGGGTTTTAAATGTTCAATCAGAAAACACTCTAAAGACGTTGGACCTAACAGACTTGCAAAGACTGGATGTTAAAGGATTAAAGAGCAAATAAAGCAAGTTGAATGGTCCAGAATATCATGATTGATCAGTGTTAAAAGATTACAATTGTGACCCTATTACGAAGATTACATTTTATTTTGGGCTGTTGTCGAGCAAAGAAAGTGGCCAAAGCTCGAAAGCTTGGAAGTATCTTTTTGATATAACCAGTTATTTGACCCAAACTGTGGTCAAAAAAGACTAAAATGCAAAAGAGTTGGACCAAAAACAACAGTTTGCATAGAAAATAAAAACGAAACTGTGTACTTGTACCTAAAACGGATTCGGTCTAAACTCTTCTACCTTCTTTTTGTTACGGTTCAAAGTAAATCTTTACATCTCAAATAAAAGAACTGGCACACTTGAAGCCACATGTGGACATTTTCTTTGTGCTTAACGACAAAGATTAGGCTTTAAGTTACTAAAATGGATACGTTTAGGACTGAGGCTTGGTGCAGGTTAAGATTTACCCGTTAAACCCAAAGAAAATGTCGCCACGTGGCTTCTACCAAAATGTGTGGTTATTTTACATTTTGGCTTTTCATTGGTTCTTCATCAAGAACTTTATTCACAATCGTTTGATGAAGCTGTAAGTTCTCTTCAACTAGAGCCTCAGAATAATGTGTGCATTTTGTGACAAAGGGTGAGATCTACAAAGAGTGCTACTGCTGTTTTTAAGGTCTAGGAGTCACTACAAGCTCAAAACACGCTACACGTGTAAAATCTCTTGTGTTTGCTCACGTTTTTTCTTGGGAAGCATTCAAAGTGAAGGAGAATGGCCACACTGTATGAGCATGACGCATGAATGAAGCTGCACGTATAGATCACAAACAATAGAATCATATTCTTTTGACGCCTGATGTGAGGCTTCTACTGTTGTATTTATGCAAGCACCATCGACGCAACACTTCCTGAGACGGATCTGGATCACATGAAAGAGTCCAGCTTCAGAAAGACTGAACAGTTAAAGTTTTACATTTTACTTTTGAAAACCTTGCCTTTGCTTTGATCAGCCTGTTCAGAGCATAAATATAAACCTATTCATGTGGTTATTTTCACTATAGACGGGAAACAAGAGCATAAACACAGATAAGTCTGAACATCTTCCCCATAGAAAAACAAGATTTACGCACAGCTAAAGCGCACATTCATTCTGCTGCAGCTGTCAACATGTTAACGCAATACTGCGGTTTTGCAAACTTGAAGTAAACCAAGTCTGTAGTGTGCAGTGTGTTTAGTTCCGAAGTAAAGAAAATATAGTATAACTCGCGTTGTCAAATCACAACTGTGTTCTTAATTTAGCATGTTGCGGGCAAACTAGCATTTGTCCCATTTTCCATGGTAAAGTAATTGTGCTGTCTGTAGGTGGCGTACTAACACAAATCCTTTTGAGCGACGCTTAAAAAACACGAGAAAACAAACAAAGGTACTCAGGACCGTAACTAAAGAAGACATTTTCTTGTTCCTATTAACAACATTGTACTATTGAATCTCCTGATTAGTTGCCAGATTGTACTGACAGTTTCCAGGCCAAAGTCTATGTGATAGACAAATTAAAAACTCTCATACATGACTATTTAATATTACACATTTGTTGCAAAGCAAAGAAACGAAAGACTCTAACCTATTAATCTTTTGTTTTACAATTAAAAAAATGCATTGGCTTTATAAAATGTTATGTGACCTATATGGTTACAAAAATATGTCCTTTAAATAATGCATTATAAAAAGATTCACATCACTAAATAACCGTAACATAGACAAATATTTTGATTTGTCCAACACAGCCATTACGTTGTAAGGGAAGTTGAAAAATCATGGTTGATCCTGCATTTACCTCATGGTCCACATTAGCATCTAAACACAACAGCTCCGTCTTTCTCACAAACCAATCTAACGTGGACAATAAGTCACGTCTGCGTCTGAGCTGTCAGGGCTGATTGCGATATGAAAAATGTCCATTGGAGTGCATATAAATACAGTATCCACAGTAATGATTTGTTGTTGCCTTGGCCTTAATGAGTTCTTTGGCTGCACTGAGCTCATACTGGCTGGTGATTAGTATGTTTAGGTTTACCTCCGCTCTCTCCATCCAAGCCCCAGAGGTCTCCCGGAGCTGAAATTGGCCTGAGAGGTGCGAGAACATTTCCCCCTTACAAACAGGGCCAAATCAATAACGTCTCGGTTGAGGGAGCCACTCTCCATATGAAGGAGGCTGAGTCAGCAGTCGCGGCCCGCTCCCGGAGGCTTGGGGAGGGGGGGTGGCGAATGGAAATGATTGCTTTACAAACGGAAAAATGCAGCGCTCCGTGGAGAAGTCTCAGCGGATCCGGGGGACGCACGCCTCCTCGGTTCCCCAGCGGGCAGGCGCGTGGAGCGGGCCGAGGTCGCAAATTTAATGGGCTGTTCTGGTGGTTCTCCAGCGCAATCAGCACCACGACTCAAACTGTTTTTTTTTTGACTGAAATGGGATTGGTTCATCTTGGAGGAGAGGCTGTTTTCAGAGGAAGTTCTATCTCTGAATGTCTTTATTAGGCCACCTATGAGAAAAAGTTTGGACAGACTAGTTATATATGTATAGTTTTGTGCCACAAAATCAGGTCTGTTGCATTATAGAGCAAACGTTTACTTCTGATACCATATTATTCTTCGAGTTTGGGACAATAAAGTGTGACACAGAGTCTGAAATGTTAAGCTACATCAATAGGTATAATTTGAGGATTTTTTCTGTGTGAGAAAGTTCAGAATTAAACAATTTTCTTTCAAGTTTACATAGAAATAGCAATTCCAATTAAAGGTTTACATGGAAAACAAGCTAAATCGGCTTTATACGTTTGAGAGTTAGAGATTTCTGGTTGGACAGGTGACAGGTGTCCATTAGGTATTTACGTCAACCGAAAAAACACATCACCTGGGATTGTTCTAACGCCATGGACGCAAACAAGATACTAACTTTTTTTGAGTCACTCCAATTATCATCTTTAAGCAGCGGCTGGAGAGTCACATCATCAGCTCCACGTAATGTTCTGTGAGCTGAGAACAAGTCTAGTCCAGTTTCCACTTGTTTCGGATCACTGCAGCATCTCTCTCGACGCACACTCCTTGTTCAAAACTTTCCGCTGCCTCTTGAAAAAGGTGAGTGTTTCGTGTTTTCTGCCATTCATTCTTTTCATTATTTGTAGCTCCTGTAGAGCACTTAAGTAAAACACAAAAAAGCTTCAGGTCTGTGCCGCCATCTTGAAGTGCGTCATCGCTGCCAGAAAGTTGATGTAACAAGCATGTGCAGTGCGAGCGGAATTATTTTTGAGCGGAATAAACTGTTACATGACAAAGGGATAAAGTTATTCAGCTTTAAAAGTGGAATAAACCACTTCAGAAATAACTTTAAATCCAAATAATAATTTAGGGCTGCAACAAATTAATAGATTAATCGCAACTAATCGATTATTGAAATGTAGGTTTATGTAGGTTTCAAACATCAATGAGCTGTGGAAAAGCATCAGGCTGGACACAAATTACACGATAATTGTGTCAATTTTATTTACTAGCTTGCCTGAGTCTAATGTTATGATACTAAACTTCAAAATGAGATTCTTGATACTAATTATGATACAACAATGATCATTAAAAATGCTCTTTTTATATCAAATTTCTATGCAACAGACACAAAATACTTTATTTATTAAAAGAAAAGATCAAATTTGGTCAAGTATTCAAGTATTGGTACTTGAAATGAGTATCTAATTTTGATACCAGTTTTAGTGTTGATTAGTGTCAGCTTATTGGTACTTTTAACAATCAGAAAATCTACACCTTCAGAACGTCCTCAAGCGATGTTACCTCAACTCAAATTTGGCAAAAACCTTGTATTCAAGTGACTTCTGCGTTCTAAACAACTAATCGATTAATCGAAAGAATAATCGCCCAACTAATCGATTACCAAAATAATCGTTAATTGCAGCCCTATAATCAATGGGAATTAAGTGTTTTAAAAGCTGAATTACTATTTATTCAGAATTAGGTTATCTTTATTTGTAAATGAGCTCTCATAAAAACACAGGGATTGAAAAGTCTTTTCTTTCAGATCAAACTGCTCAATTATAGGGATGCACCGATCCAGCTTTTTCAGTTCCGATATCGATCCCGATATTTGGCTTTAACTATCTGCCGATACTCGATATCAACAGATACCAGTGAAAGGACTGAAACTGCTTCTTTTTCTTAAAAATACTTAATACATTTGACCATATTGTGTTATTTAACTGTTGTTTATAGTACAAGTCTCAACTTAAGAACTTAACCTGAATAAAATGCCCAATATTATGAAACGTTATGGATCAACACCACCCTGTAAAATAGTCTCATCATGTCCAAAACTATGGTATCGGCTGAACCGATATCATGGAGCCGATATCCGATCCAGCAAAATGTCCTAGATCGGCGCCGATATCCGATCCAGGTATCGGATCGGTGCATCCCTACTCAATTATGCGTGTAACATATGCAGACACCAACTCTTATTTTCAGAAGACTAAATACAAAAACTTTAAAAACCAAAATGTAAACATCATTTCCAATACTATTCTTTATTCTGCTGTGTTTTTTCACAAGATCGGACCGAGTTTACATTAGAAAATGAGATCATGCTTATAGCTGATTCAGAATGTTACACTTTTGGTCAATGTTTTAAGTCATTTTTTAAGATATTGAAATAAAGTGTGTCATCTTATTTTTCCAAACTTTTACACATACAGTAGCGGTTTTAATTGAGTAGAAAAACACACAATTATGATTTTTATTTATTGTGTCAAATCAAGAAACCCAAAGATTTCTGTGTTTGGGACAACTCTGTTTGCATGGTGAGATTTGAACCGGCTACCCTCTGGTTAACATGCAGGCCATTTACACATTTGAGCACATTTCTGATCTGCGCTGACAAGCTAAAACCTCTCACATAATCTTTACAGCTGTTAAATTCAGCACTCTTTCACTAAAATCATTTCTAATCTGGAGGGAAGCCTAGAAGTTCCATTTAATAAAGCGCGACCTGAACTGGTGCGATCGCGCTCCATCCATCAGCACAAAGACACCGCGGTAATTGTTGTTCTTCTGTCGCTGCTCAGTTCGCAGCCTGCAGCTCATAAGTGGAGTCAAGGACAGCTCACATCAGACTTAATAAACCGTGCAATTCAAGAAATGTATTAGAAATTATAGGTTGTGTAGTGGTTTCTATGAATTTTGAACAGGGCTTTGGGGTATTTTGTGCAGACCTCGGGCCGCAGCGGTGAGACGGTGCTTCGGAGCTCAATGGATCGTCGGAGCGGCTGAAAGTGTGCATAATTGGGCACAAACAAACAGTTAAGAGCAGGTAATGGCAGCTTCAAATGGGACTGAAAGAGACAGAAGATCCAAAGCAATCTGAGCAGGTGTGACAGGAGGCAATATTCAGGTAATAAGGCGAAAGAAATAGAAGAGGAGTGACTGAAAGAACTGGTTTGTATGTGGTGAGGGTATCTTTGTCATTATATACAGACTTAGATGGTATAAAACCTTGAATTTGATCGGGCATGCTGAGGAATGTCAAGTGTGCTCTGAGAATGTGCCTAAATACTGACTTAAATGGAAAATAATTTAGTAATAGAATAATTAGAATACACAGACTCCAAAGCTTGTCAAATGCTAAACCCGGGCTAACACTGCATCCAGTTTCTTGTAAAGTAACAAGAGGCAATCGCACGGCCACCTGTCAGGTCCGGTGAGTCACGCAGGTGTGTTCCGGTAATCCAGAATTTTGTCTGGACCATCGGAGTTCAAGGAGTTTGAGAAAAGGAAGCCGCGGAGCTAACTTCCACACCACTGCGACCCCTGACTTCAAACCTCTAAACAACTTCAACAAGAGCCCTTTTTGGTGAAGTTGTGAAAACAAGACGCGTCAAACAGGAAATAGAATGAGTGGATTCGACGGCATAGACACGACTTTATAAACATAAATGTAAATAAATGTCCCGTGCTTATTCACTGTGTTGCAAAATATCAAACAAAAAAAAGAACTGATGTGTATTAAGCTCCAAACTCTGCGAAATATACATTGTTCATGTGGTCGATGATTGTGTGAACCCAAGTTGAGGGTGAACCCTGGTGAACTCAAGGTCTTGCGATGCTAGCAAAGCACGTGATTAGCCACAGCACCCAGACAGATCCGGACCTAGATCTAGAGGCAGTGTGAGCCTGGTGTTAGAGAAATTTTAGGTTTTGGCAAAAAGGATTCCTCCAAAATGACACTAGACATATACAGTATGTATGTCTGTAAGCTGAACTGTGCTGGTGCTGGAACTGAAAAAGTCGGAGCTCTCTGGAGCTCTGTGACTTAAGACGACTTAATGCTTTTTCTCAAAAAAATAAACAATGTCATTTTACACTAACAAACTGGAACATGTTTCTCGTAAGATAACCTTTAGAAATCAATGAAACTGTAGAAGAAGAAGATGTGTTAATTTGGTAAAAGTAGAAGATTTGGACTTGACTTGGACTTGTCTCTCTTTGACTTGGGACTTGTCTTTTTTTTACTTGGGATTGACTCGGACTTGTCTCTCTTAGACTTGAGACTTGACTTGGACTTGTCTCTCTTTGACTTGGGACTTGTCTCTCTTTGACTTGGGACTTGTCTTGGACTTGTCTCTCTTTAACTTGGGACTTGACTTGGACTTGAGGCCACACACTTGAGACTTGCAAAACAGTGACTACTTTCTCTATAAGCTTGTGTTAGCTCTTCATCTTTTTAATCCAAAATGCTTTTAAATCTTTCCCATGCGAGTGAATAAAAATCCTCCCATCGAGGTTTGCACAGCAGCAGCACCTCAGAGAAAACCTGCAGCTGTGTCGTGTTGTCAGCTCATCCAGCCAGCTCTATGGGAAATATTGTGTCCCGCTCCTCCTCTCTGTGACAGGCCCAACACCGCACACGCTCCTGTCCGTCAGTGCGATGAAACGGACATGTGTATTACAGTATGTCACCGCGGTAATAGCATTCTGACAACAACATCACAGCGGCGTTTGGCTTTGGCTTGAACCAGGTCTGAGGAAAAAACTGACACGGGAAGAGCTGCAGGTGAATAGAAAAGATTATTACAGGTGTCGATGTGCTGTACTTTACTCACCTAAATGGAAAAAAATCATGGCATGTTTTCATATAGACGAATATGTATTTATTTATGTGTAAAAATGGCCAAGATTGCACATAAGTTCTGTATTTGATTTTGTAAAAGTATTGAAATTGCAAATACTGCATATCTGCTTAAAGTTGGGGTAACTACGTTTTTTAGTTGTAAATTAGTATGTGTGTGAAGTTGTCAAATTTAAACCTAAAAACTATAAGTCTGAAAAAATATGTTTTCAATTTCACACAAATCATTTCATTTGGTTAAGACACGTGTATCCTTGTGGTATTATAAGATTAAAATCAATCTTATAAGACCCTGAGAGCCGCATAAAATGATGTGGAGGGCCACATCCGGGCCCCGGGCCTTTTGTTTGACACATGTGTATATGATACAAGGGGTTTTATTTGGGAAAAAATTATATTTATCTTTTGTGGAAACTAAATCTGACTGTAAATGTGCATAAAAATTCAAATTTTAAACATTTATTAGACATAAAACTTTAAAGCAGAAGTGCCCAAAGGAATCAGCTTTAGCTCACAAAAGGAGATGAGATTTGTTAAAAGTATTGGTTTGAAAAGACTACGGACACCCAAGTCTATGCTAAAACATGCTATAAAAAGACAATGTACACATTATTTGTAAATATAATATGTTAATGAATTATATAATATAATATAGTATAATATTTTTACAAAACTAAATTTGTTTTCCAAATTTCTAAAGCAAAATGTGGGGATCCCTAGATGATTTCAAAATGTAATTTTGTTTAATCTGTTTCTTTAAATATAAGCGCATTTGACTGAATTTGGGTCAAAGCAATAAACAAACAAACAAAAAATATTACACACACATCTGTTTTATGTTGCTGTTGGGGTTGCAAGTAATTTCATGTTTTTTGGGGGGGTCCCAGTCAGAAAAGTTTGAGAATCTCTGCTCTAAAGGGCACAATGCTATTCTTTTTGGCACCACAGGGGAAAAGATCTACTAATTTTGACCCACCAACGATTAAAGTTCATTCAACTGAGAATCACATATCATGAAATCGACTGTAAAAATCAAAATGTAGTTAATTTTAAGATTGTAAAGTAGGATGTGACAAAGGATAAGACAAATGCATTGAACTCTATGGGTGAAAGAGATTTTGTTGGATAAAAAACACTTTAATGAGTTTATGGGAGAACTGTGTTGTTTCCACATGAAAGCCTGACTACTGAGAGAACTTGACCAAAACAACAGAAAATGAGTCTTGTTTGTATCTCACCTTAAACACAATATGGAGGCAAATAAACAAACAGTAGAAGTATTTTAAATAGACTTGTTATTTTTGGCCTCGTCCCTGGATACGACTGCGCAGGGCTCGGAGCAGCTGACAGACGATCTGCTGCACAAATCAAATAAAGAAATAAATAAAATAGGAAAAAATATTAGGTGCAGTGGCAAGAATTTCACCTGCAGATCTCAATATTGTGAACGTCTTCCTGTCACAACATCGAAAATGATCAAAATGACACGAGTTTGTTTTGGTCTCTGTGGAGAAGTATATTTTTGTATTGCCTCCAATTTATAACAAATAAGTGATAGGTAAATGTATGTAGTATTGTAGAGATTTTATAAGTAATACAAAATTAGATATTTGCAGAGATGGGCAATATAACAAAACTTAGACAATTCAATGTGTTTTTGAAGAAACATTGAATCAGATTTATTGTCAGTGTTTAGAGTGAGCCTCCGGGCTGCTGCGTCTGTGTGCGCCGCCACTCGCTCTTCCAAAAGCTAAATACAGTTACTTTAAAGCACAAAAACACAACAACACATAACAAAACACAACACACTTGATGAGACTTTTTGTAAGGAATGGGTCAGGAGAGAAAGAGAGGAGTGAATCTGAGTGTGTTTGTTTTTATCACCTTATAGGGACAACCACCGGACAGCACACTCTACAAGTGGGGACCTGAATTTTTGTCGGGACAAAAAACCCGGTCCCCACAAAAATGACAATGTAATTGATGAAAATAAGCTCCGGACAACACCCTGTACAAATTTGGGAAAAATCCCCACAAGTCAAAAAACCTGACTTTAAGTGTGTGCCCACACACACTGTGTCTATTTTAACAGAATAGCGCGTTTTAGAGGGGGGATTAATGGAGACACTCAGTCCGCCTCTGAGGCACTCTGCTCTGGATTTCTGGTAGGGGGGTCATTGCTCACTCTCATGCCCGGGGAAGAGCACTCATCCCCGGCTAGGTTGCACGGAGGGTCGGCCCCTGTCCTCCGGAGAACCAGACAATTTTCTCACCCGATTTTAAACACTTTAATTCGGCCTGGGGCACTTCTTAGGGGCATGGATGGATGCAGCGTGACCTGCTCTTTAACCCTGGGTGGGTCTTAAGCCAGAGCACCGTTTATTTTTGACAGAATAGTCGGTTTTAGAGAGGGGGAATCCCGGGACATCCAGTCCGCCTCTGGTGCACTCTGCTCGGACTGGATTTTGGGGTTATACACCCCCTGAGTTCCAGAAGAACCAGACTGTTTCAGGCTTGATTTTACCTTGTCTAATAAGATGCTTTGCTTGTTTTAGAGGCATGGATGGTGACTCAGATGACCTGTCTGGGTGTACCTCATCGGGCAGCCCTGCTTTCGTTCCTGAATTCAGCGACAGCGATGGGGACAGTGGAGATTCATTTAATTCATTCATGTCAACAGAAAGCAACCTGCCAGGAAATTCAAAAAATAGACCCAGGACACACTCAAAAAGCCCAATCCAACATACCAATGACACCCCTTCAGAACAGCAACAAGTACCAGAAAGTAGCTCATCACCTCCTTGGACAGTCCAACGCCAACGTTCACTGTCAGTGCAGGCAGTAAGTACAAAAGCAGATGGGTCTCGCCAGTACAATAAGAGACAATATTGCTTGTTCTGTAATAAAGGATTACTGAAAATAACTCGACATTTGGAGCATGTTCATAAAAATGAACTTGAGGTTGCACAAGCCATGTCTTATAATAAGGGATCAAAAGAAAGAAAGCTCCATCTTGAACATCTTCGAAACAGGGGAAACTTTGCTCATAATGTTGAGGTGTTAAACGGAGAAGCAGGTGAACTTGTTCCCCGGAGGAAACCATCAGTAAACACAGAAGCCCAGGATTACATGCACTGTGTTCACTGCCAAGGCCTATTTAGAAAGAAGATTATTTTTAAACATGTCTCAAAATGCAAGTTTAAGCCTAGCGGTGAGCCAAATCGAGGAAGAACGCGGGTTCAGGCGCTCTGTGCATTTGCTGTACCACCACCTCCGGGCGTCAAACAAGACTTCTGGAAGCTGCTAAGCAACATGATAAATGATAAAGTTTCTTCCATAGTGAAAAAAGATCCATGTATTCTAGAATTTGGTGAAAATCTTTTTAGTCGTTTTGGCCATGATGCTGGGAAACATGAGTATATTCGTCAAAAACTGAGAAAGTTGGGAAGGCTTCTGTTATGCTCAAGAAAAAACCCGGCGCTAAAGACCATTGAGGACCATGTTTTGCCTTCAAATTTCATGCATGTTGTAGAATCTGTGAAATGTGTAGCTGGATATGACAGGCAAAACAATACATATAAACGCCCAAGTCTGGCTCTCAAATTAGGGCATAGTCTGTCAAAGATTTCAATGTTGGTTGAAAGTCGTTCAAACATCCAGAACAACAGTGTTGCAGCTAAAAATGCCCGTACATTCCGACAAATCTATGAAGCAAGATGGCATGAAATGATATCTGCAGCGTCACTGAGAACACTTCAAGAAGCCAAGTGGAATGCTCCACTTTTACTTCCATTCACAAGAGATGTCCAGGTGCTTCATTCATTTCTGGATGCAGAGCAGCAGAAACTTCACTCCACGTTGTCTTCTCAAGTGTCACCCAGGACTGGGCTGGATTAGCAAAAGTCACCCTGACTCAGATAATTCTCTTCAACAGACGGCGTTCCGGCGAAGTATCAAAAATGCCTCTGTCAGCATACATGTCTCCGCATAGCCAGGATGCGCTGGAAGACCTGGGTGATGCACTCTCTGATTTAGAAAAGAAACTGTGTCAACACTTCAGAAGACTGGAGATAGCGGGGAAGAGAGGAAGGAAGGTGCCGGTTCTTTTGACACCAGCCATGCAGGAAGCATTGGATCTTCTTGTCAGCAAGCGGGAGATGTGTGGGGTTGTACCGGGAACAAATACCTTTTTGCCAGACCAAAAGCATGTTCATACTTTCGTGGGTCTGACTGTCTCCGGCATTTTGCCAAGATGTGTGGGGCAAAAAACCCAGAAAGCCTCACCTCCACAAAACTGCGAAAACAAACTGCAACTCTGTCTCAAGCTCTTAACCTGAGCAACACAGAGTTGGATCAGCTGGCCGATTTCCTGGGGCATGATGTAAGAGTCCACCGACAGTTCTACAGACTTCCAGAAGGCACCCTTCAACTGGCTAAAGTGAGCAAGATCCTCATGGCTTTGGAGCAGGGACGTATGGCTGAATTCAAGGGAAAAGGCCTGGATGACATCACTATTGACCCAGAAGGTAAAGATTTTTTTGTCTATCCACACTTGAGCTCCAGCAGATAGGCCAGGTTCCAGGTTAAAAAGCCCCAAATCAGGAACCCCTCTTTTAAACCCCAGAATAGTGGGTCTATGCTGGGCAGCAAGCTGGCCACTATCAGCTTCTGAGTCTCTGCCCAGGCCTGGTGCTCCTCTCTGGGCCAAGTGCTCTCACACTCTGCCTCCTGGAGCCTCTCCTCCACCTCCACAAGGCTCCAGGAGATCCTCACACTAAGTCCAGGTCAGGTGCACCTTACTGGGCCATGTGCCCTGACACTCTGCCTCCTGGAGCCTCTCCACCACCTCCACAAGGCTCCAGGAGAGCCTCACACTAAGTCCAGGTCAGGTGCACCTTACTGGGCCATGTGCCCTGACACTCTGCCTCCTGGAGCCCCTCCACCACCTCCTCCAGGAGAGCCTCACACTAAGTCCAGGTCAGGTGCACCTTACTGGGCCATGTGCCCTGACACTCTGCCTCCTGGAGCCTCTCCACCACCTCCACAAGGCTCCAGGAGAGCCTCACACTAAGTCCAGGTCAGGTGCACCTTACTGGGCCATGTGCCCTGACACTCTGCCTCCTGGAGCCCCTCCACCACCTCCTCCAGGAGAGCCTCACACTAAGTCCAGGTCAGGTGCACCTTACTGGGCCATGTGCCCTGACACTCTGCCTCCTGGAGCCCCTCCACCACCTCCTCCAGGAGAGCCTCACACTAAGTCCAGGTCAGGTGCACCTTACTGGGCCAACTGCACTGACACTCTGCCTCCTGGAGCCTCTCCTCCACCTCCACAAGGTTCCAGGAGAGCCTCACACTCTGCCCAGGAAAGGTGCTCCTATCTGGGCAGGTGAAGACATACATAAAGTTTGTACATTTCGGCTTGACTAAGCTGTTTCTTTACTTTTAACAGATCATGCCCTCCAGGACAGTGAGGACGAGGACGAGAACCAGAACATAGAAGAAGATCTGGATGCTGAAATGCCAGACGAAACAAATGAAACATCCCAGCCTGTTACAATTGAAACATCCAGCCATCCTTCACTGCAAGCGGTCCAAAGACCGTCACGCAAAGGACCGTCACGCACCCCCACTTCAGCTCGCCGGACAGTCGTAAAGAGAACGTGGAACCCAAGAGAGGTCAAAGCCGTGGAAAAGCACTTGATGCACTTCATAAACTCGTGCCGAGTTCCGGGCAAAGCAGACTGTGATAAGTGCCTTCGGCTTGAGAAAGTCGCGCTCAAACGGAGGGATTGGTTAGCAGTGAAATTTTATGTAAAGAATCGAATCACAGCTCTTAAAAGAACAGTTTAATGATTATAATTTAATTTATGTTAATAAAGATTTAGTTTTATTCATTTTTGTGTGTCATTATTTCCTAAAAATTCATTCCAATAACCAGTGTACATGGTTGGGTCTCATAACTATCTCTATCCCTAAAATGTCCCCAGAAGTTTTTAATGGAATAAATGTTTTTTGAAGTCAAATTACTGCTAAGGAAATTTAGAGAACCATAACATATTTTTTGGGCTCCGGTAGAACCAGCAGAAAGGGACGTTCCCACAAGGCATGTTCTAGTCATGCGTCCCTACAATATGTTAAAGACACGTATGTGTGAGTCTGGGAGTGTTTGCAAAATAAGAACCAACCTTGATGTTTAGGCTGAAAGTTACGTAAATGGATAGGGCTGTAGCTTGGGGTCAGATTAGGTAAATTATTCATAAATAATAACACATCTTTACAACCGTCTTAGAAATGAACTGGGGTCATATTTAAGCAAAAAAGGCATGAAATCGTGCTAATCATACGCTTTTGACGTCTCCTGTTATATCATGGTATTATATTATAGTATAATAAGCGTTTTTGTGAGATTGAGTTGGCTTTTGCCACAGTTCCCCGGTCGACAGTGATCCAGCAGAATTGGGCTATTTCAAAAATAGGTTGCAGGTGATTTCCCTAATTTGGGAAATCTCCACACTCAACACAACCTGGAGAAGCACGGCAGAGATAGAATATGTAAATAGCTTAATGCAGACAAAAAAAATAATTTATGGTAATGGTCTCTATATAGCGCTTTTCCACCTTTGAAGGCACTCACAGATCCACTTACCCAGTGTAAGCAGACACCGAGGCAATGTGAGTTAAGTGTCTTGCCCAAGGACACAACAACAGTCCACTCCTGTCGTCCCACTGTGGAACCTGGTGTTCTAACAGTCTCCCATCCAGTTACTAACCAGGCCCTAACTTGCTTAGCTTCTGAGATCTGACGGGATTATGGCCAGGCTTTGACAAGCAGGTATGGCCACACTATAGATTTAATGAAATTAACATTAACGTTAAAATTTGCATAAATTTCATTTATTTGGCGTTTTCTGGTAACACATTGGGCTAGTTTTTGGGTTTTTTTTTGACCTGGCAACACTGACTATAGGAAGAGGTGGGCTAAAATTATTATTTTTATTATAATATAACTTATTTGCACAACACAATACAGCATATACTAATTTAAATGCATTATCCAGCAAAATAAAAGTTGAATTATTGTGATTAATGGTGTTTACATGGATAATATTTACAAGGAAAGTGTTTTACTGATAACAAATATATGTCTTTGCTCCAGAATGCTGTGTTTGTGTGAGTTTTGGAGTCTGTAAAATCTAGGTGCAATTATCCAAACATGCCTTTGATTAATTACACGCTTGACTAGCTCCGATCAGTTTATCTGTGCAGTCTATCTATTTATATTGAGCTCTGCTGTAAACAATGAAATGAAATCAGGCTCTTGGAGGCAGAGAGCGGGAGAATACATAAGTGAATGTCAGCAGAGCCATTAGCGCACACCTGAATGTCACAGAGAAGCTGAGCCGACTGTTAAAACTGTTTTTATTGACAACATCCTGGACATGACGTTTGTAATGGAAGAGCAGAGATTCAATCAGGCTAAGCAGAGCCAGCTGAAGGTCGCCATCTTGACTCTCGGAAGCAGAAACACACTCTAAAAATAAGGGTTGTTTGAAATAAGCAGCATGTCTTGATATCATATTATTTATTTGAAAGTGTGTCTGATAGTTTAGACTCCATTTTTAAGAAAGAATGAAAGTCAATGAAGAAGTATTTAGTCTAGGGTTAGTTAGGGTTACCTGCATTGGGGACCCGTGAGTAAACACTCGGATCGGGCGATTAGGGATGCCTCGGGTGGGAACGAGCAGTCAGGTCAGGTTTATGCACGCTGCTGTTCCACCAGAGAAATGCAACACTGATGCCTGCAAGGTGCAGCCATTTGCGGTCGAGCGGCGCGTTAAAAAAGGTGCAGACCCAGAGACTGCAGTCTCATGCACCACACTCTCGCTGCAGACAGGGCTTCAAGTCACAAAAATAACAGCACAGACAGTGTTTTTTCTGTCTGATTACTAGAGGATTATGGTTCTCTTGACCATGATTGTTTGAAAGACAAGCACTGATGGTTATTCAGATTCACTTAGGTCTAAATATGTTACAAAAACCGTTTGGCGTGCGTGTCAGCTGTGAGCCCTCGCACCAACAGCAGCCACAGCATGGGCGATAACTTTCCCAGAGGAATGAACAGTCACGGAAGCTTCTGGATTGAGCGGGAATGGTAATGAAACTTGTCCCATACAGGTCTCTTATTTAGTCTACATTTTCTTGTGTAAAAGAAATTCATAATTATGAACAGGCAAACAAACTCTGATGCCCCAAAATATCCAACCATCACAGAAACTAACAAAGACATGTAACAAGGTAAAGATGTTACATAGTTCTGCTTTAAGATGCTTAAAAAAGGTACACAAACATCTTTAAATTGATCCATTCGCTTGCTGGAGGCCTAATTTGAACACATTGACTTGTCCATGTACAGTGCTGCAGCCGGAGCAGATCCTCCCTGTTTGAAGCTCACACAGATGAAATGATAAACATCCACACACAAGGTCAGACACATCCACAGCTCAGTCTCTCTCATTACGACTCGGCTCTGAAACACTGACATTTGCTGCGTCTCTTCTCTAATAAAAAGACAAAACCTCATCTGCCCTCCACACAAACGGGGTCTAAAATTAAAAAGTGCTGCCTCATTTTGTGCTAAATTATGGCTGATTCTGCAGAAATGATCTTAAGCAACCAGGAAGAACAACAGGCACATGTGTTTGTTGTGTGAAATGGAAACTCATGTCAAATGGAACAATAAAATGTGTATCTCTTCTACGACATGTAGCCTAGAAATATCTCTTTTGGAGTGTTTATTTTATGGCATCTCTATTTGCAAAAAGCATCAAGAACACTATTTTCTTAGCGTCTTTCGGAGCCACGTGGAGACGTTTTCTATTTGGTTTATCGACTAAGTTTAGGTCTAAAGTTATAAACTGGATAAGAGTTATGGCTTAGGTCTGGGGCTTGGAGTTGGTTAAGCTTATGAATAGGATTTTATTATTAATTTTATTATTTTGCATGTCACAGAAATTACATGCAAAAAGAGAGAAATTGTCTGGTAGGCTATACATATGCATTTTGGTGAGATGAATGGTCATGAACACCTCATCCTTCTCTCTCTGGGAGGAGGTATAGAGCGCTCAGGTGCAGAAGAGTCCGTTTAGAAGCCTGATCCCCTCAGCCATTACTTTTTTAAACGGAAGGCCTGTTGAATGCACTTAATTGTCAACTTGTGTCAATTGTTGTTTTTCTTCTGTCTGTTTATGTCAAACGGTCTCTGCAGTTGTGGAAAAGAATTCCCCCTTGGGGACAATAAGTCTAAAAGTCTAAAGATCAGATTGCAAATGGCCAATTATTCAAGCAGATTTTTTAAGTCAAAGCTCCAAAGCTCATTTTCTGTCAGAAACAGAAACCAGACTTTGGAAGAAAAACATTTCTTAAATGACAGAGATCAGAAGATAGTGTTCCAGAAATATTTGCCTACCAAAAACAAATTTTATTTTGTTTTTGAAAATGCTTAATAAAACTGAATAGAAAATTTGGAACAATCAATTTGAGAGGTAAAAAAAAAAAGTAATTTGTTCCCCAAACCCACTTGAAACAGAGACTTGTTTAAAGGAATTATGCTTTATTATTATTATTATTATTTTTTTTACAATAAATTAACTTAAAATCATTTCCTTCCAGCACAAGTATCTTGTTAATGTATCTATTTAGGTGTAAATCAATTCAACACTGTTTAGTCTACATCTAATATTGTCTTGTTTGTTGACTAAAGTGCACCGTTTGTCTTTTGTTGTTGTTGTTAGCTTTGTGGCTAACTGCTTTTAGCATACAGACAGAGCTTTCTCAAAACTGCTGTAAAAAAAAGCTTAAAACACATTGTGGTTAGCAACTTAGAAGCTCAGAATGCATTAGGTGAGTGAGCAAACACATAAGCTGATGAAAAAAGTTTAAACTGTATTATTTCTTCTTAACATTTGAAGGAAGTATAGCCTAAAATTTGCATAGTAGCGTTATTAAGACATAAGTTGAACTGGAGCAACAGAAAGTCGGCCATTTTGGATTGAAGTGCTATGACTTCAATCCATCCTTTAAAATTTAGTCAGAATGGCTGCATGGTCTTAAGAAAAAAAAGTGGATGTCATTGAAAAGTAACAATTTGGACAAATTGGATTTTGAAAATGAATCTTTGAGTTTTAAAAGCATAGAAGTCTGCAGCGTATATAAGGTATATGTTTGTAGATGTCCAGCAGGTTCAATGTAATAGTATAGAATCTGAATGAATAAACACAGCCGCTGATTAGCTGTATTAGTGACCATTTATATTCCAGTCTCAATTCAAATGCAATAAATCTTTCAGCCCAAGTGTAAAACATAAAAAAGAGAAAGAAAAAAAAATGTCAAGGACGTTAGAGCCATCCATCTTGTGAGAAATCTTGGAGCTAATCAAAAGACAGAAGCGAGAGGGTAAGAGAGAGAGAGACAGAGGAGAGAGAGAGAGAGAGAGAGAGAGGAGAGAGAAAGAAAGAGATGGAGAGAGAGAGAATAGAGAGGGAGAGAGAGAAAAGAGAGAGAGAAGAAATATAGAGGAAGAGAGAGAGGGAGAGAGAGAGAGAGAGAAGAGAGAATACAGAGGGAGAGAGAGAAGAGAGAGGGAGAGAGAGTAAGAGGGGGAGAGAGAGAGCGAGAAAGAGAGGAGAACAAGAGATAGGAAGGGGGAGGAGAGGGATTGAGAGAGAGATAAAGAGAGAGAGAGAGAAGAATGAATCAGAGAGAGAGAGGAGAAAGAATCAGAAAAAGAGGGAGAAAGAAAGAGAGAGGAAGAGAGAGAAAGAGAAAGGGAGCAAGATAAAGAGACGAGAAGAAGAAGGGAGCACGGAAAAAAGTAATTGCGAGAGAGAGAAAGAGGAGGATAGAAAGAAAAGAGAGAGAGAAACCAAAAGGAGAGAGGAAGAGAGAGAGTGAGGGAGAGAGAAAGAGAGAGAGAGAGAGAGAGGTGTAGTTAGAGTGAGATGTTCCCGAGCTGCTGCTGGCACATCATTAAAGCAGGACATGGAGAGAGCCACATAAAGATGAGGAACAGGAAAAGACACCGAGGAGGAAGAGGAGGAGGTGACCTTTAATGGGGAGAGAGAGAGAGTAACAGAATAGATGTGGGAGAGAAAGAGAGAGAGAGGGGGGGGGGGTGGAGGGAGAAAAGGTGGAAAGAAAAGGAGGAGCAGAAGGAGATGAAATTAATCTTTTAGTCGATTAATTGGTCAATGGAGTTTTTTATTGTATTAGTAGGTTGACTATATATTATTTGTGTAGATTATAAGGACTTTTACAGGCCAGTGACAAAAAGGAGATGAAGATTTGAGGAAAAAAAAAGAGGTGGTGATGTTGTTGTCAGAAGAATATAAACTCCACAAAAACACTTGTTCTCCTATTTAACATGAGCTGAACTAAAACATGTACAACAAAGACCAATTTCTCTCAAAACTTTTCACAAATGTGTCTATTTCTATGTTAGTAAGCACTTCTCCTTTGCTAAGATAATCCATCCCACAGATTCACAGAACTGTAGGAGTCATTGTGACAGCCTTTAAAGCGAACCCTGGCTACAATCACATGTTCACCTTAAAACACTTATAATATCATCACTTATATAAATTCAGAACAAAAACCTTGAAAGTATTTGTAGTTTTATCAAAATCATGTTTTAAAGAAATCACATGGCTGCCATTTTGTCTTGGCTGTGACGTCAAATGGTTGTCTGTCTGCCCTCTGGTGGTTGTCAAGGTAACAGGTAACTAAGCAACATGAATTCAACAGTTAAAACCTTTCAGTTTGAGCTGGAGTTTGGCCAAATACAAAACGATTATGTGGAATTTTGTAAAACTGAAGATAATCAAGAGGAAGAGACAAGAACTGGACACTGTCAGAGGTGTTTTTGTTTCAACTGTTCACCGATCGAACCACAGGAGTATCCATGGCAACAACCAAAAGCAACCATTTGACATCATCAACCCAGAATGCACAATATGGCGACACCCAGTAGCTCAAAACAATGCAGATTTTATAAACATAGTAAGCAGTTTTATATTTGTTTGTAGTTTATTTGAACAAACATGAGATGTACTTGCATTTTAGCCATATTTGTCGTTATAGTCAGGGTTCACTTTAAGTGCACCTCGACCTCATGGGGGCAGTATTAGGAGTGGAGATTTCAGGTGGAGCAGGAAATTGGCAGCAGGTGTTTGAAGGTGCAGAGGAGCATGGTTTTTGACCATGTTCATTGGTCTATTGTGGCAAAGGTGAGCACCGTAAAGGTATTTTTATCTACTTCACTGGGCTCTATTTTTGTTTTTGGAAGACGTGCTAAAAACGTCTGTACACCTTCAGCCAGTAGAACAGGCCTATTCAACTTAAGGCCCCGGAACCAATTATATTTGACCCTCAATCCATCCTTCAAACATCAGAAAATATTTTTGTTCTAATTCGCTGGTTTAATTTTGTGTTAGTGCTAGCTTAGACCTGGTTTGTTCTTGCCTGACCAGTCCTTAATTTACTCGTCCAATGTTAGGACGATCCAATAAAGCACGGCGATTCTGACACGTGACACTAAAAGTCGGAAGTTGCTTGCAAGCCTCATTTCAAAACATTCAAGAAGGCGAACATAGCTGATTCGGCTCTTGCTTCGATTTTGAACAATGAACGTATCAATTCCTTGAAACCTGAGCAGCAAACCGTGTTGAGGGGCTTCAGACTGAAAAAATCCTCGCGCTACATGTTTACGAAAGCATCGTGACGCTGTTTTGGTGGAATTTCCGGGTTTTCTGTGATTGGTTGACTGAGCGCTCGGAAAGGCCGCCCACGAAATTGAACCTCGGCGCTCCGCTCCCAGACACTCACGGTTTCTAAAGTGTCTGTCAAAGCGTGTAGGGACTGGCTGGTCAGGCAAGGTTTGTTCCTGGTTTAGACATTTGATTCTGGCTTAGTCTTTGTCCAGAGGTGGTTATATGTGATGGGAATTTTGTGGAATAATTCAGGTATTATTTTGTATTCTCCCTCAAAAAATAAAATACAAATGCTTATTTTAAAATGTTAAAGCAGATCTGACCTCATTTCGTGGTACTGCATCGTGCATCTCTGGCCCAGAGACCATGACCAACCAAAAATCTGTCCCTTAGGAAAATATAGTTCAATAGCTCTGCTCTACAACATGTGGCAGATTAAGAGACTGATTAGACAGCATATAGGTAGTTTATTTGTTTATAAACACAGGAGATGTACCTGCAACAGTTTAGCAGAAAAAGTTAGTTTATTATCGAGTGAAAACAAAAGTTATGCTGCTAAATTAACATTTGTGAATGAAATTAGTCTTTACGACTCATACATGTTACATTTAGGTGAGAGAAAAAGCACGGACAAAAACACTGTCTCAAGCTTCAGGAGGAAGAAGACCGGTTCAGACCTGATCAAAACAGCTAGCTCTTATCCTTTGTTGTTTTTATATATTTTGTTGTTTTCCCTGTCAACTAGATGGACAGTGTATCATTCTGCAGGCGACATGCGCAGTAGAGCAATAATCCCTCTAGTGTAGCTTAGGCTGGCCACAAAAAAAGGACACTGAGAAGTCCAGTTTTAGTGCAGCACAATCATGTTGTAACTTTTGTCATGTCAGGGCTGTTGTCCTGCAATGTTCAAGTAAAAATAATACATCATGTCTGCAGTCACAAGATCAAGTCTAAAAAACTAAAACGTTTAACTGACTTAACTGCATTTGTGTAACTTTATTTTTTAAACGCATAATTTTTACTGAAAGTTCTATTTGTAATTAAATAAAGTAGTTTTTTTATGAATCCCAGGAAGAATATTGACAGCTTTACTGTGCTAATGAGCAACTGATCTCGATAGATACAAATTTAGACAAAATTACACACGATGAAAAGAATGTTGACATGTTTTCTCCTTTGGCCAAAAATGTGTTTATCCTCCTTGTCAAAAAACAGTTCTTTGACGACAGTTAAAGCATTAAACAACTCAATGAAGGCAGCAATAGTTTCTCTCGTCTCGTAGAAATTGTCCCGGACACGTAAATGTGATGCTAACTTTGGTGAAATATGTCCACAACGTGAGAGCAGAGCAGGATCATTCATGGAGAACAAGCTGTGTGAAGCGTGAAGACGACAGAGAGCGGGACACGTGGAGAAGGACCTGCGAGTGAAGGCAGGAGAAAAGCTTATTGATTTGACAGAGTTTATCAGTATCACGGCGAAGAGCACAGAAGCACGGAACAACAGAAGAGCGGCTGGGATTAGACACCAGAGACACACACGGACGACACGGACACAGACATGATACACACCAGTGACACAGAAACACAAACACCTTTACTTCTAAGGATTTGTACGTCTGAGGAGCCTTGGAACAAAATCATAGGTCTGCATTTTCAGCATGAGCACAGCGATAAGCACAAATAATATCCATTCATTTGGGCAGTAAGGATTATCTTAGTGGTCGACTAGAATTAAGCATTAAAATGTATTAAATAAATAAATAAATAAATAAATAAATACATAAATAAATAAATAAATAAATATTTATTCCTTCATTTCCATTGCTTGTTTCTGTTAAGAGCAGTGAGTGACTGGAGCCTATCCCAGTGACTTTGGGCCGAAGAAACGGCATGATCCAAACTGTCTAAAGTTTTCTAAAAGAGCTTCTGTGCTGTTGCCTGTGAATGCTGCGATGTGATACGGTCCCTAAACGGTGAGTTTGAGAGAAAAGCACAGTACAGAGCATGTTCATAGGACCGCACACTGTAAAAAAAAAAAAAAAAGCAAAATTGCACACAAAAAAATCCACGAAACAGCGAAGCCGCCAAAAGTGAACCGCGATAGAGCGAGGGACCACTCTAGGCTAATTTTTTCATAAATCAATCCTATAGACGAACTTAATTTTAAACCTTAAAAATCAAAGCACAAGTCCCATCTGCCCTTAATCTTGGTTTTAATTAATACATAAAAAATAGAGAAAAAACAAACAAACAAATCTTGACGATTCGTAACCTTTCAAAGAGTCGCAAGTCCCATCACTAATGAAAAGCAATTCTCAATCTTGTTCATATCTAAATATTCTAATTTTTCATCATATTTACATTTTTTATGTAAATATGATGTATATTTACGTAAAAAAGATGTGAAAACGTGTTCTAACATCTTTGACATTTCGCTGTATATCTACGTTTTCTTCTGAGATTGTGCTGATTATTTAACATAGGTCAATACAAACAAATTTTTACTCAAATAGATAATTTGACAAATGATGTGCTGCAGAAAACTATATTAATGTACATTTTGTCTTTCTAGTATAGTCTCTTTATAATAGTTAGATAGATTCCTAATAGATCACAGTGACTGAATTTAAGGTTAAGGTTAAGGTTAAGGTATACTTTATTGTCCCCGTAGGGAAATTTGTCCTCTGCATTTGACCCATCCTTCAATGCCTCTGGGGCATCTCCTCAGGAGCAGTGATCGCTGCAGTGCAGCGCTCGGGGACCCATCTCCAGATGTTTTTGCTAGGCTTGGTCAGGACTACCGTAGCTGGAGGATATTACCCTAACGTGCATGTTATTGGTTGGTGGGGGAAACCGGAGTGCCCGGAGGAAACCCACCCAGACACGGGGAGGAACATGCAAACTCCACACAGAAAGGCCAGGCCCGTGCGGGAATCGAACCCGCGACCTTCTTGCTGTGAGGCAAGAGCGCTAACCGCTCAGCCACCGTGCCGCCTTGTGTTTCTTGTGTTTGTAAATATTGCATACCCAGAACAGTTTTTATATCAGATGTAAAGAAGCCTCTGTAATCAGAATCTTTCCACACATTATCATTCATTTTCCTTAAACTTGTCCCTCCTGGTTTAAGCGCAGCCCACTGGAGTCAATAACAAAGCCAGGCGTTGGTATTGATCAGTTAGTTTCCAATGCAGCGATACATAATTCATCAGTGCGTCGGCCGTGCGCATGTGTGTTAAAAGGCCAGATCATCCGTCAACGTCAGCACTGTTTTCACACTTTATAGGAAAAACCCGGCTTTTTCTACAGTTAATAATGTGCTTATAAAGAACTGCGGCTACAACGGGTAACTCTGCAGCTCAGAAAGGTTGAAAACACACACGAGAAGTGGATTTACAAACATAGTAGAGCTGTGCAATTGTGCGAACTTCAACCTTGATTATAGCTGGAGCAGACTAAAAAAACGGTTGATAAGTGTGTTTATATTTCTTCTTTTCACTCTCTGAATTTAATGGGCACAAACTCTTTGCACTCAATCTAAGTAAATAACTGAGTAACTGTGATTTCAGTTAGAGATGCACCAATACGACATTTTCAGAACCAATCTCATTAGACCGATACCTGATACTGCAAAAGGCACCGATATCTTTACACAATATTAAATAATCTGAATTTTTATTTTCACGATGATGATTTTGTGTAGCACATTTTCACAGATGTCCTACACACAACAATCTTCCGTCCACTCTTAGCAGTCCTGGGGCAACTCAGCAAAAGCGCCTAAACAAATGGTGCCTCAACCTCCGACCACCAAGCGTTCCCTAACCTGCATGTTATTAACCTGACCAGTCAGATGGATTCTCTTGCGATATTTGTGAATTCACAACCTATAGAGAAATCTATATATTGTTCCCTTCGCCTGATTGGTTTGGAGTACGAACCAAGTGTTAGTGGTCCAATCACATCGCAGCAGGAAGGTGGGGTTGGAGGGAGCTGTTAGTAAAGACGGCAGCAAGTAGTGCCTGAATCAAAACCAAGATGGCAGCTCTTGCCTATGTACGCAATTCTGCTGCTATTGATTTTGGATACGCCATTACGGCAATCAGGTCAAAGTATTTTCATTAAACGTCCCGAGTGAGAGTCGAACTGTTGCTGTGAGAGTGCTATCCACTCTGCCACAGTGCCGCCTGTAATCCTGCATCATAATCAAGCTGCCCTGAAACATAGGTCACATAAAATGGAGTATTTATGGTGGAAAAAGAAAGGGAATGTAAATAATGATTTTGCGAATTGATGAATCTCATAAAAGTATTTTACAACGAGTCAAAGGGCTCTCACCACAGAAACTGAGTTGGAGCTCCATCTACTGGCTGCAAATAAATTACACGGAGAAAACAATCAAACCGATATTACTATTGCCAAAAAAATGTTTCAAAACGAGTCTGGATGACTTGGAAAACAGTACAGAAAATCAGAGATCTGACATCACACATCTAGAAATTTCAGAACTGATTTTTCTGAGACTTGGAGGGTAAAGAATAGTATTTCACTGTCATTTCTATATTATATCCGTAAACAAGAATTATTTTGATGACATGCCCCATCTTTGTGGTCTTGTGTGAGTCAAGTTTGGGTCAAACATTTGGGTTTATCTGCTTTGTCCTTTCAGCTGATAAATCAATGCAAAAGCTTATGTGTATGAGGTCAACTCCAATCCCAGAAAAAGAACATTTAGTTATGTAACACTGGGTCATCTCTAAAAGGAATGATAAACAGCCACATGACAACATCACAAAAGAATATTGACGTTTCCAACACACAATAACTCAAACAGAAAATTGCTTGTCCTAATTCTCAGAGCACAAAGCGATTATAACCACCAGTAAAAACGCACCGTGACTGGCACTTATATTTTGGCCTGTGAAAACCTGGCCTCCGAAGACACAGAAGTCGTTGCGCTCACACTGTTCTTACACTGCAGAGAGCCACTTGTTTGGAGTGTGCTTACGGCTGAATGCAGACTCTATTCATGCAGACTCACACAAAGGCGGCTTTCTGTCCACTCACCATGAAAAGAAATTATCAAAGAAGGTTAGTATGAAAGTAGAATTAATAACTTTTTTCAGAGCAGTCACGTGGTTTGCTCACTTACCTAATGCTTTTTGAGCCTCATATTAATGCATAATACATACGGCAACATTATATTTGGATGTGTGGCTTAGTGATGATGTCCCGATACACTTTTTAGTTTGTGATTACTGATAAATGATCCGATATGCCTTCAAGGAGGCCATCAAAAGACAAAAACACGCCCAACAGACTGTAGATCGGGATGAGGGGGCATATCTACTTTCTCACACCTGGGATACAGTTCTGAAGACTTATGACCTACTGTACACTGAAGGCTACAGTGTGCAGTTGCAACAGTCAAGGTACGGGTAAGAAGCTAGCACACAATTTGACCCATGTTTGGATTTTACTTTGAAGGTTTCGTAAAGACATTGTACAGGTAAAACAAATGCAATCTGTGTGGTTAATAATACAAATGTTTTAGCTGCTTTAGAGGCTCCACAGTGAGCTTTTCCATCTGTTTTTAAGTTGCTCTGGATGTTAGCAATAGCATTAGCAGCATTTGTAGCATTAGCTACATGCAGAAGAACCGCAAAGAGAGGATAATGATTCCTTGTATCGGCCTGATCTTTTTACTGATTCCAATAATAAACGAAACTGAAAAATATGTGAAAATTAGTGGCATGACTGATACCGATATCAGATTGTGGGCATCACTACTTTTAAGACATTTCTTGGTGAAATAAGAATATTTTAATCACAGCTAATTCAACTTGAGTCACAACTGAGTCTAGGACATAGTCTAGAAATTGAAGCCTAACTTTTTTTTTTTTCATAACAAAACATGGTTCTCCCATATTCCAAAAACAGGAATATGGGAATATTTCCAGGACCCTTGCAGGACATTCCCAAATAAGATTTTAGGTAATCACAACATTTACATTAGCATTTTTTTTTCTTTGTTTGGAAAAGTCTTTGGCAGCCTATTAAATAACAGCCAGAAAGGTCCATATAGCCATATAAGGTGAACACCAAAAAGTGTGTGTGGTGGGTTATCTGGGGGCCCTCCTTCAGAAAAAATTGACCCTCCTTCTGATTAATTCTAGCAGTACAACATATTGGTGGAACAATTACACCAGTTCTTTGTTCCAATGAAGAAATGTATCCAAACCAAACTTTGCATAGATCTTCTTTATTTCTCATCTTATATTGGAAATGGTAGTTAAAATATAGTTTGCAGATTATTTTATCGTCCATGACATTTGGCCATTTTTCTCATTTCCCATGTGTTTTCCATGATTGAAAAAATCACTTAGTATTTTTTAGCTTTTTCATGTTTTCCAGGATGCGTGGAAACCCTGTAAAATCAATTTTCTTCTAGCACAGGTATCTTACCAATGTATTTATTCAGGTGGAAATTAATTTGCAGTGTTTTCCTGCGTCTAATAATGTCTTGTTTGCTCACCAAAACCCACAAAGTTCATTTGTTGTTGCTGTTGTTCCCATTGCGGCCAATTGCTGTTTGCAAACTGGCATGTTTCAGCTGCAAAAAAAAATCTTAAAACACATCGTGAGGAACAGTTGAAGGCTCAGAATGCTTTAGGTAAGTGAGCAAAACATGTAGACTGATGTAAGAAGCTTAAAATTAATTGTTTAATTTTGTTTACATGTTTGAGGAAGCAAAAATTAGGTATAGTAGATGCGAAAATATGGAAATTGTGTAGTGTATTTAAACCTGACTCCATTTTGTTCATTTAATAAAAACAATATATCAAATTGAAGTCAAAATAACTGCTTCATTAAGCGTCCATTTCAAAAGAATCCATCCATAAGCCTGTCTGAAAAGCTCATGTCTGTCCAGAACAAACAGGTGTCTTCTCTTATATAAAACCATTTCACAGGAGAACCGTTCATTCCCCGCTCTCTCCGAAGACGAAGCTGACCACGCCGCAATGATTCATGGACATTGGTTAATCTTATCAGGGACCGGCCCGGACACAGCAGTAATAAAGTGAAAATTGTCTAGTGGTTCAAGTACCCAATCACAACCATGGGGAAAGTAAAGGCAGATCTATATCCGCACAGCTCCGAACACGCTAACACGCCCGCTCCTGTCAAAACAAGCCGGAATGTCAACCGGATAATTAATAACATGATGGACAAACACAGCACAAGAATGGCTAATTAGTTGCTAGCAATGACGTCTTTGTAATTTCATAATGTCTGAATCTATATGGGTCTGCGGAGAAATGCAATGCCGAGGGGTTCGAACTTAATGGGCCCATATTATGAATTATGTGGGCTGTAAAGGTGCACTGTGTAACATTTCGAGTGAGGGATTTGTGGTGTTATTACTTGGTCTGGAGTGGTTCACCGTAGCCACAATAGCAAACGCTGAGGTTTTATTTGTACATGCACAAAAGACTACTGAATGAAATGAGAATAAGTAAAAAATAAATAAATAAATAGGCCATGGAAGAAACAACTTTAACCCAATATTGAAATTTCATGTGTAAATAACGTCTCTTCAAAAAGCTAATGCTAATGCTGGCACAGTTTTAATGAGGACGATTTCACAGCAAGTATTGTCCATCAATCACTCACTGAACAATATGTTTATATAGTAATTATTAGGACCTACATTGGCATAAATGTTGTATTTATTTCATTTATAGATAAACATACATTATTACAGTGTGTGAGCGCGGGAGTGTAATACGGTTTACATGTCTGTCATTCATAATTTAAAGAAAATTTTGAAACAACGGAATGAAAACAAAAATACAATCTATCATTTCGAATTGAGAAAACAAACTGACCCATGACCCAATGTGCAAATATCTCCAACATTGCTAACAGCTGCAAGCTAAATGCTAACGTGACGCTAGTGCCACCAGTCGATTTTCACATCCACAAAACAGTCTGTTTACTTTTCTGAGATAACGCCACATCAACAACATCTATTAAGACTGTGACTTCATATGAAATAGTTGTAATTCACAAGAAAATGTATGATGAGAGCCAACATGTTGTGTTTTTCCAGTGACTCAGCAGACATTACCCCCGCGGCGAGCTGTCACTCACCCAAATATGACGCATTGTCTACTTTATCTATGGTTACTTTAAATCCCATAATGTAGAATACGGCAAACAAAATGTTAATGTTTGAAGCATATAGGCGTCGATTTAAAGGTCCTATACTGGATTATTGTTTAGTTTTCAACTTTCTACATCAGTCCACATGTTTTGCTCACTTACCTAATGCCTTTGGAGCCTCCAAATTGGCTCTGTGCACAGAAGTCAGTTGGCTTATTTATTTTCAAAAATGCTAACTTCCTGTTGGCAGGTTCATTTTTTGTTTAGTTCATTTCTATGGGGTTTCTCTACATCATTCTAAAATGAAAAAATACTTTAAGATCGAGCAGTGAACATCGAGTTGTTGGTGGTTTTCTCTGAAAACATTTTAAATACTTCAAATGAGGAGAATATTTCACCAAAGGACCAAACAACAACAGAAGAAAGTGGAGCATTATTAGATGTAGATTTTCACCTGAATAGCAATATTGACAAGATATTTGTGCTGGGGAATATTGATTTAAAATTTTAAAATTACTTATCATTCTGGTGTCCCTTTGAAGGGACGTCCCACTTTTTCTTTAAAAATTCCACTTTGTTCAGTATCTGAAAAATGCATACTATGAAGAACCTGGAAAGGTTAAATATAAAAATCCCATTGTATCCTTTTTATTTAGAGCAAAATCAACCATTCTGGGATGATTCAGACTGAGATTTCTACTGTAAACCTCCAAAAAAAAAAAAAGACACCAAAATTAAAAAAAAAAAATGTATAGGACTTTTGAATTGGCTCCGCTTACATTTTTTTTGAGTAATTTTAGGTTACTAAAATTAATTTTTACTTCAATTACCTTCAGTTTTTGCAGTGGAATGGTCAAAACCCAAAATATGCCAAATCTAGTGTCATTTATGTCTCTGTCAACACCAGCTATACCATTCCTGTATCTACCAAAAAAAAAATGTATTTGGAATTTAGATTTTGTTTTTCTTTTGCTTGGAGAAAGTTCTCACTTCTGATGAGAGCCTGTTGGACATCAGAAGCAAAAACTACAGGGTTACAGCTTTAAAAAGACCCCAGCCAATTGCCTGTGCTCCAAAGGGGAATTTTTACCGATTTTAGTCAAGCGTGTCAGGAAAAAAGGCCGAGATGAGATGAGGTTAAGTTGTTTTATTGTAAATCAAAATAAAGTATTGTCACTTTAGTTATTTTTGGTGCACATGTACGATAAACTCTTGAGCAAAAGTTTGCCTGAGTGCCCAGAAACTGTAGTGGATGCTTAAGCCCCGTGACACCAATAGGATCGGCAGCTATCTTTTAGAGAGTTAAAAAAAAAGCTTTGACAAGTTTATTTACGAGCCCTTTTGATCCACAAACAACAGTGACTCAAAGTTACGCAGTGCGGCTTTAAACTTAATTAAGCCGTATATTTCCTGCTGGAGTGTGAGGTCCTTAGGCTGAGCACAGGTGAAAGAGATCATTCAGACTAATGACAGAAAAGTACTTATCCTATCAGCGTGAGTCATCGTCTTAAAGAGAGGCTGTAAAGCAGTCGGACTCACATAAAAAATGACTGGCCACTTCAATTAGTCGCTCGTAAAGTGTAATCTGAGGGACATCTATCCACCAGGCTCAGACACGGATCCAATTTTTCATTACATTTTACATTTAGGCTGAACCCAGAGAGGAATAAGCCACAAGGTCTCCGGTTCAATTCCACAGACTTCCTACTGTATTATATTGTTGGTGATGCACATGTGGGTGATATAAACTTTAATTACGTTCACTATGGATATTGAGACTAACTGCTTAGCTTCAGAGTAGAGGGCGTGACCCAAACCTCTTTCAGCAAAACCTGGAGTCACACAAAATATCCTGAACCCTAGATGTGTTTTATGAATTTTATAATATCTACAAATGTATTCTTTTTTTGGTGGACAAACTTTGGCCAAACACTAAGACTTAGAAGTAACTGTAAGTTTAAAAGAAACAAGAATACATATTTAAAAAGACATGGCTAACAGTGAATTACATGCTTTGTTTTGTTTCTTTGTCAACTTTGCATGTTCTCATCACAGAGATAAGCTCACCATTAAGTTTTCTCTATAATAATATATTTTAACGACATACCACTTTTCAAGACAGGTAGAGTATTCCAGAGGGTTTTTGTCCAGCCATGCTTTATACAAAATGGTCTTTTTTTTCCTGTCGAACTTTGTCAATAAAGATGATGTGCTCAGTGAACAGTATGGTGGATTAACGTTGACTTGTTGCTGGCAAAAACTCTGAAAGAGAGTTTACTGTATAAACAGGTTTCAATTATATGAATATTGCTCTTATAGATTTCAAACCTTAGTTTCCTTGAGTGGAGAAGTTCTTCACATACAGTATAATAGTGTTTTCTACTAAGTCTATTTCTATATGTCAGCTATTCATCTTCAAGGTACTGATAGTCTTCTCTCTGAACAAGACTTTGTTTCCATGGCAGTTTCAATTATGTTTCAAACAATCCTGATGATTACTTTTTTCTATAGTCGAGCGGCTCTGCCATTGTATGATTTCACTGTTTATAACGTTATATCAGAGTTCACTGACACCACAAGGTTAAAGGAGATCGTTAGTCTCTGTAGAAAGAAAACCATATAAGCTGTTTTTAAAAGTAAAGTTTGATTAATCTTAGCCAGACTCCGCTCAGTTTCAGGTGAAAAAGAACTGCAGACGGTTCCCAAATACAAAGAAGTACATTCGGCCAATCGGCGAGCAGAGATGTGGCCAGAACTGGAGATTTACCGATATGGGTTTTTCTTTGGCTGTTTCTGATACCGATATTTCAAACTTTTGTCAGTCGATGCCGATATCAATGGCCGATTTTCAAGGCCGACTTCTGAGGACAATTTTCTTATTTTAGTTTTAAAAGATTAGCTAAGATTAAAAAAAACTGTAACCAAAGAACCTTCAACCTAAACTATTATTCACTGTGGTACATGTGCATCTCTTTCAAAACTGCAGACTTAGGGAAGGAGAGAGATAAAAGAAGTCTTAACATTTAAAACTCAGCTGATCACTCCGAGAGTGGCTGCACCACAGAGAAAAAGCCCAAACAACTGCCTGATTAGACATCAGCCAAAATTTAAGCCGATAGCCGATCTCTAGCCTGAACTATCTCTTGCCAGAACCGACCCCAGTTAAGACAGCAGAACTATGTTATTCTTATTTGACCTTGTGTGAAATATTAACCTAGAATATAACCTTGTACTTTTATTTAGCACAGAAACGGCAACAATCGCTGTCACATTACTTCCTGGACAACATTGATGTATTCAAGCACAACGATTGGTTAAAGCAAAAAAAATGTTGTGTCTTTTTGTTTTTGCTAAGACATATAATAATGTTATTTTTGATCAATTAAGTCAGGAGTTTATAAAGATATATTTCAGTCATTCCTGGGTCAATTTTCATGAAACAAAAAGGAACAAAATGACAAAACTCACCTCAATAAGAATATAAAGACAATAAGTCTGCTGTTTACGTCCTCTGACTGAGAAATGACAGTGGAATCAAGTCTTTCTTAAACGCAGAAACATTACAAAACAGCTATGGAGGGACACATTAGGATAAAACCCAACACCTGCATTGAATTGAAGCACCAACACTGAACGATTCAAAGCTATTTTCAATCACATCTGCCTCAAAAAGCAAAAAAAAAAACCCAACATATTCAAACACACAGCAAAAGACCACGCTTAGCTTCTTACTGAACAAACTACAGAAATCAAAGCTTTCAGAAGAATCGATGTGAAGTTAGTTTTACACACGCAGTACTTTTCAAAGATTCATCGTCTGCTTTCAGCTCTTAAATATTCACCATCGGCCATGCGTTTGATGTGTTTTATGAATACATTATCTAAAACACTGTGTCAATCTTGTCTCACATTTTCAGATTAAATATTTATGCCTGGTAGAAACGGTGCGAGAACATAAACTGGAATTCAAAAACACGTCAATCACAAGACGACGTTCTTTCAGTTTTCTTTTAGGAAGGTAAATGCTGCTTAATACACTTGTTAAGCTTAGTTGCTATTAAATGTAAAAACTTGAGGTCTATCCAGTCTTACCTGAAGTAGATAAACGGACATATGCAGTTTCGGTTTTGCACAACTTGTGGATCTGTGAACCAGCCGCACCTGAAAGACAATTATTTATAATATGATCAGATAAAAAGTTATTAAACAAAATCCTACAGTCAAATTATGTACAGTGTAATCACTATCCTTGTCTGAAAATCTCAAACAAGCAAACATAAATAAATGACCAAAGTATGGACTCGAATCAGACTTGACTTAAAAAAAGAGGATTATGAGTGGTGTCTCGACTTGGACTTGCAGTTTTTCGACTTGAGACTAGATTAAGACTTGACAACTTGATGCTTCTTCTCCAAATTGATCGAGACCATGGCTGTTCAACTTTAGGCTTGAGTACCAAATAGGCCACCCAACCAAAAGATTAGCCTCTCTATCCATATCCCATACACTGGAAATCATAGTCTGTTTGCTTGTCCGAAAATCCGACCCTCAAAAACAGCCACAACCACATTGAATAAATCTGGATCCTGTACCACAATTGCTGCTGAACGTATCCTGGATAAGTTTCTCTTAACTGGGTAGACAAACTCAGACATGACAAGTCTGTACTATGAAACGGGTTCACAACTCACTCTGTTAACCTTGGGTTTTTACAATAAAGCCATGCGCATTAACAAAGCAAAGGGAGAGGTTAACACTAACTGACCATCAGTGTAACTGACCATGTGTGGAAATGTCAATCTTGATCATGAAATATACCTGTCTACAATCTAAGCTCAGCTCAGCAGAAGTGATTCGCCTGAACACCTGACGCCTCAACCTTTGACCATCACCAAGCGTCCACTCTAGCGCCCAGAAGAAACTACCCAGACACGTGGAGGAACATGCAAACTCCACACAGGAAGGCGCTGGCCAAGCGAGAGTCGACCCCGCATCCTTCTTGCTGGGGCCAGAGCGCTATCCACTCTGCCACCGTGCCGCCTGACTAAAGTTCGAGTACCAAATTAAAGCAAAAATGTGCAGACATCATGAAACATTTGACAGATCGCACAGCTTAGTCTGAATAACTCAGACAAGTGTCAAGTGCTTTTTGTCTGAGTCACAGTCAAATGTGCACAATAACAGTGCATGTCATTCAGTTTTTCTTGATTATAAAAGCCTTTTTAACCATCATACAGAATGATTAAACAATATGATTCGTCAGTCTTGTCACTGTTACATATAAGATCTCATCCCTCCTCTTTTAAAAACCGTGCACATCGCTTTGATATAAAAGAATACACAGTGGCTTTCCCATTTCCTCATTTCGCCTCATTTCACAAATGCCTAACTTCTCGTCTCTGATTTGCCAGTGTTTTTAACTTATTCGAGAACATAGCCTAGTTTGAGCAAAGTATGTATGTATTTGCCTCATGTTATCATAGAGATCTGCCTCGATAGAAAGGGATCAAGCTTCGCAGGACCGCCAGACCAGGTTTAACCCAGAACATACTTTGCCTAAATCAGTGGTGCCCAACCCATCGATCGCGATCAACTAGTCGATCTTTGAGGCAGTGGAAGTAGCTCCCAAAGCCCCGTCTGTTAATATGAACTTTAACTGCGATACAGGCATGAAACTACAAGCATGAACTACACGCGCAATCAACAAACGCTATATGTGCGAATTACAACCGCTAGTTTTATATGTGACAGCATAATTCTCCACTGTCGGAGCGCACAGCAGCCACACAGCACAAGCCAAAAACGTGGCTCCTGAACACACACGCTCATCAGAGAGATAGAGCAGAGGAGAGAAGAGCAGGAGGAGAGAAAGAGAGAGAAGAGCAGGAGGAGACAGGTAGTACCGCAGAATCCTATACCTGCTCACGCTGTGTTGTTGTCCAGTCTACACAGCAGCTTGCTGTTGTTGATGAGAGTCAAAAAGGAAAGCTGTCTTTCTCAAGCCCCTCCCCTCACTGTTACCATGGCAATCACCAATCACTCATAATACAGCAGTTTGAAGTGCTTCCAGTGAGGTGACTTAGCTTGAACTTTTTAATGACTTTTTGTTGTTGTTTTAGCCACAATAATTTATTTTCAAAATAAATGTGTTACCTTTTATCAGGTTTATAACTTACATTTTAATAAATGTTATTGAACTATTAAAAAAAATCTTAATCAGGACTAGTCTAAAAATCTATTTTTTCGATATTGCTAATAAATTAAATAATGTAAATCCAAAGGTAGAGCTGTTCTAGGGCTAAAAGTAGCTTGCGAGATGAAAAAGGTTGGGCACTCCTGCTCTAAATGCTTCGTAGTACAGACCCCAAAGCAAGATAAACATTAGCTAACATCGGAAGAGAAATAAATATTCAAAAGCAGACTATGTAATCTTGCATTACTGTAGAAATGGTCGCTGGTTCATGCTGATGCGACTCGAGGTTAGGCCTGATTTGGGCTGTAAATTGCGTCGCCATGGCGCCCTATATCAGAATGATTGAGAACTGATGGGAGCCATTTTCCCTTGTGCTCGCTGCATTGTCAAAAACATTACATCTGAGCGTGACACGGTTCAGGGAACACAAGATGACCTGAAAAGCACAAATCAACCAGTGTTTTTTATACCTTAGTAGCTTTTTTTTCTTACATTTCCAACCATTTTCCAGCTCAAAACTGACTGAAGCAAGTCAATTTCCTCCGTCAAACGTGATAACTGCCACTATTCCAGTCGAGTTCAGTCTGACTCTCTCAAATGCACGTTTAAAAAAAAGCTATTTACAACATGATAGACCCATGATCCTAATATAACCTCAGCGTTTGCTCTGTTTATTATCCTGCTGTGAATCCAGAGACGAAAAATGACGCCACTCCACGAACAAATCTTCAAAAATGTGTTTACAGCATCGGTAAAAATCTGACTCTCAAATTCAGTGAGTCTCGGGAGAGTTGGTGTCTTGTTGGCTGATTGTTTTGGCGAGCACGTGGCAGGATTGGGGGAATGCCTATGCTGCAGATGGGCTTCTAGAAAGAGAAAATAGCTAATCAAAGGAGCAGTGAAAGTGAGAGAGAGAGAGAAGAGACAATGTGTTGGAAGCACCTGTGTAATTTCCTGGACGGGCCGAGGCAGCAGTGTGGAGAAGAGACGAGTTTTATTATGCTTTTGTTTTGGAGAGCGATTCAGACGTGAACACAGGACGCTTGCCAACAAAAGTTAGGTCTTAAAAAGCAGATTTGTCCTGAGAGTCAGATGCTGCTTTGCATGATATGTTTCATAAAGAAGGGCTGAGAGATTGAGAATTGAGATTTAGTCATGTAGAATTGTCAATTATTTGGTTGACAGTTTTGAATACTTTATTGGCAAAAATGTTGTTTAGAGCACAGGTCAAACTGTGTTGTTGAAATATGTTATTATTGAAATGAAACATGTTGGATATCGGTTTTGTTTGCGTTGATAATAAAATATATATATATAAAAAATATTTTGTTTTGGGAAAAGCTGAAATAAATTTAACTCAAAAGTCGAGATCAATCAACATGAAGGATAAAATCGTGATTAGATTTGATCCCAGATTGCATATGACAAGTTTCTGCAATATTCCAAGTTTAACCAAAACTTGGTAGACGAAACACTTCTTGTCAATGTAAATGACAATCTTACATGAATCAAGAACGAGTTTGTGAAGAAAAGTTTGAAAAAAAAACAAAAAAAAAACAGGAAGTAGAGCAGAGTTCTAAACTGATGACATACAGGACAATGGACATAAACAATTTCCTCACAAAAAACTAATTAAAGCTACGGTCACAATGACCCGTACGAATAAAATGGTCGTACGAATCTTACAGGTCGTACGAAATCTGAGTTCGTACGTGGCTCGTGGAGTGGAAACTGTTTTCCTACAGTCTTCTTACGGCAGACTTTCTGCTCTCACCAACAACTTACGACATTCTTGGGGAAATGAAGCCGTACGGCATCCTTGCGTGTGCCCTAAAGCTTGCTTAATGCGTCTTTGCGGTAATCCTACATATATTGTGTATCGCACGGGAGCTGCGCGATGTCCCTGCGTCCAACTCAAGCCTTTATCAAGGCGTTTTTAGCTATTAAACCTTTCGTAAACCGTACCGGAATAGCAATAACCTAATTGCACACCAGCAAAACACAAATATGCTTATGAATAGCCATGTATTCTGTGTAGGCTTTGTCTGAAATCTGTTCTGATCATTTGTCTCTCTCACCCGAAACACAACAAACTCACAAAGTCAAACATCCGTAAAAACATCAAAACCGCTTTGTTTCTTACCTGAGTATTGCAGAGGAGACGCTAAAACTTCCAAAGCGAAGACAGATGCTGAAGACTAATCCACTGACATCATTGTGTTCATATAAAAAAGTCTGACGCACTTCCCAAACCATCAGCGAGCAGAAGTTGTCCAAATGTCTACGTCTGTTACAGCTGTTCTCCCCGTGGTTGTGTCCATCTCCAGGCGATTTGCGTTTCCCCGAGCGCTCCTGGTCCGGTCTGGCCGTGTTTCAAGCGATATTCCTGCACGCTCCGGGTCCGTTCCTCTCCGTGGGCTCCTGGTCCGGTCCGGCCGTGTTTCAAGCGATCTCATCCCTTCACGCTCCGGGTCTGGTCCCCGCGCTCTGAGTCCGGGCCCCCTGCGCGCTCCGTCCTGTCTCCGTGCGCCTTGTCCGGTCCCCTCCGTGCGCTCCTTGTCCGGTTCCCTCCGTGTGCTCCTTGTCCGGTCCCCTCCGTGCGCTCCTTGTCCGTTCCTTTCCGTGTTTAAAGCTAGCTGCGTTTCCGTCGCGTGCTCCAGGCCCGTGGGCTTTCATACAGATCCTCATACAGGCTAAACTGCGCCTCAAGAGATGCGGAGTCTCCAGAGCGCGTCTCTCTCCACTTTCACTCTCCCGCTCAGGCATATTACACAGGCTTTAGTCTCTGCGTTCGTAGACTGTTCGTAGAAAATCTTTAACAAGACCATCGACCTGTCTACGAACTTACGAACGAGCTGCGAGCGCTGTTTTTTCGTAACAACGCCTCAAGAATGACGTAAGAAATGAGAAAAAAATCGTTCGCAGAGAGGTCGTAGCCGGTCGTACGGGTCATTGTGACCGTAGCTTAAGATAAGCCAGTAAACTTAAATTTAACAAAATTAGTGGGTTCTGGTGTATTTTTATGTCATAAGCAAAGCAATTCTTTTGCATTAGAAGAGTTTTGGACCATTTTTATACATGCCTGCTATAGGGAACTCCCTAGCGTGATGTTATCATTTATGAACAGGAATTATATTTTAATCCTATAAAATAAGCCATTTTGTAGGATTAAAAAAAGAATTCCTGTTCATAAATTATGTGATTTAGAAAAATCTTCATTAATCATCTTAACTTTGTTTTAGTGAAATGAGTAATTCAACCCGTCTCTTTAAGCAGTGCAGTCTTAAAATGCTTACTTGTAATATCATTAAGGTTGTACAGAAAATATTCATGTTTTATTTAACCTTTATTTAACCAGGAATAGTTCTCTTTTTCTATGAAGTTCAAGGCCTTGTTGTCCACGCAAAGACAAAACAATGATCATTTTAAAAATGAATAGCATAAATATGGAGCTGTCTTAGGATTTTTATATTGCATATTATTGTTTCTTTTCTCTTCTTTTTTGTAGCCTGCACAGCACTTTGATTGTTGTTTTTAAGTTAAGAGGAGTTGACCAAACACAATGTACAACCTTGACATAAAGCTCAAAAAGGCAAGGACACAATCAATCCAACCTTAAACAGTTCGCAATTAATTTGGTGAGACGAGGCAAAAACAGTGTGAAAGGTGTAAGTGGGTTAATAGCCTTTTAATGTCTCTGCTCCCCTGGATAACTGAACGTATAGGCTGTTATTTTGGGCGCTCATTTTGTTTGCCGTTTTAAACACTGCCCTGGAAAAAGCCGTAAATCTCTGCAACACAAAATACAAAGCGACATTTGTGTTGACTCGCACTTGACCCGTCCTAAAAGCAGGAGGACCTCAAGCTAAAGCCGACTGAGAATTCACCAAAAAAAACTATTGTGAAAACATTTGGTGACATTTGGCGCGGAGATTGCGACGCTGGGACGTGTCTCTGAGGCTGAACTGGGAGGAAACTAGGCCAAGCTGAAGACCAGGATGTTGGGTGTAAACTAATGGTGCTTTAGACGTCTTAAACATGCCTCACTTCTGGAGCAGCTGGACACAGGGTTTACGGTAGATTTCAATTCAAAGAAGACTGTAGTTTTAATGAAAGGTCCACCGATTTCATTGTTTAAACCATTAGAGATAGAACAAGACTGAATTTTCAAAAGACATGGCGAGTCATGAGATTGGGTCTAGATTGGGACAAGATTTAGAAGTAATTTGCATTATTGTTTTCAATTAAAAATTGTAACAAACCAAATTCCCGCTATGTCCGCACGTATATTATGCTTTTCACGCTAACTTTTACAATGTTTAGGACTAACTATCTCTGTCAATATGGGTCCTATCATTATGAAATAAAACTGTGACAGAGTTTATGTTTTCTGTCAGAATAAGTCTGTTACAAGTCTCTTTGTGGGGGAAACTTTTTACTACAGCTGCTCAAAGATACAAAACATGACCATTCATAATAGTCTATGTATTAGGGCTGGGCCATTAATCGGAAAAATCTAGAGATCGAGATCTTATCGAATCGTCAATTATTTGGTTGTGGGTTTTGAATCGAACGATCAAAAACTAATCTTTTGTCAGTAAAAATGTGTAGTTTGAGCAAAAGTCAAACTTTGAGGCAGAATATTGTTATATACTGTAGTTTCAAATAAGTCTAAAAAATGGGCCATATTAAAAGTTTTGTTTATGTTCATGAATGGCATTTTTCATTTGTTTTTGAAAAGGTTAAACAAAATCGAATTGAAAACCAAGATCAATCAATATGAGAAAAAAAAATCGTGATTGTATTTTTTCCCAGATCGCCCAGCCCTACTATGTATAAGAAAAAATCTCTTGAGACAGACTAATCTTGTCCTATCCCCATAAACCATATTTTCAAGCTGTTTTAGTTTAGTTTGTATACATTGAAATATTTGCCTGGAAATTCTGATAATATTTAAGAAACAAAGAGTGAGCTCTATTGAATTTCAGTGGGAGTGATTGTCAGACTAATTAAAAGGGACACGCTTCGTCTCCTATATGAAAACCAACAACATATAATCAAAATCGTTTTTTCTTTTATTGACTGATCTCGATTTTCGATTCGATTTTGGTTAACCTTTTCTAAAACTAAAAAAAAATATTTTTTTTAATGAATATAAAAGAAAGCAAAAACTTTATTTTTTTAAATTAGAAACTAATATTCTGCCTCAAAGTTTAACTTTTGCTCCAAATGACACATTTTTACTGACAAAGGATAGGTTTTCCATCTTTCGATTCAAAGTGAGTGAGGTTAGTGAAGTTAGATTTTGGTCTAAATGACCTTTCCTGCCTTGTAAAGCACTTTGAACTGGTTTAGGTATGAATTGTGCTTTACAAATAAAATTGCCTTGCCTTTTTAATGCTTTCATCAAGCTACTTTTATTTTATGTAGGGATGTTCGCCAAGCCGACATGTGACATCAAAATGGTTGACAGAACCGGTAAATAGTTAGCAGAACCAAAGCTAGCTCTCAATGTTTTGTCCCAATGGGATCTAATTGCTGAAATTAAAAGCTTCCTTTTTGGTGTAGGCTTTTTCTGAACACGGAAGGAGCTCTATGGATTGCTCTTATCAAACCTGTTAGCACACTGAGTCACACAGCAACAGACATAGTCTTTTTCGTGTTTGTTCAGCTTGCCGCCAATACGTTTTAACTACTTCTGCCAACCAACGCGTCACGTGATCACCATGTGACGACATGACGAACATCCCTGTACATAGGCTACAATTAAAACAAGTAACAATAAAAGCATGAAAAGTACAACCCCGTTGTCGTAGCAACTAAGAACCAAGGAGAAAAGACCTTCATGGAGCAAGTTCCCAGTTTGTAAATTTTGTTCACCGACAATGGAAATCACTTTTTTTTTAAATTCTGATTGCAGTGTTTTGGTCAAGTTTTAAACAAGTTTGGAAAGAGGGCTTTGATGAGCTTTTTCTGGCTAAATAAAGGTGAATAAATTAATAATTTAAGACCCAAGCTTTTGTAGATCCTTAATGAATAATCTAATACCAGAAGAAAGCATTGCGCCGTTCCAAACTGAAGGCACAACTGTCCAATCGGATCAATATTCCACGACGGGAGGAGCTCGGGATCTCTGTATTTGCCTGGAAACTAAATGAGTCGACTTGGTTTGGCTAACAATAAGCAGAATCAGCGACTGTGTAATGAGGCTCACGGAGTTTGAGAGAGTGGAGTCGATAATAAAGTGGGTGATGAAGGGAGAAAATAAAGTGGCAGACAGTGGAGCATGCAGCGAAATACAGAATCTCAGCCAAAAAGAAAAGAAGAAGAAGAAGAAGAAGAAGAAGTGTCCGGGTAAAGCTCATTAAGACGGGGCTGAGGAGAGACAAACACCACAATGAAGTCAATAAATATAATAATAAATGTTCAGGAAAAGATGATCAAACAAGAAGAGTTCTGAGGGAGAGAATTTTAGACATCGCAATGGGTTAATAGGGGACATATTCCAAGGACTTGTTAAAACAGGGATCCGTTTACTCAAAGTTGTATTTAGGTTAATTCTGCACTCGTGAGTGCTCAGAAAAGTCCTGTTTTCACCTACATCTTAGCCACACCCACTTCTTTCTACTTAACAGAACATAATGATGATCCCCAATTTTTCAGATCTGCATTTGTGCAAATACAGAGACATCTAAAGCTGGCCACACACTAGACGACATTCCTGACTAATAAGAATGCTGCTCTTGTCCCCACACTGCACGATGGAGACTGAACACTGGAAACAGAATTACTCCGTCTGCTTAGCTGGGGAAACTTCTTTGAATAAAACAACAAAACGGCACTAGAGCAGCTGTTTTCATCATGAACCGATATGAAAGACGTCTGTCTCCTAAAGCTTGAGACAGTGTTTTTCCTCGTAGTTTTTTCACCTGAATGTAACTTCTAAGGGTCGTAGGGTCGAATTTCATTCACTAATGTTCACTTAGCAGCATCATTTTTGTTTTTGCACAGTGATAAACTCTTGTAGTTTGCTGACAAAGGTGCTTTTTTTGAATTGTTTCCACTGTTTGTGTCTACGAGCGGCAGATCTTTCTCGAGGCAGGGTGTGCGGCCTGTGCTGATAAATAAAAATTCCCTCTGATTAATAATTTCTTCAACAACATGGGCTTTTTTACCATAATTAATTTATGTATTTTTGTTCTGTCATCAGCAAACACTTGTGAACATGTCTTCGTAGAAGTTTGCTAGTTGCCTAAGTACTTCTCTCGAGTGTATAGACATTAAAATAAGCAAAGCAGAAGGTTAACACTCTGATTCGACTTTTCCACCTTGTGGAGAGTGAAATGGAAGGGGTTCCGAAATTTAGAATAAAGAATTTGTCAGTTAGGCATAAGCGCAGGGGTAGGTATGAGAATCAGAAGGATGGTGCAGTGCCGTCTGTCCTAATCAAACCTTGTATCATGACTGCGCTTCTCTGTTTTACCTCAGACTACGTAGGTACAAACGAGCGTCTGTGTCGGCATGAAAAGTTCTTTGAACATCGGTACACTCGCATCGCTTTTAGAAAGCAGCGCTTCCATTACTCTTGACGAAGAGCTGTCTCTGGGTAAGCATAAGAATGTGACACCTTCCTTGTTCGCAACGTGTCATTTCGCGGCGAGTCGCACACACCTGTAGGTGTCAGAATAAGCTAACCATACTTTGACGTATGCCGCCTGAAGTGTCGAACTGTAGAAATATTGGGAAACAAGAAAAAGAAGCTTGCTATATGTGTGTGCGCCGACGCCTCTCTGGGAACAAATGTTAATGAGAGATATTGGTGGCAGGCCTTGGTTAGTGTGTAAGAGTGGCACAGCGCCATCTTATAGAGCAGAGTCGGAGCAAGAGAGAGGCGAACGCCTAGATCGCACCATAATCCTAAGCAGCGACGTGACGACAGCTAGAGACAAAATTAAATCACTGTGCAAATAAGCAAAGTGACAAGGAGAGTGAGAGAGAAGAGAGGCAGAGAAGAGGGGGGGTGGGACCGGGTCGCGCAGGGTGGAATAAGAAAGGGTACGAGACGTGGTGGGGTCAGGACGAAGAGAGAAGACGGGAGAGCAGCGGATAGATCGAGAGAACTCACAATGAGAGAAAGAGAGAAGAGAAAGCGCACAGAGAGAGATGTGTGAGAGAGAAGAGAAGAGAGAGAGAGAGACGAGAGAGAGAGTAGAGAGGAGGATAGATATGGAGAGCGGTGGTGGAGAGATGAGAGGGAGAGAGGGTTCATGAGAGATGAGAGAGGATACCAAGCAGATGAAGTGAGGGATGTAGAGAGTAGAGAGGCACGAGCGAGAGAGAGAGTATTATGTGTGGGGTAGGTGTTTCGAGAAGAGAGCGCAGGGCGGAGGGAAGAGAGAGACAGAGAGAGGGAAGAGAGACAAAATTTTGAGAGAAAGATGAGGAGCGAGAGAGAGAGAGAGGTAAGAGGGGCGTGGACGATAGGATCGAAGAGAGAGGTAGGGTCCAAGCAGGAGCCACAGAAATGAGAGAGAGAGGGAGGGAGAGAGAGGGGCAAGCAGGAGGCGAGGGAGGGAAGGGAGGGAAGGTGAAGAGAAGAAAGAGAGGGCAGGGAGGGTACGGTAGAGAGACGAGAGAGGGCAGGGAGGAGAGAAGTTTTAAGAGAGGGAGGGAAGGGTAGGGAGAGGGCTATGAGAGAGGCCAAGGGCGGGCTGATGGAGAGAAAAGGAGGGGAAGTTTACGAGAGAGGAGAGAGCGGAGGCAGAGAGGAGAGAGCAGAAAGAGACAGCAGATAAGCCAGAAGGGACAGACAGAAAAAGTGGGTAGAAGAAGAATGGGAGAGTGAGAGAGAGAATCAGATATGAACTAAGTCGACAGAGAAGCAGCAGTAGGCAAAGAAATATATGACGAGGACGGGACAGAAAGAGGCGGAGAACAGGTCAGGAAGAGCGGGGGTGGGACAGGGTACTGATGGAGCTGGAGATATGGAAGCTGCGCAGCACGGTGATTGAGAAGAGAGAAAAGAATGGATAAGCGTGTCGGGTTTCTGTCCTGGCGTCCCAGCTGGATATATACATAGGATATGTGATTTGCGTTTCCATAAGCCAATACAAGAGGATGCACACGGCTGCACAGAACTCAGCTGAATTTGTAAAAAGAATAAAAAAAAGAACAAAACACATCAAAGAAAGAATGGAAGGAGACACGTAAGGTAAACGTAAAGGATGTAAGGAGTGAGAAGGCGGCAGGTAAGCAGCAAAAATACAGGAGCGATAGAAGCACTCACACGCACTATAGGGTGTGAGACGGAGGCACGCGAGATGAAGAGGAAGTTACATACTGGTAGAGAATGAGGGTAAATGTTCAGCAGGCTTAGAGAGAGGAAGACGTCAAGAAGATAAATTTCTGGGACAGAGAGGAGGCAGGAGGAGGGAGGAGACAGGAATACATGGCACGCAATGTATTAACAATCGGGCAATTTTAGTTACATGTTAACTTGTGTGCAACATCGGCACTTGAGTGCAAATGAATTGAGAAGTTAACGAGACAGCAGCACGAGGCAATCAAGGAGCAACTGATTGGTAGGGAGTTGAAACTAGTAGTTGAGATTACCACGCAGAAGAATGAAGAAGAGAGGAAGAGCAGGTGGAGAGGAGGAAAAAGGAAGATCAGAGGGGAAATATGAGATGAGAAGTACGAGGGAGTCAGAGAGAGGAAGAGGAGAAGAGAAGAACGAGAGAGGAGAGAGAGAGAGTGAGAGATTCGGACGAGATCCCTGTTCTGTTCTCTCGGAGGTGTCGTACATAGAGTGAGATCACAGAAGTGTTGTCCAAAAGCCGATCGGGCATAGTTGTCATTTGGGATTTAGTGAGACGTCATAGGCGATTCAGCATATATTTTCATATATACGAAACTAGTAGACCGTACACACCAATAGCTCTAATGGTCGTATGTAGGATGATTGCCAAGAGCCAAAAGAGTTGTGTAAATATATATATAAGGTTTGGCATCAAATATTTACACAGTAGCTGCTTGTCACCAACTCTGACTGGCCCTCTGGTAAACGACGTGCTTCGAGTATAGTGTTTACCAAGGATGAGGATTTTGCGATGAAAGATACTGCTATACGTTGCCTCCGGCAAAGTGAGCTTTGTGGCTGAGATTTGCTGAGACAGCTTGCCGTTCACAACTCGCCTGAAGGCGAGTAGTCGTGCTTAGGTGGCACGAATCACTGGGCGGTGTGGCTCCTGGTATACGTAGCTTTGAGTTTCAGGACGGAGATCAAGTCGGATAGTAATGCCGCCAGACGCTCCTCGTGGTGTGTTGGATGTTGGTAAACATGTTAAGGGGTTCTCAAGAGGATGCGAACGATATAGGGGGACTCGAGACGGTGGTGAATGCGGAGTGTGCTCCCTGTGAGTAGAGGCGACGTTCGCGGATTCGTCGACCGAACGATGTCAGGCGATTGACAAACTGCTCAGAGCAGAGCATGTTTGCTCTGCAGTTTTTTGCAGACCCTGTGGCTCTAGTCGCTCTATGAGATATGGACGCAAATGGCGATACGTCCACATTACATTAATCGCTAACTTCGGTTATTTTTGTTGGGTCGGTGTGTAAAACTTATATTATCTGGTGTGACAGATTATGCTGTCTTTGTCGACTCTAGGATTGGTTGGCGTTTCTTTAGTAAGTATAATTCTCGCAATGACTAAGGATCATGCTGGAATCGTACGCTATAGACCTGTACAGCTAACAGATGGTAGGTGCGCGAAAAATGGGCGTGACAATCACGATAGCTTTACTCTGAACAAATCAAAGGTAAGGCAGTTGTTTATGTCCACCTTAGAATCCTCAGGGCGTATTAAGAGGTGGGACGTCGCTTGTTTATCTGAAGAGGTCATCAGCGCGTTGGAGCCCTCCTGCTAGGGGGTACTGTTTTCGGGAATGTAGAATTACCAGACTTTATTAGCAGAGACGGATTTGAACGGATGTGAATTTATGACCTACGAATGGCCTTTTTAATAAGTCGATCTGTTTGTTTGATGGCTGACTTTTTAAGATGGTGACTTTTATGGTATAAATTCAAGGCATTTGGAAGAGACCCCACAGAAAAATGGTATGAGTGGAATAGTCGCGCAAGGTAAACAACTTGGCGGACTATCATTCACATTTGAGCTGCGTGGCGTAACAATTAAAACATGGGGCAATTGCCGTTGCATCATATGCTCCATGCTAGTTGAGGTGAATGGGCTGTCACTCTGCTAAAGCAGGCGCGGCTTATTGTTGTGTTCTATATCACTGTCGTCGAATGATTACAGAAACAAGTTAGGGTAACGATGAGTGGGTACTTTAGTTGAAGACGTGCAGTTCGTATAGTTGCAAGTTCTCTGGGTATGTGCACTGTAGGGAGACTCAGTCTGTGTTGTGCAGAAAGCATCTAATAACTTGGTAAGTGTAGTAGTGAACTTGGGACGACTGATGAGAAAATGTGTGTAAGATCCAGAAACCGATCTTAATGTAGTGGAGAGATAGTTACGTGACGGTAAATTAGTCTCGTGTAGAAACGGAAAGTGGGATTCTTTTATAGAGAGGATGGCAAAGTTTTCCTTTGGCTGAATAACAATGTAGAAGCTAAAAAAAAGAGCCCAAAATGAGTTGTGTATGAGACTGGTATGATTTAGGTTTCTTTCATTTGTTTTAACCTAAATAGGTTTGCGAGTATGGGAGGTTCTCAGTTTAGTGAAAATTAAAAAAATATAGGGGAGTTGCAAGTACCGAAGTAGTGAGAGTAGTAGCGGTATTTATCTCCAGCTGCATCCTCGCCCATGTCTCGCTTGGTGCTTTAAGGGGTCAGGAAACAAGTGTCCTAATAATGCTAAAAGTATGGTTTTGACTGCACTAAGATCTAAGGGACAAATTTTGCCCCGAGAGACGGTCATAGAATGGCACAATAGAATATAACAACAAAAGATAGAATAGAGCCATGTTCATTGCAAATTGGATAAATAAGCGCACTGCTGATAGACGAGACTCTCGGGTTGAGTGCGGGTCCGTCACTTGACGAAATGGAAGAATAAAATAAATCTTATATTGTGTTCTCCACTTAGGCCTATTGATCCTTGAGTGCGTATGAAGAAAGGCCAAATAGTTCAAGTTTCCTTGAGCAGCAGAAGAATAACACTATAGAGTATAGGGGCGGTTACAGTTCAAGGAGCGTGGTGCAGGTTGGATGCGCGCTGTTACAATATCGATGATTACTAGGCTCTCCGTTATTCCAACGTCTGTTTATTGATGGCATTCTCACAAGACCTAGTTATGTGTGTTTGGCACAGGGACCGGCTGAGAGAGAAGACCTCTATGTCGTAGTAACATTACGATAGTGGACGGGGTAGTCGTGAGCGTGGATTTCACTTTGCAGAACTAATTCCACCAGTAGGAAACAGGAGTGCCTCTACCGCGAAAATATATCTCTTTCACGGCACAATTTTAATGAAGCCTAAGTTTTGAATGAGCACCTGTTTGTGAGCTCTTAACTTTCAATTGTTTGGTGCCGAGCTGCAACTCCAACTACTCACTATGTGGTTTTTACGGCCATTTAAGAACAGCTTCTGACGGTTGTTTGAAGACTAGTGTTTACGACCAACCTTTCATTGCTCATGTAATCAGAATGTTACTGTTCAGTCAATCCCTGAGGAATATATATCTTTGTACATGGAATGCTTTGAAAACCAAATATAAACAGTTAAACGAATTAATTAGATTACTAAATTAGCTGATAGATTAAATTCAAATTAGATGTTGATTGAGCTCTCGCGCATTGGAATAGATGCAGTAAACCTTACACTGGGTTTTATTGAGGCTTAGAAGATATGTTCGCTCGTCTGCATTGTCCATGTAACTTCATGAATTAGAATGCTCAATTAGCAGTTGTTTTCTTTGAATTTGTAAACAGATGGCAATCAAGGGAAAAAGAACGCTAGGATCATTTTGTTATTCATTTTTGAAAAGTTCTTAGAAAAACGAGTACCATTTGTAAAAATAGGTTTTTGCATTCATGAATTTGAGGTCCAATAGTCCAAGCTGGAAGACAGGTGAACAGATTTCTTGGGTTTGGCTTGAGCAGATTGGTGAGAAGCGAATAAAGGATGCATTACAGGTCGTTTTTTTATTTCACACATAACTCGTCGTTTGAAAACATGCAGAGTTTGACCTCTCTTTTTTTTATTCGTTGGTAACGTAACTGTTTGCCTCAAGTCTTCGCTCCGTATAGAGAAGGACGACAAGAATGAAAGTCCAAACGGACGACTTGATCTTCAGGCAAGATGAGCACCGAAAAGTGTTCTCAACCAGCACGAGGGATTCGGAGCTATGTGGCTGCTCTAAAGCCTGGACGGTGGTTGTCCCTTGCCTGTCACAGGGTGTTTGGCAGTCCGAGCCGCCTCTAAACGACTTATTAGTTAGGTCCTTGTGAAGCGATTACCATTAGGACGCCAGTGGTCCTTCTAAGATGAGCCTTGCCGGCGCTTCCTCGAAACTGGTGGCCCGGTGTAACGACCGCTGCACAGACTATTACCTCAGCACCAGCCAACGGCGCGGCTGGTACACCCGCATTCATCTGCTCGTAATGCAAGGTATCAAGTGAACCATCACCAGTAGATATAAGGCGGAATCGTCCGGCTCAGCGCGTTGAGACCCGAACTTGGGACACAGCACTACAGGGCACGCGCAGTGTTGGCCAACACAACCCATCTGCCCCGGTAAATAATCGTGCCGATTTGACAGCATGCAACGAGCTGGAGTATCAGTGAGTACGCACGACCAATGAGTGTGGCTCTCAATTAGAACTGACACTCCTAGTTTCCGTATGGATCAGTGCTGACTGCGCCCCTTGTAGCGGCTCTAACAATTGGTCGCCATGCGTGCGCTCGAGGGGTGACTGGTTGTGCCGATTCTTGTTTACATTCTGTCGTTGGAGCCTTGCGAGGAGTTGGGATCCCAGTGACGGTATTACGCTCAAAATTTGAAAATGTGTACTATGCGCGCGCACTCACATGTCGTGGGTCCACCAGAGATAGAATAACTCATCCTCTCCCAAAACTCAGCAGGCAGCTGAGGGTGCGGCACCGACTCGTGGCTGAAGAACTGGCACTCGCAAATAGTCCTGCCAGGCACTATACAGACACTATATGGGTTCGTGAATCCAGTGAGCCGAGCGCAAACGTAACCGCTGGGCAAGGGGGTCACGTGTGGAACTCATGCGAACGACTAAGTGGATGAGAGTGAATATGCTTTGACTTTATATGAAGAGTTTGGGGCGTTGCCCTTAAGCTATATTGTTGTCGGTTTAATCGACATTACAATTGGATTGTGTCTAATACGCGACTATATGGAGGATTGCGTCTCTCGAGTGTATATAGAAAAATGGATGTATGGGTTCATATAAAGGGCAGGAAATCTCCAGAACAATAGAAAAAATACTATTCGTGACTCACCCACAAGACATTATAAAACCTGAGTGTGTGGGTGTCGGTGTTCTTTTCTTATATGAGTGTAGTTTATATAGTAAAAGATCGATTTGTGGATACGCAGCGACACAGAAGAGTTCCCAGGTTCTGTTCTATTATACGACACTTCCTGACACACAACAGTTTTAAGGCACGACTCTAAGATGTTCCTCGCAATCAGAAATCTTTAATCGCCGTCAGCCAACATCTTGCAGCAAACATTTTCTGTAAAACTGTAATCAAAAACCCTGAAAATTGGCTGAAAATGGTAAATTATCACATCTCTAAATTCTGAGAAAAATAATTCTGAATTCTTCCAGTTAAAGTCAAAATATAGACTTGCAATTTCCATTTTCTCACATCACATCAGAGCAGTGAGAAAGCTCGCATTAGCTGCTTTTCTCTAATGTGATTAAAACTTCTGAACATTTGATGAAGAAAAAGTTTAGACCTGAAGCTGCCTTTTCTCCGGAGACTTTACCGTGAAACTAAAGACTGAAGACGACATGTGTGCAGCAGCTCCTCCAGACAAACCAGATTACCTCAGATCTCATAAAAACATATTAAAGCAGAGCCGGCCCACAGACCATACGTTCACATCCAATTCAGGACAATTAAAGAGACAGCAGCACTCAAAAAAACACCGCTCAGAGTGGATGATATCAGAGGTAATGCTGATATCAATAGGTTGAGTTCACATCGTCATGAAATGTAATAAAGGTAATTTCACAAGCGTTCAAATTCTTTTCTATTGACCTTAATTTAACCAGAAAAAGTCCCACTGAGATCAGATTCTTGGGGGACTAAGGTGCATTTAAACAATATTTTTTTTAGCTGCCTTCCATCTGTTTTATTATTATTGGCCTGTAAAGTGTTTTATGATTTTTTTTTATTTCTCTCAAACAGGTAGTTAGCCTATGAAGCTGAAAATCTTTCAAAGTTATTGTGTATCTGACATTAAGCCAGTGTAAAATATGTAGAACTTTTTTACTTCGTCTAAAAAATAATCCAAATGCAAAGCCTGGTTATTATTCAATCAGTTTCAATGTGAGTTGTATGTTTACTGTATCAAGTCACTGGTTCAATAAACACTGCTAGGCATTTCTCAAACACTGAAAAAAGGTTATTTAAAGCCATTTGTTCCTTTCACAAACCATTTGAAAAATCAAATGTTTTTTTTTGTTTGTTTGTTTGTTTTTTATACAAAAGAGGTTTATCAGCCTCCATCAGCTAAACTCATTGCAAAGTCACACTGTAGTTAACGTGACATTTTAATGTAACATAAAAAAATCACAATAGCACAACAGGTACAGTCGGCATCGTAGAGCCTTTGTGGGATAAACATGTGAATTTGGGATGCACCGATTTAATACTGGGATCAAAAATCACTGTCAGACATCAGATATTGGCTAAGTTTACGTTTTCTTCTATATCAGACAAAGGCTGAAGTAGAGTAAATACCTTTACATGTTTCGACGGTGACTTCCGTCTTCATCAGAAGCGCCACCGTCAAAACATGTAAAGGTATTTACACTACTTTAGCCTTTGTCTGATATAGAAGAAAACTTAAACTCTTTTACTTAAAGAAGACAAAATGAACGTTCTCAACATAATCAGATATTAGCGCATACTTATAGTCACAGTATTGAAATCAGTATTGCAACACAAATGTGAACAGTGCATTACTGTTAAAGCAGAACTTTATCACTCACTGCTCAACAACTCTAACGGCAAAGGTGGACTTCAGGAAATATTTTGAGTCAAATAGAGACACAAAAACATGTGAATAAAGTGATCCACTTTACTTTTCTGACATCGTGCCACTGAAACAACCTCCACTTAAACTCTGTAGTGCTAAAATACACTTAATTCACCAAAAAACATCTCAAAAAAGGTAAAAACTTCCAACTGAATCAACAGTGAGCTTGTCTCCCACAGCAGGCTACGCCCCCAAATGTGATCAACTGCCGACTGTATTTATTCAATGCAACAATGGACAAAGCAAAATAGTCTGTCCACACGATGGAAAAAGGTTAATGCGGATCTTTCTGGACAAACAAAAGTTATACAAAGCAACTTTAACCAATAAACTTCAAAACAACTTCACTAATATTTGGTCCTTGCTTTAGATGTGAGCATCTTGGCAAGACAAATGTCAGAGAAAACTATCAAACTATTCCTCGTCTGTCTCCAACATGTCACTGTGTCACTCTATCCCAGCATGCATTGCTCCAGGCGCTCTCCTCGCTGTTTGCTGTTCAACATGGCAGCTTTAATACAGTCCCAGTGGGTGGCGCGCACTTCAACAATCGGCAAAATAACACACGACTAAGTGACATAAAGAGATGAAACGTCGCAGAAGAAGAGGGCTTTCATGTTTGTGTGTGAGTGTCGCGTTGGCAGGTGAAAACCCACGTGCAGGAGAAGGTGAGAAGTCGCACCTGTGAAGGAGGCGAGACTGAGGCTTGGATTCTGTCTTAGAGCCGAGGTCAGAAGGGAAAGAAAAGGAAGGTGAAAGCCTGCAAATGTATGAAATTGAAATGTATACGGAAACTTTGTAACAAAAACAGAGAAATGAGCCCGATCTCACAAGAAAGCGCACATTTACCACAACATTACAGGACAAGTAAATTACGTGAGTTCACGGCTGTTTTTGCCTCAATATGGTACGAGTCGCAGTGCCAGTTCACTTCTATGGTGGTTATTAAGATGTGTTCTTATTTATGAATATTAACGAAATCCTGATTCTAATCTTAACCTATAGCCCCAGACCCAAACGTACCCATTTTAGTAACTTGAAGGGTAAACTTACCCATTAAACCTAAAGCAAATGTCCCCACGTGGCTTCAACCAAATCTTGTGTCATTTTTACACTTTTTTCCTATCCTGCTAAATGTACGTTGTAACATAACACAAAAACTCAAAAAAGGCCTGAAATCACAATCATATAACGCTGTTTTTGTGTCGTGGTAAATGTAAGCTTTCTTGTGAGACTGTGTTGGAGAAATACAGAAGCGGAGATATGCAAAAAATTTATACTGAGTATATAGTTTATAGCAAGGGTGTCAAACTGGCATCCCCCAAAATGATTTTGTGTGGGCCCCATAATGATTTCTGATTATTATTGATAGTGGCCCCTGTGAAAACACAGAACAATTTGAATACTGCAGTCTAGCGCAGACGAGAGAAGCCACACGGGCCAGAAAGGATAATAAGTCTATAGAAATAGGCTTTTATTGCTTAGATGTGGCTATAAAACCAAATGCAACAATTTGTCCAAAGATTTTCTTGGAATGTACAATATGTACCGGTATGCTAAAATCATATTCGATTTGTTTTGAAAGTTGTCGGTTCGTTATTTTTTGGAACACTTTCAGTTCAGGTTTTATTTAAAAATATGTGTACATTTCATTATAAAAAGAACATTATTCTATTAATATTAAATTAACGCTGATGCCCTGCAGAATGGATACGGATGAATAAAAACTCAAAGAAGTTAAAACTCCAAAATATAAGCATGTTGAAAGATGCAGCGTGTGAACATTAGTTCCGCCTCGGATGCATGAAATCACATTTATTTACATAAAAATAGTATTGAAACAATTCACGTGTATACCCTACATGCAATTAATAGAATTTTAAACAAAAAGCGTAATAAGCCTAATCCCAAAATCTATTATTTTCTTTTTTCCAATTTGAAAGGTAGTGAGAGCTCCTGAGCAATATGTTGGAGACCACTGCTTTAGCACAATCAGACACAATATTAATGTCTACATTAATTAGAATGGATGAAATTTAACTGCAGTGAGTGCACAAATGTTAGCCAGAATGGCACCAGCTACCGTCTCTGCTAAATATCATTTTACTCCTGCTACTTGGTTAGATATCACAGAACCAACCCAAGCTGAGATAGCATACTGTATATGTTCAACTCTATTTCCTTGTGTCAAATATTCACTTGAAGAATGTGATATTACATCTTCGAATTTGTAAGTTTACCACAGTAACGGCAATGGTCACTATGTTTATGTTTTTGCTGTACTTCCTGTGTTTGGGCGAGGGTCAAGTCTCTCAAGTCACAACGTCAGACAGTTTCTTCCAAGAAATGAAACCGGCTAACAACTTTTCCACAAGTATATTACAATATAGAGTTTGATATGACACAACCTTTTCAGTGACAATAGAGCTAATTGCCTTTGTCTTGGTGGACACGACCCTTCGAAAACATCACCTACAACAGTCGGTTACAAAAATCTGTGATAAACTTGACTCCAAACACAGCAGAAAAGGTTTACTGGGAAAAGAAGAAGACCTTGGCAACATCAATAGGACTTGATCAAACTAAAAACAGTCGCAATTTGAAATCCCTTCATCAAAACCTCATCAAACATTAAAACGCAACATACATCACATTTATAAATAATAAGTACAAATCGTATTCCAATAAGTCTGCAGGAGAACTGGCTTCACTTTGATGTTTGGCGGTGTACACTGCAGATGGGAATTACTACCAAAAACATGTCTTTACGGTTAAAACACACATTTACCAGAGCAGGCTCCTATAGCTTCAGTGTTGCACATCTGCTGGACATGTGCTATCCGTCTATAAAAACACAGGAATCCTTTTAAAACACATCAATCAACCCAACATGTCGGACTGTTGGAAAAGGCACGTATTGAATTAATGTCAACGTGGCTACATCGTAGTCTGGGGATCATGGGACATAGGGATGTTTTTAGTGAATACAATGCTCAATAATTGGTCAATAAATATTTTTGTCTAAAACTATGTCAGATCGCAGTAAAAGGTCAAGCATTTACGAAGAATACTTTGAGAATGTACCTAACTACAAAATACAAATGATTTCTGGTTCAGTGTTTGTTGTGCATTTATAGAGGTTATGAAGGCGATATCACAGTATTGTTCATGTTAGCAGTGAGTGGCAAAACCACATGAGAGTCAATGGTGAGAAAGGAGATTTTCTTCTGTAAGAGCTCAAAATAAAGATAAAATAGGACAAATAAGGCACAGCTTGATAACAAATACAACACATGTTTTGTACGTGACATGTAAAAAGAGAAAAATCTGGTAAACAATTGTAAAAAAAAACAGATAAACAGGAAGACTGCATTGCAGACTTCAAGGTCACACAGAGTTGAATTCATCATTTTTTTTAATAAGGACCTTATAAGTCCTAAAACTACAACTTCCTGCCATTCTTCTTTACTAGAATCATTTCCCGAATGAAAGTCAAATATGCTAGTTAGCGTGACTATATTTTTATGAATGGAAATAGTAGATGTGCACTTCGACTAGCCTTTAGCATTAGCTTTTGCATTAGCTCACAAAAACACAAGCAAAGGCCAAAGCTTGATAACAAGTTACTGTAAGATTTACAAAACTTGCAATGTTTTAAATTGTTCATAAGGCACTAACTTAAAAATTGTCGTCTGCACAGTGTATTCAAAGGATCAGGACATTTCGACACAAATCAAGTTAGTTAGTTTTGTCATGATTGCACTTGTGCTAATGAAATGTCTGACTTAAACCACCAGAATCGTTAAGACTTTTATCGTCTTTTGTCGTCTGTATGAATTAAATACATTTCCGTTTCAAAAAGATTATTTTTGATAGTCAAGTGAAATGCGGAACCACTGCATCTCTGGTTCAACATTTCAAAATGAAATATTTGTCAATCTTTTTGAGCGACTTAAGACAAGTCAGAGACACACCAGAATCACCTTAAAATTCAACACATTTTCTTTCAGTTTATATTATTTATCACTCACGAACAAACCCATTATAACTAGATCAGCACTTTCACTTCAGTATACATTCACCTGTCGTCATGATGCTGACTGTGGACTTTCATATACATTTTAATACGACACATATAAACTCTGCTGCTCTCCGCTTTTTACTCTTCACTGAACCTAATGGAGTATTTGAAATGTTCATCTCTGTCAAGCCGACGCTGGTTTATTTTCACAGTTTCATTATGTGTCAGAAAACCCATCGTAAACACAGGCTTTTCTTCTACAACTACTCTCAGATTCGCAGAGGTAGTTTTCAAAGAACGCCTTTTCCAATCCCGCAATGAAAACTCTTTTTAAATAATTACTTTGGCGAATCTGAAAGGACCAAATGTTCTCTCCCGAAATAATTCTCAGTAGGAGTTCTTATGATTTTAGATGTTACTCCAAAGTTACTGTAATTATGCACCTGTGCTTTTTTTTTCAACCTGCAGGTCCAACATTTCTGACAATCTTTAACAAGGTTGAGTATTTATAAAAGTAACAATGTTCTGAGGCTAATAAGCAACCTAAAATAACGCTACAGCTCACTTTAATCATGTGAAGAGTCATTTTAAAAAATAGAATCGATCATGCTGGTTGTTGGCTTGACTATATTTTAATTATTTAAACAGTTAAAAATGGCTAGAAATGTTCTCTGTCAGTTGTAGATTTAGATCGCCTCATGGCTCATACAAGATCAAGTTCATTTAGAAAGCTTTGTAATGTTTATTTTTGATACTTATGTGAAATCTGATACTTTCTACAGTCATAAAAAACGTTAATGTCAGTTGTCCTTGAAGTTTCTTTGCTCTGAGCAGTTTGATAAAGTATATTAGCAATTAAAGATTATTTTCAAATATGTTCAGCTATTTTTAGCTTCAAATAAACGCATTTGAAAAGAAGCTGACAAAGATAGTATATTCTATGTTTGTGAAGTGCACCTTCAAATTTTTACTAAATTTTGACACTGACTAAAATTGCGGAATAACACTTTTTTTTTTGCCCTGCTAACTTTTCTTGGTAGCACACTTCCTGTGTAGCTCTGTTTACAGGTAGTTAACATGTTAGCTTGTCTGTCTTGTAGAACTAATATAACAGCTAAAACAAACCCAACAACCAAAGTCTTCAGAACCTATTCTCAACGCACAACATGTATACTGTATGTGACCATTGCAACATACAGTTGTGGCTAATGTAAACCACAGTTAATCACGAAGTGGCTTTGATGAAGCTTGATATCATACAGTCCAAAATTAAGTCCTCTGGTGTTTCTGCACCAAGTCGAGGGTCGCCCGTCTGAACTGGTTTGGCAACTTTTCCTGACAAGCGGCTCACATGTGTTTGGTGTGAATTGGGTTGTTGAGGGTCAGAGGACTGCGAAGCAAGTCATGGATGCGGGGCTTTGAAGACTTGCTAGCATCGCCAGCGGTCGCTAGTTGCCACATATGTAGCGGTTTGATTGGCTCGTGGCTACAGATGAACTAGCAAATCGGTGCTTATAGGAAAATTGAAAAAACAGTATTTAGCCAAGGATGAATTGTTGCCATTTATCCGGTTTCAAACGAGGCATAAGTACGAAGGAGAATGGCTACTATTTGGTCCGAGTGAAACAAAGACAGAAGAGGTGCAGCGACCGCAGATGGCTGAAGTTGAGCTTAATCCGTGAGGTAAGTTTAGAAACATCTGTTCACCACAGAGTTTGACAACTACTGGTGCTCACCCTATATTTCATCAATCATTATATCACGCGCATGCCCACTCGGCATTTGTTTGGCGATTGGTGGCTGTTTAAATACTGTTTGTGTGAATGCTTTTTAATATAGATGCGCCCCAAAGAGACTTGAACAGACGCTGCTTCGCTCCTCTCTACTGACAGTGACTAGGAGTTTTGTTGGTGTGAAAGACCCTTAACGTTCCCAGCAGACCTCACAACACACGCTCTGAACATGCGGCCCTGTGCAGGTCACCAATGCGATTACTTACCACTTCTGCAGCACTACGTTGTTTGTGCTTTTCCATGGCAGTGACATCAGCGCCTCAATCCTATATTTTCTTTTTTAGCATGCAAAAAAAAACTCTTGAAGGTATGGATTTGCCTGCTGTGTACTGTATCCCTGTCATAGCTTTCCACAATCTCTGCAGTCGTGCGCGCTGCGGAGGACATTCTGTGAATCTCCAGCGTGGCCAATCTCACACCATCATCACATGTAATGACATCCACATTACCTCCCCACAGCCAGGGCCACCGAGCCGGGATAGAAATCAATCAGGAGGGCAGAGGACACCGGGCTGCAGGCACTTCCAATGAGACAGCTGACATGACGGGAGCACGCCGCGACCCCAAACCCACCATCTCGCCAAATTTAGTCATGCCACGGGGAAGGAAATGAAACTTTGGCACACGGCAGAGAAAGACTGACATGGTGTAGTGCAGGAGAAGACGGATGGGTAGACATTGTTCAAGCTTTTGCGTCGAGTCACTGGTCTATTACAGTCCTATTCTCACAGTGAATTAGCAATTTATAAAAGATAGGCAGCCCTGATATTGCTACCCTGCCGAGCGTGTTTAGAGTCTGCTGGAGGGGCACAGAGATTCTCATTTTAGTTATGCCTTTGGAAAGAAAAGATTTCCAGCACAGTGTGAATGGAATAATAAATGGAGTAATGCATTTGCCTACTATAATGTTCGGTTTGTGTTTAGCCTAGATTTATAGAAAACCATTCATTTGTAGCAGATGACAAATGCGTGGAATCAGATTTTCCAGAGCAATGCCCAAACATAAACTCAATTTGGACTTTGCATTAATAACAATAGGTTCTGTTCATCTGACATAATAACATTCTAAGGAATAACTTCATGCAGGTGGAAAGACTACAAAATTCAGCAGAAATAGAAAGTTAAAACCACATTGAACTCAGTTGTGTGTTATGCCATAATGTCATTGTTAGACATTAGTCATTTGATTTGATTAATCGATTAGATGCTTGGATCGAAAAAGACCCGTGAATAAGAGTTCTTTACAAAATTGTCTTGAACAAAAACTGTAAACTTCAAAATATGCTCCTTGAGAAAAATCATTAACAATTAATCAATTCATTTTAGTAATTTTCTACTGCTAGCTTCTGTTTCTGAGCCTAAACCATTACTAACTATTAGACATTAACTACTAGACATTACTAATATTTGAACTCACCTAAGCAATAAATAACCAAAAATAAACTTTAAGAGATGTGCAACAGATCACTTTTTAGATAATATTGTGACTGTTGTTTTGAAGATATCCAAAAACTGAACATCAAGTATAATGCTTATAATAAAAAATGCTATAAAAACTAGCTGTTTAACTCTTTCTCTGTCAGGCCTTTTTGCTCATTTTAATCAATATTTACAGGTCCACAAAACATGTTGTACAACTGGAATCATGGCATGTTGTACATCAAATGAGACCTGCAAGTGTCTACTTTCATTAAAAAACAACAATGTTTTTAGTCCAAAATGTTTTGTCTGTAATCCATTTGAAAAGAAAGCCGGCCCTTTAGATTCAGCTGATCACGTAAACACAGCCGACTGCGCTGCCTAATGTCAACAAAAGAGAACATGTATTTCCCTGTCATGTGACCTCCTCTGACTCAAACTGCACCTCCCCCTGAATCTGTGAAACTGCATCATGTATTCGACTGTAGACAAAGTCAGCACCTGCATCAGAGAGCCCACTATCGCCACATAGAATAAAATGACGGAATCAAACGTCATTGGCAGTCTACCTTTGGCTGCAATGACAGATATTTTCATCATTGGCAGGGAAAGAGTTACAGTTACTCGTTGAGAAACTTAATATTTTTGTCAATTATTCAATCATTTAGGCCTTTGTTGATCAAACTTTTGACTTTTAATACTCTACAGTCTCACTTAGTTGGATTTTTCTTTACAAATTGTAATTTAAAATAAAAAGCCAGTGGTGTTGTGAGTGCAGTTTGGGTCAGATGTTAGGTCAGTCATTGAAACACACGTCTTAAGTCGACTACAACCTTATAGAAGGATTTTCGGTCGATGTCACTTTCTGACCTACTGCGCATGCGTTATGCAGAAAGAGCAAACCAAAGAACATGTTTCAGCCCTACTCAAATCAATAATTTCCAGCACTTCTGTAGAACAGCCACACATTTAGAGTGATGAACTGTGATGAACTGAACTTTTGGATCTCTCATCAGTAAAACAAAGACATGTTCTACCAAAATCATAATATGTTTTCATAGAGGCGTTTGAACTCTTTCTCATCTTAATGCACTTTTTAATATTCTGTCCAAAAGCTTCCACAAAGCGGGTTACATTTAGTGCATTATCATACGACAGAGCCATCAAAGGACAAAACAGAGATGATCTAAACTCGATGGGACAGTTTAAAACGCTCCAACTTCTAACTCACTGTCCTCGCATAACTCCTTTTTCAAGTGGACATTTTGAATTACGCTTTTGTCCTCTAAGTACTTGTGTATCTGATGTAGCGCCGCGCTTCGCTCTGAATCTCAAGTCAAGTCTTCTGTTTAAAATGCGGTTGCCATTCACAGATATTAGCGTGAATGACCGGGATAAGCGGGCCTAGTGGAGTCCCGCTGAGAGGGCGTGCATGTTCCTCTTTGGGTTTTGGGCCCACATGCGGCGCTCACGTCTTAATCAGATCGAGAGGCGGAGGCAAAACAATGCTTCAGCGTGAGCGGGTGTAAGCACTGTGACCGAAACAGGCTGGGACCAGTTGTGTACGATGACATGTTTATGGACGCTCACACACGAATGTAAATGAACCAAGTCATTGACGACAAGTAGCTCACGTTAAAGCCTGAAGCAGATGAAACTAAAATAGAATGGAGCATGTGAGTCCTGCTTGTAAAATGAGCTTGTTCATCATTGTTTTGGACAAATAAACAAAAAGGAACTGGAAAAATACAGAAAAGGTTTTGTGTGCTCTGAAAACCAATGGTGTTTAAAGGTGCTGCTCTACCCAATTGTTGCTTCCTTAAAATGTAAACAAACAGAAAGAATTTATCTTACTACATCGGTCTTCATGTTTTACTCACTTACCTAATGCATTCTGAGCCTCCAAATTGTTCATTATGATGAGTTTTAAGCTTTTGTCACAGCTGTTAGGAGCAAGATGTGCTAGTATGTTAACAGAAGTTTGCCACGATGCTAACACTACAACAGTTGTACTTCACCGATTTTGGTGAACAAAAGGGGACATTATTGGACGTAAGACACTATACCAAGAAATCTGTGCTGAGGGGAAATTTGTTTCAAAGTTTTTAATTGTAAAAAATTGGGTATAGAACTTTTAAAAAGTTGTTTGTAGTGCCGATTGGCTCAAGCCAGATTCATGAGTGTACCTTTCTGAATTGAGTTCTACACATCATCAATCTGGACAGACTGCCACTGAAAGCTGTTGGATAATTGTGGCAGACAATTGAATCTGACATTTTTCTCATGCACATACGAACAAATTGTATCTGCAAAGGCAAAATAGTCCATATTTTTGCTGAAATAGGCCGATGTAAGTCTGATGGCGGCGCCAAATTTGTTTTGGTTGAAGCTTGCACTTTCACTCAAATCACAATGTTGCGTCGTGATTGGTCTGGTTGACTGTGACCGTCTTTAATTGTAGATCGGTGGTCTCTCATAACATTGTGTTATCACGAAAACGTGTCTATATCACATTATGTAAACTACTGTGTCATGACGACGACTCTTCCTATTCTTGCCCATTTTCTTGGTGTCACACACGTCTTGGTTGAGGGCACACAAGAGGTTTTATTTGGGGTTAAAGGCTAAGTTTAGGTTTGAAGTTACAGAAATGGGTAAATAATAGTGACATCACTGCAAAATGCCTCTATCTCTCTGTCAGTGTGTGTCCGGAGCTTTTACAAAAAAGGGAACTATGGAGAGCATTTATGAATTATGAAGCATGTTGCTGTGTTTGTAAATATTGTAAATAACTGTTACCACTGTTTTTGCATAGCAGTTTTCAAACTTCTGAGAACGTTAATGCATAAAAGCATGAATAAATCTAAAAACATCCTTCTGACTACACCATAGAATAAAACCCCTCACACAGCCTCAGGACATATTCAACAGCAAATCTGACCAGAACAACTTTAATGATAAACAGTAAGAGAAACAAATAAAATCAGCCAAGTTGTCCATGTCTATTCAACTGTGACTCATACAGTTCCAGGAATGGTACAGCTAACGACGAACACGTGGAAGGAGTCTGCCATCTTCATCATTAAGCAGCAGTCCTGTGCCATCAAGGTCAAAGGCCGCGCGGTAAACTGCAGAGGGGTAGATCTCCAGCCTCTTTTCTCCATTCCTTCTCCACACTTGATTGCCCACAACAGCGAAAGGCAATATCAAACACGCACTTGAAGGCCGGCCGGGTCACAGGTCGGGTCGTTAGCGGCATTAGTTTTGTGCTAAACGATGCCATCTATCCGGTTTCTGCGGCTAAACGCGAGCGTAGGCAGCCCAGATAAATGTCCTCCGTAACGCTTTTCCACTCTGTCAGCAGGAGACCGGGGCTTTGTATCCGAGAAGAACGGACAAAAGCTGGACGTCTGACAGCGTTTCAATGGACCGCTGACCATATGCAAATGTTAAAGTGGCAAAGCGAGTCAAGGATGTGCGGTGAAATGGGCTAAATGGGTTGTCGCGTTAATTGGGTTCCGCTTTGTACAGTCGGTGTAATCACTCATTCGTCCGGGCGTGAAGCTGGGTAGGAAAGGCTTCGCATCTGAACAGTTAATAAAAAAAGACGGGGCAGTATAGCAAAATTCTAACCTGCGTATTACTCCAGATTTAGTTCTACACATTATCAATCTGCTATGACTGCCGCTGAAAGTTATTAGGAAAAACTGGAACGTCATGGCAATATTTCAATCTGATTTGTCAAAGGGTCTAAACCTAATAGTAGGGCGCTATAAGCGCTTTACAAAAATGAGGGTATAGTAGGAGATGGTTGCACTTTTGTAATTATTTTGACAAATATTTGTCTGATAATTAACCATCAGACAACGATGCAATATGTGCCTGGAATAAACAGTATTTTACTTCTTTTAAGTTCATTTGTATTGGTTTCGATTAAGAAAACACACTGACTTGAAATTTAATTTAATTTAATAGAAAAAACCTTCTGAAATCAGAACTAAATGTACTTGTTATATTGGCAAATCTTTGTTTAAGAAAGTCAAATCACTATAAACACTCAAAAAAGTCATTTAAAAAGTCATTCAATCAATTTTAGATGTTTATCCGTTATCGTAACAAGTTTAAAGATTGTTTTTTTAACAAGTTCACGTGAGACTGACAAAATATCGTCCATATATTGTTATCGAGATTTGCCAAAAAACGATCGAGATATTAATTTTTGTCAATATCGCCCAAGCCTAACTACAACACCAAACTAAGTCAAAATTACCACCACTCCACCACTTTGAGCAAAATAACAGCACTGTACTAACACCAAAAACATGCTTTTCCTGCACTATCTGTTCTCCAAACGGTGTGAAGGTAGTAGCCTATGCTAATCACACATCCATAGACTTTTGGTTCTGTCATCACTTTTGCGTCGGACACGAGCTGAATCGTTAGCGCGCAGCCAAACGGTGTTGTCAGGAGAAAGGACACCGTATTCTCAGCCCATTACTTACTACACATGCAGTTTGAGTTTTGTTTCAAGGAGACGAGGATGACAGCAACTAAAATAGAAACTCCACTTTGGATTTTCACTACTGACATTTAAAGTAAGACATTTTAAGTCGTCTGCTTCAAGGACAAGAGGACACAAAGGCAGCTGCAAACTCGCGCAACAATAAATATGAGATACAATTCGATTTTCACAGCAAATCACTTTTGTTATTTTGTTCAAGTAGACCTATCGCGTTTGTCAATTTATTTAGGATTACATAATGACGTAGTGTAATGTATATAAATCAGGCAAGACAAGATTATTTATATAACCCAAAGCAATTCAAAGTGTTTTACAAACCAAGAAAAGATAAACACAATCCAAAATAACTAAAAATAGAAGTTTATAGAAAAAAATACCAAATAAAGTTTATATTTTACAGTGAAGAGGTGGGGCTTAACAAGCAAAAGTTTTTGGTTAGAAGATGGCTAAGTGACATTTTTGAACTCTCAATATCAGGGGTAGGCAATTATTTTTAATTGAGGGCCATATTTGAACATGGTCAAGGGTCGAACCACGAAATTATTATTATTGGAAGCACATTTTTTTTGTTGTAAAACATAGGCTTTCTTTCCAGAACCAAGTCAATCAAATGAAAGATAGATAAAGAGTAGCATTTATTGTCAAAAATAAGCTGGAGGGCACATTAAAAATAAATAAATCTATCTATAAAAATTATATTTTTGAATATTTGAAAGTAAATACAGACAAGTGGGTTGGGATAGGTGGTAGCTGAAAACAAGGCTTTTCTGAGCACTCAAGCATCTCCTGCAGTACAATACAAGATTACTCAAACAAGCATGAATCAATCAAAATACAACTCAAGTAAACTACTGATGATAGAACACTGTTAGAACATAAACTCAAAAAGGGTTTTATATTTATATATAATCTAACAAGGGCAAGACAAAGTTTTGAGAGTTACATAATGTAACATGTGTCCAACAAATCCACTGGGCAAATTCTTCTCCCTTTATGTCAACAAACCATTACAGTTAATTGAGACTATTAGTGTAATTCCTCCCAGATTTTGTGTTTTGATGTATGAGTGGTGTAATGTTGCTTTAGCTGGACACACAGAGTGATCAGTTTAGGGTAATTTATTGTTCCCCTGGGCAAAATGTCCTCTGGATTTGACCCATTCTTCAACTTAAACTGAGACGACCTGTCAGGAGGGAACATTTTAGTTTGATTATGGGGCAATCTGTAGGACACTTCAAAACAATAGCTTTCAATATAGTGCTAAAAACTCAATAAAATGACAAAAATAAGGATAAATGAATCAAAAATAAGTTATCTTTTTTGAGAGAAGGCACAATTTTAGTCAAAATTAAAGCTGACAACCGCAGCTGTAGACAAAAGAAGTAAGTTGTTAAGTAAGTTTAATTTGTCGGCCCAAGGTTGACGCTTCAAATGAAAGAAAACAGAAAGGCAGACAAGAGCTGTGTATCATCTTAGTATTGAAATTGACTTAAACTTTTAGTATCATGAAAACATTGGACTGATGTAACACGTTTTATAACTGAAGTTTTGTTTGTTGACATTTTTAAAGACAGTAAAATCCTACTAAGGCAACAAAGACCGGACAATATTATCAGTATATTCTACAAAAAATAGTCTAGTGTTTTCTCTGCTGTGGCATGTCTCAGGTAAATTTTCTATCCCCTTTGTCTTCTTCTTCTTGTACTTCACCTACAGTATCTCAATTGTTTAGCATTTGACAAGAACAAATCATAACTGAACGTTTTCTTTGTTTCTGTTGTGGCTTGCCTCAGGTATGTTTCCGTTCCGGTCTTCTTTTCCTCCTGTATCTCACTTGTATAGACTCGGCACTCCTAAAGGGCTTAAGGGCTCCTAAAGTCCAGCGTTGTGTCTGTCTCCCTGTGGTGGTGTGCCTCAGGTAAGTTTTTTGTCCCTATCTTCTTCTCCTCCTCTGCCAATATGTCATTATTGTATGGAGAGATTATCGGTAGACGTCACTTTCCACTCTACTGGAGTGGAAAGTGACGTCTTTCTGCCACCTGAAGAAAGATATGCTGTCCACCTAGTTGGCTGGGGAAACGTCTTTGATAAAAACATCAAAACGAGACAAAAGCTAGCTGTTTTGATCAGGTATGAATGAACGGACGTCTGGCGCTTAAAGCTACAGACAGTGCTTGTCTTTAGGTTTTTTGGTTTTTTTTTTCACTCACAACAACTATGAGTTATAAAGACAAATTTAATTCACAAATGTTGATTTAGCAGCATAACTTTTGTTTTTGTTTTGCACAGTGATAAACTTTTGTAGTTAGCTGACAGCAGCACTGGCAAGTGTTGCTGCTAGAGCTTGTGTCAATCAGCTGCGGCTCTTGCAGCTATCTGGTTGTTTGAGCATCACCCGTGTTGATAAACAAATAATCCCTCTATAGTCTCAGTACTAGACAAGTACAAATCATGACAAAAAGCTCCAAAAATCCAGTGTTTTCTCTGTCTCTGCAGTGGTGTGCCTCAGGTAAGTTTTTTCTGCCCGTCTTATTTTGTCCTCTTGTTTTTCACTTGTGTATTTTCAGCCCTAGACAACTACAAATCATGACCAAAGGCTTCTAAAGTCCAGTGCTGTCTCTGCTGTGGTGTGCCTCAGGTAAGTTTTCTGCCCCTGTCTTTTTCTTCTTGTCTTCCAGTATATCACTTGTATTGTCCTAGCACTAGACGACTACAAATCATGAACAAAGGCTTCTAAAGTCCAGTGTTTTTTTTTTGTCTCTGTTTGTGGTGTGCCTCAGGTAAGTTTTACTTCCCTGTGTTGTTCTTCTTCTCCTCCTGCTCTTGTCATGTGTCGTTACACAAACAGGCCTTGACAATGATTGTTTCAGACAGCTCCAGCTTACTATGAGGCAGGCACTCTACGTAAACACACACCTTCAGGCAAAACAAGGAGGATGATGACCACTGCTTTACAAGGCAGATTGTCTTGTCTTGTAACGTGGATGGAAGCAGACATGAGAAGACATTTTGATTCGCAACAATTGATTAAACTGGATTAAATTCTGCAAGCTGCTGTGTACCTTTAAATGGCTATAGATTCATAAAATACAAATCAACTATAAAATGAACCAAATAATGTCTGTTTTTTAGCATAGTCTGATTTCCCTGATTGTGTAAACGCACTGACTGTCATATAACTCATATCGCTTATCGACATCAACACTATAGATACTAAAAGCAAAGTGGATAAAGTGTCTTGCTCAAGGAGAAGGAATGAAAAACAAGGAACTGATCTACAAATCCCTAAATTATCACCTCATCATTTCATGTCAGACTAATAACACATTTGTAATCACGCTGCCAAAGACTGTTTGCTTGTGACTGTGAGGTGGAACATAGCAGGAGACCAGAACAACATCAGGAAGTGTGATCACAGGTACACTTATACACAGCTCATTTCAAACTCGATAAAGCTCATCACATTCACACGACTTTACACAGAGCTGAAGAAAAGTGGATATTTAGATTGTTAAAATATGGGCATGGTATCGGTGTAGCTGTCTTTGCGGGCTGGTACTGGGCTCACACTGGCTCCAGTCCAAATCCAGATCCTGATTCATCTGGGTTCAGTGGCCACTCACACTGCCGGAATCGCGAGATGTTTGATTTTTTGCTGCATAATGGATAAGCACAGACATTTATTTACATCTTATGTGTTATATAGTCATGTATATGTTGAGAATTTTGACGTATTTGTTTTAGTAGTAGTAGCATAATGATTGCTGTGTGAGAACCTCTCGTAACTTTTCAATAAACGGGAAGCCGGATCAAAGTACGGACTGAATGCAATGTGAGCCAGTTGTTAAAACAGAACAGAACATGTTTATTGTCCACCAAGGTGACATGTCACATAAAAACAGCGCACAGTTGCACACAATAAATAGTAACAATAAAAACATAAATCATGAGAAAGTTATGTTTCTGATGGTTTCCATCTTCATTTAAAACAATCCACGGCGCATGGAACACATTTTTTTTCTTTTAAAACATACTTTGTCGCCAATGGGGCCCGATAGCGCCTCCCTGAGTGCAGGAGCTCAAACTGAGGATTAGAGGATTGGAGGACTCTGACACTATGTTGTTAGCAATATTTAGTGTTTTTTTTTTCTTTATTTAACTGATTCAAAGATTTCTGAGGCTTCCCCACAATCTTAGAGCCCAGTGAGACTATTTTTTTTTATTATTTGTTTTTTGATCTGCTTACTACTTAGCTGTAGTAAGCCTAAATATCTCTTTGTAGACAAAATTTAAAGTGTTTAAGTGTGAAAAACACAGCACTGTTTACAGTGTTAGCAGGTAAATTAGACACGATAGTCCTTCTAGTGTGTCCTGGGTCCTCCCAGTGGGACATGGCAGGAACACCTCACCAGGGAGCAGTCTAGGCATCCGAAATAGACACACGAGCCACCTCAACTGCTCTTCATGACGTGGAGCTCTACTCCAAATATTCTCATGTGACTGAGCTCACCCTAAAGTCATCCTACAGAGGAGAGAGGAGCCATTACTCAAAGCTTATGAACGTAGTTGATGGTTAGAACGTAGATTGACAGTAAATCGAGAGCTTTGCCTTTATCTGAGCTCGTTTCTATCACTGTAACTTGAAAGTCCACGCAACAAATTCAATCTTATTTAAACTTAATTTTTAGCCAAGTTTTCAAACCACAGAGAATAAATTTACAGAAAAAAGTCAAAACACTGAGTGATCCTACACTTGAATACCCCAATGCAAGAGAAAAAGAGAGAGAAAGAGAAAGAAAAAAGAGAGAGAAACACAATGACAGAGGATAATGAGCAGAGGAGATCAGGGGGGCAGTGACCCAGGACGGGCAGCCTCAAACACTCACACACACTCACACAAGCCCCTCCCCTCCTTACACACTGATCTGATATACACCAGTCTAGTCCTTGCTCTGGTGACCCCATTAAGTTAATTTTATCAGTGATGCATTTCAGAGGTTCATGGCTGTAGATTATTTTATGAGAAATGTATCTGTCCATGAACCTGAAAGAGAGCAACGACATTATGGCTGCAACAATTGATCTAATAATTGTGACTAGTAGGGACATAACAATAACCTCATTTTTATATATGGGTGTTTCAAATCATTTTGTACAACATAGCAAAATACTCATGACAGCATGCATACCACAGTCTGTAGTGATTTTTGTTTTCATACTAACAAAATAATATAACGACAGAGTAAGCATAAGGTTTCAGTGTACTGAAATAAAGGGCAAGTTTACAAAAGGATACAGTTATACGTATATACAGCAAAGAGCATCATTTAGTACATTTAGGTGGGGGCAGATAAGAGATAAGGTGAGTAACATAAATGACAATTGAGACCGTTTGTCAAATTCTTCAGTTATCTTAAGCCCATCCTCTATTGTAGTTGCTTGGAAAATCCAGACGATACACACATAAATATATTGTCTGGCCACCGTGTTTTAGTGGGCGTGATTGACAGATTAATTAATTTAACCAACATGGCTGCCTATGATAAAAAAATAAATGGAAACATGTGAAAAAAATCAAATGGAACTTAAAAACATTGCGTATTTCTAAAAACTATTTTAGAGGAGACCTATTGTGATTTTTCTATTTAGGAAGAAACTATGGCAAATACAGATCAATAATGCACATTGTATTCATTGCAAAACACAAAAATGATCTAAAACGGCTCAGAAATAGAAACCAGCCCACTGACTTCCTGTTCAAACAGCAGAACTGACAAGCCTCTTCCTTGTAAAATTATATTTTATTGAGACACAAATTACTATTTTTGGTTGTTGGAGAGTGTCAACATAACAATTTTGAATTTTTACATGTATTAGTATTCCTAATTTCTGAGTAATCCCAATTAAATACGGACAAGTGGGTGAGGATAGGTGGTAGGTGAAGACAGGGATTTTCGAAGCATGTGAAGATGAGCTGCCGAACAATACAAGATTCCTTAAATGCAGGAATCAATCCAAATACAACTTTGGGTAAACTAATGATGAGAGAACACTGTTGTAACAAGGTTAAAATTAAAAACTCAGAACTTAACATAATAGGTCTCATTTAATGTGAGGTGAGTGACGCTATTTTGGTCTAAATGACAGACAACCAATCAGCTCATATTTGTTTAATGTGTTGATCTGAATTGCAAGATGGAGGAAAGGTGACCAGACCCACTCTTAGCAATTTACTGAAGCTCTGGGTCCCAGGCAACTTTTGGGGAGGGTCTTGGTGTAATGTGTGTAAAGTATTTATTTATTTTCTATTGTTTAACACAAACACATAGCACTTTGAATAAGTCTTTAGCATTATTTTGTAAATCAGTGGACATATTCTCTAAAAAGGGTCATATTATTGTGAGTTGTGGTAAGTCCAACGTCTATCTAAAGCTGTTTTGTAAGATTATCTTTGTTCACTCCATAACTCCTCCAGCTAAAAGCTCTTGGGCTTCCATCTCTCTTGTTTTTTATAGATTTTAAAGTAACATATTCCAACTGAATTCTCTCCAATAAGCATAACAAGAGGCAGAAAGCACATTTTCACAATACAAATCTTACTTATACAAATCATGCTAGACTTCAATGTTTGATCGACTACAAGACTGCAGCTCTCTATGCAAATATAGTTTATTCTTAGCTCTACGTATTTGTAATGATGTAATGTCTCTTTAAACTTACTACTAAAACCTGATCACAATACCTGCCTTTAACATCTCAGAATTCCACTATATACAGTTTAAAGTCACAAACTCGTTTCTGCGCAGACTGGAAACAGAAGCAGACATCTCGCTCTGTGGACACGGCGGCGAAGTCAAGCAGAATTAATGACTCTGTATATCAAATGATTTCGGGCGATCAACCCCCCGCTAAAGCAGGGCAGCACTCTCTCACCACGTGCACCCTCAGCGCTTCACCTGCCGCTGCACACGGAGATAAGAAACCCGCCGTCACCCGGGCTACGCAGGTCATAAGAACGCATTATATCTGCTTTTCATGAATAAATGATGCCTCTCGAGTGGAATAATGCTGTTAAATGACCTAAATGATAATAGTGTAACAGGGCTGCAGCGGGAAAACAGGATCAGTGCAATAAGAGGAGGCTTGTTTTATAGAGCGCCGTGTTATTGCCGTGTTAAAATGATTGTTGGAAAAGTAGTATTATATGTTTTAGATTGTAGCAGGACCAACAGGACCAAGTCTCAAGCCAAGTCTCTCAAGTCCAAATCGAGTCCAAGTCTTGTGATTTTAGTTTTAAGATTCATTTAAAATACAATTCAGGTCTCAAATAAAGCAGTGAGGAGGGACATGTTGCAGTTTGTTCATGTAAAACTAGACAAATCAGAAAGGATTAAAAGCATTAAGTCGTCTCAAGTCACAGAACTCCAAGTCCAAGTCTAGTCCCAAGTCTGATTCTCATTCCAACAGAAGAATTGTGTACAGAAGGAGTGTTTAGTGTTTAAATCAAACTAATTCTGTTGATGAAAATTCAGATAACTTCTGCACAAACACCTGAATAAAGTAACAACCTGTACTGAAGAAAAAACACAGTTTTTGCTTCCATTTTTTAAAAACTCAAAGATGAAATACATTTTCTGCAGGGTCAAAATACAGATTTCGCTCAAATGTTATTCACAGATGTGTGCCTAAACTGGGTTAGTGAGCACTTCTCCTTTGCTGAGATAATTCATACCGACAGCTGACAGCATGAATACTGCACAAGTGAGTCTTAAGCTGGCCACAATAAAAGGACACTCGCCCACAACGGAAGCCCATTTCATCTAACGCATGTGGTTAAGCTATGTGTATAATTTTCAACGTTTACACCCCAAAGACGGGTACGCTTAGGGCTGGATTAGAGCTGGGGTTAAATCAGGTAATTTTGCTAAGTTTACACCTTTGTAAAAAGTCGAGAGTTGCCCATTGTGGACGTCTGTACTACTGTTTGGAGAGTTTTCTCCGGCCTGCAACGAGAGGTGGGCGGTATGAATGAGGTCTGCAGCTAGACACCTCTCAGAGAAAGAGAAGGAGAAAGCTCTCAGCTGCCTTTCTTTCTTCCGTTTAAAGAGTCAGCCTCAGACTGGAAATAAACTAAATTAAATGGTAATGACTAAAAGTACAATTAGTGACAGTCTGGAGGTTTGTTGTCAGATTATTTACTGCCGGTGTTCACCTCGAGGTTCATGTGGCGTTGCATACTGTATGTTTTTAAAAACATAACCAGACATTTCTCTGTGATCACAAAAGCTAGAAACATAATTCAAAGACTTACAGATTGTTACTTGCTGAAACGAGTATTAAGTATTAATTTCAAGTAAGAATTTCACAACAATAAAGTGTCCTGCACAAAGTAGCAAACACATCTTCATGATTTACAGTACATATTCCCAATGTTTAAACACAGCCATACATGCCCAAGAAACACAACACTATTACAAACAATAATTAATAATAAACAATATTTAATCAATTCAACAGAATGCGACCAGAATCATGCAGCAGCACAACTGACACAACAGGAGCAGCTCTGGTCGTCTGTCCAGGGTAACTTACTCTCTCACGCGTAAACAGTAGTTTAATCATTGTTCAACTCTCTACCATAAACCATCTATAAAATCAGATTATTTGGCTGTACATCCAACCAGTTGAGTATCAAATAAACAAAAGAGAAGCAGTATAGATAATTTACAATAATTTTGCAGCTAAAGATGAGAACATATGCACACTTTTCTATTAGGTTTATAAAAAAATGTTGTAGAATAATTGGTTTCTTGTGTCATCTGAGCATAGCTTGTTTTCAAATATATAATTCAAACTGAAACATGAATGAATGAATATCCATAGTTTATCTGTCCTGTCCTGTCTGTCTGATGATATGTTTTTGGGGCAGAATAGTGCAAATTAAATGACCCAAATGCTAATTGTCAAACGACTGCAGTAAGAGAGCAGAGCAAGTAGGACAAGCTAGCAGCATATTTTACACCGCGCCCAGTCTGTGCCATGATAAAATTATGATTGCAACATAAGACAATGAATTTTAATGTCTTAGCGTACCTTTGGTCTCTGTTGGAGGGAGCTGCTCATCACAGACAAATGAGATCTTTGGAGTGTTGCCGTCTACACCTGCAGAAACAATAAAGCTTCATGAATACCACTGCAAAATAAATAAAAAATGAAATTAATTTGTGATAAATCCAGTCCCAGAACTCGCTCCCGTGCCATCTGTCAGCGAAGCCAAACTGGCAAACGGGATCTAAAAAGCATATTCAAGTAGGGAGTTCTGCATACCGAGAGATTAGTTTGTGTGAAGAGAAGAGATGTGATTTTGCAAGAGGATTCTGATGAGAAAAGTATGAATGAGTGAGTGTCCAAGTGTCCAGTGAGAGCAGAGGTCAAACCAGGATCATTCAATGTGAAAATGACTTAAATATTCTGTAGTATGTAGTAGTCTGTATGATGGTCCCAAGTGTCAGCGTAGGCTTTTAAAAGTATTTTTCTTCTGCCTTCTCCAAGAGGATATTATTGGAGTTTACTGATTCTTTTGATTGTTTTTGCAGCAGTTGAATTAAATAATACAGATACATATCAGTTTGGATTCTACAAGTTAAAGTTTCAATTCCCTATAAGATTACACAAATGCACAGACAGCTTTGTTTATATTGTTTATGAATGAAAAGGCTGAGTTGTTGTATCAACAAACACATACAGATTTCTGAAACATTGCTTCTTGCAGGGCTGCACGATACCGCGATATTGGCAACTGCGATTAGCTAATTGCAAAAGGTGTAATTTTCCTCTTTTTCTTACACAGTGCTTTTTAAAAGTGTTTTTGGACACAGTGCACTACGAAAGTGAACACAGAGCAGCACAACAGCGACAGGGCTTTGAACTGTGCACAACACGACTGAACAAAAGTCTCTGTAAACACTGCTGTCATGACTGTTCTAGTGAGTAGGAATGTCAAGATTAACCGGTTTTTCAATAATCGTGAATATTTCCCCCCACGGTAGGTTATTCGTGGAATTTTTACAACTCACGGTATACCGCAAACACGTCTTACGTCTTCTGTGACGTGACTGCCGTGCCGTGCTCGGGCAGCGTGAGGTGGAGAAAAGTGTGTGTGTTGTCAACTCACCGCTAGTTGAAAGGCTGCTGAAGTTAGCGCTTCAGGAGTTGTATCCATCCAAAGTATCAAGTCGAGGGTTGTTTTTAAGATGACCAGGGTTTTGTGCGGGCTGAAGAGTGTCCAAGATGCAAGACATGCCTTTGAAAAGTAGCAGCTAAAAGCGCTAACACATCCAACATGATCTAGCATCTTCGATACGATCGTCCCTCGCTGTTTGTCCAAGTAAAGGTAAAGAAACAACGTAAATCCTTTAAACGAAGCGCTCCAGAGAGTGACGCACAGCTCACGGCAAAAGTAACTGCGTATTTATGCTTCATTTGACATAAACTCCGACCTGAAAGTAAAACGAAAGCAGAGACGCGTCCAGGCGCTCACGTGACGACACGCTGGGAAAACAAAACGTGTGGATGACGTCATCTTCGTGAGTCACGTGACAGATCACACATAATATATTATTAGTAATTGATCTCTCCTTGTAAGTATAATGAGAATATTAAAGCAATTAAAGGGACAATAATGTTTTTTTATGCTTGAATGATAATTTGTTTAAAACATAAATAAATAATAATTTTTTTTTTCAAAGGATAATTATTTAAAATAATTGCATTTATTGTTTTTAATCAAGCCTACATCATACTTATGTAATATAATCAGTGTATTGTCACTGTCAGCAAATCAAATGCCAATAAATTTAGATTTCAAAAATAAATATATGTATATAATGTATTTATTTTTTCTTTATGCCGATAATCGTGAATAATCGCAAAATCGTGATTTTTCCTTTTGCTATAATCGTGATTCTAAAATTTGATATCGTGACATCCCTAGTATTCAATAAAACAACTTATAAATAGAGAAGTCACGATTTAAAGTTGCTCCTAGCGTTTGCCGCATAATCCAAGTGAGCATGACTGATATTTGTCCATAAACACTGCCGTGTCGCTGGTTTCCTCAGTCCTTATGAGATAAACGTCATTTTTAAACAATGAGTCACTGTTACTTTTTATGCAGTCCAACTGAATTGTCAAGACGCACAACAGCCAAGCTGGTTGTAGCTTCAGTATTAATGCCTAAAATGTATGCATAGTTAAGCTGTTCAAATTTGTAGAGCAGTTTATTTTTAATATTTTACATTATTAACAATTTACAATTGCTGCAAAATGGTATGCTCAACTGAAAAAACAGACCTAACTTCTTGCTTCTACTTCTGTACCATTTGTTTGGCATTAATCTTGTATGTTTCTATCCACTCCTGCTGCCAATGAGAAAAACAAACCAAAATGCAGACAATCACATTTTGTTTTTAGGCGAGAGGAGACGATGGGGTGAGGACACTTCAAAAGGATTCATTGTGGAGAGCAGAACAGCTGTGTGTTTGTCAACAGAGCTGTGACTGAGGCAAAGCAACGACTAAGGCAGAGAGGCAGAGATACAGTAGGAAGAATCAACAGGGATGTTTTAATGGATTAAGTGAGCACTGTGCAAGTTTTCTGGTGGTACATGATTCAAAATTCAACATCCAAAATGAGGAATGTAGACTGGATACTCAACAGAGCTTTCAATACCATAAGAACCAAAAACACATTTTCTTTAGTCAATCCTGGGTCAAAAGTCTCTGCTTTTGATAGCAAAGAGTAAAGCAACTAAAACGGATTCTTCTCTTTTCATCTATAATAACCTATTTAATGTACAACGTTTTACAGTGGTCAACATGTTTTGCGTTTACCTAAAGCATTCTAAGTCTCATAAGTTTTGACTATAACGACCTAAAAAGCACAGTGGCAGAGTGGTTAGAACTCTGTATTCCAACTAAGGAGATTGTGGGTTCAAGGAGTCAACTTCTCATGATCTCTCTGAGTGGAGTTTGCACTCTCTGGGTTTCCTCTCACCTCCAAAAACATGCATGTTTTACTTAACTGGGCATCACTGTAAATTCCCCCTGTGACTGAATGAGAGAGAGAATTATTGTCTAACCCTGCGACGAGTTGGCCACTGTCCAGGGTGTTCCCTCACCTGAGGCCAAAAGTCACTGGGATAGGACCCTGGGAACGGGAACAAGAAGCACTTTTCACAACTTTTAGAAGCCAGAACGAGTTGGCTTGGTCAGTATGCTATCAGAGGCTAGTTAAATGGCAACAAAATAGCACTGACTGGACAAAAAAGGTAAAAGGTTTTTCAAGTCATTTAGCAACTGGTTTTCAAGCCTGAAAGCGTATTCTTCTATATCAGACAAGTGTCGGTAAGAGATGGTTTATTACCTGACTAGTTTCTACGGTCACTTCTGTTTTTGTCAGAGGCGTCAAGGACGTCATGGGACATGATGAACATCCCTAACCTTTTTTCAAGTTTTTCAATTTTTAGCTTGAACTAAAGAAAAAAAATACAACATTACCTAAAGTGCCTTTTACCACAAGATCATTATATTTAAGGTTTTACTGACAACAAAGTTGCCTAGCAATTATGTACTAAAATAGGCCAAAACTTTTCTAATGTAACATCAGTTCAGTTTATAAATATAATTTTGATCAAACTAAACTAAAACAGACACATTTACAGGTCATAAAAACGTGTTTCTGGTGGAAAAAATGAAAATGTTCTCATCTTTCTAATGCAGTGATTGTGCAACTTTTTTTCCCCCGACAAATCCAGAGATTTTTTTTTTTTCAGTGGTTTCAAAGTATTTCTGACTGAATCTAAGGTGTTTCTGAAGATTCCAGGCCATTCAATATAATATTGTATTCATTTATAGTAATCTTTATTAGGAAAACAGCTGCAGACAAATGTTTCAGAAGTCAGTCAATCAAAAGAGGAACACTAAAGTGTCAAGTGATCAGTTTGGAACTCTTCTCTACTTCCCGTTATTTTCAACATCTTTTCAAACTTTTCATCACAAACTTGTCATTGGTTCATGTAAAAGTAACATTGCCAAAAGTGGTCATACGCACTTTAAATAGTCCTTTTATCAGAGTACAAAGTCAGATACACCTGTGCAGACTCTATAGAACTCTAGAGCGCTCTGAACGTAAAAGCACAGATCAGCGCGAGTGCTAAAAGTAAAATGTTATTGAACGCTCATTCATCACGTTCTGCTGACTGGAGCTTCAGGGCAGAATACATCACCGCGGCCTAATAGTCTGTCCAACATTATTTTGACTGAATTTTGCTTTTGGAGTGAAAAATGGCACGAGGAGGTGTGCGCTTTACTGTAGCCGTGGCAACGACAGATTTCCATTGTGATGATGAAGCAGGAAAAGAAGCTGCTGCCTCGTCGTATCTGTGAGAACATGACAGAAACGTCAGAGAAACACGATCCACTTAAAGGTAATGTATTCAGTTTATGCAGCTTAAAAACATATGTGAGGTTTAGCATCAGCAAGTGTTTCTGCAGTGTTTATGATGTCAAAACATGCATAAAAATTAGTACTTTGGCAACTTGTTTTAGAATAATAAATAATACTGAACGCACACATTGCTCAGAAATGTTGTTTTGACTATAGTAAAATTAAAAACAATATGTGCTTAGCTAGAATATAAACTTATTTATCAGTTTTGTCAGTTTTGCGCTCCTGTAATGCTGCGTTCACGCACTTCCGCCCTCCGTCATGTCACAGTCACATGATCAAGTGATGTAGATGCAAATAGTTACTGCTAAATTGCCTGGACACGTCTGCTGTTAAATTACAGTTGTAAAGATGGAACGAATCTGGAGATGTATATTTGAGACTCAGAAGATCGCAGAGCTTTACCTTTGACCTATAACAAAGCAACAACTATTCAGAAAACAGAGAGATACAGGAGCTATTACATGGTTTAAAAGGTACATTGATATGTTCTGACTATGTGTTACCATGGAGCCAAACTGATTTTAAATAAATAGGCCTACTGCTGGTGAAATCAAAGTCATAGAGATTGTTTTTAGCAATGTCAATGTGACTCAGCATCATAAATACTTTTATTTATTTTCACTGGGCAATTCTATGGCTTATATTGGCATTTTTCATTATCACGACTTCATTCTATCTCAGTAAATGGTTACAATGTCAGTATAATGTACATTTTGTACCCTACCTTGGAAAGACAAAATAATGTGATTTTTTATTTATTTATTTATTTTTACTGTTAATCAGTGAAAAATAGTTCCCTTTTAAACAACCTAAAGCAAGTTTGTATTATGACATAATTCAAGATTACATCAACCAAAGCAAATGCCCTTTTTTTATATTGGGACTAGGCTATATCACCCTGCTTTACATGCATTTATTCTCAATTCTTTTCTTGATAAGTTAATTTATAAAAACTGCTGCTCTTTTTGCAATTTTCTATAGATTTTCTCAACCTTTACTCCAAAGCTGTTTTAAGGACAATTTACAAAGCTCAAACAGAATATTATGGGTCGATAATCACCGTCTTTCCAGGACAGTAATACATCTTCAAATTGAACAGATTAGTAGGACATTTGCGATAAAGAGCGAATCATTTTGTTCCAGTATTTCGGCTTTGATAAGGAAATTAGCTTTACACAAGGAAGCTCTCTTTTCATCTAAAAAGTCGTTCTAAGCCAATTATTGTAAACTTGTCAAAACGAGGCCTGGCGATTAATCATCTGTGTAATTATCAATTGATTGAGGCTGTGGCTGTCTGGCCGTGGAAAAACACTTAGAATGCGTAATACATCAATTTTAATGGTATTTCTTAATCAGAATTCTCTGCAATCAGCTCAGGCCAATTAGGACCTGAGAGATAGAGGCCTCGCATTAATAATCACACTGGACCAGCAGCGTCACATGTTCAAGTCAGAAGAGAAGATCCAAACTGCTAATACCCCGACAAATCTAAATGTGATTGGTTCAATGCTGCGCTGCGATTGGTCCGGCTAACTATCGGCGTTTGTCTGATTCTTCTGATTTGTGAATCCATAGAGTTGGGTTAACTTATCACTCCAGATGAAAACATACTGTCAAACGTGAATCTCTATGGTACACATCTGTAAATGGATACAGCCAAAAAAGGTCCAAGCAAATTTCCAACCAAACAAAAATACAATCCAGTATTTTTTATGATCCTTGTCCTGCTCTAGGTTACCAAACTAAGCTTATGTGTCAAAAGCAAATGTGTTGCACCCTCAATGCACTAAGAAAATAAAAGAGAAACAAAAAGTTTTGATTTGAAATCAGCTGATTCATTTGCTTTCAGTTCCAGCTGAAGTGTAAGTTTGTTTGAAATAGCGCCAGTTACAAAATAATTGTGATTAGGCATGTGGTGCGTTCTTATGTGACCGGTGTATTTCTTATGTGACCGGTGTATTTCTTTCTGCATTGTGTGTGCTGGTTTATGATTGTTGTTGCAGGAGTGAACCACAGGACACAGCCAAGCGATTGGAGGCGGTCTACATTTAATCTGGATTACAGTAAAAGTGAACAGAGTCAACATGTGCTGTTAACAGTTGACCCAAACTACAAAGAAGAGACAATGGCATGTCAGTATTTTTCCAGACTTCTTCACATCAATAAATAAAAATAATATTAATTTAAATACAAGTATAGCTTGTTCAATGACTAAATTAAAATCGAAATAAGGATTAAAATGCTCTTAAAACCCAGGTTTACACTGGATAACCAACTTCTTCCATCACGTGGTATTGAGAAAAGGAAGAGGAATTACAACACATGAAGAAGAAACGTGGGCGGTCCATGACAGCACAGTGACTGGATGCCAGGTATGTAGAATAGACAGCAACAGAGACAATTTTGTGTAATTTTAACACAAATTAACTGGTTACACTTAATCACAATTATTTTGTTGGCGTTAATACAGGTCACGTGGTTCAATAAAAAACATGAATGAAAGCTCCGTGCGCTGTAGCTCCTGTTGTTCCCTTTTCTCCTCTTTGCTCTCATAAACAGTCCACAAACAGAGAATCTGTTCTGCTGCTGTTAGCGCAGTGGACATGAGGAAGAGTTCTGCTGAACCGACAGCGGGACAGAGACGAGATTGAGCTCCATCTGAGTTTTTAAATAATCCAAAAAGACCCAGGAATCACGGAGAAACGTCACGTTTAAGTCATCAAATCGAGAGTGATGCTTATAGAAAAAAAAGTGCGTTTAGTGAGGAGTCAGCTGTTTTAACTCAGCACTATCCCATAACTGGACCAAGTTTCCATATTAACTGAAACAGGACTAACCCCAGATTAAACAAGTGTGAAAAACACATTAGCTTAAATGTATAAATATCTGTTCAGCCTAAAACAATGAGCAAGACTGCACACTCCACAAATGAAGAACCTAAAATAAACTATATTTTAAAACTAGAGAGTAACATAAATAACTTAAAGGCTGAAAAAAACATTTAAAGCAATTATTTAATATTTAAAAGTATGCAAGAGTCATAAAAGAAATGTCAGGGAACCAGTATCTAAAAATCAAACATACCCAACACTATTTACACTCTTGTTTTTAGATTTCACTCGACGTACCTGACACACTTTATCTTGTTGGAAAAGTTATGTACAGACAATAACCTTCAGACAATTGTGAGCTTCTCCATCCTTGAAAGAATTGAAGCAAGTGATTCCCATTACCGTCACATCGGCAGAGTTCAGTGAAATGACCCGGGTCTGCTGCGACTGCTGTGTAAAGATTTTTCTCCGTAAAGACTTCTACCCACCAGTGTAATGAGCAGGTATGAAAAAGGCCTATCTTCTGGAGAAATGGAAATGTCGACTTGGGAAGGCTCGAGCAGCGCACCGGGAGCCACGGACGACAAAAGCTATCTTCACAAAGCTCCTCCGGCAGCTTATTAACATTATGGGACATTTTATCACAGGAAAACGCCGGTGTGACTGTGAATGCAAAACAGATTCAAGAGCAAAAGCAGAGACGACAGTGACAGACTGAGGGACTTTTACACAGAATGTTTACTGCTTCTACTATAAGGGACAATAATCAACAGTAGTGTGCAAGTAAAAGGAGAATTATTTTGGGAAAATTTTGCATAATCACAATACCGATGAGCCAATATTTAGCCCATACTGATATCTGATTTTAGGCCTCCTGCTGTGGCCAAAAAACCCTCACTGAACATTTGCTGATCCTTATATGAATTCTATATTAGCTAAAATATTGCTTAAAATTCCTGGCAAGGCTCACTAGATTACAGATTTTTCTTTTCATTTAGGCAAATAATAAAAACTAAATTTATTTATCTGGGTCATCAAATTCTGTGGCATTACGGAGAGAAAATGTTTTTAGCTTTGCACAGATTCACAAACTCGAGATACTGGCCTTCCAGCAGCCTATTTGGTTTGGAGTCCGACACCAGTTTCGAGTTTGTGAATTCTCAAATATCGCGAGATAATCCATCTGGCTGGTTAGCCAAGTTATCTGTGCACAGCTAAGTTGGAAAAACGGTTTAAATCGGACTAGGCGAGTTATCCAGTTTTCCTGGCCGCCATGTAAATGCCCTGACAGAGGTGTGTCGACTCAATCACGTTGCAGCAGGGCGGGTTGAGGGGGTTGGTTGCAACGACAACAGGAAATACAGCTTGATTAAAAAAAGGCGACTCTCATGGATGTACGCGTTTCTGCTGCGTTTGATTCTGTTTTAGCAGAAATACAGAGCAGAGAGGTGTGTGTCAGACTTGTTCTATCCCACGCAGACATTGGACACACCATTGCTATTCGTCGAAAAAGTGAGAATGTGAAAGAAAGAAAAAGATGACATGAGATTTGAACCCAGAGCCTAGAGTTAGACATGCTTTAAGGCTGGGTGATCTGGGAAAATATATAATCACGTTTTGTTTGTTTTTTTCATATTGATCCATCTCGATTTTTGATTCGATTTTGTTTAACCTTTTCAAAAACAAATGAAAAATGCCATTTATGTCTCATTTATTAGGTTTTTTTGAAACTATATATCAATATTCTGCCTCAAAGTTTTAGTTTTGCTCCAAACTACACATTTTTACAGACAAACGATTGGTTTTCAATCTTTCGATTCAAAATCCACAACCAAATAATTGACGATTTGTTTCGATTCGATCTCACAATTTTTCAATTAATGGCCCAGCCCTAAACAGAAATGAAAGTTTCTACAGGAACTACAGGAGTTTGGGGCTGATTTTAAGCCCGATGTGCCCCTCTACGAGTTCAGGGAGGTGTGGCCAGAGTAAGGATTGTCACACAAGATTTTTTTGTCGTTTCTCTCCTTATATCTGTGCATCACTGTGACTTTGTTACGACTATTTGTCAGGAGCATCATGGTGAGGTTCACCATCTGCACGAGAACATTTCACGCCTACAATGTGTCAGTGTAACAGCTCCTTACCTCTAATGATCCTCCGCTCTCCTGTGACCTTTATAAACCTGATTTTATCCACTGGAGTTTCGTGATCATTGTTTTCAGTGGTTTCACTTTTCACTCTGTTCTTCTGCCACATGATGCAACTGTGAGACAAATAATCATTGTAAATGTCCTTATGTCTGTGGCCTGTTCTTTTTTTGACACTTCTAAAAATCACAAAAGACCTTAAACTCCTCTAGAGTGCAGGCGGCTTTAGTCGCAGAAAGACTCCAGATTATTAAACTTGCAGAATGCATCAACTCAGTGTTTTGTTTGCTTTTTATTCTGCATCAAGAGCTGTCTAGTGTTGTCTTCATAGCATGTTGGAACATTACAATCTTGACAAATGTAAACTGTTGTGACTACTCATTACATGTTACAGACTTCAAGAACGCTGCCTCATTAAACAGAACGGGGCTGTATCAGTTTGTGTGTGCTGCTGCTGCTACTCGAAACATCACTACTGGAAGTGTCTATCGGGATTAAAGTGAAAACTGGGTTACTATGCTGGTGATGTAATCTGATGAGAAGCCCAAGCAGCGCTCAATCCTGTACTTCACAACCAACATGTGGACGAATGTACAGCAACACACTGCTGGTTCTTCTTACAGTAATTAGTGCTTAGTAAAATTTTAAACTCTATTCCGACGTCAAAGAATGCATTGGATTTAACAACATTTTCAATACTACAGAAAGAAATATACTAAAGAGAGATGCTTTTCAAATGAAGGTTTTAGACAATAAACCCCAGGTCACCAAAAGGCGGACTCTGGTCCAGACCGAACCACACAGCCCTCCTACCAAACACTCGCAGAAATGCTGGAGAATGTAAAAGTGACTTTGTAAAGAAGCGTTGTGCAGACTGAGTGCAAAAGCGTGTGGGTTTGCAGAGTCATACTTGTGTTTAGAGAGCACGTTTGTGTGTGCAGGTAATGAACGTGATTCAGAGCGCTGTTTGTGTCCCGTGTGTGTCCTATCGCCAATCAGCCAGTCACATGGCTTCATTCATTGACTTCTTTAGCCAGTAAGACACAGAGAGACAGACGTGGGACAGAACAGGGTCGAGTCAGACTTAGAATAACTCCATCACAGTGATCAGTTCTGATCAGTGTAAAACACTTCTCCTCCACAGCATGGATCATATTTAGCCATTAAATTCATTTTTAAAAGGGCAGTTAAATAAGTCATTAAAAACAAAACTCTTATTATTTGAATTGTACAGGATATTGTGAAAAATAATAACTATTTTTTAATCATAAAGTCAAATTTTAAAATGTCTTAAAAGAAACTCCGCCAAGAAGTTCCCGAACTTGTCTTGGAAAAATTTCCCCCAACTGGACCTTATAAAGGAAAAATAAAAACTTATAATGCTAACAAGTAAAAAAAAAAAGGGGGGGGGGGGGAGTTGAATTAAGTCTTTATCATGATATGTGAGTATTTTGACAATCTTTTATGACAATTTGCAAAAAGAACTCATAAAGTGGGTTCTTATTCCAAAAGCAGAAGCATTTTGGCTGATTTAAAGTTTAAATAAATGTATATTTTTTATATTTTATGCTTGTTCCACTGGGAGTCTTATTCTAAATCTGTAAAATACTGCTTCTTTCAGGCACAAAGTCACTTGTTTTTGAAATTAAGATGATCACATTTTTCCTTGTCATCTAAATAAAGGTAATCTGTCAGATAAGCATTTGAATATTTATCTATATAATATTCATAATACCACGTTGCATGACAAAACTCATCATAAACAGTCTAAGTAAGCAGTGTGAAGTCTGTTTTGATTGTGGCTGGTGTCGTCTTCACTGTTATTTTCCATTGGCTTCCTGTTACTCTCCGACCCACTGCTTCTGTAAATGAAAGTGGCACAGAGCAATATTTCATCATTGAGTTTGGATCAGCCTCTGCAGCTGGACCTTCCTGACAGACGACCCCCCCCTCTCTCATCCATCTCCCTTTTCATCTCCTCTCATTCTTACTTACTTTCTGTCCATTGCTCTTTTTCTATTTTTTTCATCAGTTGTCTGTTCTTCCTTGTTCTCCTAATTTTTCAACTTATCAAGTCTCTCTAATGATCCATTTCTCTCCTTCTAGGTCTAAAATATCCAGATAGAATATCTGTGGTAATCCAGTCCACTTTTCTAATGAATTAAATTGTCTAATTAAGTGTAATGTAAGCATAAACTCCGCCTGCTCATCCCCCAGATACTGTAAATCAAGTTTGTTTCTTGATTTTTCGTCCCATCTTATTGAAAACATAGACAGCTGCCTAAACTTCAGGTAATTAAAACCAGTGGCAGGATTAGTGATGCACCGATGTGACACTGGGGTTGAATATCGGCAGCGTGTGGGTGCCTTATAGGCAAGAGTTAAAACAGCGCCTTGATGGATATAAATTGCAGTAGGTTCCAGATCTCTTTTTATTTAATTTAAATTTACACAGACCCGTTGCCCATAAGCCATTAAATAAAATTATATTTCAATATAAAAAGGTTTTTTTTTTTTTTAATTTAAATTTTTATTGATTTTTACAACCACAAAACCATGGTTTACAACAATAACCAAGCACTGGTCCAAAGAATACATACATACATATAAATATAAAATAAAAAAGTACAGTTATGTCAGTCAGCCATCATGAGTATAAATGCACTATCAATACACAATTAAGACTTTAAAAATAAAAGAAATGCCCTCCAAATCTGTAAATATTCCTCCTTCCGATTTTGTACTTTTGCCACCAACAGTTCAAAAGATGATATATCTGTCATAGATATAACCCAGTCTTTATAAAGTGGGGTATCAGAACTCTTCCATTTACGAAGAATGACTCTAGCTGCCAAAATAAAACCTGTTACAGCCAGAGCAAATGCAGTCTTAGAAACATTAGGCAGGCATGATCTGTCCCCTAATAAACAAAGTTGTGCTGATTCAGGTACTGATGTCCCCAGCCACTTCTCCATTGTTTTAATGATTTCTCTCCAAAAAGGCTGAACCACTGGACATGACCACATGGCATGAATAAATGTACCTTCATGACTTTTACATTTCCAACATAAACTATTTTGGAGAATACCCATTTTGAAGAGACGTGAAGGTGTAAAATAAAATCTGTGAAGAATCTTATAATGAGTGAGCTTCCCTCGTGCTTCCCTCGTGAACCATCCCATAGTAGAGATTATTCTTACCCATGATTCTCGATCTATGTGAACGTTCAAATCTCTTTGCCAAACAAGTCGCAAGCTCTCATTTTTATCATACAATTCCCTTGAAGCTAATTTATAAAACATAGAAGCTGACTGACATGTTGGGGGTAAATCAAAAAAGATCTGTACAACATTGTCACCCGTAGGCAACTGTTTGATTATGTTATTCAGGCTACTTTTTAATTGTAGGTATTTCCAAAAATCTGAATTGTCTCCGAAATTAAATTCAAGTTTGAGATCCTGGAAAGTCTTAAATACTTTATTTTCAACTACATTGTATATACTTCTAATTCCCTTGTCCTGCCAAGATCCCCAAAAAAGTAATTTCCCTCCCACTTTTAATATTGGATTGTTCCAAAGAGATGAATATAGTTGCTTATAAGGAGATATTTTTAAAAATTTGTGAAATTTGGTCCAAACATTTTTGGAATGTTGTAAAATTGGGTTAACTTCCTGATCTCTATTTAAGACTTTCTGCGATAGTGTGTCCAAAGGACTAAAAGGGGCAGCTTTCTCTTTTTCAATAGCCTCCCATCCTAAATAATTGCCCAACTCTACGCGGTGTCTACTCAGTTTACTCATCTCAAATGCAATGTTGTACAGTTCTACATTTGGCAGTGCCAGCCCTCCATCCCTTCTTGTTACATACAGCTTTTGTAAACTTATCCTGGGTTTTTTATTGTTCCACAAAAAGTCTTTCACCAACTGATTGTATTGTTTAAAATATTCTTCTGGAATTGAAACAGGTAGCATCATTGACAGATAATTGAATTGTGGTGCAATGACCATTTTAACTGTGGTTACCTTTCCCCATAATGTCAAATTAAGTGTCTTCCATTTCTCCAGGCTGTTCCTAATTTTTGCAAGTAGAGGTTTCATATTAATATGCATTATATCAGTTAAATTTGGGCACAATTGTACTCCTAAGTATTTCATTCCTGATTTCAGCCATTTAAAGTTTCCAGAAGCCACCATTGATGAGTGACACAATTTGGATATTGCCATAGCCTCTGACTTATGCCAATTTATTTTATACCCAGAAATTTGGGAAAACATAACAACTTTATCAAGAAGAGCCTGGGTTGAAGAAGCAGGATCCGAAACAAGACAAAGAATGTCATCCGCGTAAAGGAAAAGTTTATGTTCTCTCCCGCCTGCAACTACTCCTTTAATGTTTGCTTCTTTCCTTATTGCGGCAGCCAGTGGTTCAATAACCAATAAAAACAAAATTGGCGAAATAGGATCCCCTTGTTTTGTACCCCTAAATAATCTAAAATATGGTGATATTAGGCCATTTGTAACAACAGCCGCAGTTGGTTTTTCATATATTAATTTAATCCATTTCAAAAAACATGTCCCAAAACCAAATTTCTCCAATACTCTGAATAAAAATTCCCACTCAACCCGGTCAAACGCCTTCTCCGCATCTAGAGAGAAGGCGGCGACCGGAACATCCCCATCATAATTTTGCCACATCAAATGAAGCAACCTTCTCAGATTATCGGAAGAAGACCTCCCCTTCACAAAACCAACTTGATCACAATGAATAAGTGAAGGCAAAATTTTTTCCAGTCTCGTTGATAAAACTTTTGTTAAGATCTTGCAGTCCACATTAATCAAACTGACTGGTCGAAAACTACCAGGATCTAACGGATCCTTATCTTTTTTAAGAATTAGTGAGATCAGTGCTTGATGAAAAGTGTCAGGGAGGCCCTCCTGCCATGCTGCTTCTTTATAGAGCTCCGTTAGAACAGGTGCTAAGATGTCTATACTATGCTTATAATATTCTATTGGGAATCCATCTACTCCTGGGGATTTCCCCACTTTCATGATCTAATTGCGGCCCTGACCTCAGGCTCCGTTATTGGTGCATCTATAGCCTCAGCTTGCTGTAAGGAAAGACAAGGAAGGTCGAGCTGCGATAAAAAATCGTCAACCTTTTTCACATCCATTTGAATATCTGAAGAATAGAGATTTGAATAGAACCTCTGAAATGTTTGATTAATATCTTGTGCTTTTGTTACCACATCCCCTTGTTCATTTCTGATCCCTGAAATAATATAAGATGCCTCTTGTTGTTTCAGCTGTCGTGCTAAGAGCTTACTGGCCTTTTCCCCATTCTCAAAAAAATTTGCCCTTGTCCTAAATAGTGCATATTCGGCTTTTTTGTGATAAATTTCATTCAAATCAAATTTTAATTTACATACTTCGTTTAATAAACGTCTATTATAATTCAGTGACAACTGTGTTTCTTTAGCTTTCAACTGTGATTCCAAAGCTGCAGTTTTTGCTTTGTCTATCCTTTTCTTTCTGCTTGAGTATTCAATAATTTTGCCCCTAATAAAAGCCTTAGAGGCGTCCCAGACCGTACTAAATTTGTCAGTCGATCCTGTGTTAACTTCAAAATAAAATTTTAGGCTGTCATTTAACATAGCTGAAAATTCTGAATTTTGAAGCAAAGATGAGTTAAATCTCCATCTACTGCTCTTAATTGGCTCCTCCCAATTAATATATCAAGCCTCACAGTTGCATGGTCTGTAAGAGCAATTGTGCCAATTTTACAATCAATACAAGAGCCACTCATTGTATTTGAGATGAAAAAATAATCAATTCTCGAGGCAGATTTGTGCCTGTTTGAATAAAAAGTAAATTCCTTTTCTCTCGGATTAATAAGTCTCCAAATATCTACAAGGCCAAAATCCTCTGCTAGCTGAAGAATTGCTTGTCTATCCTTGGCACTCGTTTGATATAGGTAGACTTATCAAGGACAGCATCTAACACCTGATTGAAGTCTCCACCTAATATTGTTTTTCCTTCTGTAATTGTCCCCAGAAAACCATTAACTTTATGAAAAAAAGATGCATCTTCTGTGTTAGGAGCATATATGTTACACAAATTAATTCTACATCCATTTATTTTAGCATCAACAATTATAAGTCTACCCTCCTCGTCTTTGTATTGATTCAAAAAATTAAAATTCACTGTCTTACGCACCAATATTACAACCCCACACTTTTGGCTACTAAAACAGCTATAATACACCTGTCCAACCCACATGCATTTAAGTTTAGCCGCTTCTTGGTCGGTCAAATGCACTTCCTGGAGAAATGCTATGTCTGTGTTTTGAGATGCAAGATAGCTAAGACATTTCTTCCTCTTTACAGGGTTTGATAAACCATTTACATTCCAAGTTATTACTCTAATTTGTTTAGCCATCAGGGTTAGTTTTGTCTATCAACTGTAAATAGTCTTCAAGCGAGATAGTGACAGAAAAAGAAAAAATAACTAAATATGCAGTATTATAACTCCAGACCGTGCTTATGAACAAAAACAACCAAATGAACAACCCAATAACAAAAACCAAATAAAAATAATTGAGCCAGTCAACCCCCCACCCCTTACCCAAAAGAAAACAAAAAATGACTGTCTCATCAACTTCCCTTCTCTAATGGTCCATGAGGCGCAACCAATGGTCATCCCATACAAACCTCCCCCAAATCCCATCAACAACAAAAAATAAATGCTTTTCTACCATCAGAATTGGCACTTGTAATAATTATATACAGACATCAAACCATCATGCTGTTATTCAGAGGGAAAGCCAAAGACAAAAAAGAAAATAAAGAGAGAGGGTGTCTTAAAAATACAATTAAGATAAGATAAAGCACCCACCTTTTCTACAACGTTTATTCTATTGTTAACCCATCTCGCAGTCACTCCAACTCTGGTTTCTCCCAAACTGTTGAAAATGTCAATGTCACGTCTTAGGATTTGGAGAATTCAGCACAGTAAATCCAAGTCACTGACCGACCCGGTTGCTTCACTCCTTCTGTCTGCTGTCCGCAATCAAATCCATCGCTTTCCGGGGGTCGTCAAAACGCTTTTTTTCTCCTTTCCACGTGAAGCGTAGAACAGCGGGGTAGGCCAGGGTGAAGCGTATATCCAGATCGTGTAGTTTCCTTCTGACATCAGTAAACTTTTTTCTCTTCTCCACCACATCCCTCGTCAAATCCGGAAAAAATGAAATCTTACAATCATTCCACATGATTCCTCTTCTGCCTCGTGAGCGTTGTATTGCAGCCGCGAGGACTTTTTCCTTCTCCAAATAGCTGTGAAAGCGCATGACGAAGGGACGCGGCGGTTGATCCTCGTTCGGTAGCGGGCCCGAGGTACGATGCACTCGCTGCAGCTCTGACTCCGACAGGTTAATGCCCAGTGCCTCCGAAATGATGCCTCTGACCAGCTCCCTTGGTTTACCGTTTTCGGCATGTTCCTTCACCCCCATCAGGCGGAGATTATTTCGCCTTTCTCTATTCTCCATGTCCTGTAAAGCTTTCCGGAGATCCTCATACTGGCGGGCACGTTCTCTGGCCTCTCGATCCAGCCGCCCGTTCTCTCTTTCCAGATCCATAATACGTGCATCGGCTTGTTCCAGCTTATCATAAAGATTTGCTACATCAGTAGCCGTTTTAGCCTGCGACACTTTCACTGCCTGTACATCGGCCTGCACCTCCTGCAACATACTGTTAACTTGAGCCATTTCTCTCATTGCCTTTTCCAAGGTAGACTGTAATCCTGTAATTGCGTCCATTGCCACGGTCTTAGGCCCGCTGGTCCGCTCTGCTCGGCCTCTTCAGCTACTAGCTTATCGTCATTGCTAGCATTAGCATTAGCCGCTGCCGCTTGCTTCGCAGCATGTCTCGTTACAGTAGTCATTTTGCAGTTTCGTGTCAAAATCCGATCCAAAAGTACACCGAAGGCGTAATCTAGCAGTTGAGTAGTAGAAAGCACGGTTTCGCTTACAAAAGTATAGGGAAAATGGGCAATTTGTCAGGAGATCCGCTCTAGGCCACCATCTTGGTCAGCGGTCCCACGTGACTCCCAATATAAAAAGGTTTTAACGTAACACTGAATTTGAAAAAAATCAGTGCCATTTTCTGTTTTTGATGAGTTTTAAATATGATATTTTTATTATTTGATGTGTAACTATGATTAAAAAGACATGAAGGAGTTTAAAAAAAAAAAAAAATCAAATAGGGCTCCAACCTGACAGGACAGTCCAGTGAGATCAGAGCAGAGAAAACACTGCCACACAAACTTTTGTCAGGTTAGTTTTTATCTCTCTTTTCTCAGTACATTTTGGACCTTTCTCCGTGGATATAAGGTGGATTTGCACAAAATATGAATCAATATGAAACTCCAGTTTCACAGAATATCACTGTATAAAATGCGGTTTTAAAGAAACGATCTATTTGTTAAATAGCTCTGCTTTCACACTGACCCGAGGAAGACAGAGAGCGTCAGGAAGCGCAAATGTTTCTGAATGAGCCAAAGAGCCACACTCAAACCAGCCTCAAGTTCGCCATCACTGGCTTAGCATGACTGTGTTGTTGGCATTAGCCTATACTGCCTTTTGTACACAGGTCACAGGTCTAAATAACAGCTAACTTCAGCACTGATGGCAGCAGCCATCTTTCTTCTGATCTCTCTTAATTTTTACTCTTTCATGTGTCAAATTCTATTCTCTCTCTCTCTGTCTGTCTCTTTCCTTCTCTTCCTCTTTTGCCGTCGCTCTACTTCATATTCCCACTCTGCATTCAACTTACTCTCTCGCTCTTTTTCCCCCTTTCTTGCTCTACTTTTCTCTCAACATCTTTTTATTTCTCTTTCCCTCTCTTCAGCTTTTCTTTCCCTCTCACTCATCACTCTCTCAATCTCTCTCGACCTTTCTTTTTCTCATCATCTCTCTTGCCTCTCTCTCTCTCTCTCTCTCTCTGAGCAAACAAACCAAGCTGTTTTCATTTAGGAGACACGCTTAATTACCAAATACAATTAATGGCCCTCGTCATTTGACTGTTGCAGGTATTTATACAAAAGAAAAACTGGTGCCAGAGAGAATTAATCAACCTCACATGGCATTAGGAGTTTGGAAACGTGCCAGTGTTTTTCCGAGCAGTTCCGGTCCGCGCGATGGTTGTAAATACAGTGTGGTCGTGCCAGTACAGATGCGCGTCTCGGCAAACAAGATTTACGACGCTCTCAGCTCAAAAGAAACTCCTTCAGCCTGCGTGTCGGCAGTATGCAAATGGCACGCAGCACTTATGTGTCCTTGCATTCACATAACTGTTTCCATATTAATATCTCAGCGTGATAAATGGAGCAGTTTGGAGAGAGAAGAGGCTTTGCAGTATCCAAGCTTGGTGTTACATATTTTGCGAAACAAAATATCACGATTTGGAGATTCTTCATGATTACAGTTATCTCAAGCAAAGAAAAGTTAAATCTTTTATTTCATTTCATTGTTCAACAACACTTCATTTTGAACCAGGTCACTGATTTTTAATGCATCTACTCCTTTATCTGAATTTCAAGAAGGATTTTTGGCAGCCCAGCCCCCGAAGAAAACGTAGATATACAACAAAATGTTACATGTTCTTTTTATTTAGGTTTACGAGTAAATCTTAACTCCAAGTCCCAGCCCTAAACTTACCCATTTTAGTAACTTGAAGCCTAAACTTACTTAACCCAAAGAAAATGTCGCCATGTGGCTTCAACCAAACTGTTTAGTTATATTAAGTTTTGGCGTTTTGTAAAAAAAAAATTTCATAAAAGACATCAAAACGTGTTTATTGAAACGTCTTTGAAATTTTCTTCTGAGACTGAGCTGATTTTGGGATAGGGTTACTTGATCACGATGCAAGCTGCTCCGCGTGTACAACTAGCCAACCGACAACTGTCTATACGGATACACTGGGGTGATATGAATTTGTTATTGTGAATTACAAGAATTTGGTTTGATTCTTGCAACGAAAGAAGTTCAAATGACTGCAAAAAATATGACTTTTATGGCTTCGACTTTATTCTCACAAAAATCTGTCATTTTTTCTCAAATTTTTACAACATTGTTCTCAGAATTTTCTCACTTTACTGTCACACAAATACAGTTTTTTTAAAACTCCGACATTATTCTCAAAAACGTACGAGATTAATCTGAAAATGTTTCAATTTTATTCTCGTAGCCCAAGCTTTTTTTTTTTTACTTGGTCCTTATACTCCGTTGTAAAATCACGATTACTCAAACACTGATTTGCTTAGAGATTAGCGCAACTAACTTTTCAAGTTGCAAATATGTGTTTTCTACTAAAAGATATATGATAAGAGCAGCATTTTGTAGATTTTAGCTTGAATCAAATTTAGCACTGGAGTGAGTAAAAATGTCTTACAGCATTAACGAATAATTCAGCTAGAAATAAGCACAAAATATTGAGACAAAACAAAAACACTTGAAAACAAGTCAAATAATCTACAGCTCCATCAAGTCAGACCATCTCAACCACAAAATAATACTAAAAATAAAGAATAAAATCCAGATTTTAAGACATTTTAACCAATCTAGAAATACATGTTTTGTGATTCACAAAGTTGGTTTGTAATGTGTTTGAGTGTCATTGGATTTTTACATTTAATTAATTATAAATATTTAGACTTTTGTCATGTGATAAAGAAGGAAAAACTTACTGTTACTGGGCTTATAAAGTAACTCACCTGTTTTTAAAATGTAGGGAGTATAAAGTAGATATTTCTTGAAAAGTGTAAGTGTAAAAATAATTAAGTCACAGGATTTTTAAGTACTCAAGTAAAGTACAGTACTTGAGGAAAAATACTTTTCCTTTTGAAGATCTATAATTCACTTTATTTATGTACTTCAAGCATTTACTTTTGCCTTTTTGACTAAGCGACTTGTCCAAAACTTAAAACAGCTGTACCTTGAGCTTGTTCGTGGGTAACTTCAGACAAACGTGTTCGTGTGTCTCTGCTTTTCCTCGAGGCTGATTCACTTTCTAATAAACGCTTACATAACACATCCATACGTTTGTGACACGGCGTAATGGTCCACACAAGACCGTACATTTTATTACAGATGATGCTTATTCCAAAGTGAAGTTAAGCCAGTAAAACACACCTTATTAAAATGACGGAAGACGGTGAGGCGGCGCCAGGGGAGCAGTGGCTGTCGGCTAACCAAGTCAAAGAAATATGCCGCTAAGCTAATGGGAGTAAACAGAGAGTCTGTGGCAGCAGCCGGGATTGAGAGAGAGAGAGTTGGAAGATAGATTTGGAAAAGTCCCAAAGAGCTTGTTGTATATGCGTGAAGCTGACCCGCAGAGTCGTCATATGTGTCTAACAGGCTTAACCTTGCCCCCTGCAGCGGCGCGCTCAGCAGGGGGCCGGACTAAAAGTAGGGCTACACACAGGCTGACGGCAGATGGGGGCGGAGAACAGGGGGGGCAAAAGTTTGATGATTGTAATAGAGATGACAGCTAACTGTTTAAGTGCCAACGTAGCAAATCTGCATCAGGTTCTGAGTCTCTTTATTCCAGGTTATTTGTTTCTGATGAGTTTCAGTAGCTTGGAAAACTAAAGACTCAACTGTGCACCAGCGATTGTATAAAAGAGAAGTCAGTTTGGATTATCCAGACTTAAGTTTATAGTCTTTATATGTACTAGATTAGATTAAATTAACAACCCACATGCCTAAAGAGTTAATATGAAGATTGAGATCTAATAGAGAATGGCAAAGCATAAATATAAAAAAGTCAACTCAATGATGATTGCTAAGTTGTGTTAGTCAGGCTGGAGTCACCTAGTGCCTTCACTCAATGATCCAGATAACAGGGGTAGATAGTCTGGTTCAGAAGGATGCAAGTCAGCTGGTTGCCATGGTAATGAGTTTATTTATGTTGTTAAACAGGCCTAAACTGTTATATCTTTTTCTTAACCTTTATCAAAACCCTTTCCCAACTCGATTCCCTCGCTCATCGTCCCTCCGGACTAAACTGCAGATAGTCCCCAAAAACCAGGAAGAAAAATTGGCCACTCAGCAAACAGAGATGAAGCGGTGTGCTGTAGAGATCGATCGATATGAGTTTTTCTTTGGTCGATGCCAATAGAGATTTGTTTATCAACATGGGCGATGTGCACGCACCCGACCTCCAGAAAGAGCCGCCGCTCATAGACACTAACTACAAGAGTTTATCACTATGAGAAAACTAAACTTCTGCTGCTAAATCAACATTTGTGAATGAAATTTGACCCTACAATTAGGGCTGGGCGATAAGGCAAAACATTATTATCACAATTTTCCTAGAGACAGATCACGATTTTGATTTCATCACAGTTCTTGTAGACTTTTGTCTTTTATCTGAATACAATTATCTGCTTTTTCTGAAAGTTCCTACTTCACTGTGATTGGTTAAATCCAGCTGTCACTCACTCAGAGCCGAACAAAGACTGACCAGTGTCGCCAGATTTTCAGAAATAACGCAACCAACCCTTTGAAAAAAAATCAAAGGACAAGCGACTTCAGCCCATAAATGTAATAATACATTTTTGGTATTTCTAACACTAATAACAACTTTTGAAAATGTGCTACAAATCTATGTTTCATTCATAAATAAATATACTGATGTAAATCAAACCTGAAAACTTGCTCAAATTCACCTTGACTTGAAGCTGCAACACAAAAACCCTCAACACATGACCTTCAAAATTCATAAGACTGTTAAAAACAAACGCTCAAATTTGTTATCAAGAAATGAACTTGGCAACTCTGAGGTTGAGAGAAGTAGATTGGAAATAATTGTCAGTAGGGTTAGTTATTTTAACAAACAGATGAATTAAATAGAGAAAAAAAGCCAAAAAAGCAGATTATCACAACAGTGAGCTCACGATTCAATTTTTATCACGATATTGCCCAGCCCTACCTACAATCTCCAAAAGTTACATTCAAGTAATAAATGGAGCATGAGCAGAAGGGCAGAAAGTGACGTCGACCAAAATCCCTCTATAACGATATTTACAGATGTTGTCGGTATTCAAGGCCGATTTTCTTATTTTAGTTTTAAAAAAGCAGAGATGGGATGAGTTAAAATAACCACAAATTGTTTGATGAGTAAAACCTGTTTTTACACATTACAGAGCATTAAACATTTTAAGAAAACAATTTAAGAAAGTGCTGCTTTTCAACACGGTGACAAAGTGTTTGTATCACCACATTATAAACCACTGCAGCCAGAACATTCTCTGCATTAAAGCACATGACTTCATATTGTACTTTATAAGCTGCGGATTTTAAAATTTTTGTTTTGATTGTTGGAAATGGCTAATTTGAACCCTTTCTTTTTATTCTGAAGCTGATTTTTTTATAGTAAAGTGGGCGGGGTTAAGTGGTAGGTGATTTTGAGCACACTAGGGCATCGGCTGCAGAAAACAAGATTACTGAAACATGCAGGAATCAATCCAAACACAACTTTGACTAAGCTAATAATGAAAGAACGCTAGACGACATCACGTTCCTCACACTTGTCTGAGCTGATGTATATTTGGATCTTTTGTTTGATCACCGCAGAAAATATCACAGTAGCAAAGCGTCTCCGACTGTTACAATTAAAATAGAGCTGCATCCGAGTGTGTGGGAAACTCTTGTAAAAACTGACTTTCTTATGCAACAGACGATCTACGGCAATATTACAACCAGCTCAGAACATGACTCTGTGCGCCTAATGAGGTTTGAGTGACTTTTTTTTTTTATCTACAAAATTTAGCTTTGATTTGGATTCTATTAAGAGGCTTTTGTGCTCTTTTTGTGCACTGTCCAGTTAATTTTGGTTGCTTCAAAAGTGCATTTACTCTCTGAGGAATTAGCCCGGTCTCACTAAAATGAATCAATATTTAAAGGCATTATAGTCAGATTTTTTTTCTGTAATTTAAAACCAGTTTTGCCGGAGCACAGATGGATACTGCCTTCATGTAGTTTGAGAGTTATTGTAAATAGTACTAAACATGCAGAGTGGGAAATTGCACATAAATGACTCTTATGTTGTAATTACTAAAGGAAACTATGAATAATTTGATATTTGAGTGGCTGAAATACCTTCTGACTTGGCACCAAAATAATCAGTGTATAATAAAACAAAAATTAAACAGCACTTATATTTTCTGTTTTACCGAATAAAAATACATATTTTTATTTAGGATATTCTCTCATAATTCAGGGTGTTGGCGGGAAAGTAATGTAAAATTAATTAGTTACAAATTAATTAATTACTGCCCCTAAGAAAGTAACTTTTGCTGTGTTCATGTGGTCCTCGAGAAAACGGGAAAATGTTGTTCCAAGTTGAAAAATGTACTCAAGCAGCTCAGAAACTCGGGACAATCTGTGCTGCTTGAGTTCAGCATCTGACGTCACTGCTGTGTGGAGACGTGAAAATCAACTGGAAAAGGTTTGCATCAGATCTCACGGTTATGTCTAATAACCTCTGTCAGGGCCGGAGTGGGACTCATTTTCAGCCCGGGAAAATTTTTAATGGACCAGTCCTCTGACAAATAAAAATGTAAATATGTATGCGATTAGGTCTATTAATATTATTTTTGACTTTGAATGGGTTATAGCGCCCCAGCAAAGTCAACTGTATCTTAATTTTTTTATTATAGCATGGTTTTGATATAATTCAGGGGGGTCTGGGGGAATTCTCCCCCAGGAGAATTTTAAAAATTCTGTGCAATTTCCTGCATTTTGGTGAGTTTTAGATGTGATATTCTTATTGATATGTGATGTAATTTTACTATACTTAACAATATTATTATTATCAAATTCTAATGTCAATTTAAAATTTTTCATGTTAGATGAGCCCCCCTTCAAAGGTCCTCTTTTTTTTTGAACCGGCCCTGCTCTTCCCAGGGCAGACCGTGGAGAGGCACGGAGCCTTTACGCAGCAGTGACAGTGGAGCTGGGGCTGTAGAAACTCTAAAAACAAGACAAACTTGTATGAGGACGTCTGAACTCATGTTTAGTATCACTTTTATATTTCATGTGTCTTGGGACAGTGAATTAAATGCTTCGAAACGTCCCGTCAAATTCCGCGCGCCCGCCCCATTAAAATGAATGGCAATTTTCAGTAAAGGCGAAAACAATCATAACTCCGTGAATCTGAGGTCTATCTTTGTGAAATAAAAAGTGTCTGAAAGCTTGTGAGTAGTAGAGTGTCGCTGTCGCCTTCAAAACACTCACAGGGCTCAGGATTTCTATGTTTTTAGCTTAATTAGGCGGGATCAGGTTACAGCACAGCAGCTTTACGCACATGCGGCTCTCTCTCTCTCCCTCATGTCGGAGAGAGGGAAAGAGAGAGAATGTGTGGAGGCGCAAATGTTTCTGAATGAGCCAAAGAGCCGCACTCTGATTGGTCAATAGCCGCATGCGGCTCGCAAGCTTCGGGTTCGCCACCCCTGCTCTAGAGCAACTACCCTCGTGCTTTCAGCACGTCTCTGCGTCTTGGTCCAACCGGTGGCCGGTGTGACATGAGCCACACCGGCCCTCAAAGTCCCCGGCCCTTCGGGAAGTCTCCCGACTCTCCCGATTAGCCACGCCGGGCCTGACCTCTGTTAAAAGTGCTGTGTCATTTATTTATTATGGTTAACAACAAAATCCTGACTTTCTAGGGTTAAAAGCACAAGAATGCAGAACTTCGACCACTCATCTCGGAAACACAAACACTCGAGGAACACATGAATGCAGAATTAGTTACGTTATTTTTTTAGACGGTGTAGTCCCTCATTCATCCAGGAGTGATCCATAGTAGAAGTCTTCAAAGTAGTCATCTGGACAGTGTTTCCGAAGATCAAGACGTTTCGACTCTCATCCGAAAGTCATTCTCGTCTTGATCTTCGGAAACACTGTCCAGATGACTATACTTTGAAGAGTTCTACTATACGTTACTTTCTGTTTACTATTGTAAACATTGATAAAATATAAGATTTTATGGTTAATTATTGGGATTCAAACAGAAGTAAACAACAAATTAGTTGCTTAAACACGCCATTGTTATTTTTTTTATAAAAAAAAAAAAAAAAAAAGATTTTGTCAGTAAAATACTTTAATTACAAGTATCTTCATAGTAATGTGTTACTCTACTAAGTTACATAATACTGTAACCTAAATACAGTAGCCTAACTTCATTTTGTAACTATCATCAAATCAACTGAACAAAACAACTCAATGAAGGCAGAAATATTGTTCTTATTGTTTTTAGCATCAGGCTAGCTTCTGTTAGCTTACCGACACAGCTTAAATCACACTGGCTTCTGAAAGTCTATAATCACAGCGAACAAAACAAGTTGACAGTGGTTTAAAATGAAATAGTTCTGTTTATCTACATTTTAAAGATGGTAAAAGTCAAGTTTAAGGGGCTGCAGAGAAAATCAAAAATCAAATTCAATCAAATTTCTGTCCCATAATTTTCTTCATAAAAAACTAAATTGGGGGACTGAATATAGGCCTATTGTTTGCAGCTGAAAACGTCGATTGTAAACTTTAACCCCTGAGCCTCTTTATGTTTATCGGTTCATCTGGCCATCCTCTGAGTACAATTATAAATCTCTTCCACTGCTCGTGCCTGGAAAAGTGCATTAAAACCCTACAGTGTACAAATGTGTATAAATGACATGGCCCTGAGCTACACTTCTGTAATTTGCTGACCAGAACAACAGAAGTGGGTTTGCGCACGGCCTTTTCTAATAGGATAAATGCCTCCGGGTAATTTCTAAATGAATTCCTGGGGCCAAAGCAGATCCGCGCAGAACTAAATCACATTGATAAAGGATTAGCCCTGATTGGGTTTAGGGAGGAAAGCCGGTGACAAACTGGAGAAAATGGCAGAAGAACAGACAAAAGATAAAAGATGCAGAGATGTTAGTGACTAACTCATAGAAAGCATATAATTACAGATTGGCAATAAATCAGTATCGGCCGATATTTACAATATTTTGACGAAATCAGACAAAAAATATTGGTGTTGATATTTTTAGAAGAGGTTGTTGACCAATGATTAAAAACTTAAATAAACAATTCAGCTAAAAATATTTACATATATTTTACGATGCAAATATCCAAATATCATCATTGGAACCATTCTTCCAAATAACAATTAGTTTTCGGTTCCAGTATTTCCCGAATGTTTTCGATGCCTATTACATTATGTTGCATTATTATATATTGTGCAGACTGTTCTTTCAAGAAAACAGAAAAGAAAGATTTATAGTCATTGTCACAACGAAATTACGTTTGAGCCTCGGGCTGCTGCACCTTTTGCGCGCCACCACTCGCTCTTCCAAACATGAAATGCAACAACACATAACAAAACACAGTACACGTGGTCATGTGATGGAATTTTTTGTGAGGAGGGAAAAGAAAGGTAAGAGACAGCAGCAGATGTCATAGACAGGGGACGGGTAGGGGAGGGGCCAAAGCAGAGATGTTGACAGGACAGTCTAAGATGTTTACAGAACAATCTGTGCCAGTGAGCATTGTATAACTCTATGCAATTTACTGCATTCTAGTGCATTGTAGATGTTTTGAAGTCTAATCTAAGCAAAATAAGCCTTTATATTTCCATAGGCTAGTTTAAATTTTTCCTTAACCGTTTGGTTGGAACCTTTCACAGTCAATACGTTAAACACATCTTTTTTTTTATTGTTGTTATTTTCACAAGACGTGTTATAATTGAGCACAGCAGCTCTAGGAGGGTGATCGCACATCTGTGACAATCTAGCTGGAACGGGTATCGGCTCCATGATATCGGTTCAGCTGATACATAATGAGACCAGTTTACTGGTTGGTGCTGATTCCAAATGTCTCATAATGTTAGACATTTTATTCAGATCAAGTTTTGAAGTTGTAACTTCCACTATAAATAACAGTCACATAACGCTATATATCCAAATGGCTTTTGTTTTGATAAGAATAATATGTTTTTTTCAGTCTTTGCACTCGGTTAATATTGGGTATTGACAGATGCCTAAAGCCAAAGTATCGGAATCAGTATTGAAACAGAAAAAGCTGGATCGATGCATTTCTAATCCCTCGTGCCACCAGTTTGACACCCTGTAAAAAGGCCTTGCAAAAACCCTGTGAATTGAACAATCAGTCTTGAAAAATTCAAAAACATCATCCCATCTCTACGACTGAATCCTTTACAATTTGCCAACGGCCTCACGTCAAACTACAATTCAGATTTGACTGCTATCTCTCATTACATAACAACTCATCCCTGGACCTAGACAACAGTACAGTAGTAAAAACTCCACGGTCTTAGCTCATCACAACCCGGCGCTTGTTCAAACCCGCCCACAACTAAACCCCTTTAATCCTGCACTTGATTCATGATAGCCTGCTAGCTGTTCAAATGTCATTCAGCCCTGGGTTTAGAAGTGTTTCTGTGCCTCTTCATCTGATCTCCGCTGATACCACATGCGCCGTCACCTTAGCGCCGCGTCTATGCACTCGTTCACAGGTATATTTAGCAGCACATGCGCTTGTAAACAGCCGGTGTAGTGCCAACACGGGGTTAGCGCAGCAAAACTGTGCCTGGTACGACACTCGATCATTCGCCTAAAAGTGGAGCCCAGATTAAGTGAGATAAAACTATGATTAGCGGTGGCTTCATCTTTTCATCAGCAACTTGCTCCAGGCAGAAGAGTAAAAATAATGTCACGGAGGAGGGCAATTATTTCCAGATAGATGGATTTGTAGTGCAACAAAATTAGGGTAAGGGAATTGCACTCGCGCTCGGGAAGACGGGGGTTTTGGAGTCACACACAGCAGTGAAAGTGAGGGTGGTTAATAACATTGAAATAGTGAAAATAAATTGATTTTATAGCTAGAGGTGGGTAATAAGGCGAATGTTGTTTTGAGGATGTCAAGTTGTGTTGTAGTTCTTTAGTCGTTTAGTCGATTAGTCGGTCGATGGAGTCTTAGTCGACCAAAATGTTCATTAGTCGACCCATTCTTTTAGTTAAATTATAAGGAGTTATACTGAACAGGCACCTAAAAGTAGTGAGTATTAGCTGAAAATGTGTTTGCCTTTTGCCTTTTTTGACGTAAACAACTGTTTGTTGTTCATTATCTATATTAATTGTTGTTTTTGCATTAACTCCTCAACATTTTTAGTCTTTTCAAGCATAGTTTGGGTTAGATAAATTAGGGATGCACCGATCTGATACTGGGATCGGATATTGGTGCTGATCCAGGAAATGTTGCTGGATCGGGTATTGGTGCATTAAATTGGACACAATGAGACTTATTTATTGACTGGTGTTGACCCAGAACATCTCATAATATTGGGCACTTTATTCAGAATAAATTGCTGAGTTGTGCCTTTGTGTACTGTAAATAGCAGTACATAACATAATATGACCAAAATGATTATGTTTCTACAAGAAAAATAAAAAGCTACTTTAGTTCTCATACTAGTATCGGTTGATATCGGGTATTGGCAGATAGCTAAAGCCAAAATATCGGTATCGGAACTGAAAAAAGCTGGATCGGTGCATCCCTAAGATAAATAATCAAATTAGAAGATATTTTGTACCTTCTTTTTAGTCAATTAATCAATCCTTGGTCGACAAAAAATTTCTTTGGTCGACTACAGCCCTAATGTCAAGATTATTAGGTTAATCGATAATCGTGATTATTTAAGTCACAGCATTAAAAAAATAATAATTGTGGCAGTTTTAGAAGTAAAATGACATTCTTATAGTTCACTCTATGGATACTAGGGATGGATAAAATGTCAGTTACAGTTTTGGCAATAGTGAGAATATGTATGTTGTTAAGTTATATCCCCAAATTTTGTTTTTATTTTGAACTGAAAAGTATTTTTTTTTTATTTATTTAAATGCTGGCATCAACAAACAGCAGATGGTCAAATAAAAATTGGCCAAAATATAATAGCAATAATAAATACATTAAAGAAATCTTATTACCATTTGGGAAGCAAATATATGTCTTTCAGTTTCAACCCAAACACATTTTAATATTTTAGGGGCAATGGCAAGTTTTTTAATTTCATCTAAATTAAAACAAAAGTTTTTGTCACATTAGCATCTTATTGTCATTAGACATTTTTATTGAATAAAATATTTTGAACAAAGTGACATGTTTGACAACGTGAATTTCGCTAAATCATGATATTTTGTCTCGCAATAATTGTAACACTAAAATTTTATATCGCGACATCCTCGGTCAAAACAAGCTAAGACATGTATGTGTAATGCTGGATACTTTCTAATTGAAAAAGAAGATTTATATACATCAGAATTTGTACATTAAAATGTGATATTGCTCCACGTTTTTATTGTTGTTGAAATAATGACCATCTTCAATTGGATAACAAGGAAATAGGCGCCTGTAGTAAGTAGTACTGTACATGTTTTGGGTAAATTTATGTTGTTTTGAATTAAGATTGTAAATGGAGCAAGAATTAAATATCTAGAAAAATACACATCAACTTGAAATTTTGAAGAAAAAAAGGTTGCTGTTTTTTTAAATAAGAACTACATGTACTAGATATTGGTAAATCTTTATTCAATAAAGTTAAAACAAGCTTTAATCATGATAAACATGTGTGATTCCATCATTTTTAAACTTACTGTCATATTTAAGTTTGTCGTTTTTCCAGTAGGGATGGGACGATATATATAATATTATTGCTAATCGCAATAATTAAGGGCCGCAAATAATCGCGGCGTTTTTTCATTATCGTGACAATCGTACGTGACGATAATCGCAATTATAACAGTCAGTCTGTGGAGGTGGATCCTCCTTTCAAGAAGATGAAATCTGATGTGTTGAATTATTATGGATATGGATATAAAATAAGATCTTACTACGTCTAGTAAATTATCATGATATTATCATTAATCGCGATTATTTTGGTCACAATATTTGTGAATGCACATTTTAATATCGTCCCATGCCTATTTTTCAGTGTAATAACAAATTTGAAAACAGATTTTAACACATTCATATTGGACTGACAGACAATCGTACAAATACAATGGCGTGCTGGCTAATCGGGACAGTCGGGACGTTTTTGGGCCGGTGGTTTGTGGAGAGAGTCCCATATAGTATTAAACAGTATTATATTTTGTCATATTTTAACACTGTGATGTTTAAAATATTTAGAATCATTTATTTATTTTTCTTTCTTTTTTTTTTTTTTTAGGATAAGAACAAATTTAAGACATCTTTTTTTGAATATCTCATTTAAAAAAGTTTTTTGTGTCTAAATAGTTATTTAACATGAATATTTAGTCCAGTGTAGTTACATATGAAAATTAAACCTTAACTAATATAATATAATGGGGTGCACGGTAGCCAAGTGGTTAGAGCTCTGGCTTCCCAACAGGGCCGGTTCTAGCCCACTGACTTTGGGTGGGCAAGCAGAAATTTTGAGTGGGCAAATATAAAATTAACGCGGACCCAATTTTTTGTAGAAAAAGTCACTTGTATCCATCAAACAGCACAACAGGAGGTATTACTAACTCTTCTTTTACACAAATGTTAAAAGTAAATTGGATGTGGGGTGTATTTGCTTAGACTGTGCACTTACACTACAGTTTTTTCAATCGCTTTGACACAGTTTGCCATTCTAAAAGTCAGTTTACAAAACAGCTCACAAGGAAAACTAAACGAAGCTTCAGTTTTCCAAAAACTAACTTTTGTCTCAAGGTAAATTTAGTTTACCATAAAAAATCTCACACATTCTTCAGCTGTTTTCATGTGTTTTCTTCTTCATATGACTTTACAGCTCAGAAGCTGTGAATATGATTCTGGATAAGTTGTGCTTTTTATCTACAGTAAATTCAGACATATTTGTACAAAGAAAACAACATTTAGGAATGCTTTCTGATTTGTGATGGTATTTTATCCAACTATTTACAGTTTGTGGTGCATCTGTGTGACTGACAAACCATTAAACAAACATCACACTGGAAATATAGTTTATATTTGATACATTCTACAGCCTGTTTTCTTATCAGACCATTGTCTCCAAGTCTTGATGTGAGTTAAAAACAAACAGTGTTATGGCTAAAGTCTTTACCACCTGTGAACAGGTCTGTAATGTTGAAGAAACCAACTAAACTCACTGAACATGTGATTTTGTGAATGAGAGATAAACAAATGATGAGACCACCTCAGCTTTTGATGAGATAAATGTTGGAATCAAGTGATCAAACCAAAGTTTCAAAAAGTGTGTCAAAGCAGTTGAGAAAAACTCTAAAATGCACAGTAAATGTTTAAATCAAAGCTTAAGATTGTCCTTTTTAAATGTGCCTATGAATGAAATTGCTTTTGTTTATATCTTAAAGATTTTGCACTGTTTCTATGCAATGTACTTTTATAGTTTTAAAATGTTATAGTTGCATTAAACATATTTATAGCTGGAAAGTTTATGGGTTGCATTTGTAGGAAGGTACTTTATTATTATGATCATGATTATGACTATTTCACATCTGCAGATACAAGAATAGGTTTTCAATTACTTTATTAATGCTTTCACAATTTGATAGCAGTTTTAAATGCAGCCTAGGTTAATAACAAATAAATAATCAATTAAGATTTGATTATTCTAGTGGAATGTGTCTTTTGGCGTGACGTGAGTGTTTAAAAAATATAGTTTGGCACATGAGTTTCCCACAGTAGCCTACGCGCGTCCCTCGCTGCTCCAGGGGGCGGGTCAGGACCTGGCCCGGACCACATTGAACCATCAGCAGCTCACCGGACTTGTGCACCGATTCCAGCCTCTGCGCGTAAAACCGGACCGTGGATTAAGAGTTTGGCGAAGCGGGTGCCGTGCTTTAAGTCACGGACGGCACCGATAGCGTCTCTACAAGTTCCAAACGAACTCGAAGCTCAACGCTCACCGCACGCACGAGGGCCGTGAGCGCGCACGGACTGGAGTGAAGCAAACGCGAGGAAATAAATAAATGAACGCGCTGCTTTGGATACCTTGCTGGCCTTTGTTTCTCTGCCACGTTGCCGCGCTTAGAAAGTTTTACGATTTGATTCACGGATAATGCGGACATGGAGAGCCAACGTGAGGAGCTCATCAGGACAGCGTGAGAACCAGGTCTGGACTTCAGTGCGGGGAGCGACACACACACGGTAAACCCACACACACCTACACACTCTCCTCTGTCCTCTGTGTGTGTCCGCGTGTAGAGGACGATTCCTGTGGCGTTTGTTTAACCCAAATCGGTCTTTAAACCGTGCGCAATGACGCGCTGCCCCGACATTTTACAGCCCTGATCAGTGCTCTTATGAATGACATGAATGAGGACTGTCAGTCATACTTACACCAGCAGTGTGAGAAAGTAAAAATATATATCATATATGTGGGCTACAGTTGAACAGTGCCATGCTTGTTGTGTTGACACTCGCGCCTGAAAGGCGGACAGACCGGTATGTTGCTTCCCAATCTGATATGCGTTGCCGCCCGGCGGCAGAGGGCGATTGGGTGGGCAGACCGTCCGTCTGGGTGGGCACTGCCCACCCTTGTCTATGGCTAAAGCCGGCCCCGCTTCCCAATAAGGAGGTTGTGGGTTCGACTCCTGGGTCGGACCATATCAACATCTCACGATCTCTCTGGGTGGAGTTTGCATGTTCTCCCCGTGTCACCGTGGGTTTTCTCCGGGTACTCCGGTTTCCTCCCACCGCCAAAAACATGCATGTTTAGGTTAATTGGGCATCACAGTAAATTTCCCTTAGTGAATGAATGAGAGAGTGAATGGTTGTCTGTCTAACCCTGTGACAAGTTGGCCACTGTACAGGTTGTTCCCCGCCTAAGGCCCAAAGTCACTGGGATAGGCTCCAGTCACCCGCGACCCCTAACGGGATTAAGCGGTAGAAAATGAATGAATGAATAATATAATCAAAGACGTGTTTGAACATTCTCCTTTTGGATTGACATATTATCGTCTGAATGTCATAGTCCAGATAAGCCAAAAAAAAATATCGATACAGTATCCATTTTTATCAGTATGGACCAGGCTATTGTATCTTCAAAGTCTGTATTGTTTACATTCAGGAAATTCATAGTTAAAGCTAAGCTGTTAGCTCTGTTAGCTTTAAGACAAAATGATATCACATTAAAAACTGCGGTTGATTCATATGAGATCAGAATCAGAATAGATTGTTTTGCCATTGTCAGTGAATAACAATTAAAACATTAATAAAATAATAGTATAAAAAAGTGCATGATAAAAAAAGTGACAGGTGTAAAGTGACCGTGTGATGTTTTATAAAGTGTTCATGAGTCCAACAGCAGAGGGAAAGAAACTGTTCTTGTGGCGTGAGGTTCTGGGAAAGATGGACCGTAACCTCCAGCCCGAAACACATGTTTATGTTAAAACTAGTCCAATATAGAGCTGGGCAATATATCAAAATTTAAATATCGTTAATGTTGTTTTTAAGATATGCAAAAATTGAATATCGAGTATATCTTGCAGTAAAAACATCCAACAAAAGAGCTAATTTACAATAAAAATTACTTTGTCTATTACTTTTTAATGGACAAAGTAAGTTTATTTCTATCAGTGTTTGTAGATAAGCGCTTTACAAAAATGAGGTTATAGTAGGAGATGGTTGCACTTTTGTAATTAATTTGACAAATATTTTTCTGATAAATAACCATCAGACAACGAGGCAATATGTGTCTGGAATAAACCGTATTTTACTTCTTTTAAGTTCATTTTTATTGGTTTCGACTAAGATTGTCAATGGAACAAGCATAAAACATCGTGTTTTTACATAAAGTAAGAAAACAACACACTGACTTAAAATTTCATTGAATTTAATTGAAAAAACCTTCTGAAATCAGAACTAAATTTACTTGTTATAATGGCAAATCTTTATTTAAGAAAGTCAAATCACTTTAACACTCAAAAAAATCATGTAAAAAGTCATTCAATCAATTTTAGATGTTTTTCCGATATAGTAACAAGTTTGAAGATCGTTTTTTCAACAAGTTCATGTGGGACTGACAAAATATCGTCCATATATCGTTGCCAAAAAATGATCGAGATATTCATTTTTGTCAATATTGTCCAACCCTAGTCCAATAGAGACAAAATATTTTTATTATTTCATTAATTTATTTTATCTATCTATTTGTAGCCAATGACATAAAGATATTTAGACAATAATGTCAATCTAATAGAAATGTGTTAAAATACACGCTGAGGTTTAAATATTAGACAAGCCAACACAGTAAGACAAGAAAGCATAACTATACCACGAGTCCACGACACATAAATAGTATGATTTCACAGCTTTCTTGCGTTTATATGTTACACCATATTTATTGTACGATATGAAAAACTTAAAATAGACACGAGTTTTGGTTGAAGCCACATGGCGACATTTTCTTTAGGTTTAACAGTGAGTTTAGGCTATAAGTTAGAATAAGGATTTCTGGAATATTTATACATAAGAACACATCTTAAAACCACCTTGGAAGTGTAAAGGGGCTGCAACGCGAGTCATATTTGCGCCAAAATATTGTGCTAATCATGCGCCTGTTATGTCGAGTATAGACGCTTTCTTGTGAGATCGGGTTGGACAAGCGTGCACTGTCTGCAAAAATAATCACACAAGTTCAGTCATATTTCCTAATACATTTCAAAAAATCACAACGCGCATTCTTTTTTTTTTATCTATGGTTTTGTGTGTCACTAGAATCAAAACACTCTGAACTTTTATGTAGCACATATGTCCAAAACAATGATCTAAATTTCGATATATTGCCCATCGCTGCTTAACAATAGCCTCATTTTGTTGGTTCAGGCAAACGATTATTTTCCGATTTGAAAGCATTTTTTGAGAACCATTCTCCATTCAAACGATAGAATATTCTGATTTGCTTGATTTATTTTTATATATTAATATATTTTGGCAATATTAAGACGATATTAAGTCAGTCCAACAGAAATTAGTGTTCAAGCATGTCTAAAAATGTATTAGCTGAGGTTATAATCATCTTAAAATTCTAACGAGTTGAACAATCATAAAGACAATCATAAAATAACTAGTAAATTCTATAGTTCAGATAAGAAAATTACTCCTAAATTGTAAATAAAAAAAAAAATGCCATCTCTCTTGTTTGTTTTTTAATCAATAGCCTAAATTTAAAAAAGGCTCTTTTAATGTTACTTAATATTTTTGTAGTGTAATTATTAAGCTAGATAAATGTGAAATGATTTACTACAAAGGATAAAACACTTAATTTTCAAAACAACATTCACTAGGCTATATTATCCAAAAAATAATGATTTATTTCCATTTGAAGCATTAGCATAGCCTATATATAATAATTCAAATTGTGATGAAAAGCAGAAAATTAACGCTGACATTTGCAAACCTGGCCGTGTGCACAATCTAGTAACCCAAAAAGGCGCGTGCATGCCCTACGCCGTTAATTTTACGCATTATTTTACTATTACTAGCAATTTACGCTTTCAATTAGCTTGCGTTTTCGGCTGCGGGCTCCGTATGATGTGATTTGGCACGTTTCATTTGGCAGGCGCCGTCACCACGTGCTCGCTGTCATGTCAAGTACGTTGAGCGCGCGCTGCCTCTCACCTACGAGGACCAAATGATATGTTCGTGAAAAGAAGAAGAAACTGCCCACTTTAACCACTCCACTCGGGACGTGAAGTTTCATCCTGGCACAGCGTGACAGCGAGACAGAAAAATGCCCGTATGTGTGCAAGGCAAGCCCCCCAAAAATGTGGCGATGTCGTTTGCGTTCATTCATTCAGCACAGCGTAAACTAGCACCTGACAATTGTTTTAGTCGTGTTGTGGAGCGTGGGGACCGCCTACCACGCCTGATCCATGCCCGTGCGCGCGCTTACCTCCTCGGCTTGTCCCCCCGGGTGTTTTGTCCTTGTTTCTGCTCCGGAGCTGCTTCTGCTGCTGGTGGTGGTGGTGGTGGAGGTGTTGGTGGTTGGTTGGTTACGCACGGAAGAGAGCTGGCTGCTTTATCCCGGTTCGCCGTTGCATGTTAGAGCATCAGGAGAAGGCAAAGACAGCGGCTGGATGGTGATGCGAGCCGTTTCAATGTGGGGAAAGTGTAAAGTAGTCCCGCGCTCCGGTGCCACGGCGCGTAAAAGCGGAAATTGTGGAGAGTCAGAAGAGTTTGAGGCTCGCTAGTGTCTCCGTGTAGAAGGACTGGAGATGTGAGCCGCTGCTGCTGCTGCTGGAGCTGCCTCGGACGGACTGGCACACCGTGTGGCCACTTTACTCCCGATGCTGCTCCTCCCCTTTCAGTTCTGTTTGCACTCGAGTAAGCCCTGGCGCGCCCTCTGCCTCTCACTGTCAGGAACTGCGTCTACAACTCATATACAAACAGTATTTCCAGTTAGAATATGGCTTTAGAATATTTCAGCACGAAAAAGGTGCTGTACAATTGATGCAAAAAGAAAGACAAAAATACAATTTTGTGATGCTTCATGTTCCCGAAACAGTATTTTCTCATGAAAAATCTTAAAGGTCACTCCACACATTTTCATTCTGGAGATTTCATGTCACATAAACAGAATAGCATCTATTATTATCATTCATTCTCGACTACATTTCAGATTTGCTCAAATTTGATTGGTGTAAATCTTCCACTGAGAAAAACTCATTCACACATACAACACTGAGCTGTTCTGTTGGAGCATCTGTCATTAATGTGACTTATTTGTGCTGATACCTGTTTATCAAAGCTGAATCCTGTTAGACCTCAGAACGAGACAGGACCTGGTCAGTATTTGGATGGGAGACCGCTGGAATACCAGGAGCCACAGTGGGACAGCGAGAGGCAATTGTCACATAGAGGACCCCCTCATCTCAAGGGGCTTATCCTCCCAATAAATACATTTGAAATTTGAAATTAATTGTGTCCTTAGGCAAAACACTTAACCCAAGTGGGACGGCCCACTGTGACCCGACAAAAATAGTGTTGAAATAATCTTATCTATAGTCAAACCAGCCGTTCCGGGATGAATCGGACACAATTTGCTTTATAAATATACAAATTAAAAATACCCTGAAATACTAGAGGACTAAATGTAGTCCTCTATAGCCTGAAAGAAGATTAAACAGCTCATTTTCGGCAATTATGGGTTAGTTTGTATGACTCAAAATAAGTCTATATAATGTCTAGTCTAGTGTTTTTGACTTAAGCCACTGTTCATGTCTGTCTGAATCCTGATAATCTTAGTTCAATCCAGTTCTAGTCCTGGTCTGATCCTGATTTAGTTCAGTTTAAGATTAAGGTACACTTTATTGTTCCTGTAGGGAAATTAGTTTCTCTGTATCTGATCCATCCTTCAATGCCCCTGGACCTCTCCTCAGGAGCAGTGAGCGCCACAGTGGGGACTTGTCTCCAGATCCATGGGGACCCATCTTTGCTTGGCCAGGACTATTGTAGCCAAGTGCCTGGAGGAAACCCACCCAGACACAGGTGAAACATGCAAACTCCACACAGAAAGGCATGGGCTGCACCGGAGTTGAACTTGCAAACTTCTTGTTGTACTGACACTGTACCGCCCATCCTCTGATCCTGAGTTAGTCCAGTTTTAGTCAAAGCCTAGTCCTAGCCAGTTTCCATGCTGGTCTAGTCCCGATTTAGTCCAGTTTTTATCCTGGATTGATCGTGATTTGTTTTAATCCTGGCCTAGTACTGTTCTAGTCTGGCTAAGTCCAGTCTTTGTCCTAGTCTAGTCCTCTTTTAGTCCTCAAATAGTGCAGTTTGTTAGTCTGGTTTAGGTCCTGCAAATAGTTTTAGTTTCATTATATAAAACGATGATATAGGTTCAGAAAAGATCATTTTTATTCCCATTTTGGCTCAACACATCTTTCATCTTTTTGAACTTAGCTGATCTAAACCAGTCTTAAAAAAAGTCTAACATATCCTCTGCTAAAAATAAGAAATAGACGAACTAGAATAAGCTGTGTTTATGCAGTGTACAAATAAAGTCAACTGAACCGAGCTGAACTGTTGGTCTGCTTTCTTTAAATGAACAAAGATCTAATTGTAGTGACTGCCTTTCTCACTCTACACCTGATCCTTAAATGCTGGTAATTACATTCTCTTTGCATCCATCAAACCTCGATTCAGCGAATGAGAACGAGCCCGAAAAGCGAAAAAATCAATGCAGCTTCAACACACTTTAAACGGTGAGAAGCCAAAAACGAAAGTGGTATTGCATAAAGTTGCATTAATGGATCATTTTTGCATAGCTCTAATGACTCTGGGGGAGACAAGGCAAGTCAGTGATAAGTTAATTGAATACACCGAAAGCTTCCAAACAAATTTAAACCGTTCATCCGTATTCCAGTTTCAAATTCATAAATTAGTTTTGATCTGGCAGTAAGTCTTTTCAGGCTGTCTGTGGGGTTTTTCACTGTCGGATAGAAGCAAAGAAATGAAGGCAACTGGAGCAAAACTGGCACATTTTCACTAATTAACTATGTGACATCAAAAATACTAATGATTTTAAGACTTCAGGACTAGAGAAGAAAGAACAGACTTAGAAAAATACAAGATGTGTAACAGTAGTTCAATGTTCAGTGCAAAGAATGATCCCATGTGTTTGACCCGACCAGAAACAAAAGAACTGTAAACTTCAAGTCTTTTGAAGGCTTTCATTTGGGTCAGTGTACGTCTATATCAATGTTTCCCAAACTTTTTTTGAGTCACTTTTTGGTTGATATTTTTCCATGGCACAACATCTACTCAAATATTGATTTCACTTTTTCTAACTTTTGGTAGAGGGCCTATTTTTTGAGTTACTGTGGTTGAAATGTTCCTCTTATAGGTAAAGAGAAGCAAAGCCATGTGGTACAGGTCGGGTCAATGGAGAAGCAAACATGCTCAAAGTAGTGACAGAACGCTTTGTTGGATAGTTGCACAGTGCACCTTTAAATTATTCATTAGATCAGTAAATGGTGATTGTTTTGCTTTCATTCTTGATGAAAATGTTCAAAATACTTCAATTTAGCAAATGATCCAATTAAATGTATTTAATTTTATATCATAGATTGAGTTTTGGAAACATTTTTTTTCAAGGCACACTAGTGTTGAAAATCACTGGTCTATAGATAATTTTTTATACCTATTGCCTCACTGTGGGCAAATCTTCCAGACTGTATGAAAAGTCAATAGAAACAAGGGAAAATAACATGATTACACTTTTTCTCCGATCAACTATAGCCCCACTTTCACGTATACATTTCTACATGTACAAACACTGAATCTATAGTCACTTATATGCGCACTAGGGATGAGACGATTCACTTAAGTCACAATACGAGTTCAGTTTCAATTTTGCAGCCACAATTTTCAATTAAGTTCGGTCTATATTAACTTTTTTTTTTTACCTTAAGACACAACAAAAGCCACTGTTGTTAGTGATATTTAGTGTCCATATTAAGAGTTCCACCATCAGTTGTTAACGCAACATAATAATACACGTTCAGTCAAGTGTTGCACTTGACTGAACGCTTTGTTTCTTCTTCTTGTAGTACAAAGTGTGTCAGTGGCTGCATGGACAAAACAGATCGATTCTGGCCTTTCGATTGGATCGCTGCATACTTCAAACGATTTTCCAAGTCTTCGAACAATTTTCCATCCCTAATGCGCACACATACAGTACATGTACAGTACATACAGTACATGCAAGACTGACAAAGGTGCTGTCACATAATCCTGTTCTATTTCTAATGTATAAGATGCCAAAGTAAATGTTCTCAAGAGCATGTTTAAAAGACAAGAATGCTAATTATTTTTTCAACGCACTATAGTCGTGACATAAACCGTGTTTTGTCATTCAGAAAATGTGATTTCTGAAAAAAGATGACAAGAAAAAATGAATGTTTTCACTGTTTGGTGTCAGTAGCCAATAGCTAAATCCTGAAAATCCTGAAAAGTTTAATTTAACAGGTTGCACACAGCACAGTTACACATCAGCAATTTATGTTTATGTTGAAGAAGCTCTCTAAACTAAAAGACTTTTGCTTTATGTAGAATGTCATTTCCAGAGCAGCAAAGATAAAACTTTTCAAATGTCAGCTCTGAAGAAGCACACTGAAGAATCACTTTACGATAAACAAATATGAATTATACAAGTCTTTTTCTATTACGAAGAAAGGTGTTTCAAAGATTGCACAAAGTCACTGTTTCTGCTGCTTTTAGGAACTCATTTGTGACGACTATAACATTATTAACAAAATCACTATCCGAACATACATTTAAAAGATCTTAAAGCCGCAAAAATATTACTCAGTTTGTTTTTTCTGGTTCAGTAATGTTTGTGATAAAGGCCATAGGAAATAGAAAGTTTATTGCATATTTGGTAAGATTTTGAAGTAACAGCAAAGCACTGTTTTTATTTGCAGACTTTTCATGAGTGTTACTTACAGATGCTGCAGATGAATTTACATTTCTTTAAAATTCACCCGTTGAGCATAAATATGTATTAGTTTGTTTAAGGCGTTGTCCCCTTCACTGCTTCAGGCTTAAAGTGCGTATGACAGGTTGAACTACTTAAATCTTTTAGATACTGTATTACTAAACATGAAATTTCATCTCAGTTTGACTGGTTTTAGGAATAAAATTTTATTTCCAGCAGAGATGTGGACTTGTATGACATGACTCGGACTTGAGTCACTATTTTGATGACTCAAATGAAATGGACCAAGACTTGGGACTTGACTTTGGCTTGAAGATCAGTAACTTGAGATGAGCTGATGCTTCTCCTCAAAAAAATAAGTTGTGTAATTTAAAAACCAAAACATATCCTTTTTTGTAACCAGAAATAATATGGGATCATTTTCTTTTGCAACAACAAAGTGAACCTGGAGGGAACCACCCAAGCTCAGCCAATCAGAGAGCCTGGTCTGTGAAAGAAGCCAGAGCTGAACTCTTTACCTGACGCCATCAAAACAACTACTTATAATGACACTAAACATTTGTCAACACTAAAAACTAGCAGCACCTTGCACTTACGCTCTGTAAATATGTGGAGGCCTATAATGTATATGTGCATGCTTTGTCGTGTGTTTTATAAAATTGCACTGTCCCCTCTGAGATAAACTAAATCAAAGTGCAGCATTTATCATAGACTTTTTTAGTGAAAGGAAAAAAAAAACTAAAAAAGTCAGATGCCTCAACTTTAAAGTCAAAATTGTTAATCTGTTGTAATAGGCTAATTTATGTCCGTCGGTGCCATGATGTTTGTTTTGGTTTCGAACGTACTCTTCCACCAGCTTCTATGCAAACCACAATGATGCACTGTGATTGGTCTAGCTAACCTTAGACATATAATTAGTAAACGCGCAATCAGCAGCTTTGTTCTATTGCCACAACACGGATAGTTTGATGCAAAACTAGAGGTGATGATGCAAATCAATTGAACACAATGGCAGAAGCTGCACTTTTATGGCTAAAACGCACTAAAACAAGCAATTTCGGCAAAACCATGAGCAAAACGGACTGATTTGTGTCCTATAAAGCTAAACAACATTGGCGATGTGAAGTTATAGTTTTCAAACTACTATTTCCGTAGGCTGGAAATGCTAAACAAACTCCATCACTTGCCGATGCGACAGACGCTCCTCCACAGATAAGTGAAGCTATAACTTTGTTTGGTGTTATTTATGTAATTTGTCTGCTTTTCTCACTAGTAACATGTAAAAACGGACGTTTGGTGGTCACTGGAGCCTTAAAAGATGCATAAGTTCTCTAGCCGTTAGCAGTTTTATACTCAATTTTTATCTACAATAAAAGGTCTGTAAACTCAACAATAACTTGTAACAAGGCTCTGACCTTTGCTAAATGTGGTCGGTAGGCTTGTTCAGCTGACACTCTCTGGATCTTTCACAACTTGCATTTTTTGTGGGCTAATGCTAACGGCTACAAACTAGCTCAAATCTTACAAGTCTTCGTTAGCATCAAACACTGTAAATAGTGGGATTTGACTCAATTAAAAATGATACATAAATATTAATTACACCTGCATAAAACAATCAACAACATAATTTTACCATGCATTTTCATTTGTACATATCAATTTTCTAACGATTTTTACTTGCATTCAATCACAATTTGTTAGAATAAAATCTGCTTAGAAAAGTTGCCAAATTTTATATTTATTTTTTTTGGTAATGTTTTCAGCATGGAAAAATTGATAAACTTTAACCACTGAGGCGTCTGCATTCTATCAAAAAGTGTTAGAATAAAATCTGCCTAAAAAAAATAAGCTAATTTTGTCTTTTTATTTTTGCATTGATTTCAGCATAAAAAAATTGATAAAGCCTAACCACTGAGGAGGCTTAACTTAATTAATGATGACTTCCGCCCACATTTTTCTGCCGAGACGGAGGTGCATGCTGCACAGAATACTGTTGTGAAGGTAAGAGCTGTGTTACTTATTATTTTAGTTTATTTAAATAATGAATTAATTCCAAAACACATTATATTGCTTGTGTTTAGTGTTGACTTTGTGATGAAATGCTGCTTGTTTTACCGATATTGTAAAGTATGCTGTGTAAAACGTGTAAAACTTTTGCCACTGGTAATTTAAGGTCTCTGATAATGTGTTGTATGTATGTATTTTAAAAGATCAAAATAAAAACAAATTGGGAATATTTTAGTTTTTCTTCAAGTTGCCAAATAATTGTGCACAGTAATAATTGCCTAATGTACAAATATTCTCATACAAAAGCTAAAACCTCACTTTTACTTCATGAAATATTCAGGTATGAGGTTTAATAACATTTTGGATTGACCAAGAGCACTGCTGTTGTTAAAAAATAAAACTAATCCTCAAAAGTGCAACTTGCCTAATAATTCTGCACGTGGTGTAATAATAGAAGTTATTATTATATTTGTACAAAAAAAGTAATTTATAATGAAAATATGAACCTGTACTAGTAAAAAAAATATTAAAAGAATACATAGAATTTTAATCATAAATCAAATTGATTTAAAATAAATTAAAAAATACAGAAAATTAAACACTCATAACAATCACATTGAATGCAGGTCCTTATAGGGACTGTACTCGATTTTTTTGCAACAAGATAACTTAAAAGCAATTTCCCTCTAGCACTGATGCCTTGTTAATGTATCTATTCAGGTGGAAATTAGTCCCAAGTCCTGTCTGTGTCTAATAAAATCCCGTTTGTGTGCAGCTTTTTCTGTTTTTGTTTTTAGCATTGTGGCTAACTGTTGTTAGCATAGTGACTCACCTCGCTGTTAAAAGCTGTGAAAAAACATTAAAACTCATCATGATGAACAATTCTGAAGCTCAGAATGTATTAGCTACGTGAGGAAATCATGTAGCCTGAAGGAAAAAGGTTAATTATTTCTGTTTGTTTACATTTTTAGAATGCAAAAATCAGGTACAGTCCCTTTATGGACCCATGTTTTGTATTAGTGATGTGCATATGTTAGACATCAAAGGTTTAGAGCAGCAGGTAGAACAGGTGATGTACAGGGTGGTGCTGGTTCCTCAGAATGTTGTGCACATATCTCCGACAGCAGGTGGTGTAGATGGTACTAATCTCTGTAAAAGTAGTCCCTCTTTTTGTTGTTGTTGTTGTTTTTTCTTTTAAACCTTTCTCTAATATGATATGTTCATTTCAGGGTGATGGGGTGTCTGTGGACCTTACCCAGCACAAGTTGAACATTTATCATCTCAAGCCCAACACATCAGCTCCAGAGGAACATGGCTTCATAGAAGGTGTGCCTGTGATCACCAATGTGGAAAACCTTACAAAGGCTTGCAACTTGCTTATCGGCCTCACGTATGCCATCAGTCCTAATCCTAAAAGCATGTTTTTGCTAGATTATCAGTCAGTGGATCTTAATGTGATTTTTATATGCACAATTTAAGCAATCTCCTTAGTGTGAATGCTTTGTATACAAAAAGGTTTTAAATATACCTAGAATTGTAATTTTAGGGATGTCTTTCTGCTTGTTAAATGTTTTCGTTGTTGTTACTACTACTAGTACAGCAAAATGTTAAGATGTTCGCAAACAATAAATATTCATGTTGAATAATATTTGGTTTTATTACTTTTCTGTTGGTGCAAATCTAACATAAATTTTACTTTAAATTAGTCTTAAAGAAATTGAGGTAACAAAGTGACATCTGATTTGATTGAATAGATATGATAAACCTTCATGCACATTTCATTGTTGTTTAACAACTTTTTTGCAGACAGATGTGTAATACAAAGCTGCAAATTGGTCATAGTAAATCAATTTTACTTAACTATTTAGTAAATTCTAACCAGACTCACTGAAATATCTTATAAAAGTTGTCACATATATTTAGTAAAGGTAAATCATTTTTACGCAAATATTTAATAAAAATAGACAAATATATTTAGTAAATGTAAATCATTTTTACAATTTTTTTTAATGAAGGTGGATCAATTTATTTAGTAAAGTTAATCAATTTTACTCAAATATCTAATAAAATTAAATTATTTTTGTCTCTGATTGCTGTAGATTCAGCACTAATATTTTGTTTGTACTTCACTGATTTATTCTTTGTGTTTTACTCAAAATTGAGATTGTAAAATCTACTCAATTATTATGAATGTCACTTGTTACCTCATTTTTTTTAATGAAATGCTATGGGAGACTTTTTACAGTGAAGTCGAACTGTGCGTCTACTATTTAGATGTCTGTGATTTCTCTAAACGTAAAATCACAAATATTCCAAGACAGTCTGACTATGGAATAAGTGCAGTTCAACCTGTCATAGGCACTATAAAATACCTCTCATTTTCTTGTCTTTGCTGGTAATGCTAACCGCTTATCCTGCTAAACTGATGTAAGAAAATGCATAGTTCTATCTCAGTATATGGCTATAGGTCAATAGATGTCAATGTTCAGTCTAGAATCTGCTTCAGACACATTTGAATTCCAATAGACACACACATTGTTATCCCCGTGCATTTTCAAAAGCCCCTTGTTTCCACCTTTAAAGCTGGCGGCGATACTGAGAAGCCTATTCCCTATACATCAGAGAGTGGGAGGTGTATTGGCACTCATTTTGTTTCACTTTCTCACACTTCTGTGCAATTACCTGGAGTGATTCAGCCTCTGCTGCCCTTTACTGTACCTCGTTTGTGACCAAATCTACAGTCGGTAAACAAACCTAATTGGGCTCTGGAGGCTTTGGGATGGAGCGGTGAGGAATTAAGCATCATTTTACACTCAAGGCTTGGAAATAAGGAGAGAACTTTTGTTTACGGACAAAGTTTTAAGACAAGACATTTCTGGCAGTCTACTTCTAAAAATGTTTTATTATTTCATTTAATCAATTTCATAAATAGATGTATATTTTAACTTCATGGATAGTTTCTCCAAATAAATTTTCCTTCTACTGTGACACTAAGTTTAGCCTATAAAACCTTCTTCACACAAGAGGAGCTTTGGCCCAATCGTGAACGAGCTGTGTCTTTTTATGAATTTGGAGAGGTGTGCCAGAGTAATGAAGAAATTACTTGTCAAGGTTTTATCTTGTCTGTCGGTCAGACTGACATTTTGTCAGATCACAAAGTTTGAACATGTTACTGGAAGAAGATTACTACAACCAATCAGAGCAGTCAGACAGTGGCGGGCTTTACTACCCTGTGACTGCTCCTAAAATGTATGAAATGTCCAACACAGTTTGTTATAGTTCGAAGTTCATTTTAGTCACTATCACTCACACTTCCCATTAAAGCCGCCCATGTTTGGTGGGTTTCCTACCCAGCTTGCCCCATCAAACTAAGCATACACTTTCAGCAGTTCTGACCAAGTCTAGCAAGAAGTGGACAATTACTGCTCCTGACAGCTTGCCCCAGTGGCATTGAAGGATGGGTCAATCACAGAGAATGAATTGTCCTCACCAGGGATTAATAAAGTAAACATTAACCTAACCTTAAATCTAATGAATATCACTCTCCTGTGGCCTTTACAAGTGAGTTAAATCCACATGCATTGTTTTTTCACCTTATTCTGCCTCACTGTTTAGCTTGTTTTAGGTAGCTAACATATTAAGTCTTGTGGGGCGATCTTAATTAGAAGTTATAAAAAGCGACTGGATCTAAGTTTTCAAACGATGTAGCAGGTGTACATGCACTTTATGTGATCATTACTACATCTGATGTTTGATAGTGGCTAAGGTATCTTAGGCTAACCACAGCTAAACAGAAAACAGTTCTGCAGAGGAAAAGTAGGCGGGGAAAAATAATACGCACAAACAATTGTCTTGTTTTGTCTTGTTCTTGTTACCCTTCCTCGAAAAGTCTATTTTTTTTTTCATTTCACGTAATCTCTCCTTTTTTGCGTGTCTATGTTACGCGTTATTTCCTCAGTCTGAAGCAAAATCCAAGCTCCAGACCTGAACTTACTCATTTTTGTAAATTTAGACCTAAGCTTAGCTGTTAAACCTATAGAAAATGTTCCTGTTAACCAAAACAGCTGTCATTAGAGGGATTATTTATTTATCAACACGGAGGATGCAGAAATTGCCACAGCTGATTGGCGCAAACTGTAGCAGCAACACAGCGCTGTTGTCAGCTAACTACATCAGTTTATCATTGTATTGTTTGTCATTTGTAAATGAAATTCTTCTTTACATTCAGGTGAGTGAAAAACACTGAAAAAAAAACAGTTTGGTTCATATCTGATTCAAACAGTTAGCTCTTGCAATGTTTTGTTGTTTTTATCAAAGAAGTTTCCCCAGCCAACTAAAGGAACAGTGCATCTTTCTGCAGGTGACTTGTACAGTAGAGCAAAAAGTGACGTCAACCGATAATCCATCTATAAGACGCTCAGAAAATAGCGTCTTTTGGCGCTTTTCACAAGGGTAAAAAAGAAGTACAAATGATATGCTATTAGTATAGATGCACATTTCACTTAGATCGTGTTGCATTGAGACTGCGCTCGATCACATGACAAACGCTTTTCTCCACTGTCTGTACTGAACTCAGAATGTCTGTGATGTGCAAAGCCTGTGACAGAAAAATGTCCTTATGTCTGCGGCTTGTTCTTTGATGACAGATGATTTTATACTCATCTAGTGTGCCATCAGCTTTAAAAGTAATGCGGAAAGTCAGTGACAACAAGAGTAGTTTATTTACCATAGCCAAGATACAGAAGAGAAGCAAGACAGCTCAACAAAATGACCTCTGACAATCCATATTTATTTATTTTTCTTATGTATGGATAGCAAAGTGTTTGAGCTAAAGTTACAAAGGGAAAAATCACGCTGTCTGGCTTGAGAAGAGAATGGGAAATGCGAAACTGTGTCTTTTTCCGAGCCAAAGAAATCCTCGTTGCACACGCACACACACACAATCGATCACCTTCTATCTATTATTTACATGAGCTAATACATCAGTCTGGTGCTGTTCGGACTCAAAGCTGTGCTCCCTCAGCAGTCGGAGAGAGCAGGCGCCTCCTCTGCTGTTATCTCTGAAATAAACTCAATACACGGCTTCAATTGTGTTTTGGCTTTCACTGTGTCAAAGGCAATCAGATATCTGCAGTGAAGACACTCTGTGGTTAAAGATCATTACATGTACAGGACTGTGCTGTGTAGGATTGTGTTGTCAGTGTATGTACGGATTCTTGTTTAGAATGCTTTATTTAATTGAGATGACTTAAAATCCGTTTTGCTCCAATACGGATACTGCTGTCAAAGACTATATTCGTGTTTGTGGATGCTCTCTCTCATTTTTTTTCTATTCACATGTCATTGAAGACCACAGCACTTCAGGGTTCTCAGTCATTGAAAAATAAAGCAAATAAAACTGTAAAGAACCTGAAATACTGCAGAAAAAAATTAAATCTGATAGATCATCAGTCATTCTTGATGCTGTCTCAACATTCGAATACGCTTTCCAAATGACAACTTTGAAGCCTTTCTACAATGAATCGCTCCAAGATAAAGACGGGATTATACCGACTAACTGAAAATTTGTTTATGACATTAAAGTGTCGTTCTGGTGCAAGTCCAAAAGAACACAACTTTCAAAATTCACAAGCGACTTCCCAAAGCATTGCAAAGTCGCTAAAAGAAGCAGGCTTAGCAACTTCCGTATTTTGCATTTGTACTCACAAAGAGGGAGTCTGTGATATTAGATACGATATGGGGCATCCAAATTGGTAAGTAAAGTTAGGAAAGAGTAACCCTGCTCTGACTGTACACGCTCCAGCTCTAGTCCTGTCTTGATGCAGAAGACAACTCACAATCTGTCTCATTTGGAGATGCTGCTGAACCGCCTTTGATCCCGGCACATTTATTCTTTCAAAAGGGAAAGGTCTGCTGAGAGCACCAACTGTTTAAAGGTAAGCTCATCCCCTAAACTCCACCCACAAACACATTTCATACACAGTAAACTCATTGAAAAGCATTTTGAAAAGGAGAAAGGCAGGGCATAGGCAGGAGAGCAGCAGTGTGATTGGATTGACAGCAGGTGTCTGCAATTAGCACTGTTTAGAAGCATAGTTTTGAGTGGACAATACACTCTGATGTCACATAGAGTCTAGAAATTACATGACATGGGCCTTAGCAGTGAGACTCAGCCAGTTTGTGACTATTTTGACCTGAAATGTGCTAATTTGCTCAGTTTGCACTAAAAATGCCAAAAAAAAAAAAAAAAAAGCGACTTAAAACACTGCAATTTAAACACCATATACCGTTTATTTAGGGTTATTTTAGGGTGTAGTTTCTCTTTAATAAAAGTTCCTTTCAACAAAAAGAATCTGGATACTAAGAACACTTCTGCGAGCACTGGAATGCACAGTAAGAGCCTCTTGTACGTTTAAAGAAACGGAAAGCCCACAGTGGCTGCACCAGAGTCCAAAGGTTATGGAAAAGGAAACAAGGAAAAAAGAGATATTTCTATCAAAATTCCGTATGTAGTACCCTGTCCTAGGATGGTAAAACCCACACTGGTGTAGGTAGGCATTGTTAAGACAAACTCACAAAAGTGGACTTTTTATTGTCGATCTCCAAAGCAACATTATATCCATACAGACAAACAGACAGCAGACAGAAAAGTTACTCAGAGCACCTTTAAAAGCATCGATATCTGTTTCCAATGAACCCTCTTCCACATGAGCTTAACCTTTGGCTGGTCTCCGGTCCTGTCTGTGTTTAGAACCAGCCGAACGGAGAGCTGACCCAAAACAGAGCAGAGCGTCTGATAAAAGGAGGGAAAAGGCCACGTGGCTGGAGTGATGCTGTTAGCAGGAGATGGAGCAGACACACAGACTCTACATAATCCATATCTGTCTGAAGCAAAGGATTCTGGGAAATTCTCTGTCTCTGCAGCTTTACATCGACGCATAACATGATGCACAGGTTATTAAAGAGTCTAGATTTAGAGGAAGTGAATGATATGGTCTATGGAGTTTTTTGAGTAAATGTACCTGTGTTTGCTAATGAAAAGCAAAACTGGGAGAGAAGATTCAGATTGTAAAATTCTAGAGGTTTTCCAGAATCCTGAATTCTGGGAGATAAACCGACTTAGTGCTAAGCAATTATTAATTTTAACAAAATCGAAATGTAAGCTTTTGAGAAAACTTATCTTGAGAGCAAAAAACTACATTATGCTTTAAACAAATCTAATGCTGGATATTTAGAGAAGACTACGGTTAAGGTTAAAGTTTATTAATTTACAATACAATGGACATATTTTTAGTGGCAGGGGAATCTGGAACACCCAGAGGAAGCCTACACAGACATGAGGAGAACACAAAAACTCCGCATAGAAAGACCCAAGGCCGTCTGAGGATCGAACCTGGGACTTTTTTTGCTCAGAGCACAGAGCACTGTGCCACTGTGTCGCCTACTAATACAGTTCTGCTCATCCTCATTTGGCCCGCACGTTTTTTCTGTCAGTGCACTTCTGGTTTAGCTGCAGTTAGATGTGGTTTAAGCGGCCATTTGAGATTGGATTGTTTTAAGTTTGGACGATTAAGTGATTGGTTCTGTCTTTGGTTCCAGACCCTTCTGCATTTGAACAGAATGTAGGTAGGGCTGGCTGTCGGGCAACCAAATTATTGAAAAAGGAAGAAGAATATAGAATTCTTTTAGTTGTTGTTGTTGTTTCTATATCAATTTGAGATCATCTTACAACAACAACATACAGTAGTAGCTACTTTTCAAAGGAAGTGGGCTGACAGAAACAGTGCTTGGCAGAAAAAAGTAAATGTCCTGCCTGGTCACCACCTTCATGTCTCGAGGTCAGATGGGTGGGACTGACAGATGACTCAGCCAATCAGAGATGTGCATAATCTAATTGTATCCAAACAAACATGATTGGCCTTGACTTCGTTGTAAATGATAGACTAATGTTTTGTGTGTTACATGCAAATAAATGAATCTGATTCAGAGTCTGAATCTGATTGCACAGAATGAGTGGAGATGTCACAAAGCAAGTGACCAAACCCACAAGGTATTTAACAAGTGAAGGTTCCAGATTCCAGGCAAAGTCTTTGGAAGAATCAATTATTCATCTTCAACTTTTTAAAGGATTAGATTTGTGCTAGATGCCTAATTTCGATACTTTTCTAAGAATTTCAACCCAATAACTTTCTTCACTCAATTATGTAAGTGCTGCCTTGGGGCTGACTGAAAGGGAAGTGGCTGTCAGTCTGTGCCCAACACACTTACTCACTCAAAGATCAAATCAGGGACACAACTAAACATCAACGTCAATAGCTGCAAACACATAATTGATTTTACACTTCACTTTGACAAATGTAATAATATTGCGGAGCTTAGAGTATAATAAAATAACATCTCTCCTGCAGTCTCACTTTAATGCAGCTTAAACAGTGTCAGAAAAAAATCTCCTGCTTACAGACAGTTTCTAATCCAAATTTATATGCAAGACAAGATGTTGCACTCCAAGCCAAGATTTTGGAAATGCAAATGCAGTTGTAGGAGAGCCTTCAGGTGGAGCGGCTCGGCCTGTGTTTAATCATTATGGCGTTTATGCTTCTGCTCCGCTCACTCGATCAGAGAGTATTTGTGTTGAGTCTTTGTGCAGAACATATGTTTCTAAAATAGTCTCTGTGACCTGATCTGTGCGGTTTCCAGAGACTGCCACAGGTGGCCACGCCTCAACTACTGACATCAGTGTGTTCTCAGTCTGGATTTGACTGACAACTACTTAAAGCAATGTGTTTTATAATTAGTGAAAAAACTATGAAGATTAGTCATTGTGTTTACTGGTTCATTCTAACATAAACGCAACACAAAGTTGAAGGAATAAAATTACTTTTTTTTGTCGAGTCCTGAGTCTTTCCCGGGTTCTCCTGAACCTTCCAGTGCGACATAAACACCACGCCAAGGACTTGTTTAGCATTGATTTGTTTGTTTTTTATTGTTTGACTAAATTGTTTTCATTTTAAATTAATGGCCATACTTGCTTGTCAAAACCTGATCCTGTCAGATCTCAGAAGCTAAGCAAGATAGGGCCTGGTTAGTACTTGGATGGGAGACCATTAGAACACCAGGAGTCACAGTGGGACAACAGGAGTGGATTAGACACCTAACCCACACTGCCTCAGTGTCTGCGTACACTGGGTGAGTGGATGCTAGATTGTAAAGCGCTTTGAGTGCCTGGAAAGGTAGAAAAGCACTATATAAATAGACCATTTACTTATCACAAAAAATGGAGGAGCAGCAGCTCTACTCCAAGCTCCTTCAGTGTGACTAAGATCATCACCTTAACTCTAACACTGAGCTCAGGCTACATCCAGTCAAGCTCTGGTCCTGTCTCGATCCAGTCCTCATGCGGTCCGCTGTTCCTCTGGGGAAACTGTTCTCTCCTTTCACCCCACACGAGTGAGACCATGTGCTCCCACAGGAATTGGCCATTTTTTAAAGAAACAGGGTTACAGAGACCTCTGACGATCTAGGTGAAAGTTTCTTCCAATAGAAAAGTTTGAAGCCCTGGAGAACTGGAGCGTGGGGACTGCAGCATGTGCCACGTGAAAGGCTCATACTTTTCAAGAAACAGAAAGCCTGCAACTGCACAAGAGTTCAACCTGAGGCAGTCTGAGCTAGGTGTAAAGGAGTGCCCAAAAACACAGTGGAGGAAACTCATTAAAACCACTTGTACTAACTGCAATCTGGTCCTTTCGGTCATTACTCAAAGCTTGTGAGGGATGTAAATCGAGAGCTTTGCTTTTTGACTCTGCTTCTTCTTCACCACGACGGCCTTATGCAACTGAAATCAGCAATGAAAGTTTTTTTGTTTTGAGTAAGCTTGTTAGCTGGTTCATATCAATTTCATAGTTTAAATGTAAATTCCTGATCTGCATATGTCATAGTTTATTAGTAAATACAAAACAGTTGGTCTCCTTTATAGCCTGACTATTTAACAAACAAAAAGTGTTGGAAAGGCTTTGTGGTTTCACTTCAGCACAGAGACTCGGAATTAAGCAAAACAATTATGAGTCAGTCGGAGCAGAGATGACCGCGAGCTAACACTTCTCCTGCCGCAGGTGGCTTTCTTCCAATTAACAAGTGTAATTATATCTCTATGTGCTGCGCCTGAGTCTGTGAGCCTGAAATCATCCTGTGTGGAGGGAGGAATAAGGAAAAGGTCAACCATAAGGTCAAGCTTAAAGATAAACAGTAAATTATGTCTTGAACAAACTATATGTAGTGTTTTAACTCCTTACTATCTGGGCCCATTTTTGTAAAATGTCTGACTAAATTTCAAACTGAAACTGAGTCTTGGAGTAAACACCAAGGGCTGAACTCTTTGTAAAGATGAGACTTTGTCGTTTTAGCCTTTGATGACAGTGATCAGTTACCGAAGAAAAGATATACAACAAATTGCAAAAAACGTACGATAAGCATGTTTTTTTGTCCTGTTACGAAAAGCCAAAACGTTAAATAAACACAGGTTTTGGTTGAAGCCACGTGGGGACATTTTCTTTGGGTTTAACGGGTAAGTTTAAGCTTCAAGTGACTAAAATATGTAAGTTTAGGGCTGGAGAATGAGGTAGGTTAAGTTTGATCCATAATGTGTCATTTCCACACTTTTAACAGCATGTCTACTCAACACTGTGTAATAGAAAAAGAGAAAGAATCGTCGTCATGAAAGTATTTACATGACTTAGACGAGAAACTTTACAGATAACTTTTTCTTAATAAAACTTCATGTCAGTGTTTGTTTCCTTTGTTCAACTTTTTGAGTTTTACATGATTAAAACAATCAGAACAAGTGTCTTTTTCATCTTCGAACCAACATAAGCTGTTACAGACGAGAAAGCTGCACTGCAGTTTTCTACTTTCTGATGCAGATTACGTAGATTCAGGCTCTTTCACTGGGCATAGATTATATTTAACCCTCCAAACATGAAGCAATACAGTAGTTTTACTTATTCTGAACACTTTTGCATCACTCACTGAAGAAAAAGTTTCTAGACAAGCTGCATGTGTCGTTCTCCTCAGAGTCCTAGTCCAGTAGAATCGTCTTTTCTTAATTTTAAAGATCAAATATCTGATCTAAATTTACTCAACAATGTTTTTAATCCAAGATGTTTTGCCTTTAATTTGTTTGAAAAGAAAGCCGGCCCTCCAGAAGCAACTGATCACGTGAAAATAGCAAACAGCGCTGCCTTATTGTCAACAAAAGCACATGTATTTTCCAGTAATGTGACCTCCTCTGGGTCCTTGTGCTCTTGCGATTCCCCCCCTCCTGGTGAATCTGTGAAACTGCATCATGTATTTGACAGTAGGCAAAGTCAGCACGTGCATCAGAAAGAGTCTTCTAATGCCACACATAACAAAAGGTCTATGACGGAAATCGGTGTCATTGACAGGGAAAAAGTTCACATGCAATCCATGGGAACATATTGACTGAAACTAGCCTTGGACCAGCTTTTGAGTCAAATAAATGGATTTTTTGAAGAAATAGGAAGTGTCAAGAGTAACTGACTCAAAAACAGATCTTCCTTTTCATATTGCATTAGTGATTTAACAGTGCGAGTGAAGTAAACATGCATACATTGATTCTGCTGGTCTAATCTGTGAAAGATAACTCAGTGACATTTTGTCCAAACATCAGCAGCAGCAGCAATGGCCTTGTGATGTTCCTGACAAATCTCTATAATTACAGCACATCCAGGCCTGAGCAGAATGGATCCAGTGGTCTGAGAGACATGGATTTCCTATAATGACTGTATGACACCACGGACTTCACATCTTCAGAGCAATCATCACCTCGTCTCAATATGGCCGACGCTGTGAGGGTCTGGTGCCGAGCTACATTTACAGCAGAAAACCTGTGATTTTTGTAGTTACAGGTGTGACTTTTCTGGTCTGCTTGTCTAGTCAGTGTCTCAACTTGGGGCCAGTGAAGGTCGCAGAAAAATTGTACTCAAAAATGCATTCTGCTGATAATGAAAAGCCCTTAAACCCATTTCAAACTGATTTCTGTTGAGAAACTATTGGGTTATAAGGTGAAAGAAGTGGGTGAGAGTGGAGACCAGCAGTGTGATTGGTTTGACAGCAGCCGTTTGTGATCAGCACACAGTTTTGAGTAGACTAATCAATGCAGATGTTACAGATAGTTCAGAAATATCATTGACCTTTGCAGTGAGACACAGGAAGTTTTTGACTATTTTGACTGTGCTGTAGTTGCTTAGTTGCGTTGCCAATTTATCGGTTGATTGAGTCTTAAGACTTCTGTGCACTACAGGAGATTTGCCCAATTTTAAACTCGATGTGCCCCTCTACAAGTTTGGGGAGGTGTGGCCAGAGTAAGGATTTTCATTAGAGATTTTTTGTGGTTTCTCTCCTTATGTCTGTGCGTCACTTGCCTGACCAGTCAGTCCCACGCTTTGACAGACACTTTACAAAGACGTGAGGGTCTGGGATCAGAGTGCCGAGGTTCAATTTCGAGGGCGGGCTTTCCAAGTGCAGAGTCAACCAATCACAGAAAACCCGGAAATTCCACCGAAACAGCGACGCGCTAAACCCGATGTTATTGCAAATATGTAGTGCAAGGATTTTTTCAATGGATTATTGACCTATGTGAAGGCTCTGAATATGGTTTGCTGCTCTCGTTTGATTGATACGTTCCTAATTGTTTAAAACTGAAGCTAGAGCCGAAAAAAATAATCTATCAGCTACGTCCGCCATCTTGAATGTTGGGGAAAGGGAAGGGGGCGGCCATTAGTGATTGGATCGTCCTAACTTTGGACAACAAAATCGTCTTGTCTTTTTTTTCAGACCCTTCTGCATTCAAACAGAATGTTGGAGGGGCTGACTGGTCAGGCAAGTGCTTCACTGCAACTCTGTTACGACTGTGAGACAAATAATCATTGTAAATGCAGAACAAGATTTTACTCAAAGGGCCAGTGTGAATGATTTTGAGATGTGCTGGGGGCCAAAAATAATTTTTAGGATACATTTATTTGCAGATTTTCTCCTCTCCTTATTGCCGGTATCTATCAAAGTGGTCAAAAACTGGGACATGTTTTGTGTGACACTTGAGACAAATCAATTATTTTGGATACATTTACTGGGACTGTCTCGGGTAAATAGGTAAATCATTAGCCACAACCAAACATCAAACTATTTCAACTGTGGTATCTTTTTGAGATCGCCCTGCAAGAGAGACAAGCTATTCTGTTAGCGACCAGACCTAAACAGGAAGTTCACTGCCAAGAAAAGTGGGCAGGGTGGAATAAGGTGAATACAACTTTGAGTGAGTTTGTCCTTCAATAAAATTTACCTTCCACCTCCAGCACACGGCAAACCCCCTCAGCTTCACGGACCTGCGCCTGTTCTAAACTATTTAAACGGCATTAATGTGAGATCAATGTGTCAAGTCGCTTTGGATCGTCGCAATTAGAGAACAATGGACATCTTCTAACCACAAAAAGGAGCTATTTTAAGTCACACGACGTGAGCGAGGGCGAGGCGGCAGAGAGGATAATTGCATATTGACAAAAGAGGAGCAAAGCACAGACCCATTTACCCTGTCATCTGGCTCCTCTGATTACCATGTTTACTGACCACAGAGTCTGATCAAAACAAACACTTTAGCGTCAAATGGAAAAGAATCAAAAAATATTAGCCGAGGTTTAGTTGTGTGATATGTTTTGGCTTTAACAAGAGCTTCCTGTTTTGAAAGAGTTCAGAATACAATATAGGCTGTGGTCCCCCGGGGATGCTAGCGCTAAATGTGTTGCTAACGGTTAATTAATAGCTGTGCAGAACATGGGGTTATTGGCTTTGACTTACAAAGAAAGGGCAGCTGAGTAGTGAGAGTCTTAGTGATTTTTGTTTCAGTCCGATAATGTAGATTTGTGTTTGGACTCTGTAACTAAAGCACTATTTATACAACAATTGTGGTCAGGAAAATGGACAGATTGATCTGCATTTAGACACAAACAATTAGGTGTGAAAAGAATAGTTTATAGACGTGATCATGCAGTTTGTGCTTTTCTGGAGCATTGCAAGATAAATGTAAAATATGATAACTTTGACACACTGTCCTTTATAAGTGGTGCATTGCAGAGTGGTTAGAGCTCTGGCTTTCCATCAAAGAGATTGTGAGTTCGACTCCCAGGGTTGAGTTAAATCAACATCTCACAGTCTCTCTGGGTGGAGTTTGCATGTTCTCTCTGTGTTATCGTTACCTTGGATCAAACAGAGAGTGGGTCTGGTCACCACTCCCACTGCCTGCATTTCAGATCAACTCCACAATGTACGCAATCAGATTAGTTTATCTGTGTGACGCAGATCAAACAAAGGAGCTGATTATTTGGTGGTCTGTCATTTAGACCAAAATCTAACTTCACTCAACTCCGTTTTTTACTTCGCTCATTGATTCTGCAGAAATCCATGTTTTATAGGGAGAGCTGAAAGAGGTTCCGGTCTGTCCGAAGAGGTGGTTCTGGTCTGTAAGAGGTCTGCAGAAGGAGGTGGGCAGTACGTGTCTTCTGCAGCCAGACACTTCTGAAACCACTCACCTCTGCCTTCATTTTGAGTGGAGCTCAGAGTGAACAGAGTTGCCAAGTCTGCTTCTAGCTTTGGGCTTGTTTTTGGAAAGTTGCTTGTTTGGAACCCGGAAAGATAGCATGATTAATTTAAGATGATGATTAGCTAAATTTTTTTTTCTTTTAGACAGAAGTCAAGCGTGCACTGTGGTTTACAAGTCAAGACTTGGACTTGAATCAAATTTGAGTCACTATTTTGGTGACTTGGACTAAGACTTGGGACTTAACTTGGACTTGAATGGGGTTACAGTTTGTAGAAAAAAACAAAAAACAGTTGTATGTAAAGACTTGAAACAAACAAACATAGGACTTGGACTTGATCTCAGCTTTGGTAAGTGATGTGTGAGAGGCACAGAAACGCCTTCAGAACGTTGTGTGAAGTTTTATTCAGAGCAAAACTTCAAACAAATGTGAAATCAGTTCTTTCTCCGAGACTCTGCAGGACTCTCAGGCTGTTCCCGGGCTCCAGGAGCGTTCAGCCTGATTCTCCCTCCAGCTTCACAATCCAGGTCAGGACTTTGGCTTCTTAAACACACCTATTTCCAACAGCTTACAACAAAACTGTAATGGAGAAAGGCACCTTAAAGGAGACTTAGTGTGTTTTTTTTCTATGTATTTAGTAATAAACAAGCTACATTTTTTTATTGTAAGACAGTAATTTTAACTAAAGATTTACTTCCTGTTCAAAAGTGCAGAATTTGGAATATGAATTTTTGAGTAGCCCCGAGTAAATACAGACAAGTGGGCGGGGATAGGTGGTAGGTGAAAATGAGGATTTGCTGAGAGCTGAAGAATCAGCTGCAGAACACGCATGAGTCAATCTAAATACAGCTTTGAGCAAACTTAATAATGAAACCTAGATGTTAAACCCAAAGAAAACGCTTCGGCTTCAACCAAAACACCTGTCGATAAGACTAAGAAAATAGCGTCACTATTTGATGCTTTTTATAGCGTCAGATAGAAATGCAGTATAATAGACGGCACGCACAAAAAAGGGCTAGAAACGTGTTCATGATATGCTATTAACATGTTGTAGTATAGATATGGATTTCATTGAGATTGCAACCAACTAGGAATAGAAAATTGTTCAAAAACTTTGAAAATTGTTCGAAGTATGCAGCAATCGAATCAAAAAGCCAGAATCCATCTGTTTTGCTCGGTTGCACACTATAAACATTTTGATCTGAATTTTAAGCTTGATGTGCTCCTCTACGAGTTCGGGGAGGTGTGTCCAGAGTAAGGAGACTTTTTGTGGTTTCTCTCCTTATGTCTGTGCGTCACTGCAACTATTTGTGAGAATGTGTCATTGTGAGGTTCATGTGCATGTGCACTTAAAATAAGAAGAAACATTGCTTCATCATCTTTAAATATGTTATGCTTTTTGCAAAAAATAGAAGAGAAGCGCTGTGTGGATTCAGTGATTCCAAAGTTAGACTGGTGCTCTTTGGAGAGGGGTAACTTAAACTATCTTATGCTTTTTGCTCATAGTCAAAGTGTGGGATCTTTTTTTAGAAACATTACGCACGTCGTCTTCAAAGCACCTGCTCCTTAAATTATGTGCAGCACCGATTTTCAGCCTACTAGAACATGGCTGTACGACGTACGCACTGTTCTTCATTCACTGCTGCACTCCCCAAGTCTGTGTTGTCTCTGTTCTTCTGCCACAAGATGCATTTGTGAGACAAATCATCTTTTTAAATGTCCTTATGTCTATGGCCTCTTTTTTTTTTTTTTTTTTTGACGTGTCAAAAAATTGCAAAAGTTCCTAAACTAATGTAATGTGTGCAGCCAGCTTTACACACAGTAAAGTAGTTGTATAAAACAAACAATATTACAATAATAGCCATGATGCCTGAAGAAACAAAGTGTGAACTTGTGCAAGACCTGACTGAATGTGTATTATTATGTTGTATTGACAACTGGGTCGACCTCTAAATATGGACCATAAATATTATGATTTATTGTTCAAATGTTACTGCTTTGTTTTAAATGTAATTTACTATATTTTGTGTCTTAGGGTAAAAAAAAAAGTTAATATGGATAAACTCACAAAATCAAACCCAGTTTAAATATGTGGCTGCAAAATTGAAAACTGAATCAAATCGTGACTTAAGTGAATCGTATAACCTACCCTTTAACCAATCTTTTTTGTCCTAAAGGAGCTTCCCTCCGCTTGTTTATATCTTGTTGCTTTAACTATAATATTCAACACTATGGCATGAAACAAAAGCATATTGATGAAGAATGCCCCAGAGAATGCTCTCTAAACCTGCTCATAAAACAGGTCATTTGCCATTATTGTGCTTTTGTAGTGTTGATTTGTCTGTGTCTCCTAAACTGCTTTTTAATGTGGTCATAAATGTGTGTCTCGCATCTTCTTCCCAATGTGGCTTTTAATTCTGCAAATGTACAATAAACTTAACTTAAAGGAGACCAAATATTTAGGGAGAGACAATGTAAGTTGAGCATTTTGTTATTTGCAAATCACAAAATTTATGTAAAACAACTTTGAAAGAGAAAAAGGTCTATTTATTTCCTGTGCAATGACTTGATTATTAGTGCATATTGTGCTGCTTCATTAATTACGTTTATTGGCAGAAATACACAGCAGGTGTTGAGTGTATAATTATAAATGTACTGGCCTCACAAGACTTGGATCTGTATTGAAGCACTATTATCTACACATTCTCTGGCCAAAGATAAAATATAAATACATCTATTCTGTTCAAGTTAACAATTGTTGGGAATGAAAGTTGGGCTGAAAGTTGTACAAAAGTATACAGGAAAGTTCAGTTGTTTGTTTTAAGAGCAGGGGGGTAAGTTAAAATGGAGCTAAGATCAAATCGATTGGAGTCAGAGTTGGTTAAGGTCCTTCTGAGTTATATTTAAATATAAGGCAATTAGGCTGAAGCTAATATAACATGTCCAGATTTATATTGTATCACATAACATTACATTGGATTAAAATATATTGTACATATTTTCATTCCAAGAAAATATTGGATAAATTGTATGCAATGTGCTGTTTTACAGTGCATATTAGTTATTCTATAGACTTATTATTTCTATTAGGGATGGGACGATTTGCAAAAGTCACAATTCAATTATTATTATTTTTTCTATTTTGCAATCACGATTTTTGATTTTGTATAATAACTATAATAACTTTTTTTTTTTTTTTTTTACCGTAAGACACAAAGTAAACCATAATAAATTACATTTAAAATAAACCCATTGTTTTTAGTGCTCAGAGCGTGTATTTTCTATCCACATTTAAACAGTACACAGTCATATTTATTGTCCATATTTCCTTTGTAGGGCTGTAGAAGCAATGAAAAGTCAATTAAATAAGTTATGTTAAAAACAACACATTGAAAGGACTATACTTATTTACTTTTTTCCCCCATACAATAAAATAACTGATTCTCTCCTGGCACATACAGTATATCTTGTTCATGTATCTATTTAGGTGGAAATTAGCTAGCAATGTATTGCTTGATTGCTAGTATTGTATTGATCCTGTTTGATCTCAGAAGCTAAGCATTTTGGGCCTGGACAGTACTTGGATGGGAGACTGCTGGAGGAACCTCAGGAGTTACAATGGGATGAACAGAGGTCCACTCTTCAGTTGTCAACATGATAATGCACATTCAGTCAGGTCTTGCACAAGTTCACACTTTGTTTGTTCAAACATTGTGGCTAGTATTGCATTTATGTGTGTAAGTCAGTGGCTACATGAGCAAATGATTCTGGACTTTCGATTCGATTCATATTTGAACAATTTTCGAGGTTTTTGAACGATTTTCCTTCCATAATTTCTCTAGACTTTCTAGGCTATGTGGCTCTTCTCGTCACTGGGTTGCAGTGCATTCTGGGATCTGTAGTTCAAATTGTTGTTTTTATCAGGGGTTCATGATCAATAACCACCAAAAATCAACCCGAAGGCCACATGAAATCACCAGTTTGACAGCCCTGATATAAGACATTTGGACGACCCTTGAACATAAGTTATATTTGGTCAACTTTGTGTTTATTTCTACATTACATGTGTTAAGATTGTGCAAGGAGTGACTTCAAAATAAATCATACCATAGGCCTAATATTTTGTATTTTAAATGAATATGCAGTAATACTTTATTTGACAATATGCAACAACAATTTAGAAACACTAGTAAAAAAGTAAATTGACAACTAACTCATCATCAATGTCTTGTTTTTTTTCCCTAAGCATATATCAGGTACAGTTGGTCTCTTGGATGGTGAGTTCCCTCTAGTGTCTGATCAGGGACTTACAGTTTGGTCACAAAAAAAAAACAAAGAAAACTCAATAGACCTTTTTACCCATTGACTTCAGATCAATGACAAAATTAGCTTTGTCAAGCCTCAAGATTAAATATGCACAGGAAGCTGAAAGCCAACAATAGACAAAAAAAGCTACTTAAATCAACTCCACAATGAACTGTAATTAAATTGTTTATTTATGTGACACTGCATGAAACAACGGACGTCTGTCATTGGAAGAAAATCTAACTAAATTCATCTGTCAATTACACCCACAGATATTTGGGAGATCTTCATGATGGCCTGATTAATTTCTAGAAGGCCAGATCTATTTTTTTGTATTTTTTTTATGTTGCACAAAATGTCGACAACAAGCGGTAGACAATGAATGACTGAATCAAGTACGCACTTATTGAGACCAAGACCTTTTCAAGACAACAGAGTCCCAAGACCGAGACAAGACCAAGACCACTGAGAGTCAAGACTGAGACGTTTATTGATCGAGACCAAGTTGAGACTAAGACTGCAGTCCATCAAGAGCAAATGAAGACCACATTTGTAAATTTACACAAATATCAGTGTCTACATGATCTTATTGTGCAGTGCTTATTGCAAGCTGTGCCTGGGACAAGTTATTGTGCTGAGGCTACTCCTGGTGCAAGTTTAGCAGAGCCTGGTGATAATGAAATGTGGTCTTGGTGTCCAAAACAAGGCAGAGTCCAAGATAAGACCAAGACAAGGCCGAGTTCAAGCACCCTCGAAACCAAGACCAGACCAGGTCCAAATGGCCTTGAGTCCAAGACAAGACCAAGACCTTAAAGAAGCAGTCTTGAGTAAAAGTTAAAGATACAAAGAACATTGGAACTCTTGCTTGGGATGAATCAGACTAATTTGTTCTCCAAACTTACAAATACAAAAATACATAAAAATTTTCCAAAAATCCAAATGAATTTTTATATGGGCTTCGTCTAAAAAAAAAAAAAAAAAAAAAAAAAAGTTAATGTTGGTCCCTAAAACTCATTTTAAGTTGAATTACCTTCAACTTTTTAAGAGTAGTGGTCAAAACCCAGAATATGCTAAATCTAGTGTCTTTCTGGTCTGGCATTGTAAGTGAAATTAGCCAATGTACATATCGATACTGTTAAAGTAATGCAATTTTAGCAACTTACCTTACTTTTTTTTAGCTCCAGATCCAACAGATTTGTTCTTTCTCTGCCAAATCAGTCTAGTTCCCTCATGGCTGATGCAGCACCCTCAGCAGAGCCACTTTCAAAACCCTGTACGACTCTGACACAAACACAACAGCGGCGGGCGCATTAGATAAGAACCACGTTTGGGATGAGACTGTTACACAAGCCGGCCATTAACCTTAATTGGAGCGACTCGGGAACGCGCAGGAAAACTTTCTGCCCATCCAGACGCCGCTATTGTTCCCCGGAGCCGCGTAAAATCGAAAACCGAGTTAATTGAATTGCAAAATACTTACCAATGCAACAACGGCGGAGAAAAGTAGCCTCCTTTTGCAGAACGTGATGTAGAGCCTTGGAAAGCAATATCAAACGCACCAAAGAATTAGCACAAGTTCAGCTCGGCCCCAGGCTGAGCGAAGACTTTTCATTTCACCCAAAAGGACCATAAGGGAACGCAGGAGAGTCCTAAAACAGTGAGAAGAGATTAAACTTATTTATAACTGTTAGCAAGTCTGACTTTTTAATTATTCAAGCCTGATTCTATATGGATATTAGCTTATACGGCTCTGTTCGGTGGCTTATTTAGAGGAAGGAAACTTGTTTAAGAGTTTATTAAGTTTATTCTGTCTTTATGCTGCATTTGTTCATAATAATCACAGTCATGCATGTACTATTATTACTGATGCCACTTTATCTACTATACTGCACTGCACATGTATTGTATATAAGAGTTTTTGTTATTTAAAGCCTTCTGCACACCACAGGAGTTTTGGTCCGATAAAAAAAAAAAAAAAAAAAAGTTGTGAAAGTTTCAAGTCTACATTATTTTCCATTTTTAAATGAGACATAAAAACATTTTGCAGTATCTGGGAGTTGAGCCAAATTCTCCAGTAAAACAAAGGTAAAGTGCAGTAACTTGCAGCACGGAATATTCTAACGAACTAATATTTGAACTTGAATTGACCCTGTGCGTCCAAGCTGTTTATTTTCAAATCGTCAAGTTTAAGCATTAGTATTAGCACAAAGGCACATAAATTTACCAACACACGTTTGTCCTTTGGTGACGTTTTCTCCTAATTTGAAAAACATGTTGTCCATGAAAACTAATCACAACTCACTGTTCATTGCCGGAACTTACAGTATTTTTTTATTTTAGTCCGAGGTAGTGAAAACCTAACTAAATAGGAAATGAACATGCACATGCCGGCAGGATGCTAGCATTTTAAAAATAAACAAGCAAACTGACTTCTGTGCACGGAATCAATGTAAACATATGATTCAGTGACATTGCAACATGTAAACAAGAACTTGCCAAAAGGTATATTTTGAAACGCAACAGGATATCATGTGTAATATCACCTTTTTGAACACACTATGGATCAACAAAAATTGTTTGTGAATGTAAATGCAATGCTCTTATTATTATTATTATTATTATTTTCTCTTTTGGTAGTAAAACATCAGACAGAAAGAAAGACACTAGCGATCTTCTGTTAACAAATATAAATAAATTCATCTTAATATTTAAAACTTTATAGCTGAACGTAAATACAGTTGTAGAAAACCAGATGAATAACATGAACAGCGACTCTTCTCTCACACACAATTTAACTGGTCACCTTTGTAAAATTAAATAAGACATTTTTAAGTCTGTTTCCTGTAAAATTATGTGTTGTGTGTCAAGACAACATCAGAAAAAAACGCTTCCATATCACTGCAGAGAATAAAACAAACAGTTGCATGAGAAAATCCAGATGCATGAGCTCGAGTATTCGCCCCAGCTGCACCACTGAGCCACATTTGAAACATGAAGTCATTAGTTTTTATCGGACTTCGACATCACAGCAGCTCCGCACACACATTTCTACATTTTTCTCCGCTCTCTTAATCTCTGCTGTTAATATTAAGCTGCGTTCAGATTGGATTGCGGCGGGAGATTAGCGGCACAGCAGGATTTTCAGGGCAACAGGTCAGGCCACATTTACCCAGAATACATCGTTTATTCAATATTACGCAAATCCGACTCACCTTCTGCACTGTGGTTCACATTCAGGCCATGTTGAAGGTAAATATGTAACAATAACCACAATGTTTTAATGTTTTATTGTCTGAAAATGTCTTACTGTATCGTGGTTTGTCATAATTTATCAGATTATAAGATTCTTTGTTGTTTTGTTGCAGTAAAACCAAAAGCAAAATGAGAAACTGCATAACCATGATGCTTTGCAGCTACATTTCAGAACAGGTAAGAAGAAGAAATAGGCACTTTTAAATTGAAATTAAAGGAGGCATGTGTTTTTTGCATTTTCTCACAAGAGACACATTTTTATCACCTGTAAACAAACAAAAAAACAAACAAACAAACAAACAAACAAACAAAAATGTCAATTAAAACCGTTGCTACATTAGAGTGGTTTTGGCTCAATTTATTGCAAGGTTGCAATGCAAGTTAGTGTTACGTCATCATTTACGAACAAGAAAATTATAATGGTATAAAAATTACGAAAATGTTTTAGTAAAGCCTGTCATAGGTACTTTAAATCTCTAGTTGAAATTGGGTAAGAAGTCAGTAAAAATACATTTGGACAGAATTCCAAACTAAAATGTTTTGACCTGTGGTAATTGTGTAAATGGCGGACACATCCATCCCCGTCTATTGCTTTTTCACCTGTAAAGGTACAGTGTAACTCAAATAAACTTGAATAAAAGCATGTTTTTGTTATTTCTTTGTATTTGCTACACTAAACAAATATAAATCTGTGTTTCAACTTTGAACAAGCCACAAAACAGACTTTTATTTGACCTGAATGTTTGTTTCTGTAGAAAAGCGGTTCCTTTAACTGAATTATTTATTTATTTTTTATGTTTTTATTTATTTATTTATTATGGTATAAGATGTACTTATCTCCATTCAGAATGTCCCAAGGTATGTAGGTTTTTAGCTTATTCTACACAATTGTGTAGGTCAGGCCTATTCAACTTAAGGCCCGGGTGCCAAATCGACCCTTCAACGATATGATCCGGCCCTCATTCATTTTCAAAATATTAAAAAAAGCATATTTTCTTTTGTTTGTAGATTTAGTTATGGGTAATTATTCAGGAAATAGTGGCAAACTTAAATTTCTTAGTCAAATGAGCCTTTGTTTCCAGTGAGAAAATGTTGTATTTTTCATATTTTTAGCCAAGCAAACCACTTAGCTCTTGTTGTTTTGGTTTAGATTGAAGACAATTAAAATATGCTCAAACAAAGATTTGGACATTTGGTAGAGCAATAAAAATGGTTTGTATCACTATAGAAATATATGTTGGTACAACGTCAAAAACGATGATGTATTGTGCAACCACAACCGGCAACAACCACAATCTGGCCCTCTGGAAAATAAAGTTGAATAGCCCTGGTGTAGTTAATAACATTTTAGTAAAAAATAAAACTTAAACTTTTTTTTTTTACTTAAACTTTAAAAAAAAGAAAAATTACTGAAAACATACAAAAAATTAGTCTTTCCTCCGAGCAGACTTGCATCTTCCTAAAATAGAATTCTTTGTGTCAAAGCCTCCTGCATATTTCCATGTAAATTGTGTTCCTTTAGCCATAATGTTTCACACCTTGGCATGAAACTCCCAAACACTTTTTTATTCTTGAGTAATTTCCTGGGCCATTTGTATTTTTACTTGAGTTTTTGAAGCAATTCTTGGCTACCATTCACTTTTGTCATCCAGTTACCCTCTTGTTTAACTTCTGAAATCTGCTGAGATCAGACATCGATATGTAAATCACACAGTTGTCCTGTTTGGTCCGGTTCTTCTTTTCAAATAGTTAAGCTTAACAAACAAAACGTCCCCGGGGCTGGCTTTTACACTGGTTGGACTTGATCAAGAGGAAGTAATTGGTACCAAGGCCGAACCAGCGAGCAGAAGAGGCGTTCTAATTACTCTGAGATCTAATTGTGCGAGAAATGGTTTTAACAAAGTCCAAACAGATCTAAAAATAGCCGACAGCAAACAGGAAAGTGAGCCAGAGCACCTAGATTCACCGCAGCGCAAAAACAGGCTGTATTTTACTTTGTATTAGCAATTTGTTGTGCCTTTAGGGTTGCTTTAATGGTATTGTTTGTATAAAATGATAACATAAAGGTTGTTTTCCGAATTCAGAAGCATGTCAGCAGTGAGTGGCAAAAATGAGTGAGAGTCAGTGGAGGCAACTTACAGTTTCTACTAAACAAAACTAAAATAGGAAAAAGAAGCTACAGTCTTAAAATAAATATAAACAACTACAAAGACAGGTGAATATTGAGTTTGTTTGTGACATGTAAAAATAGAAAATCAGGTAAACAGTAGCAGAAGAACAGAAACACAGCAACAGCACTTCTGTTTTTCTCACATTTCTCACTGACACAGATTTTATGATCACACACAGTTTAGTCCATTACCTTTTTAAGCTTAAATAAGATGCTTTTAGTCCATTTGATGAGTGAAATATTTGTTGTGCAAATGTTGTTAGCAAACAAGGTAGCTAAAGTCGGTATACTGTTGCCATGACAACATAAATGCTAATATGACACCAAAAAAGCAAAGAAACACATTTAATCAGGTGTCCTTATGAGACTTTTGCCTCAGTTTGAATGTTTAGAAGCAATTTTCAAATAAAAGAATGTCTGTGCATAATCTCTATTATCTTGGCCAGTGGTTCTCAAAATGGGGATCAGGACCACAAAGCAAAATCCTGGGGTCATGAGATGATTTAAAGATGTCATTTTACAATTATAACTTGGTATTTGATCCGTATTTTTAACTGGAAGCATCACGTTTGACTGAAATGTGGTCATACAACGCAAAAAACCTCCAAAATAAATACATTTTAACCTAATTTTAATGCATTTCCAGCTTAAAATGATTGCAAACATCTATTATATTTTGCTGTGGGGGTCGCGAGCTTGTTCCATGGTTGTTTTGGGGTCCTCTGATCTCGGCTACTGTATCTTGTTTTAAATTCAGTTCAATCCCATTGTTTAGGGTAGACTAAATTTGTGTTTTTTCAATCTTTCTTGAGTCACGACATACAGGCACACTTCAAACTAAATTACTACCAAATTAAAAGCGTTGTATATCTAATTTTTTACCATCTCAAACCTTAGAAAAGAGCTATTTACTGCAGTTTTTCTCCTAACTCTTCACCACAATAAATTTAGAAGCACATTTAGCAGAACCTCAAGGCACACTAGTATTCCCTGGCACACTGTCTGAAAAGTTAAATTCCCTTTTCACTTGACTCACAAAATGAAACAATGCCTGTTCACTGTTCTGGCCACTAGAGGTCAGGCTGTATTCACTGTAGAATAATATGAAGCAGAGACAATTGCACGTTTGACCTGAAGCTGTTTTTTTCTACTACAGTTTTAGCTTTTCATCTGCAGAAACATCAATAAATATCATGTAATCTCATTGTCTTGTGTTTGGGGTTTACTGTGTGTGACCTTTAAAGTCCGTATGACAGATTAAACTACATTTGTCAGTAAAATGAACACTGTATTTAAGATTTCACTAAGCATTGTGCTTGTCTTCACCCAGGATATTTTGGTGAGGTCTATAATTGTCTTTTGGCCAGTAAATATGACATTTAGAGTAGTGGTTTCAAACTCCCTCCAGATGATTTCATGTGGCCCTCAAAATCATTTCTGATTATTATTAATAGTGGCCCACCAATCAAATATTATTGAGATGTGATAGAACCTTTAAAATGCACCAGAATACACCATTTTACGTATACATATTGTCAAAATTGTCATTGGAAAAAAAAAAAAAATTACTTGTTAAATTTACTCAATTTTCTATGATATATTGCAAACAATACATTTAATTAAATTCAGTATTTTTTTTATGTAAAGCTTATTTACTTCCACTACAAAAATATATTGATCATAAATCATAATGTATCATCAAGTAATGATAATATCCAACAAATGTATTTTCTGTTCGTCTCGCTGTATCTCCTGGTTCCTCCAACCATCTCCCATCCAAGTTCTTCCCAGGCCAAACATACTTAGCTCCTGAGACCTTACAGGCCGAGGCGCAATATTGTAGCTTTGCTTGCAGTGAATGCAAAAAATGACTTTGGGTTTTATGAAAAACACTATATAATTCCAATGCATTATGACTATTGGTGCTTTTTGATGACGTATGTGGAAGGATTCTGTGTTACAACTCCATTTCCATTCTCTTAAGATCAGTCTTTTTGCAACCAACACTCCTAAATCCGGCAGTTGCTGCATTATTGCAGGAACAGTTCTTGTATGTAAACAGCCGAAAATAGCAAGTTTTGGTTCAGGTGAAAGAGGCTTTTTATAGGCTTTGGAAAACCAATCGAATATTTTAGACCAGAAACCAGTTAACAAAGAACAAGACCAAAAAGCATGAATCAATGTGCCCTCAGACACTTTACACCTGTCATAAATGGATGGATACATTTTACACAACTTATTAACTTTGGAATAATGTAGACGGTGGACAACTTTGAACTGTATTAACTGATGTCTACTATTGATAGAACAGGAGTGAATTTTGTGTAATTTTCATCTTTTATTTGTCAATTGCCTCTATTTGTCAAATTGCAAACTATTAAATATTTACCAGAGGGACAATCCCATCAAACTAAGTCAAAGTTAGAAAATATAGTGATGATCTGTCATATAAACTAAAAGATCACAGCTTTATTGTACACATATCATCAGGAGACCCCTAGAAATGATTTCGCGACCCCCATGAGAGAGTTGAAAACCACGACTGTAGAGTGCACATATTATCGTTTCAGGCGTGCACAGCTGAAATGAAGATTCAGCTGTTACATTATAATCAGAAACTTTCAAAGAACAAGTCAGTTTTTGCTGCTCAACCGGTTTTGCAGTGGACTTTCAGGTGGACAGTCCAGGCCCAATTCTCCAAAACCAACATGTAGATCAACATCACACAAAGGCGTGCGCGTTCAGAAAACATCCAATCTAAAATGACTTTTCCACAGCAGCAACAGGAGGTCAGAGCAAAAGACTGGACCAATGAACACAAAACACTGTAGTTAACGGCCACTCGCTGCTCTGCGGGAAAACGATTTCACCAACGGGGTTTGTAGTGTGTGCAATCATTCAAGAGGAGAGCTTTGGACAGAGGGCTGAGGACGGGGTCTGGCAAAAGAACAATACTGGAAACTACAATTTTCCTTTGTTAGAGGCAAACTGTGTGATTATTGATGGAGCTGAAAAGACGTGCAGTTTATTCTAACATCGTCACAACAATAAAAGTCGTTTTGGACACAAAGGAGAACATCTGAAATGGTAGTTGGAAATGCATTTTCAGTTACCACAAAATAATAGTTGGAGAAATGGGGACTGGAAGCTCTCACAAAAAATATATATTAAATGGGAACTTTAATCTCTTCTCATTCCGGCCTATTTTCCCTCACACGTCTGAATAAAAGCGTCTAAATTTCAGACTAAAAGTGTTTCTGATCGTTTGGAGGTCAAACCAATGTCTGGAGTCTTATTAAAGCTGCAACCTTGTAGTTTTAGCTTCTGATGACTAACAGGCTCTGATCAGAAGTGAGAACTTTCTCCAAACAAAAGACAAACAGAATCTAATTTCCACCTAAATTTTTTTGGTAGATATAAGGATTGTTAAAGCTGGTGTTGACAGCTGAGACCTGAATGACACTAGATTTGACATATTTTGGGTTTTGACAATTCCTGCAAAAGCTGAAGGTGCTTGACATAAAAAAAAAGCTTTTCTCAATTTTAGGAGCCTAAAATTAGGTGGTGCCAATACAAAAAGTCCGATAAAAATATTCAAAGAGACGCCAGAATTAGAAGGGGTTATAGGTGCACTGTGTAAGTCACACACACAAATCAGTAGAATTAGAAATTAAAACTATACTTTGGGACTTTTTGAATAGAGATGAATACATTTTATGCCATAATATGGAAAAATCAGCAAAACAAACTGCTTTTCTGTGGAAACAGACGTGTTCGAGTCCTCCTCCATACCAAATAATTTACTATTTTGTGGCCACGCAAGCCTGCTCAAAGTAAAAAAGCAGATTTTTACTTTTATTTTGTGTAACAAAGTCATCTAAATGACAAAATAGTAGATCTCTTCAAAGTAGTCATCTGGACAGTGTTTCCGAAGATCAAGACGTTTTGACTCTCAGCATTTTCAATCTGAATTTTTCAGATCAGATTGAAAATGACTTTCGGATGAGAGTCAAAAAGTCTTGATCTTCGGAAACACTGTCCAGATGACTACTTTGAAGAGATCTACTATGGATCACTCCTGGATGAATGAGGGACTACACTGTCTAAATGACAAAAATAAACATTTAATTAAGTTTGGTTTTGGCCAAAAAGTTGCCCAGTGCACCTTTAAGTTTTGGCTTGAAATGGATAATACAGTTATCTTATTGTGGGTATATTACATGAGTTATTAACCATTTGACAACAAAATGAGATGTGACAAACTGCCTTGAGTTGGTCATGTTTCGTCTTGAGATATAGTAATACTGTATGTTTTAAAACTTGCCATCATAACAGTTTTTGCAAGTAATTATTTTATTGTTTATTGAGCTCTAAAAGGAATTAGTTTTCTCAGATTTCTAGATTCAAGCATAACAAAAGCTGCTAATGTGATAAACAACCCAGGTTCATATATCAGCACATAATGCCTTTCTTTGCAGTTTTTTTTATAGTCTGACACCAAACACTTCGGTCTACTTTGTCTTTAATTAGAGCTAAGTCTTTTTGTTTTTCATCATTCTGATTAGACACTTCCAACTCTCGCTGTTCGTCATTGATAGGATCAGCACCGACTTTTCTCATGTTGAATGAGTTTATTCCCTTCAGAGCCTGTTCCAGTTGTGCTCCGGGTCATGTGAGCAGGTGGAGCAGCTGACTTTTTTCTGACTGTCCTTATGAGAAAACTAGTACCAGGTTCCTCACTTTCTAAGACCAAAACACAAACATTTGAGCAATTTGTGTGTTTTTTCCAGTTTCAAATAAAACAGCAAGGTTTTTCACTGTAGTAAAGTAAACAAGACAATTTGTTGTTTTTTTAATCCACACCATTGAAATTTGTTCAAACCTTTTCCAAAACCCATTGAATTAGAATCAGGGTTTGTACATTTTTTTAATTATTGGTTTGCCATGACTTCTTCATAGCCATTCCTAACTTTTCCGTGACCTTTTACACATTTATACACCACATTCAAGCATGCATTTTCATCAATTATCCACTTTATCCAGATTAATTTGACCCTAGTGTCAAAAAAATAAAAAGCGTGAGTTTTAAACAAAATTAAGCAGTTTGGGAACTTGATTTAGTGCATTTCTAAAACATATTTTGGGCTGCCTGTTGAGGAAATACTTAGACTACAAGGCAGTTCAACATTTCTTATAAAAGAAGAAAATAAAAACATTGAATGAAAACAATACTCTGTGCTCTGTTAGGTGGACAAAGAAGATACAATAATTAGCATTAAAGTTGGGGTAGCTAACTTTTTAAGTTGTAAATAAGTAAACTTTGAGTTTTCCACCAAAAAGTCTATGATAAATGCAGCACTTTGTGTAAAAATTAGACCAGAGAGTATTAATATAGTATATAGGCTATATAAATAGTAATAATAAAGATTTTTAGTTCCTATCAGGAGCAGAATGCAGCGTTCTGATTGGCTGAGCTTGGGTAGTTCTCTCCAGTTTAACTTTAAAAGAGAAAAAAAGAGGGTTTAAAGTCAAAATTGCAACCTTATACTTATTGATATTAACAATGTGTTGAAAGATTTATGAGAGAAAGTTGTCAGATTTAAAATCTAAATTGTGTTTCCAGTGTGAAAGTCACCTACCACATCTTTAAAGGTGCACTGTTTAAGATTTTGACCAAAAATAGACTTAAACAAAAGCATGTTTTTGTCATTTAGATGTCTTTGTTGCACTAAATAAATGATAAAAAAAATGTATTTTTACTCTGAACTGACTGAAATGGCTACAATATCGACAATTATTAGTCCTGGAAAAGGGCCCGCTCATGTTTGTTTCTATAGAAAAGTGGTTAATAGCTGTTTTTTTTTTCACATTACAGCATAAAATGTATTTAGAGCCATTCATAATGTCCTAACGCCTGGTTTTAACTTTCTGTTTCTACTGAATTGTGCTATTGACTTTTCACCTCCAAAAAGTTACACAGCGCACCTTTAAAATCCTTTTAATACTGCCTTTTCAACAGTAAAATTATGTAGTAATGGACCAACGTTACAATAAATATACCTTTGCTTTATACTTCTGTATTCTGTCACATCAAATTGTCTTACCCTATTGACACTTTTTTCCCAAAACCAACAGAATTCCAATTGGAATTAAAATTTCCATGACTTTTCCAGGTTTTCCATGACCGTAGGAACCCTGCTCGTTACAAAAATGTGTCAGTGTTTTAAGAAAGAGACAGAGGCCCAGTGAAAGTAGCAGTTCACAATTTATTTACTGAATAAATTTGGACAAAACACAAGAATCTGTTACAATACAATCAGAACATGTGAGGCAGATATTCCACCATGCACCTCCTCCGCTCCATCGAACTAAAGGACTAAACATAGCACCAAATCAGCACCAACTTAAAGAACGGTCTACAGAACCAGAAAAGCAAGAAGTCGTCGGGATTATTGGAGAAAAAAAGCAACTCAGAAAGAAGTAGCAAATTGAACATGTTTTACGTTGAACCTCTTCGTAGAAAACAAGCACCCCCCTAAACCCCCCCTCCCCGACGAGGCAGGCTAAAGCATCCCTGGGGCGCATGCCATGACTAGAGAAAAAACACAACTCAGGAACATCGATAGTTTAAGGCTGCAGATCGGAGGCAGAAGCGAGGTTACACCAGCTGCAGTTTTACGTAAAGTTAAATTATACTGTCATGGGTTTGATTTAGGAGAAATTATGCAGATATGTCAGATTTTAATGTTACAATTACTGCAAGACAAAATATAAATTCTTCAACAGTAATCGCTTTCATTTTCATTGTCTAACTCATCACTTTTTCTCAGGTTTATGACTAACTTTATGAAGTCAAATGGTCTTTAGATGGAGTTGCTTTAACATGAATTGTATTAAACAGATTTTCTCTTAATGGTACTTTGTCTGTAGTTTGAAAGACAATGTTAAAGAGACTATACTTGATTTTGTACAATACAATAATTTAAAATCAAGTTCCCCCTAGCACAGAGATCTTGTTAATACTCAGGTGAAAACAAGTTTGCAATGTCCTAAGTCTAATCATTTTGTCCCAAGTGTAACATTTTTATCTGTTGTTATTTTTTAGCTTCTATTATTGATTTGTAAGATGGATATCCTAGTTTTTCACGAGTATAGAAGAAAATGTGAAGAAAAGTTAAACATTTGTTGAAAATAACCAATGTGGACCAATGTTTTAGATTGATTATTCTAGAGTAATTTTTTCCCTCAATTAACATACTTTTGTCATGCATATATGTAACAATAAAAGTGTGCTCTGATGTATTTTTATTTGTCCGAATCTTTATTTTTTAAACAAGTTTGAGGATTTTTTGTCAAACATGGCTGATATGAATATAGAGCCCACCCACTTTGGCTGTTTTGATGAGGTTTATAATTGTCTCTTGTCCAGCAAATATGACTTATGCAGAGGTAAATCTACAACTTACCTAGCAACCACGCTGTATATATGGGCCAAAATCCACATAAATGACACAGACATTAAGATCGGACAAATCATAATATCTTGTAACACTTTAATATTGTTAAGTGACTGTTTAAATTTCCAGAAAAATGTGTCAGTTGTTTACAAATTGTCCTTGAATTTTGCCGCTTTTTATGGCATACTGTATTTGGAGGGATTCTGTTTTAGAACTCAACTTCCTGTAATTCTACACATTTATTTGTCAGTTTCTTCATAATTTGCTACTTAACTGCTGCAAAACTACAATAAATATTTACCACAAAGACTATCACACCAAATTAAATCAAAATTAGATATGGGTTTTGAGCTATATTACCTTTACATATTGGCCTTAAGAAGAACGCTAATAACTATTTTCTTTGTCTGTTGATGTACAATTTCTATTCTTTTACACACTTTTAAAGACCTAGCCGATTCTTCTTGACACCTCGGCGTAAAACTGCAGCAGCGGCGTGCGACTGGTGCCTCCGGGTCTGCAGCCTTTACTCTACTCAAGAACATTGAGATACGACAAACATGTCCACTGTACTCATTCTGAGCGTTCACAGGACCCGTGCAGGCATAGAAACAAAAAAAAAAACTACAGGTCCCGGAGCTCGTACTGAACTGAACTGAACATCTGCGTCGGCGTTAACGGAAAACCGACGCAGAATACTGGCACAGGAGAGTCTGGTTACAAAAATCTTCAGACAGAACAGACCTGTCTTGTGTCGCGATATTGCCTACATGAAACGAAACCTCCAAGAAAGAAAACCCTGCAATGTACTTATTTAAATATATATAGATTTATTTTATATATTTATATATCACTGTTACAATTTAAATAAATGTCTAGCTCTTTTGCTTCTACAACTGAAGAATTCATTTAAATAATAGGAAGCTAATTTCATTAGTTTTAACTGTCCATTGACTAACAAGTGCATGATGTTTGGGGTGAACCAGAAACTTTGGGAGTGACAAAGGCAGCTTTTATGACTGGATAGCACAGAAAAACAACTTAAAACGAATGGATGAAGTGATGAGGAGTTGAAAATGATGAATAACTTGAAACAAAAACACAACTTCAATGAAAAAACTAGCCTCGTTGGTGAAGAAACAGGCCAATCGTGACGCTAAAAGAAAAAGTCAATGGAAAAATTGCGGTGCTGCAGTTGGTCAGTTGTAATTCCTCTCCTTTTTTTTTGTCTTTTTGTCCCTTCATGCTTTCCATATAGTGTCAGAAATGGATCTAGTTTTTTAAGAGCACCACATTAAACCAAACAGATCCAAAAAAAAAAGAAACATTGCTACATCGTTTGCGACTTGCATTTCTGGCAGCCACCATTTTCGGAGACGCAGGTGATAACATTTGTCTAGCCAGGCTCTAGGTTTTCCACGAAAGGATGGAAAGGAAAACGAGATGGAGAAACCTTTGTGTAAGAGTGACAAATGCCCATCTACTGTACTTCTACACTACTTTAGATTTTGGCCCGGACGTGAGCTAGCTTGCGCGCCGGGCGACCTTGGCGATGTCCGATTGTGCTTGTTCTTTCGGAGGGAGGAACTCAGCTGAAAAACTGCTCCAACTCTTCCTCCATGTTGACGTCAGGCACCGTTTGCTCCTGCTCGCGCTCCGACCTGCCGTGACCCGTGGCGCCCCCCAGCCCCGCGGAGGACACGAACCAAGGGTGCGCCAGGATCTCCCTCGAGGTCAGGCGTTCGTTGGGTTCGCGGCGCAAGATGGAGCGGATCAAGCATTTCGCCTTGGGGGTTAGAGTCTCGGGGATGTTGAAGTGGCCGCGGCGGATTTTGGTGAACAGGGACCCGGGTTCGACGTCGTGGAATGGGTAGCGCCCGACGAGGATGGTGTACAGCATGACTCCCAGGCTCCATACGTCTGCCGCTTTGCCCGAGTAGCTGCCGTTGGCGTTGAGGATCTCGGGGCTGACATAGGCGGGGCAGCCATGTTTGTCGGAGAGGGAGTCGTCCAGCCCGTCCAGGATGTAAGTGTCCTCCAGGCTCTCCAGCTTCACCAGGTTTCTGCAGAACACGTAAGAAGAGAGACGATTAGCGATGGTGGTGATGTGAAATGTAAACAGACACACAACAAAGGCAACAACAGAGAAGTCCACAAAACAATATTTATAACAAAAAACGCTAGGCTTGTTTGAGTTGGGCTTCCTGGGACATATATATAATTAAATTTTTTGTTGTTGTCAGTTTCTTCTTAATTTGCAACTCCATTGTTGTAAAACTATAATAAATATTTACTACAAAGATAATCACACCAAAGTAAGTCAAAATGAGAAAAAAAAAATATCTGTCATATGGCATTAAATTAGATTAATTTTACATATTGGCCTTAGTCAAGCAGAACCTTGCCAATAACTCTTTTCTTTGTCTGTTGTTGTACTGTTTCTATTCTTTCACACGATTTTGAAGCAGTTCCAATTGATTCTTCTCATAACCTCAGCGTGAAACTGAGATTAACAAAAATATACATATCAATATTTTGCCTCAAAGTGTGACTTCTGCTCCAAACCACATTTTTACTGACATAGGATTAGTTGCCGATGGATTAAAATCTACCAACCAAATAATTGACGGTTTAACACGACTAGTTGTAATAAATTTATTTACTACAACTAGGACCGGTTTAATTTCACTTCACAATAGGAGAGTAGCTTTTTGCGTCCAGAAGAGTGGAGTTCTTCTGTCATGACAGCTGCAGGCACAATGGGATTTGAACTGTTATTTGCTGTTCACCATGACGTCCTGTCTGCGCAGGTCTTTAAAGCAGGATAATCCCAGTAAACCCTGACAAACCTTTCACACCAAGAACCACCACCTATAGGCAAATACTGTATTTGGTTTTCCAAATACCTGATCTAAAAGACAACAGGAGGTAAAACAGGTCTGAACATAGAGCAAACAAGCTCATGTTCCAGTTTTAAAGGCAAATATAAATTTTGAATTTTTAATCCTGTTCTGTTCTTCATCAAAAACACAAGTTCATAAATAATCCAAACTTGTTTTGAGCATTTCTGCAGCAATAGCATAACAGGCAGTATTAGTTTGTTTGCTTCCCCTGTATAGTTTCCTTTGCAGACAGAAGACTTGGCGCTAACACAACTCCTGATGTGGGAAGGGCATGACTGGCATGTGTGCTTTATTAAACCTTTTATTTATTTATCTTTTGGCTCTGTTGTTGGAATTCCAAAGTGGACACTGCAAAAGGTGCATTTCAAAAGTAAAAATGGTTTGATTCTAGGATTAAAACCCCACATTTGAGAATTTTGACAAATTTAAACTCTGTTTATTGAAGAGACCTAAATTATTTTTCTTGTTTCAAACTGTTTCGAATTGATTTCAAGACTTTACTTTTCATTTCGAGACAAATTATTTGCCACTGGGTTGAGAAAATTATTCTTTTAGTTCTTATTTTAAGCCAAATTCACTTATAAGCACTCAGAAACGCCTTGAAATAAGTGAAATATTCTACATTACATAGCAAGTAAGTCTTATCCAGTTAAAAAGACCCAAATCCAGATTAAAATTCTTAATCCAAGTCACTTTAAGCAAGTCTAGATGTATAATTTTGGCAGTGGAGGTGCTCATAAGCATGTTTGAAGGACGGAAACTGCAAAAAAAAAAAGCCCAATATTTGTAGAAATATTGTGAAAAATGATGTTAACTTAACACAAATCTTTACAACTGCAAATGCAAAAAAACACGGAGCCACAACAAAACTTGTTTTTAAGTAAAAAAAAAAAAAATTATCAAGCCTAATTCAAACTGCTTTTAATATAAAATGTGTTGCTTGTAAAAATTAAACTTCCTATTGCTGTAAAACACCACACTTCAGGCTTTTGTCAACAGAAAGAATTAACATTGCCATCACTTAGTTCTTAAAACAGCAGATAAAACTAAAAGTAAAGTCCACTAAGTCCACGGAAATCCCTGAGATGTGCCTGATGGACGTCTTAATGTTTGTGATCCTTCCCTTTTGGATTTCAGAGTTAAGTAGAGCACGCAACGCTCAGGGCTTAAGTTTGACATTTCCTTTTCAGTGAGATAAAAGCCCCACCGCGGAACATGGTCGTCGTGCAAATAGACTCTGCAAACGGCCAAAGGAGAACAATTACGGATGACTGATCTTCTTAAGTTCCACAAGCCAAACTGCTCTAGGACCTGACACTGCAGATTTGCCTTTAAAATAGTATCTTGTCTTTCATTCAAAGCTAAAATAACAATAGAGACGTGTCGGGGAAAGTAGGTCGAATTGGGCTACATTTGTAATGACAAAAGCGTCGGCAAATAAGGACAAGACGCTGTGATGCTGTGATGTGTTTAAGGGCAAACAGCTTTCATTTACTGTAAGTTATCTAGGGCAGCGGTCTCTAAATTTTTTTATGGACCGGTGCAGTCACTAGAGCTTTTTTCAATCAAAGACAAACATTATTGATGGACTAAAGACTTGTCTGATCGACCGATTAATTGACTAAAAAAGGAGCGTAGCAAAAGCCTTGAAGCATGGAGTTTCTTTTATAGTATCTTTTTGATCTAACCATTTATTTGACCCAATTTGTGCTAAAAAAGAAGCAATAAAGTAACATTTGAGGAGTATATAAAATGACTCTGTCCCAAAGTTTCAATTAACCCATTTTGTCCAAAAGAATAAGTCGACTAAAACAAATTTAGGTTGACTAGACTCCATTGACCAATTAATTGACTAAATGACTAACTGACTACAGCCCTAGCAGTCACAAATTTGTTTTCCAGGGACTGGTCAAGTTTGGGCAGCATCAAGAATGTAAAATGCAAGCAACTGATTAATGTGTATATTTTTATCTCTTCGTGCTGGAATTAGCTGTTTATTGGGTCAAGTGGCTTTATATTTTCACAATAAAGCACAAGAAAATCATGATACACTGTAAAATAAAAATAGAATACATTTTAAAAAAAGGTGGATGGTGGGGAGAATCTAGAGCCCCTGGAGTTTGACCTGAAAGCTGCAAATCTTCATTGTTTGTACAAAAACTATAACCATGCCAATACTATCTGAACAACATACAGACAGCTTAGGAGCAAAAAGTGCTCAGTTACTCTCAAGGGACCACATTTTTCTTCAAACTTAATCTCTTTCAGAATCTTCAACTGCAACACATGCATGTTTTTGGAAGTGGGAGAAAGCTGGAGTACTAGGACAGAACTCGGAAGTCAGAAGTTGAGCCCACAATCTCCTGGGAATCATTTTTGTGTGTTTTCAGAATCAGAACAGATTTATTGCCATTGTCAGTCAACAAAATAAAATTCACAGACCAGGAACTTGCTACGAAGCTAATGTGCAACATATTTTGATGAACAAATGGATCATTATTAGACATGGACTAATTTCCACCTGAATACATTCATTAACAAGATATGTGAGAAAGGTATTTTATTGTAAACAGTCTAGTTTCTATGATATCCAATTAAATTTAGTAGAATCTTTGAGTTTTCATTCATCCCAGAATGGTTGGTTTGACTCTGAAGAAGAGAGTTTCAATTTTCTTTTTATCTTTATCATTTCCAGGAACATAATAATTTATTTCTATAAAACGATAGACACTATAATTAAGAAAAACTAGAGGGATGGCAGGTTAAAAGTTAAAAATGATCGAATCTCTATGACAATTTGATTAAACGCGCAGCCCTAATTACAACACTACACATATTGTAACACATTTATCAAACCGAGCTGGTGCAGTGGCTCTACTATAGTAATGACCCAGGAGCGCTGCCAAAATCTTATATCTTCCCTCTATGGCTCTTTGTCTCATCTCTGGACTTTTGCCAAACACAGAGCCTCAAAGCTAGCTCATCCTCTGCACTTTTTTTTATCCGAGACACAAGACCGAACGGCTGAAAGATGACTCCTGACAGGGCCGTATAGTAAAGGTGACCCAATACACTCCTGCCCCATCAGTCTCAGCGTTTACCCGAAATCAATTATTTAACGGGAGGGGGGCAAAGACAGTCCCCAGAAGCGACTCGTTTGTGTGTGACGTGCCGGCTCAAGGTCATCAGAGCCGTATAGTGAATGAATGAGGCGGATCAACTTCTCTTTCCACTCCGCAGGGCCAAACAATGACATCATGCACGTAAGAGGAGGTTATCCAGAGGGTGATAAGGCTGAAGGTATTTGGGAGAATGTCCAGCTGTTATTGTAATGGGTTTGGATTGGGATGGAGATTGGATCAAAATTTAGATCAACATTGTTATTTTTGAAAAAGACCCATCATGTTTTTCATTGTTTGAAGACGAAACTATGACATATGTAGGTCAATAATTCCCATTTTGTTCATTATAAAAGACAACATTGATCCAGAACAGCTTAGAAATGGAAAGTATTTTTAATAGAACTCACCAGATTGAAAAAAGTGTGAAACTACATCACACTAGCTAGGGGAACACAACTTTTTGTAAGAGAAGCATTATTATTGCACTGTACACATAAAATTACTGAAAATTAACATTATTCCAGTGCCGCCAGGGGTTTGGGTATGTCAGCACTTGACAGAGGGTAGTTGATTATAAGTTTGAAAAAAAAAAAAAAGTCAAAATGAAATAGTGTTTGAATAGAAAACAGATTGTTAAAGTCACATTGAACCAACTTTAGAATGTTACAGCATCAATATTACCAAAAACATTAATTCATTCATTTTTTCTTCCTTAATGACCGTCCCTCCAGACCCGACTAGCATTAACCAAGACCACCCCTGGGCCAGTTATTACAAATGTTGTTTTGTTGTATAAATAAAAAACTTTCATTCATCACTTTCTTGTCCTGTGAAAGTCATAGGTTGTCATAGAAACTGATACTTGATTTAGCAAAAGGGAAAAAGTCTTATCTGGCTGCAATTTCAAACATCTCAAAATTATTTTTTTTTTTGGCTTTACTTCTTCTTTACGTTCTCTCGGTGGAGGTGCAGCCAGACACTCGTGGAAAATAAATTGTTAAAGTGGATAAAAGGTGTAACTTGATCGATTTTCGAACAAGTTTTTCAGTTTTACGTGGTCGCTAGGCAACTTCCTAGTATGATTTTAGTCATAAAAAAATTGCTCTATGACATGATAATAACCAGGGCTGTTAGTCGACCAAAGAAATTCTTGGTCGATTAAAGGTATGTCCCATCAATTCCAATCAAAAGGGGGCGTGGCTAAAGCTCTGAATTAAAAAGTCTGTTTTGTTCCATTTATCTGACCCAAAACAAAAAGACTAAAAATCTATTGGATTCCATGCAAAAACATGGTATTTATGTATATACAGTATATATAAAAGGGTAGATTAGATCATTGATTATTTCCCAAATCTTGAACTAATTCACTACTTTTTGTCCCTGTTCAATATAAAACCTCATTATCTACCTAAAAGCATTAGGCGACTAATACAAATTTTTGTCGACTAAGATGCCATCAACTGATTAATCGACTAAACGACTACAGCCCTAATAATAAAATTTTTGTGAAACGAGTCGTTCAATCTGTTATAGGCACTTTAAAATGAGTGTAAAAATGTGTCTTTAAAACGCTTAACTACAGACTAAGCAGATTTTACCACAACAAGACCCAGTGAGAAAGGATACTGTTTTGTCAACACATGATTATTTTATACTTAGCCATTCACAGTTCTTCCTTTCCACCACCGGGAGGCAGTAAACGTGTACATACAGCTCCCATTGACATCACAGCCCAGTGTTTTGCAATGGAAAATCTCTGCATAAATGTTTGACTATCAGCATCACACTACATTTAAATGATAACCACTTCCTACTTCCTTTGCCCTGCGGTGAGAGGAGATTGTGTCCGTTTGCGAAAGTCTGACCTTACAGATAATAATCAATTTGTCATGTAAAAGGGGAATATATTGAATGTTATGCACAAAAATAGCTGGAGGGGAACATCGCATTTCCTGTAGCGAGCAGAACGGGCCGGAGAGAGGGCGATTGTGCAGCGTAAGAGGAGACGCCTCAGGTACTGGGGCAAAGTTTCGTGTCCACAGCATGTCTTTGGCTTTCAGAGGACAAACACAGAGACAGGATGTGCAGTTAATGTGATGTTGTGAACAGTCTGAGATGGCCACAGTGTAAAAGGCAAAAGCTGTTGTAACCGCATGAACAACTAAACTCTAACCACACTGGACGCTTGCACCTTACCCCAGAGCTGCACTGCAATTCTGTGCAAAGTGCATGGTCAGAGTCAATGGTTTAATGCAAGGATACTGAGATTATTTGGTTAATCGATAATCGTGTTGATTCAGAAAATATGATAGTTAAACACTTTTCAGAGACGTAAAGAAACCTTAAATACTGAAAGAGCAAAATGACCAATTAAATGGAGAAAAAAACTTTTCCCTTCGGTGTCTTGCCTTTAATAGGAATTATTTGTGTCAATAATACATTCTCAGCGTACATCTCTGTCTCCCACTCACCTCTCGTCGTTTTTGAAGACAAACTTTCGTAGTTTTAGGTCTCGTAGGACCAGTCCATTGTCGTGGCAGTGTGCTACAGCGGACACTATCTGATGGAACAGTCGCGCAGCCTCGTCCTCCGGCAGCTTTTTGCAGGTTCGGACGAAAGAGTGCATGTCTCCGTGGCTCCTCTCGAAGAACACATACGCCCGTGTCTCCCCCAAAAGGATCTCCAGGATTTGGTTAATGTGTTGGTGCTGTCCCAGGGCGAAGTAGGCCGCCAGAGACTCCTGGTACCGGCCGATGTCGAAGACCTAAAGACGAGACAAGAGTGTGTAATGTTAGGAGAGTAGTTTAAGTTCACAAATGAGAAGAATATTTAAATTTTGTAACAATTCAGGTACACTTTATATTTTTAGGACTGTACTTAAAGTTGTGCAATTAATTGAATTCTTTAGTGCTAAAAATATTTCCTTTAGTTGGAAAAAGTATGTCCCAAACAGTGTCTTTACAATTGTTGAATACATTTATAACACCCGCCAAATCCCCCAAAAAAGTTACCAACCATCGCGACCCCAACACCAATAATTTTAAGTTGGAAAACCATTAAAATTGGGTTAAATGCTTGGATTTTAGTAGTTTATTGCTATATGACCAAAATTCCATCAAAACAAATTAAATACCAAGTCACAATTGTAAAATTACTTCTTGAAATCATCTTGTGACCTGCAGATTTTGCTTTGCGACCCCTTTGGGAACCTCTGATCTAGTGGCCAACATGAACTTTCAATCTAAATCCAAATCCTTGTCAGGAGAGTGAATAAATTGTTACCAAGAATGTAAAAATTTGGTTGACACAAGCGAGCAATTCATCGACTAAAGACTCAGTTGACTTGTTAATGTTCAAAATAGTGAACCTGTACATACAAGCATTTCCTGTTCAGTTAATTTCAATCAGGTTTTCACTACATCAGTTTAAAACTAATAAATACTCAGAAGATCAGACAGAGCCTATTGCTTCTAAAAAGTCATGTGATTCTCCTGAAAGTTATTTTTTTTATCTTTATATTGGTCAGAAACTTACATCAGTTTTCTTTCGATAACAAGGGAAGTACAAATATAATTTACTTGATAATTCAAAAGAGCTCAGAATTGCTACTTCACAATGTTCAAAGAGATTTCAAAAAGCTTAATGCTAATAAGCATTCATCAAAACATGGTCTGACACCCAAGACAGTGTCAGAGTTTTGTTTTGGCTAATGCGCCCCTTTGGAAGCTTAGCACACTTCCTGCAAATATGGTGGATTTCCATGGTAACAGTAATTTTGATGTTCCATTTCAAGTTCTTTTGCTTTGCTTGGATTGTGAATGAATAGTTTTCGCTCCATTTGGTCAAGATTGCCTTCATTGACCAATGATGGCTTTAGTGTTTGAATTTCTAACATTTTCTTAGTTGTTCAATGAATGATTTCATTAAGCCCTCCAAGGTGACTGAGATTTTAGAGCTAAACAAAATAAATTGATTTGAATTAGAATGAAGCTAAAGTGATGCCCTTGAGACTGTCCAGTGAACAGTCAAAAGGCTTTTCATCAAAATTATAGAGTCCTTTTGAGTCAAGAGCGGGCTAAAACCACTTCTCGGAGCTTTAAGCATGTTTTGAGGCCTGTGTTTGACAAGGCAATTATTAGTTGATTACTAAAGTATGACAATTTCTTCAATAACCGATTTGCTGCAATTAGCAATCTTTTTTTTTCAGTTAGACGTCATGTTCAGAAAAGCATGTGATTCTTGTATTTGTTTTGGGTCACATTTAGTCACAAAGGTTTCTGGACATGTTTAAAATGCATATTATGAACTGCCACTTTATTTAATGTAGTTTGTGGAACATTTGTCTAAAATCGTGCCATTCGATATCCTCCCCAAATCTCCCAGACCCTAAATGCGAGGTTGAACCATGATTTATGGAGGTAATCATCTTATTAAGTGGTCGTCTTGAGGTCACCGTCGGGGGAAATGGAACATGTGGCAAGGACACAACATTTTCCATTCAATTTGTGGAGAAAAGCCATAGGCAGCAGATTTTCTTACGCCATAAAACATTCTGCATGGCTTTGTAAAATGGATCGAAGCTTCACACATTGTATGGAGTCTGTGGCTAGGCTAGTGAATGTTTATATTGTCAATAGGCTATGTATTATTTCCAAATTTTTGGTAAGGTCACACAGTTAGGTTTGGGAACAGATATTGTAATTTCTGGACTAAAGGTTGCTACATTTTTCACAAGTTTTGAGCTCTGCGGTTAATTTACAGTTTCTCATAGACTTACTAGCATGACCTATACATTAAACACATTTCTTAAAAACTAGTTGGTGCAGCAGTTTGCGTAATAGTGTGAACATTATGGTAATTTGGCTGAGTTTCAGGTTTTGGGAAAGGTATGCTAACAGTGTCATTGCACACTTTGTACCAGAAGCACACTTTGTACCTTTAGCTTTACTTCTCTTAAAGTATTTTTTTTTTTTTTCAAATTTGAATGAAACACAGACGAAACTAAGCTGTTAAACACAAACCCCCTCACAGACATCAACAAGGCAAATGATTGTAGAATGAGAATATTACTGCTTCAAAGCTGTTTAAGCTAGTTCCGGCTACTAACTTAAAACGGCGATAAATTGTGTGGCGTTTTGGGCTTTCTATTGGCAAAACTTTGCTGAGATGTGTTGATATAAATGTCAAAATAGATAAATATTAACTGTACAAATAATAGTTTTAAAAAAGGGAATTTTGGTTTGCGTTTGCGTAGTTGCGCTAAAAGTTACAAAGTGGGCAATGACAAGCAGCTAGCATTGGGGAAATGAAAATGCTATCTTGGCTAGGTCAGCATTAGCATTACTATTTCCTGTCTGGTTATCGCCCATGTTTTCAGCTAGCCTAAAACAGAAAATGCCAAAAACATACTTAAACTGGTGCACTGGATTTTCATGCCGATTATATCTCAATGCTTATGCTAGTTCTACTGCTGAGGTAAAACAATTTAAAAATGAAACAACTGCTGCAAATATCTGTTACGACCAATCACACTGCTCATTACACCTTCAGACTCTGCCTCTTTCTCGCTTTTAGTACTCCAGCGCTACCCATTTTACCATCTCTGTTTGAAATGCGAGTGTAGCAAATTTAAGGAGCTTAAAAACTTTTGTAATTGCATTTGCATTTTTGTCAATATTGTGCAGCCCTATTTGTTCCTTAGTTTAGCTTTAGGCCCATAAATCATCCAGACTTGTTTGGAGCATTTCTGCAACATTAGCATATTAGGTTTGGCTGTTCAAATTATCAAAAGCTCGAGAGATGGCAATCCATTCATGTCAAATTGTCAATTATTTAGCAATGTTTTTGGAACAGGGAGCTCCACAGCGAAACCTATGTCAGTAAAAACTTGTGATTTGGAGCAGAAGCCACACTTTGGAAGAAGAGTTTTGATTGTTTCTGCATTCAAAGTCTGTTTAGTCCAGTCAAAAAACAAGATCAACAAAATAATTCTTTCTAAAATCGCTCAGCTCCAATATCAGGCAACATTAATCTGATTTTTTTCCTTGTGTAATTTCTGTTGAAGCCAGTGGGTGGAGCTCTAACTCAACTCCGGATGTGGGAGGCTTTACTACACGTTTTATTGGTTCTTATAAATGTGCTTCTAAAGTGCTGGTGTTCAGAAACAAGTTAGAAAAACGGAAACAGCGCAAAAATAAAGCCTCACGTTTGTCCTTTAATATGTGCATCTAAGCAGCCCATTTATACAAAAGCCATTGTGAGAAGATAATTTAAGGTTTTATTTCCAACATAAAGATTAAAATGTCAGATCAGTATCCCGCTGCGTGCACGGAAAAAGCATTACAGCCGCCGCAACAGAAGTAATGTTTAAACCAGAGCCGGGGCGAGCGAGCAGAGGGAGGTGAGGGAGTGCACACGGCTGGGTTACTCACTCCTTTGTCAACGTTACATCATGCAACCCAAACCACGCAGCAGCTCTCCTCGCTCCATTCACTTTTTCCACTGGGCTCCTGTGCCAGCGCTCTATTTACAATTTGAGTAATTATTAAAAAGCACACGCGGTAGACAGCTTATGAAACCCGAGCAGATCAGGTCGAAGCCACGTACTGACCCAATTTACATCGTCATTATAGTCCAGCTTGAGTGCTAGTACAAGGACTAGTGTGGTCACAATACTAGCACTTGAAAACTGTTAATTCTTTGTAAAGTTTTGATAGCATGTTTTAGAATGCTCTTAATTAGGTCAACATTTTAGAATAGACATTTTTTAGCAAAAATTAACACTTTCTTTAATAAAAGCTGTGTTTTTATATCTATATTTTACTTGTGCATTATTAAAAAGTTCAAGAAAAGACAAAAAAATTCTGCGAATGTAATTTTTAGAGTCATTTGCACAAATGAGTTTCTATCTTAGTTTTTGTATTGATTAATATCTGACTTTGGACACTTCTGACAACTATAATAAGGCCTGTCATCAATCAATGTAATTTCTTATTTCTAATCTTCAGATTAGGGCTTTTTAATTTCGAAGGTTTGCATTAGTTAAAGGTGCATTGTTTAGCTAGTAGAGGCTCCACCCCTGCTTGTCTCCATGGTGATGTTAATGGTTTCTCTAGTATGTTAACTAGTGTACAGCATTAGAACATTTGTGACTGCAGAATGCATTATAATATATTACTATTATTTGTGTATTTCAAATTGTTTGTAATAGACAATACCGAGGAAAATTCCTCAATTAATTTTGATACCACAATCAACTAAAATATGGGATTAGTTGGGCCAACTTTAGACAATATGGACATTGCCAACACAAGTAATAGTTTTTGTTGTTTAATATTGTATTATATCCGTAGCAGATCCCACTAACTGGAGCCTATCCCAGCGACTTAGGGTTTTAGGCAGGGGGACACCCTGGACAGTGGCCAATTAGTCACAGGGTTAGACAAACAACCATTTATTCACTTGTGGAAATTTACAGTGATGCCCAATTATTAACCTAAGCATGCATGTTTTTGGAGGTGGGAGGAAACCGGAGAGAATCCACAGTGACAAAGGGAGAACATGCAAACTCCATCCAGAGATATGTTGATATGGTACAAACCCACAATCTCTTTATTGGAAAGCCAGAGTTCAAACCACTCTGACACCTTGCAGAAAAATTATTGATACAAATCAATAATTCAAATTCCTTTTTCCATAATAATTTTAGTATTGATTAACATCAGACTTTCGATACTTTTGATACCCTAAATTGGTAACCAGATTGGGGCTTTTTCATCCAAATTTAAAGTTAAAGGTGCACTGTTAAGGTAAAGATGCACTGTTTAGCTTTTCTGGTAGAGGCTTCAACTCCTGCCTGTCGCCATGGTGATGTTAATGGTTTGCCTAGTAACATCTACCAGTAATTCATTTCACAGTGTACGTTTTTATTTCCCAAAAAAACTTTCAAAAACATACTTTATTACAGTAAACAGGCTTGTTTCTCCACTCATCTGACTTTTGTCTTGGCCTGTTGCTGCCAGTTTAAAGCCGAAGTTTAAAGCCATACTGCACAACATTCTATTGACCCTATTTTGTCCCGCCCACTTGGCTTGGAAATGCACTTCCTGTTTAGCTCTGTTAAGGTAGCTAGTGTGTTTGTTTGTCTGTCTTGTGGGGCAATTTTAATTAAATATAATGACAGTTAAAATAAACCCATCAACTGAAATCCACAGGCTAAATGCAGCTGAACAGGAAGTGCACGTCCTAGAAAAGTAGGCGGGACAAAATAGGGTCAATAGGCAAAGCAAAATTATCTTGTGATTGCAATGCAGCTCTTCCACCAGCAATCTTGCACGTCTAAATCATGAGGTTGAGGGCAGAGTTCAGATTTTGGAGAAAGAAATGAGTCTGTTCTATGTGTTAAATAACAAAGAATATAAGGTTGTATTGTATATGATAAACACACTAATTAGAATTTTAAATTATCTGGACTTTCTTTAGTAAACCCTTGATCATAAGCATTCTATTACAAACTGTTCGAAGATAAAAAAAAAAAAAAAATCACTGTATTGTGTTAATGTGGCTATCTTTAGCTTGCTCAAATGAGTATATAGTTTCAATACAAGTATCTATATGGTTTACATTAGCCTACTTTTGACAACCTTAACCTAGTTTAGAGCTGCACATGCTGGTAAGAGCTGCATATTGCACAATAGCTTGAATATAATATAATGTAGTCCTATTTGTTTGCATGATAAGATAATGGAAACATATTTGGATTGTGAACTATACAAACATTCACTATAATGTACATCTATTGTACGTACATGGCAAAGCTGGATAGCAAGTCTATTATGTGAAAGTAGACACTTATTTGAGCAAGTTTCGATGGTAAAATAGCCACATTAACACGACACAATGTAACTTTTTATGAATTATTTTGAGATTTATCAGAATTCAGACTAAATCACATGACATAACAAAATGTATTATTGCAGATGTTATTTTGTGCTAAGTCTATAATTGAAATTTTAGATTTGTGACAAGCTTTTCTTCTGATTTGATTGAAAAGCTGGTCACCGAGTTTAGAAATAGCTACCTTTTCTAATAAAACACCAATAATTGCACAACCCTTCAAACAGGACTCACTTGTCAGGAGAAATTTTCATGGGCAATTCCCTCAAAGTCAAACACAAGCTAGTATTTTCAAGGTTGCACAGAGGCTTTTTGCATTTTCCACAGTATGAATGGTGCATGTCTTTTGTATGAATGATCCTCGAATAGTAACAAAGCACCAGTGGCGTTTCTTTTTTTTTTTTTGCAGCGACTCGCCAAATGCCACGTACGTAAGGTTGCATAAGGTAGGATTGATAGATTTCTCAAATTGCCTACTCACTTTACATACGAGCTCTTCCCCGCTGTGCAGGTGGGCGGCCCTAAAAACGTGGTCTCCCTCCAATGGTTCCAACAAAAGGTAGTCCCCGATCCGGGAAATACAGTGGGAAGAGTCTGGGGTCTCAGGCGGACTAGGCGATCCGAGGTTTGGGCTAAAGCTTTCTGTAGTCCTTAGACAAGACAATTCTTCAAAATCGTGCGTTTTATGTCGCGATCTCCCATAACGTGAAATGTTAATAGGACTTGACCTCTGTATGTTCATGGGGAATGGTGAAATAGCTCCAAAAAATTGCCTTTTCCTTCTTCTTCCCTCGCGACACCGCCGCTCTCTCCTGATGCAATATGACAAAAGCGAGCCAAAGTTTCACAAAACAAGTCAATAGATGGACTAACTAGGCTTTCCCCTTAATGGAAAATACGCACGTAATATCTGCACATTGGCAAATAGGAAGTCATTCACAAAATACGCGTGGATTTTTATGTGCAATTCAGCTTTAAACTTGATTCCTTTGACATAAAAGATCGGGATTAGATTACTACTGGCTCTGTCAATATGCTTTACAGACCTGCTGCAATTCCATTAACAAAAAACACTTAGATTTACGACAGGAAATCTTTAACAAAGGCTACAAAAAGTCAATATTACAATGAATGAAGAGAGAATCTCGTCTGCTATAGCTTATTTAGCCGGAATTTTATGGCACGTTTCATAAAAAAGAAACAATTTTACGTGTGCAACTTGCAAGTGCGACCATTACGCACGAGCAAACTGGGTCTAACTGGAGGCTTTTGCTTGGATAATGACGCGAAAATGGACAAACAGTGCCAGCAGGTGCAGAGCTAACCACTTAGCCTCGTTTGCTAAACTTATACTAGGTCAGTGCACGGCCTTGTCCCAGCAGATCGTCTTATCCATGCACGGTAATTGTCATCTACAGCAGAAGCAGCAGCAGTCGGAAAAAGCAGAGTTCTTTGTGCGCGCCGAGTCCCGTTTTCCTCGTTCAAATGGAAGAAAATAAAGGCGATTCTGCTGTTGCGAGGGAAGGGAAGGATGTGAAGGGAAAGCCGGCCAACTTTCCCAGGCCTTTCCCGTAGGTTTAGCAGCACCAGCAGCAGGACATCCTCTCGTTCTGTCGTGGAGCCGCCGAGCTTCTTCTTCTTACGTGGCTGCTCGGGAAACTAGTCCATTCACACACTGCGCCTGTTCCGAGAGAAAGCCCAGTGCCTCGCGGACGCACGGAGGAGGAGGGGGTTCTACCAGCTGCATAGAGACAGCTAGAGGAACTTTATATAGCAGACTCAGACTGGAAAAAGCGGCCGCCATCTTGGGACAGTTTTATAGGCTAAACTTACCAAGATTGCAGAGGTAGAGCATTAACATTCTGCGCCCTAGGCAATAAACTTCTTGATGAGCTATTTTATCTTGTACTATTTGTACTCTATCAGCCTGTCTATTACAAGACAATCTGATAGAAAATGATGTTGGCATTTTTTGGAAAAAGAGCCAGTGAGCAAGAAAAACATCAATTGCGATATCAACATTTTTTTTCATCAATTGCGATATCAACACTTTTCTTATAAATGCTGGATTTATTATGTTGTATTGTGTTTATTTATTTTCTTTATTATTAGAAAAGAAATAGAAGTTAATAGAAGTTAACTAAGCTATTGCTCAACAAAGAAAATTCCAAAAATGCCCATGGAAATCTTACATTTAGTGATATTTGAAGGTGCTCATTGGTAATTGGGAACACAAAATTACAAAGAAAAAAGGGGACCCAAGGCACTCTTCATACAATAGCATTTTTAAAAGCCTTTATTTTTCTGGGATAATAACTAAGCTATTATTAAAACATTTAAAAATGCATGACTTTACTTTGAGTTGGCTTGTATGACTGGCCATAACATTTATTTTATTTTGAAGACTTGGAGCTGGGCCTTCTGATTTAATGACAATGCAAACATCATTTCAACAAGTTTAGTTTTGATTTGTCACATTATATTGTAAATATATAGGCCTATTTCCATAAACAATGTCCTAAATATAGCTTTAATGTTCTATGGGATTTTGCTGGCTCACTTAGTACCTCTAAAACGTGTCACTTTGACAAAGTGGTTGTGGGCATACCAGGTTGTCATAGCCTGATCCTGTCAGTCAGGTCCCAGAAGCTATGGGAAACCTCTGGAAGCTCAGGTGTCACAGTGGGACGATTACAGGAGAATCGAGACACTTTGCCTCTGGATCTGGTGTGAGTGTTTGGTGGTGGTCGGAGGGGCTGATAGCGCAAAATGGCAGCGTCACTTCACGTCTGCCCCAGGGCAGCTGTGGCTATAATAGTATTTTACCACCATAGATTGTAGAGTGAATGCATAATGTGAAGAGACTTTGGCTGTCTTGAAAAGCACTATATAGATACAAGGCATTATTACTTAGGACAATGTGTTTTTGTTTCTATAAAATGTGTTATTGTTACTTAATGTAACCTGATTATGCAGCTAATAATGAATGGATAAATGGTAAAAGAATCACGACAGACATGAAAGACAATTTTTCAATATCCTAATTTGAGGAATTTCAGTTTTGCAACACAGACAATCTGAGACAAAATGTATAATCAATAATAAAAAAGAAAAAGATGACTCAAAATACATTTCCCAAAAGTTTCAAATAAGGGTTACATCGTGTCACTGTTCTACATCCAATTTCCATGCAGTAATTATCATAATGGTCTTCTAGAAAACTGTTGCACAATTATATCACAAGTTCTAGAATGAAACGTTTTTGTTATACCAAAATTAATTTATTGCATATACAGTATAAGTTTATAGAGATAATGTGTTTTATTCACAGTCAAAACATGGACACAAAGCTTGTCCATTTACCGTTCTATGTCAGGAAAGCCACTCTAGCGTTCACTCTGCCTTTCCTGTACTACGGGAGCACAAGGCCACGCCCCCTGACGTCTTTTCCACATCGAGGCTTCTGATTGGATGCTGTACTAAAGTGATATGCAGGGCAGGCATGAAGAGAAGCGCAGCCAGGCTTCTCCCCCATGAATCTAAAATTGCAGCGAGTCCCAGTGAGGCGGGGGGAGCGCGGGAGGAGGGGGGCTCTGGGGGAGGTGAGGTATAGCTACTGTACATGCTGCGTTACAAATGTGTTTCCTCTGCAAGTGTCACTCAGAAAAGCAACAAAAGGGATTCCGTCAACGCAGAATTATGCACCTTGCGTATATGTATGAGATGCATTCATTTAAATCTGCTTTAAGCTGTCAGCAGCATCGTAACGAAGCAGCCACATCATGATGGACATTTTATGCAAATATGGCAATCTATAAAATCTCACTTTAACGATCCATCTAGCTGTCAACTGGTTAGGGTTCTTATTTATTATGTTTGTGCTAAAAATCGAGTCTTTTGCAATTATTGTGACATTGACGTTGTTAGTGAAAATCAGGTATATTCCTTTTTGTGGACCTTTGAAAAGCCTAAAGCTGATCATTCTAGGCTTAAATTTGATTTCAAACACTATTCAAGCTCAACCCTTCAAACAGGGCTCAATTGTCAAGAGGATTTTTTTTTTCTAGTGCACTTGTGCAGAATTTACATGGGCAATTCCCACAGAGTCAAATGTAAGTTAATAAATTCAAGGTTGCACAGAGGTTTTGCATTTTCCATAGTATAAACCGTGCATGTCGTTTGCATGAATGATCATCAATAGTAACGAAGCACAGTCGTTTTTGCAGTAACTGGTCAAATACTGGTAATAAAATATTTTTCTAAAATAGCCTATAATTTTTTACAAACAGCATTTTGTAACATGAAGGTTTTCATCACCTGCTTGTCTCATGTAAATGTTTTTACTTTGCCAGAAATGTAAAGGTCAGTAATTAACGAAAGACGAACTAAGACAATCTCTGCGCATTGATTAGTCGACTAAAGACGACTATTAGCTAAACAGGCCTCTCCAAAATGTTGCTTTTGGTCAGAAATGATTGACATTTAAGCCATTTTATGAAGAAACAAATAGTGCTTGTATATAAAAACCAAAATTAATGATTTATTAGGATATTTATTCAGTTCTAAATGCTATTTGCTGCGTTCCAGGTAACGTAGATAGATTAGATTTCCCACTTGTAAAGATGACTCTCGAACTGGTAAATGCACTTATGAACTATTGGAGCTGGTTAAGGATCGTCCACTTTACATTTGAGATGAGCTGTTACTACAAAAAGTGAATATGAGAGGTTTAATAGACTAAACAAAAAAAAAAAAAAAAAGCTAAACATTGGTTACAGGTTATTTAACAATACTTTTGTTTAGCCTAAAGGTTAGCATTAGCCATAATGTTTACATACGAGTTAATTTGTTAGAACACTTTGAACTGGTTATGCTCAACTGAAAATATTCTTCCCAGTTTCCTGGAACGCAGCAATACTGTTGACACTAAGCCTTATCCTGGACTCGGTCTTGTCTTGCACTTGGCCATATCTTCGACTTGGTCTTATCTTGGACTCGATCTTGTCTTAGACTCGATCTTATCTTGGACTCCGTCTTGTCTTGCCCTTGGTCTTGTCTTGGACTCGGTCTTGTCTTGCACTTGGTCTTATCTTGGACTTGGTCTTGTCTTGGACACCAAAACCACATTTCATTGCCACCAGGCTCTGCTAAACTTGCACCAGGAGCACAGTGACATGTTCCAGGCATGTTTTGCAAAAGACACTGCACAATAAGATCGTGTTAATTGATAATTGTATAAAATTACAGAGACAGTCTTGATTTGGTCTCGACGGACTGTGGTCTTGGTCTCAGTTTCGACCTATAAAAGTCTTGGCCTTGTCTCGATCTTGGGGCTCTGTGGTCTTGGAAAGGTATGTCAGTGTAGAAATCCAGTAGGGTTCAATATGAATGAAATCTAAACTAAAACATATATATTTTTCAGATTTGAGTTGTATGGGAATCAGTACTTCAATAGCATATATCAACAAAGACAGAACATACAAATTGTACAAGTTAAAACTCCCTATTGTACAGAGAATAATGGCTTCTTGACAATAATTGTTGCTGTCATAATAAACTCAAAACGAATCATGTTTATAGACCTCCACAGGATACTAGAGGAAGTGAACCTAGTATTGCATTTGGCATTTCAGTTCAAATCATTTCTATGTGTCAGAACGAGACTGAAACTGACAGAGACAATAAACCAGTCTCACGCTTTATTCCTCATTTTTAATAAAAGCATTGCATTTTCCTGTGGGCCTCGGAGATAGGACTGGAACAAATCTCGTCTGTGCGGTTGTTTTTCCTGTGATAAATTACAAAGTGGAGGATAGAAGGGCTTCATTCTTCATTGTTCTTCCCGGATTACCGCCGTGTGACAGCCGAATTGTGCAATCCCGTGTAGAAATGAGGCCGGCGAGTGGAATGCAGCTGGACGCAAGAAGACACTGACGGAAGAGTTCAATTTAACCTCAAATCATGCACTGCAAAAACGGCACATCTAAGCAAGTTAAAAAATATCTGCAGTTTTTATTGAAATCACATAAGTAGGTTGGGGTATCTTACACTCCAATCTTTTGCCAGAGTTTGTATTTGGTTTGCAGGACAGGATGATGTCATTTAAACTGGGATTGTTTTTGATTTCACAAGCTCATTGAGAGTCTATCTTGCCTGACTCAAAAGGTATGATTTGTGACAACTAGTGAGGCAGCATTTAGGTTTGAACAAAAGGAAAATTGACCAAAGATTAAGGTGCATTTTATATTCTCTGTATTGTATCGAGGACACATCTCCAGATCTTCTTGCAAGACTTTGTTAGGACTATTGTAGTTGGAGGATATTCTCATGTTTTGGTTTGTGCAGAGTGGCTAGCACTCTCACCTCACAGCAAGAAGTTTGTGGGTTCGACTATTGCATGGATTTTCCACCAGGCCTCTTGGCAGTCCAGTTTCCAGCCTGGTCTCCGAAGAAAACAGATATACAACAAAATTGCGAAAAAAAATACAATAGGCATGTTTTCAGGCAATTTTTTTTACGTCAATAACTAACAAGACGCCAAACGTAAAAAAAAAAAAATACAAATTTTGGTTGAAGCCACCTATTAACATTTTCTTTGGGCTTAACAGGTAAATCTTAACCTACCCCAAGCCCTAGCCCTAAACGTACCCAATTTACTTGAAGCCTAAATTTAAACTCAAAGAAAATGTCGCCACCTGGCTTCCACCAAAGTTTTGGTTTTTCTTAGCATATTTACGAAAAAAAAAAACGTGTCAAAACATGCTCATCCTATGCTTAGAGATGTATCTCAGAGCGCTGCACTATCATGAAAATTGTCCATGCTTTTCTCTCAATTGGATTTAACAAAAACACGATGATTTCTCTGCTTTTCAGCTGTTTTGACGCTTCAACCAATCAGCTTCAAGAACAAAAATGTCTGCCTTTTTTATGGTCCTTATGGCCCAATGTCAACATAGACTTGCATGTGGTGCCACAATTAAAATTTTTTTTCTTTTGGAAAACATACTTGTATAATTAAATCAATGCAAGATATCAAGATATATTCTATAGAAAATCCATAGCAAGGCAAAAACATCTCCGTGGAGACAAGCTAATGATGGACACTGCACTTTATGTAACAATAATCATAATCTTTCCACATTTTTTTAACATTTGTATGATTGGGAAATAAAATTAGGTTCTGAATACTTTTAATTTAAGTTATTTAGCAGTGTTTCTCAAAAAGAAAGGAGACTATGGCGACCCTCCACATTTTAATTTTTACTCCTTAGTCTAGACCTCCAAAGTTGTATTAAAATATATTCATTGCTTGTACCACCACTGCATTTAGACATGTTTTTTCCTTTTTTTGCAGTGCTTTTCACAAAACGCATGCTCACACACACACACACACAGCTTTCAAAATCATCAGGCTTTTGCTGCTCACCGCTCCAATAAACCCCCACGACAGGGAAATAAATGCATTTTTCAGCGAGGCCTCTCCGAACACAGCTCCGGCGTTCACAGTTCTACACTGTGACTACACCCACAGACTCATACATACAGCCACATCTATAGGCTCTGTGAAACTCCCACTGCAAGAACAATGGCTTTATGTTTCTCACACAATAGCAGCCAGATAACACGGCTGCACACGAGACAAATGTGATGTTTGATGATAATGTTAATGGAAAATTTACTTTCATGAGCCTTTAATCTCGTCACAACAGTGTTTCCTTATCCTAAGTTTAGTTGAATTTGGATTGATGCATGCATGTTTCAGTATAATCTTGTTTTGTGCTGTGCTCAGTAAAATACAGTTTTCACCAAACACCCATTCCCACCCACTTCTCCAGAATATTTCTAAAAGTAAGACTGCTAATGATGCGTGTATGTCACAGCCACTTTTGTAAGTCATTTTAATTGTATGATTTTTCTTTGATAAGTATGCTTGCCTGTATAAGAAAGGACAGAGTAGGCTTTTTTTCCTAAGAAAGCTTAGGTCCTTTGATGTGTGTGCCGACATGTTGTTCCTCTTTTATCAGTCTGTTGTGGCAAGTGCTGTCTTCTTTGGTGTTGTCTGTTGGGGTGGCAGTATGACCACAAGGGATGGCAATCGTTTGGACAAGTTGATAAAGAAGTGTGCATTTGTGATCGGGAAGAGGGTGGACTCTGTGGGAGCTGTGCTTGAGAAGAGGATGAGGGCTTTAATGCAGGGCATCCTGGTCAATCCCAGACATCCCTTACATGACACGATGTCTGCACAGAGAAGCACACGCAGTGACAGGTTCCTCTCACTGCGCTGCAGGACAGCGCGCTTTAACAGGTCGTTTGTCCCTTCAGCTATCAGGCTGTTTAACAGATCTGCCTGATATGAACTGTATTCTTACATGTGCACTTTATACTATCGATAGTAATATTTTATTGTTCTATTGTTGTTGTTGTGTGTGTTGTGCAAGTGTGTTTGCTGCCGGACACCTGAATTTCTCCTTTGGGAGATTAATAAAGTTTTTATCTATCTATCTATCTATCTATCTATCTATCTATCTATCTATCTATCTATCTATCTATCTATCTATCTATCTATCTATCTATCTATCTATCTATCTATCTATCTATCTATCTATCTATCTATCTATCTATCTTCTATCTATCTATCTATCTATCATCTGTACTTGAAAGTTTCGACGGCAGGACTTCTGCCTTTGTCAGAGGTGACATTTGATTTTATAATGTGTCTCTTGAAGGATGTTCCAAGGCTTGGCCAGTTTGACAGATCTGCCCCTGCCTGGTGATCTCTGGAGAAGTGAGTCCCATGTGTGAGCTAAGTTGAAAGCTCCTTTGTCTCTGTTGATGGTCCGTGTGCTCCGCTTCCTGTTTTCAATAGTCTCTCATATCCATCTTTTGTATTTTTGTTCCTCTATTCCAGGGGTCCCCAACCACCGGTCCGGGGCCCAAAACCGGTCCGCAGGCCATTGGCTACTGGGCCCCAGAGGATTCTTCAATATTTATTTTATTTTTGTTTTATAGTATATCACTACTTCCTTGTGCTTTACTATGACAAAATAGTGCCACTTAATCCTATAAACAGCAAACTCAAGCAATAAGAGACCTAAAAGTGTACACATTAACTGGTTGTTTGCATTTTAAATTGTTGTTATCGGTGCTACACAACCTTGACCGGTCCCTGGAAAAGAAATTTGTGACTTTACTGGTCCTTACAAGAAAAAAGGTTGGGGGCCGCTGCTCTATTCCATTTATTTTTGCACTGTCCCAGCCCATGATGTGATTTTCTTTTTGCAGTGGTTGGACATTGCTGACTTGACGTTTTCCTGTGTCGTCTTCTTTTTTTCTGATCAGAAAAATCAACATTATTGTCTTGTGATGCGATATGCAATCCAACACACCTATTAACAACACTGCACTATTTTCTTTGGAGAAAATGCAGTTAAACGTATCCAGTAACATCTGCCCGGTTCAGCAGCAGCAATAAGCAATAAGGTTTGATTCACATAATCCTCGAGCATTGGATAGGTTTCCGTTGAACTTTCCCCTCCAGTTCTAAAGCAATGCACAATATAGGCTAATCCCCCACAGTTTCATCCATGACAGTGTTCCCCAGGCTCCGCACAGGTGACAGCAAGCCCCCGAGGCACAGGATGGATGGGTCAAGTACACCGAACAAATTTCCCTGTGGGGACAGTAAAATGGGCCTAACCTCCCGCTGCATTCGTCTGTGAGGTCGTGCTAATATTGAGCTTTTCCATTAGGATTATATGGGCCTATAGAGTTAAATGGAAATGAAGTCATGGTTCATGTAAAATCTGAGTGCATAGAGGTTGGCTGTTCAGTTTGAGCTCAGTGTTTATTCATCGTGAAGTGTAATATTAACTGGAAGATGGATTAAAGCCGGCGTTGCATTGTTTTCATTGTTGAGAAAAATTTATTTTACAAATTTCCTGAATATATAGACAGTAATGCGTCATACTTGAGGGCGTGGCTTGTATTGGGTAAACTGTCTCTGCGGAGTCACTGAAAAAATACTACTTTTTTTCTCTTCTAAAACGTTTCCTGGTGAATTAGGAGTATTTTAAGCACAACGAATAATCAAGTGAATTCTAATGAAGGTTGTTCATCTCAGAAAAGCAAACAAGCTGCTTTGTACATGTGAAAATAGATGGTGCTAGCATTTTTCTCGCAGTGCACTTTCTCCTCCTTGTTTTTTTGCCCTTAACCCAGATTTGACTTACAAGAGTTTATCATTATGTGAAAACAAAATTTAAGCTGCTAAATCAACATTTGTGAATAAAATTTGTCTTTACAACTCATACACGTTACTTTCAGGTGAGTAGAAAAACAGAGAAAAACACGGTTTCAAACTTCAGGAGCCAGACGTTCAGATGGGTTCATACCTGATTGAAACAGCTGCTTTCGTCCTGTTTTGTTGCTTTAATCAAAAAGCTTCCCCAGCTAACGAGGTGAAGCCACGTCGGGACATTTTCTTTTGAGCTTTCGAGCTAATACGCGATTGCCATGTCCTGTTATGTTGTGGTATATACTGTATATGCTTTCTTGTGAGATCAGATTGATCACATATCTTGTAGAATTTAGAATTATTTCAACTGTCACTATATTTATTTGAGATCGCCCCGCTAGGCAGACAAGCTAAAATGTCGGCTACCTTAACAAATCTAAAAAGAAAGTGCACTGCCAAGTAAAGTGAGCAAAGTGGAAAAAAGTTACTTTATCATCGACTTCAAGCTGGGGTGTGTTTTCCAATAAAAAGTAGGTGATAAATGCGGCACTTTGAAATATTGAGACCACTGTGTACTGTCTCAATTGAATTTTTTTTTTTTGTTCTAATCAGGATCAGAATGCAGTTCACTGATTGGCTGAGCTTGGGTGGTCCTCTCCACTTTCACTTTGCTGTTTGTAAAAAGACATTTATAAGCCATGTTGACATTAAACGTGAAGAAAAGTTTCATGAGAAGAAATAGTCAGATTTGAAACTTAAATTGTCTTTTAGCTGGAAAATTTCACCTTTTACCTCGTAAATCTGACGGATGCCAGGATAACCATTTGTCTTCCCTTTGTAAACAAGTATTTATCACTCCCATTCTATTTTTGCGACTTCAGCATTCTACAAGCCAGTAAAATTAATAAAAAATGGAGGGCAGCTAAATGGTTTGAATGCAAGTTAGGAGCGGTGAGAAAAATAAAATTACAATCTCTGTTTTTTTTCTTGCCATACAGTTTCAGAAGAGCAGATCAGCACTGGTGGTTTATCTCTGCCTGTGACTGTGCGTGGCACTGAAGCGTAAAGTGTTGAGGACAGAACAGAGGTCAACCAGGACGAGAACATCCCTCAGTCCCACAGCGCTCTGACTCACTGCGTCTTAATGGCTCTCTCACCCTTTGGAAAATGATCTGGTGGTTCACTCTGTGGAGCTGAAGTGACACAGACCCGAGACTGTGGGGCTTATACTGCTGCTACTGTAAGCATGGAGTTTTATAAATTATTTCTGACTTTCAAAAGCTTTTAATCATGTTTTAATTGTTTTTCTTATTTATCCTGATAGTGTAGTTTTCAGTGATCGTATATTGTATTATTACATCATTTTAGATCAATATTACAATTTAAAGTGTCCAAGTTATGTTAAATTAAAGCTTCAGTTCAACATAAGCATATCCCAATGCCATTGTAATGCACAGTATGGATTTTAAATGAACAAAGGAAACAAATCTATTGACTTTCTGATCAAATTGACAGAACTCTTCATAATGGCATTTCACTGTAAGACTCAACATACATATTACAAATACATTTTAAGAGTCTTTCATATCAACACAACCCCTAGTCACAGTCGAGTGTGGAGTGACATAGCATCTGTTCAGGTCTCTTTCTAAAACATTCACACAAACATGGCACCAGTCGCCCAACAAATGGCGAGTCAGCATGCATGTGACGTAATGTTTGACAAAAATGACAGAATAAAAGATGTGGCCTGTCAAACTCTGAGAGACAACAAGTTGCTAGTCATGTCCTGGTCCACAAAAGCTGCATTAAGCAGCGACAAGAAAGCAGAGTTACCTGACCGATAAAGCTCAACTTTCATTTCTCGCCACAGCCTTTGTCCTGCGATTGCTGTGACTCTTCTCTATCTCCGTACTTACGTTCCACTTGAACCTGTGCAATACCGACAATCCACACTCGGCGGGCCAAATAAACAGCTGCATGCGCGGCAACTGGTGACACAGACTCTACAAACAAATCTTCAAAAATCCGCCTCCTGCTCCACAACCTCATACCCCTGACAGCCTCATTCATATAAGAAGGGCAACCCATGGCTTGGTGTGAAAGAGGCCTTATGTGGGTCTACTGTGGCTCACAACCATGTGTATCACTTTGAATTGAGTTAAATACATTTCTACATATTACCGGGGGAAAAAGAAAGTGATTGTGAACATGTGAAGCCTAACTGACAGTTCGGTTTGGAACACATGCAATTTTCTTGCGAAGTGCCTTGTTCCAGCTCCAGTCTACTGCGGTCCAGATTTGCCTAAAACCTTTCGGATTGCTTGTGTTATGGCATGATAGTCGCGTCAGATCGCTGCGACCTCTGACAAAAATAGACTCTATGGATTCTTTCTGCGCACTCTCGGAGGTACGCTCGTGTGTACAAGGGTGCATTGGTTTTAAGCACTTTCTAAGTCTTACGAGCCCCGCCTCGCACCAAACTGGCACTCAGTGTACAACAGAGGTGAAGAATCCAGAGCTCTGGAGCACTACCTGCAAGGTGTGCCATGTAAGAGCCTCTCAAACTTTTAAAGAACTGAAACCCTGAACAAATGTTTGCCCTGAGCTAAGAACATGATTTCTTAGCCTCTAGTAAGAAATCACGTTTTTGTTCAATCCAGTTTAGAGAAACACAATGACCTCTGTACTTCTGTGTACGCATTTAAAAAACAAAAACAAAAATCGTCGCTTCAAAGTTTGTTTCAGTGCTTTACTATTGACTTCTACCAAAACCACAAATCTGCACTGTGATATGTCTTCTGCAGTGCTGTGATTGATCTGGACTCACAGCGTTTGTCTTTAACTGTACAGCTGGGGTCAGTCCTGATGGATAGTCAAGAGTTTGTGAACTAGCCAGGCTGGCCGCCATCGCCCCCACTCAACTTCACATCTTACCAGCTTCAAAGTCAGGTATCAAAGAGCTGCAGACAGTTTCCCAAATCCAGAAAGTACAACTGGCCAATCAGCGAACAGAGATGAAGTCATGTGTTGGTCAGGCATGCAGAAATGCCCTTTTAAAATAATAATTCTGACATAAACTTTTGGTAATATTCATTTGATTGTAGCAACAGATCTCAAATGGCTGTGTGGAGGCAACAAAAAGCCTCTGTCTTCTGTGTCACGATACAGTATTTTTGCACAGTGCCTATCTTCAACACATTCAATTCAAATACACCTACAGCCCACATAAGTAATACAGCAGTCAGATTTAGAGCCTGGTGGAGTAGGATCTGTGAATAAAACAATAAAAAGATGAGAGGAGCGCGCGGCAGGACGGAGGCAGCAGGAGATCGTGACAAGCGCTTACACAGAGTCAAAAACCACAAAATGGAGACGTTCCTCTGCATTGTCTTACTCTTTTAGAAGAACAAATACTTTCTTTCCCAGACACAGAGCCGCCAGACACAGCAGCGCGTTTTCAGTTCTTCAAAAATGCATAATTGTGCAGAAATATGTGGGAGTAAATCAGAGCAAGAAGACACACAAACCCACATGAACACGACAGTTCTTTACATAGATGAGAGATGCATCTGTATTAGTTTAAATGTCTGCAGTTCAGGACAAAAATAGCTCTCCGTTGATTCAAATATGTAACTATATACAGTAACAGTGTAGTGATTTTGCCTCAGAAAACAAATCACAAATCATAGAGCTGCAAGTTTAAAGGTGCACTCTGTAAAAAAAGACTTGAATAAAATTGTGGTTCTGTCATTTAGAGTTATTTTTTGCGGTATATGTCAAAATGTCTGTCTCTACTTTGAGCAAACTTGCATGGCTACAAAATGAACAGTTTTTGGCCAAATGGAAGGTGTCACTCTGCATGTTTTATGGAAAAGCTGTTTGTTAAAAATTGCAACATGGCATATCATATTTTCTACTGAATTGTATTGGTAACTTTTCACCTCCAGAAAGTTAGACAGGGTACGTTTACATTACTTGTTGAAATAAGCCATCAAATCATTGACCATTATTTCATTTGTGTACAAAGTTGGGTATGTAAAGTTACTCTTACAAAGGTAATAATAGGCAAAATGCATAAAATATATATGAAGACAAGATTCCAAAATATATTGGATCTTGGAAAGTGGCAGAGAGCAACTGGTAACTCACAGGTTTGAGACCCTAGTCCTGAATTATCTATAGCACATTATTAGGCCTGCTAATATCATCCCACATCAGAATTAGTGTATGTAATTCTACAAGTTAAAGCTATCTGCTATATATAAAGCTATCAAGTTAAATGTATCTTACCTATACTATACTGCTTTAAGTGAGCACTGGTACTCAGTTCTACCACTTCTAAAAATGCCCCATTTGAGTACTGGCACTTCTCTGAGCGTTCGGCACGTTCTTCTCATGATTTGAACAAAACCAACACTCTAAATGGAAAAGTAAGTACCGGCATTTCTTTTTGCCCATTTAAAGCACTGATTCTACTCGTTTACAAGGTGTGGACTTGCCTGTTGTGACTTGGACTTGAGACAGACTTAAGTCACTATTTCATTGACTTTAAAGCCTGACTTGATAAAACAAACTAAAGTTGCTTTCACCCTGGAAGTCCGTTAAACTGGTGCGCTTGGGAGCTAAAAGTTGAAACATTGTTTCAGTTTCATTTGGAGCGGATTGAGTTCTCACCACATTTTTACTGAAAAAAAAAAACTACAATAAAAAAAAAAAACATAAGACCCTCCAAAGTGCAGAAAATCTGAGTAGAAACAGTGTTTTCCGAATAATCGGAGTGGAGTTTCTTCATTTTTGCAATATTTGGATTTGTCAGATTAAACAAACACGTGGGACATGTGCTCTTCACATTGTATGATTGGGAGCAGCTGACACTGTCCCGGAGCAGGAGAAAGTTTACTTGAGGAGACGTGACTGCTGCATGAGCAGGCGGCGAAATTATGGACTTGAGACAACTTTATTACTGCTGTTCAAGTTATCAAGATAAGACAAGACTGTACAGACGGCTGGAATACTGCATTAGGACAAATCTATAAGAATAAACCATTGCGTTTCCCTTGTGAGCCTGGTTCACAGATAAGCATGATAGCACGTATCTCTGATAATAGCAAAAAACAGGCAATATTACCTACTACGTCACCACATTGATCCTTTAACTTGTGCTCTGCGTGCTGCGGAAGCTTTCATGGACCAAAAAGTGCAAGTTGGGCCCAGGGGCGGTCATCGTTCACAACACAAGCAAACTGGAGTCCGTTTGGAAGCTGGCCAAGACCATATCCACACGTGGGTCTCGTTGGTTGCACCAAATCAAACTGGTCCACTTTCACACCAGACCAAACAAAACGAATCTACAGAAGTTTTGAGCACCAGTTTAATTGAAGTGAACCAAATGATGTATGAAAGCACAGTGACTTGGGACTGGACTTAGACTTGAAGGTCAGAGACTACTTGAGATGACTTGATGCTTCTCCTCAAAAACTCGATTTTACTTTTTACATTAACAAACTGCAACATATCCCTCCTCACTTTTTTATTGCGACCAGAACTTTATTTATATTGGATGATTTATGAAAATTATAATTGAATTGTAGAAATGCAAACTGTATTTGGTTATTAAATTAAAAAATAAACATAAAAAATCTCAAACTAACTTGAGACTTGAAATGGACATGTCTCTCTTACACTTGAGGTCAAAGACTTGAGACTTACAAAACAATGACTTTGTTCCATTTCTAATTTTTTAAACCCAAATGGGACGAAAAATCTGAAATGGGACGAAAACAAAACAATGCACCATCGCAAGTGAAAAGCGATAGATTAAAGTAGTTATCATGATGTGAGCATATTTGACTGTCTTACAATAATGTTTACCATGCCATTAATCATTTATTTTGCTACTAAAACACCTTAAAAAACACTATGTAAGCAGCTCGCCTCTTTGTAGATCTGACCTGTAACTTGTCTCCATGGAGATGCAGTTCAATGCCAACAATATAAGGAAGGTGTCAAATTCTCTCCCTAAAGTTTATTTTGAACTACATTTACTTGAAACGAGACTGAAGTACACATTTTTGCGTTTTTATTTTTATCCCAAATCACAGTTAGTAAAAGAAATTCTCAGCTGACTTGAGTTTGATTGCGGCTGTTGTGAATTACATCCTTTCTTACTTCTGCTCCGGCGTTGCCCACAGGCTGTAATGGTCCACAGCTGCGATGCCCCTTCATTTAAACAAGAGAAAGTTATTTTAGGGACGGAGCATGTGCCACATTCTGACCTGGATTCTGCTTTGGGATACGAGCCTGCATTTTTAACTAAGGCAACAAGGAAACTATGGCTGCGCACCGATCATTAGGACTTCTCTCTGTGACTTAGACTCAAACGAACGAGAACACAAACTCGGCTGGATGAGGAAAAAAGCAACACAATCACACAAGGCTAAATTGCAATCACAAAATATAGCGTAATTATAACTTGTTTTCGGTTTCCATCTGCAATCATCATTATAATTAGCCGGTATACACAGGCAGAGCTCTTGTGTGAAGCTGTAAGAGGCACAATACGTTCTCGAAATCAAAGGCATAACTTTGATGGTGCGCAAGAGCCAGAAATATCTAAAAGCACTTTTTTTTTGTAAAAGCAAAAACTGCACTAAAACAGGAATCATTTATGCTGTTTTTAGTAGGTTTTTTATGATTATAATGTTGTGATGTGACATAAACGCAACCTATTCACCTTTTTCACTCTGCAGACCTGTCCCCTTGTTACGTGACTTGTATCCAGCAATCAAGTTACACTTTTTAATCCACTATTTTTTTTTCACCTCCACAGAGAGGACCGGAAGTAAAACATAATAAACCTAATTTTGAGATGCTTGAAATTGCAGCCAGACAAGACTTTTTCTCTTTTGCTGGATCAATCAGCTTCGATGACTTTTACAGAACATAGAAGTGATAAACTGGCACGTAAAAAACAATATAGACAAAACGTTTTTATTTACACAACAAAACTACATTTGTAATAACTAGCCCTAGGGCAGTCTTGGTAAATGCTAGTCAGGTCCAGAGGGGCGGTCATTAAGTTTAGGAGAATGGGTAAGGTTTTGCCTGACCAGTCAGCCAATTCTACATTCTGTTACATTTTTTTAATAATGCAGTAGGGTCTGAAACCGGAGCCTCGACCAATAATTTCCCCGTCCAATGTTAGGATGATCCAATCAAGCACAGCCATTCTGACACGTCACACTAAAAAGTTGGAAGTTGCTTGTAAGCCCCATTTCAAAACATTCAAGAAGGCAAACGTAGCTGATTCGGCTCATGCTTTGGTTTTAAACAATGAATGTATCAATTCCTTAAAACCTGAACAGCAAACCGTGTTGAGAGGCTTCAGACTGAAAAAATCCTCGTGCTACATGTTTACGAAAACATCGTGTTGCTGTTTTGGTGGAATTTCCTGGTTTTCTGTGATTGGTTGACTCAGAACTTGGAAAGGCTGCCCACGAAATTGATCCTCGGCGCTCTGCTCTCCGTCCATGGTTTGTAAAGTGTCTGTCAAAGCGTGCAGGGATTGGGTGGTCAGCCAAGGTAAGGTTAGGAACAGGGTTAGAGTAGGGTTTAGGAAAAGGCCTGGTTAGCAACCAGCTTGTACCTGGGTTTATGGTTTGTTCACATCGTAAACACACGACGACAATGAATGAACATCGGGACTCCTCTTCGTTTTCTTCAACGTTTTAGGCCAGACGCGAATAATGTTTTAAGTGCATAGCGCCACCTACTGTATGTGTATATCTACATAATATGGGTGAACATCCTTAGGGAACTCCTGTTACAAGTCTGCAACCAGATGCCTCTCACTTTTTTTTGACAGCGCACTTCCTGTTTAGCTTTGGTTAGCGTACGCTAGCACCAATCAAGCATCAAATGACAGACAAGCTAACAAGACATTGATTATAAAAGAGCTAAACAGGAAGTGTGCTGCCAATAAAAGTAGGTGGGGTGAAATAAGTCATTTAAAAATAGGTCAAGACACTACATTTTTGCTTCAGGTAAATGGAGAGACAAATAAACTTCAAAAGCGAATTTAACATAAACATTTTAGATCTTGCTTTGCTGGATTAAGCACAACGATGATGAACTAATCTAATTTAATTTTAATGTAGTTTGTAGATGAAATGGTTTTATTCATGGTTTTCTGGTAACGCAGGTTTTATGTGTTTTAAATGGGTTTTTAATGCTGTTTGCGTTTCGTTCAGTGTCTTTTTTACTCTCTGCTAATCAGTTTTCTTATGTGGACAATAAATCTACTGACCTCAAAAATTGGAAGAAAAAAGATTAACTTAGGTTCAGGAGCAAGGTAGCACTAAATTTGTCACCAGCAAGCCTCCTCAGCCACTCCTCCAATTACCCAGAAGCCTCTACTTATAGAAGGATTATGTCATCTGCAGAAAGACACACTTAAAACATGTCTATTGACTTCCTGTTCAAAACTGCAGAACAGATAAGCCCCGCCCCTTTACTGTAGAATGTAACTGAAACAAGCTTCAGAAGTGGCTGTGACATTTTACAGATTTACGTGTATTTACATTTTTGAAAGAGTCATAGTGTTGTGGCCAGAGATAGGTTGTAGGTGAAAACAAGACTTCACCTTTACCCCAAACAATGGTACATGGACTAGGTGGTCATTTGCCAGGAGGTGATTGCAGGCTTAAAAGAATGGTAGAATTGCAAGTATTGTAATGTAAAAAACAATTGTTTACAGCACATTTTACAAGTTCTCATTACGGCCTTTTTTTCCTCACACGCCTGACTAAAATTGATAAAAATTCAAACTAAAACTGTTCCTGAACCCTTTGGAGTACAGGCAAATGAGTATTTTTAAAGCTGTGTCCCTGTAGTTTTTGCTTCTGATGTCCAAGAGGCTCTGATCAGAAGTTAGAACTTTCTCCAAGCAAAAGAAAAACAAAATCTAAAATCCGCCTAAATTTTTTTTGGTAGATATAAGGATTGGTTTAGCTGGTGTTGAGAGCTAAAACATAAATGACACTAGATTTGGCAGATTTACGGGCTTATCCCACTACATGCATCTCCGCTCCGCTCCGCTCCGTTCCGACTGCCGGATCAACTGCGCAGCTGTTTTAATGAATGAAGACCGTTCCACATCCTCCGTGTGCGCTGCGCAGGGCTCCGCCTCAGCTCCGTTGCTCCGTCGCCGTACGACCAAAATACGCATCAAGGCTATTTTCTTCTCCGCCCGAGTCCGGCCAGGTCCGGCCAAGTCAATCTCCGCCAATCAAAACGCACCAAACAGGAAAAAGAAAGTGAACTATATCCGGAATTACAAAGTAAAATCACTCCGCACGTACTTCGATTTGATCAGATAACGAAAAGTTCGTAGTTTTACATAAAGTCTCTTTGATATTTGGACACAGCAGACTGTTCACTACATAATATGTCACTGACACATGGACAGGATAACGTTATTGAGTTCGTGCTCGTAACAGCCTCTTTACCCTCAGCGGAGGAGGAAAGCACGTCCTTCTGTTGTGATCACGTGAAACACAGGAGTCGTCTGTGCTCCTGATATAGTTATTTGACCTTCAACGAGGACTTTTATTTCACAAACTCGTGTTTTTGGTGCATGCTCTTCTTGAGCTCCTCGGGGCAACGCAGCCCTGCGGAGCGGACTGGAGCGGAGACAGTGGGCGAGGGGTCTGCGGCAACTTTCGGAGGCGGACCGGGGCGGAGCGGAGCGGAGCGCAGATGCATGTAGTGGGATCCCCGTGTTAGGGTTTTGACAATTCCTCTGTAAAGGCTGAAAGTAATTGGGGTAAAAATTTGTTTTAGGAACCCAAAAAATCTAGGCGGAGCCAACACAAAAGTCTGATTAAAATGTTTGAATTTTTGGGGACTTTTTTATTTGGAGGTTTACAGTAGAAATCTGAGTCTGGATCATCCCAGAATGACTGATTTTGCTCCAAATAAAAGGGATACAATGGGATTTTTATATTTAACCTTTCCAGGTTCTTCATAGTATGCATTTTTAAGACACTGAACAAAATAACATTTTTGAAGAAAAAGTGTGAGTGCCCTTCGAAGGGACGCCGGAATGTAAAGGGGTTTAAGAGGTCATTATTAACATGAAAATGATTAAAACTATAAAAATGCAATGGTTATATGTATATGAGTATATGAATATATGAGTAAGTATAAAATAAGTATAAAAAACACGACCTCGGGGATACTCCGTGTTTCACTGCTTTACCGAACAGAAATTAGTCCAAATACGACGCTCAAATCCCAAGTTAAGTCTTATTTCCTCACAAACATCCATTTAGAGACTAAAATTTGATTAATTAAGACTCAAAGTGACATGATGGGTTAAAAAAGGTCTTTGAAATTTCAACAATAAAAATTATTTGAATGATAATCTGTTCCTTGTTGCAATAAAATGACATTAAAATCAAATACAAATGAAAAGATAATGATTGAAAGGGATTAGGTGGAAATAAAACTACCTCTTTTCAACTGTAGATGCAATAATGAAACAATATACATGTGTTTATAAGTTACAAGAACTTAAACTAGCATTGTCATATTACTCGGTAACTTTAGATCAACATTACAGTTTACAAGTGAACAGAACATTCCATTCTGATCTACTATAAAGCACAGGCTAAACTTACTATATCTGCCAAGCTTTGAACCTATGTTTCCACTGATCTGAGAAAAATCAAAGAATAATTAGTACAAAGTGTTTTTTAATGTTAGACGGTTTGGGGCACGTTGCCAAAATATGAGGTGAATTTTGGAGCGATGATGCAAAGTGTGTAAAGTGGGTCATTGAAACAGACACACGTTCAAAGCAGAGGAACATTATGTACTCAGCCACATTTAGGTTTCTGAGATTTAGACAATATACATGTGACATTATGGGGGAAAATGCTGCATGTCAAAATGGATCCCTTTTAATTGATTAAGAAGGAAAAACAGAAGCAACATCTGGCTACAATATGATCTTGTTCAAATCATTTTCTATTCATATACAGTGAAAGGCAAACTGAAAGACTGAGTTTTATTAACAAATTATGTGATTACGTAATATGACAATAGATTCCTGACAATTTCTTGGCACAAATTACTTAATATTACTGGGAAATAAAATAAAACCCAGTCGTAGTCACTTTAAACCTACATTTTTTTTTTTTTAATTTTAGCAGTGTTCAGGGCTGATTGACTGGTTTCACACTGGGTACTTCCTGGGCGCTGGGAGGGGGGCGGGGCTTAGCCTGAGGGAAGCAGAGTGCACACACAGAGGCGTCACTGGTTTGGAGAAGTGGGACAGCTGAGTGAAGGCAGCTCCGGGTCTGAGTCACAAGACGACAGGGTAATAATAGTGATACACTGCACTCGCGCCGAGCCTCTTCTGATGCACGCTGTAATTACATTTGACCTAAAGACTTTTCGAGATTAAGGATGTCCAAAATCTAAGGTCCATTAGCATTTGAAGATGAGTGAAGTATGATAGTGAGAGATTTGGCAAAAAATGTAGATCTTAATTTTTGAAACCAGATCACAATTTCGGCTAAAGCATCTTATTGTATTCCTTGGTCATTTCTATAGGTCAGTGGGTGAAAACGTCATATCATAATTTAACTTCTTACTCAACAACAGACACATTTTTACTGAGTTTTTCAGTCACTGTCAAGCATTGAGTGAGTGAAAACTGAATTTTCAATCACAGAAAATTGTGAATCTTAAGGAAATAAAGGATCAGACTTTTTCCATTACCTTCATTTACATCATTAAAGCAATATGAATAAATCTACAGAACTTGTGATGATCGATACAACTTTATATACATTTTTTGGCATACTGAACACCGCTATCTGCCTCAAAGTTCTCACTCTATTGATTGGTTACATTCAGCATTCACCCAACGCTTCGATAAACCTCGACCAAATTAAGAGCTAATTGTGAAAAATTGTAGTAATAATAATTGAACACACAGCAAGATTAGACTGAGAAAAGGTGAATCTCGATGTGATAATTTCGCCAAAAAAGCAGATTGTCACAAGTTTGAACTCACAATTAGATTTTTATTACAACATTGCCCAGCCCTTTATGATCAGGTAAACTATTAAGAGAATTGCATTTTAGTTTGGATTCCACTGATTTCACAATTGTACTAGATAATGTACATAATTGTTTTCAAAACAGAACAAGTTAAGTTTGCATTCTGAACATTCAAAATATGTTCATGATTCTAGTTTATGGGCATATGTCTTAAAATGTATATAAACTTCCTCTGCACAATGGAGGCTAGTTACTGTAGCTGTCGCGTCACTACACGGTAAAATTAACACCTTTAAATTGTCTATGAGTCTAGTCTTTTCGAGGCAAAAAAACATCATGCTAAAATTCATAAGCATGATGGTTAATTAAATTTTACCACACAATGGAGAAAAAGTTTGACTACAAATCAGCACATTTGTTTATTATGATCAACCTATTAAAAGAAAAAAAAGCCCAAAAAACTAAACTTTATATACTTATAGAAAAGTAGTACTAAAGTAATTTTGTTGCAGTTCTATTTGGGTTTCCTCTAGTTGCTTCTGACAAAACATTATCAATAGCAAATCTCAGTAAGACTCTCCTGGTTAAATCAAGGTCAGTTTTATTGCTATGCAACAAAAAAATCTATAGACAGAAATTAATAAAACAGTTTTCCATCATGAAAGAAAGGTGTTGTCATCAATAAACCAATTTGGTCTCTGAGACTCAAGAGAGTATATTTAGCAAACAAAAAAATTGGCCAAACATGCAAAAGCAGATTGTCCAATGGCAAACACATAAATGGCTAATAGTCCCAGAGCATCTCTTAGTCTTAGACTCTCCTTCTCGGCAAAAAAAAAAAACAAAAAACCACACTTTGGGTAAAGAGAAACCTCAAGAACCACAGAGAAGGAGAGATCTACTCTCATGAACGGACAGGCTATATGTTTGATCAGAACTGACACACATCCATTTGCAGATAGAGTTTAAGTCTGTAGAGCCAGAGTCCAAAGCAGAGGGAATCAGACTCATCTGGCAACGTAAGCACAGTCTGTTCCAGGAGACAGGAAGGTTTTCGGTTCTGAACAGTCGGTAAAAGTCTATATGTCTTTAAATCTTCACAATGCAACAGCAGAATCTCTCTCTTTTTAACACAACCGCAGTGTTGATTTGCAAAGTTTGACAGCCGATCTTGTCTTCAGTGAAATCTTTCCACGACTGAGCTGCACCTGAACAAAACACCTGGAGGCCTCACGAAAAAAAAAAAGTTGAGATTTATTACAGAGACACTTGACACTTTTGAGATGCAAAGTGAAACGACAACTTCAGTGAGATCTGCCTGAGCCGCTGATAAGTCTGTCAGAGGCTTCCTGCTGTTTGAGGCACCTGTGTGTGTGTGTTTAAGAGAGAACGCACTGTGTTTCCTGTGACTGTCTCACTTCAGGATGAAATTAAACTCTGCTCTGTGCATTTAAAGGACCTATACATTAAACACACAATAGTTTTAGCTACTATACAGTGTTGTTTCCATATCAGAAACATGCTCAAAGTTGTGTTTAATTTCATTCATAAATGTTTGAGTAATCTTGCCTTTTAGTCTGTCTATATATTCAAAATTTTAAAAGCTCTATGCCCCCTTGTGATGTCATTAGAGGTTGAACATTTGAACTGTTTTTTGTATATTTCTTTACTACAACACATTAAACTCTCTCAAAGTGACACTAATCCCTAAACTCCTCTCACTAACAAACTTCCGCTGGAGAAGCAGGTGGACGAGGTGAAAAGTGGAGATGTGAGAGCAACAGTGTGATTGGTTTGACAATAGGTGTTTGTGGCCAGCACAGCTTTGGAAAACTGAAAAAACCCCTGGTTGTCATATTTACTTTAAATCCCAGATGAAAGGAAGAGATAATAGAGAGATTTTAAGTCGACGTCACTTTCCGCCCTACTGCGCATGTGTTATGCAGAAAGAGCTGCTCTCCATCTGCTTAGCCGGGGAAACTTCTTTAACTAAAACAACAAAACGGATCGAGAGCAGCTGTTTCGATCAGGTCTGAAACTGTCTGACAGACGTCTGTCTATTAAAGCTTGAGACAGTGTTTTTCTCGCTGTTTTTTTACTCACCTGAATGTAACTTTAAAAGGTTGTAGGGTCAAATTTCATTCACAAATGTGGATGTAGCAGCAGAACTTTTGTTTTGTCACAGTGATAAACTCTTTTAGTTAACTGACAACTGTAATTTTTCGACTCTTTTTTTGTTTGTGTGTATGAGCAACGTCTCTTTCTGCAAGTCGGATGCTCATGCATCGCTTGTGTTGATAAACAAAAAAGTAAAAAAACTTTTTTTAGGAATCAACTGAATGGTAAATGGTCCCTTTTCTCGAGGCACTCAAAGTTGTTTTTTTTTTGGTTGGTTGTTTTTTTACAATAAAGATACCCCTTACCCAGTTGTACACAGACACTGAGATAGGTGAAGTGCATTGCCCAAATACACAATGGCAGTTCACTCTATTTGTCTAGGTGTGGCACCTGAAGAAATCAAGGAGGTATTGAGCTCAACAGTGACCTCTTACTTCCTGGTTTAACAATCTCAGGCTCTCATGTGAAATCTCCATATTAAGATTTTTTGGAGAATTTTAAGTTATAGATGTGCTTTTTAGACTGAAAACAACCACGCTGCAGGTCTGAGGTAGAACAATGGGTCAATTTACTTCCAGAACCAGGGCGATCTTCCACTGTTTAGCTCTATTGCCTGTACTGGAGTATTTAGAAACATTCCTTGATGCAAAATGTACTATAAGTGACTCAAAATCATAAATGTATTCTCTAATTCATGCTTAAAATCGTACTTTTGCAGAACTGATACAAGTTATGACCAATGCAGCAGCTGTTGTGTCTGACAGTGTTTCAGGCACATTTTTTTACTTTCCAGTTTTTTTAACACTTCTCTTCTTGTTTGTTTTGTGAGTCAGAGGCGCCTGATTCGCTCCTAGATCGCTCTGTCCCTCTTTGCCCTTCTCTGGCACGAGAATCCGGCAGGACAAACACGCTACAACACGCCACACGCCAACCGACTCACAAACGCAGCATCCACACTCAAAGCCGTTGCTATGGCAACCGCCTCCATCCCCCGGGAGCATATACACTGCCACAAAAATCAAAGAATTCACACACTGTAAAAAATATTGGCTCCGAGTTATAAAGCACACATGTATTATTCAAACTGTATCTGTTTTAAGCATGTTTAACACTTGACAAAAACTTCTCCGTAGGGGTCTGGGAACTATTTTTTGCTAGAGCTTCAAAATTATATTATTTTAAAGTAAATTTACTCTTAGCTGAGTAAAATGCATTGACTGCTTCACACCTCTGCAGTGTCTCAGTACAGTTTATACTTTAAAAGTCTGATTGTTTTAATTGTGGCCAAAAGAATTGACAAAAAAGACTACAAACTAATAAAAGATTCACATGTATTTTAAACAGTAATGGTACAAGTATCCAAATGTGTCACTTAAGAAAAAGTAGAGAGTGAAAAAGACACGCACATCCAAGCTAAAGTTGCGTGCTGGACACAGACGATGAAAATCTGAGCAAGTGAAAAAGGTCCGCACAGCAAAATGAGCTCCCAAAATCATTTATTTGCTACACCCAGTAACGTTTCGGGCGCTTAGCCCTTCATCAGACATGAAGAAGCTAAGACACACCTGTCTCTTATATACACATCAGCTAAGTCACGTGAATAAAATCACATGACTTGCTTTTTTGTGAAAGGGAATTTACATAAAGATAGTAGATATTTACAATAGTAGATATTTACATAGTAGATATTACATAAAGATAGTAGATATTTACATAAAAATACATTTGAACAGATCTATTTACTATACATACATCAAGGGGGTACCCCATCATAAAGTATTGCAAGAAGACATGTACACTGTAAAACCTGGCTAGTTAGCGGAACTCAAATGATTTTAGGAAACCGATTCCACCAATTCAATTAGTTAATCAACTCAAACCATTCAGGCTCTAACAGTACTTAATCTGAAAGAGTAAAGAGAACTCAAAGACTTGGTTAATACAACTCAAATTAAATGCATCATAACTCATACTATTCAGTACATAAACTCAAACAGTTAAGCCTTGAAACTTGAATGCTGTATTACTTTTAACTCATTTAAATAGGTTAGTTGTTCTCATACTATTTGGAATACCTTAACTCAACTATATAAAACATTAAACCCAATGGTTTACTCAATTTACTCATATAAAATGGTTATTTCATTGCATATCAAAGAGTTACACATACTTAATCAGGGAAGCAATTAACTAAATTAGTAATAAAACAGACACCTAGTATTTTTAAACATGTTTTTATTACAAAACATTTGTAAAAAAAAAACATTTTACTAAAACAGACTGCAGAGGTTGCTCTTAACTGCTTGAGGCCAGAAGAGACATTCAGCTCATGTAGCTTTATGGCGCTCAACACTGACCGCCCACTTCCTGGTTCAACAAGCTCTGACTCTCATGTTAAATCCCCATAGACTTTTCGAAAAAAAAAAAAAAAAAATTAAAAGTTTGAAAATGTCCTCGGCGCTAATGAGCAATGTGATGAGTCAAAAGAATAAGACCTACATTTTAGTTTAAAATCCTTATAAAGTACAAAGTTATTGAGACATTTTGTCAAATTTCAAGTTGTAGATGAGCTTTTTAGACTGAAAACCGCACTGTGAAGTGGAGTTAGCACATAGCTGGCTAGCCCACGATATGTCTTTCAAGTTTTAATATTTGAATTTTTCGAAAAGTCTATGGCACTTTACAATGGGGAATTTACTTCCGTAGTTGAGATGCAAAGCATAAATGAGTTCAAACAAACACACTAGAGCATCAGTCCAGTTGGTGTTAGACATTACCACTCCTCAAGCACAATGAAAACTTCTTTTTTGTAAATGGAACTCCTCCAGGAACTTCATCTTCATCAGTCGTGGCCACCAGTGCAATATCCCCTCTTGAAACTCCATTTCATCCTGACGAGGGATAGAATAATAATTTCTTGTCAATTCATTAAATAGTTTCTAATAAAAGATATGATGCAGGGCATCAAGAAAAATGCTTAGAATCCCTCCTTAGTGGAAAAAACATTTCAGCGAATAATTAGACAACTAAAACTCTGCTGGCAGAGTAGGCACTGGGCTCACTTTGTCAAGTCAGTTTAACCTGAAAGAATCTGGACTTTTAAATCGTTGAAAATGATGTGGGACATAACAGACTAAATGGCTGCTTGGAATATAAAGCCCACGCTTCAGCAAAGTGTGGGTCTGGTACTCATTACCTCTTACAAAAAATGCAAATTAAGACATGTGAACCATGTGTATGAAAACAAAATCACCTAACCAGGACTATGGTGCATCAGGATGCTCATCAGAAGTTAATCTGGTACAATATGAGTTCAAAACTGAATAAACTAATAACAGAACATCCTAGAACACCTGAAGCGGCTGTTACACCAGTAACACAGTGAGGGTTAAGAAAATCCAACCAGATGATCAGGCGGTGAATTGAGAGTTGTGGAATTGACTGATACATGTCTAAAACTACAAAGAAGCAGAATATTTTCCAAACACTCCAGCCTATGCTAAAATAGATTCTACAGAAACATAACATTTTAAAAGAATAAATAAACTATAAAACTAAATTAATTGTTAGTGTTTTTTCCAATACTTGGTTGCCTAAGTAGGTGGAAAAACAAATACTTGATGATAAACTGTGTCAGTAGCTAAACAAACTAAATTTACAAAATCAAAAATCCATGTTGACTCCAGTGAAACTAGTACTTCAGTATCAATGCATTTTTACAAGCAAGTCATTTTGTCACAGGCCTGAAAGAGTTCATTGAGGGATGCAGCAGCTAGCACTGTAGGCTACTGTGGATATGTCCCATGTTTAATTCAGAATTTAAAAACCTTTTCAGTTTTGTAATTGCTAATTAAGTACTGCACCTTGCAATTTCTTAAAAGACTTGACGAGTCCTCCTTCAGATGGATCACAAGGCCGGACAGGGGTACAGTCCTTCTGGGATGCATGTTCTTCTCTTAAGTGGATAAAAAAATGAAAATTAATAATAATACAGAATGTTCATATAAATTTATATTTATTTACCTGTTTTTCATAAGCCATAAAAAGTTCCTCCATCTTCTCTCCCCACGGACCGGATCTTTGTTTTGTAAAGTTTGATAAGTCTTGATTCAACCTGCATGAAATAAAAAAACATAGAAGGTTCTGATTTGTGATGCCATCAAATTCACTGTGAAACTAAAGTGAGGGAAGGGTGTTAATTATAATGCCAACTCATGAAATTAGCAGTTCTGACAACATTTACCTGTGCCTCACTAAACAGTTCGGGCCATCTTTCCTTCAGGTCAGTCACAGGAGCAGAGGTTGTGATGACGTCTTCTGAATGATTTCCGATGTCTGCTTTGTTTCTCCGTATTTCTATGCCTTCACTTAACAGTGCAGGCTTCAATGTGTTCTCTCAATAGCAGAGCTGCGATAACCTCCTAAACAAACGTTTAACACAAACATTAAGACAAAGGTCAATAATTAATACTGACAACAGTAATAAAGTGACACTATGTCACTTTTAGGAGGTGAAAAAGAAGCTAAGGCTACAACTAATAACCATTTTACTAATCAATTAGTTGGGCGATTATTCTTTTGCATAGGTCACGCAAAACTTCTTGGTACAATATGACCTACATTAAGCTGATATGTCACTTGAGGATGTCCTGGAAGGTGTAAATAAACAAAATTGTGCTTCCATCAAAAATATTGATTTCACACACTTTTCACATCATTGAATTGAACAATTTTCACAAGCTTATTGCATGTTTTGAAGAAAGGTAGTCTATTTAGTAATTATTAGATAAGTAAATTAGTTTACGATAACTTCTATAATCAATTTGTTGCATTTAATCAATTAAGTTGTTGCAGTCCCAAAGTCAACTACACAATGTGATAGAATCAGAGAGTAAACAATATTTAAGAAAATTTGTAATAATAATTATTATTATTCCAAAGTGTAAACAAATCTTTCTTGTTTTCCAGGACAAATAAGCCTACTCAAAAGAAAGTGTTTAAATTATTTATTTAGTGCAACTTGACTGTTGAACTAAAAACCTCTAAATCAAATTTAATTATGTATAATTTTTGGTTAAAAAGTTACCTGTGTGGCTTTAAATTTGCACTAAATTTCCTGACAGATTCAGTTCATAATTTCATGTAAAAGACAACATTGCTGACCTTTTTTACCGTGTTGAAGTGGCGCTTCTGTGCCCATGCGAAGAGTGCAGATGTCAGTGGCTCTCTCAAGGGGGCAGAGCTGCTACAACCTCCTAAGCAAAAGTGAAACATCAATGTTAAGAGGACAATGATTAAATCCTGAAAATAGTCTTTAGAGGTTTGACTTGCAAGTCATGACTTGGACTCATGTCACACTTAAGTCACTATTTTGATTAGCATTTTTAAAACGTGACAAATTAGACTTGAGGCTTAATTTGATAAACTTGATAAATAAATACCCAAATTGGACATGAACCAATGATGTGTTTGATACACAGTAATTATTTAATTTGCCTAGCAAAAATTATAAAACTGATATTAAAAAATATATAAGGTAAATGCAAAATCTAAGTTAAAAAAAAGTAAATTTTGCATAGATTCTTACCTGCAAAACTGCACGTTGACCTGTTAGGGTGGCCTCCTCACAACACCCTCCTCAGAGTAGCCTAATAAGAAATATATTATAAATAACAAAAAACATAGTTTTATTGTGAGGTCTAAGAAAAATATTATGTGCATGACTATCACAAAGACATGTTTTAACTCGACCGAGGAACAACCAACCAACCGACCCTGGGCTCGGATTTCAATCGGTCCAGTTCTGTCGTGATTCAGTCTAGAGCGGAGGGCAGAGTCCGCTGTTCCTCCGGTAGCGCTGCCATCACCTCCTTTGATCCTAGCACGCGCTAGATCAAGACAGAACCGGAGCAGAACCGATAGCTGTGCACTGGGTACACAGTGCTTTAACACAGCCGTCATCAAACCAGTCCGCGGACTCGTTATCAAATTTAAAGTACTTAACCACGTAACTTAAACGATAAAAACTCAAGCTATTTTGACTTAGCCACCTGACCAAGTTGCTCCTGTCTAGTCACTGCGTACATGGGCGAGAAAAAATAAGCTAACGCTAGCTAAACTTTATGCTAACACAAAGGCGCTGGCCTGTCTTTCACCCCCGCGAGAAGTGCGGAGCAGTGGCAGAAAACAGCGATAGTGAAAGTGAAGTGATTTTAAATGCAACACAATACATGATACGTACAGAATTAAACATTTTTACACTACTTACCGAGCGGATTGAGGTGTTTGTGTCGTCCTCCGGTGATGATATGGCGCTGAGGAAAAAACGGCTTTCTGGCTTGAATGTTGAACAGGTGTCGACAGCCAATCACATCACGGTGTGAGCGGCGTACACCCGCCCCCTTGCGTAATTTTGTCCAATCATAAGTCAAACCACTTTCTCCAGCCCATAGACTTAAATGGTAATTTAATGAGAGAAAAGAAATAAAATAGTCGCAAGGAGCGTGGTCAAATACATTTTCTCAAAAGAAACTACGTGGTTGCAGTTAAATTTTTAAGCTCTTAAAGAGAATATTGCATTACTTCACGATTTAGCAAAAAAAAATCACCGTTTATATACCCACCCTGTACTCCGTGTATCCTAGGTCATGGTTGGGAAGTGGGCGGAGCTTGTGTTGGCACCGGAGTATTCTCTGATTGGCAGTTCGCTGTCGTTGCACTTCCATGGTCTAAAGTCATTATAATGTGTTATTTTCGGTAGTAACTTTTAAAGTATTGTTCTCTAGTTGTGTTAGCAAGCATTCCACACATGACTTCAAGATCTGCAATTGTTTGGCTTGCAGAAAGAGATTAAAGAATCAAGTATTGGCCATTCTATTGTAGTGCGATCAGGTGGTCGAGAGGTAATGTCAAGTGCCTGTCACACGTGAGCTTGCGGGTTCGCCTCCCGCAATAAGATATTGAGATTTTTTTTTTCACCGTGGCAAAACAAGAAGTAACTTACTTTAATTAAGACAATGAAGTGCAATTAGGTTTTCATCTATTAAAATGCTTTTTGTGCCTGCCTTACTTTACCAGCTAAAAGCATGCAGCACTGGGCCCACTAGGCCTACATCTTGTTTTGTGCATCTAAAGAGATACGACTGCTTGCTGTAAAAGACAAAAATAAAACATAATTCAAACAAGTCTGGAATTGGGTTTGCTGCCCCATTTTTTATTATTTGGCAACTTAAATCAAACACTGAACTAATAATACTCTACAAAATATGTTTTGGGTTTGATAAAAAGGCAAAAACGAATAATGTTATCATTTATTTTCAATAGTCTACATTGCGAGTGAGTACAACTAAAATGGTTCAGAACCATGTTACTTAAATTGTAATACAAATCCACCAAGACTTGATTTAAATGAGTTAACACCTCATATTTTTAGTTTTGGGCTTTTGTAACCCATTTAAAAAGAGTCATGCTAACTTTTCATAATATTTGAGTTAGAACAATTCAATTCATTTTGTAAGATGGACTGTTGGGTTTTACAGTGTACAAGTGCATCTTAACCATTCTCAAAGGTATGCAAATGTTCTTTTTAGTGGCCACAATGTTGGACAAACACAGTAGCAGTTGAACCGTAGAAATAACAATAAAACAGTAGAGGAAGAGACATATTAACAACAGACTGCAGAGGTCGTACATGCTAATAAATATACACCCGCTGTAGTATAGATGTCAAAATTTGTCATGAACTCATAGGAAAGGTCTTACATCAAAGTCTTCATTGAGTCCTTTGGGGCTCAATGTGTCCAAGGTGTAGATCCAGAATGTTTCTCTTCTCAAGAGGAGCAAGTTTATGTCACCACCTCTTCTGGGTGTTGTCACCTTTTCTACACCCCAGTACCTTAAGGTGCTGACATTGTGTTGTGCCTGAGTAAAATGAACGGCAACAGGGCTTTTGCTGTCATGATTACGAATGTTGGACCGATGTTCTGAGATTCTAGTTTTTAGTGGTCTTGTTGTTTTTCCAATGTAGGCTAGACCACAAGGACATTTTAACATGTAAATGACATTATTTGTATTGCAACTGATTACTCCTTTAATATGAAAAAGTTTTCCGGTTCTAGGATGGTTAAAGGTGTTCATTTTTTGTGTGAAATTGCACTGGGTGCAATGTCCGCATCTGTAATTTCCTTGTGGTGCTTGTAAAAAGTGTGACTGTGTCAAAGTGGGCAAATCAGCTCTCACTAACATGTTGGACAGATTAGGTGGCCTTTTGAAGACAACTCTAGGTGTTGAAAAATCCTTTAGACTGGGATCAGAGGCAATGATGTGCCAATGGCTTTTGACGATGTGTTCCATCTTTTTGCTTAGTGGCGAATATTGAATAATGCAGTTTATTTTAGGTTGCACATTTTTTGTCCTTTTGTTGTCCAAACATTGTCTTTGAGAGACTGAATCAAATTTTTCACGTGCTTCGAAAATCCATTTGTCCTGATATTGTCTTTGTTGGAAACGTTTGACCAGATCGTTGGCTTGTGTCTGATAGTCCAAGTCTGAACTACAGATGTGTCTGATCCGGTTGAATTGAGAAACTGGAAGGCTTTTTTTGAGCAGTATTGGATGAAAAGATTTACCGTGAAGGATTGAGTTTCTGTCAGTGCTCTTTCTATATAGATCTGTTCCCAGTGCATTGCCATTTTTATAAATCAAAATGTCCAAAAAGTTCATCTTTTGAGTGTGATATTCCATAGTGAACTTGAGTTGATACTTATTAGAGTTTAAATATTGATGAAACTCATTAAGTTGTATTTCTGTGCCTTTCCATATAAAAAATATGTCATCAATGTATCTCTTCCAATTTGTAATGCAAGATAAATGAGTGTTATGACTGTCTTTGAAGAGGTCTTCTTCGAACAAGCCCACGTACAGGGATGCAAAGCTGGGGGCCATTTTTGAGCCCATACTTGTGCCCCAAGTCTGTAGGTAAAAAGAAGAGTCAAAGAGAAAGAAGTTAGACTTGAGTACAATTTCTAATAGATCTACTATGCAAGTAGTTCTAGGTGTACAGTCTGTACGGTGATTCAAATAATACTCTGTAGCTTTGAGGCCGCCTATGATAGGTACATTGGTGTAAAGGGACTCGATGTCCATAGTTACTAAGTAACTTTCATCATCTGTTACAATTGTGTTTAACATGGTTAAAAATTGCATGGAGTCTTTCACATAAGAAGGAAGAGCTGTGACCAAGGGCTGTAAGAAATGGTCAACAAAAGCTGATATTTTCTCTGTTAGAGAGCCTATGGCAGAAACAATAGGCCGTCCTGGTGGCACATCTGTGTACGTCTTGTGTATTTTGGGGAGTGTGTAAAGAACAGGGGTGATTGGATTATCCACCATCATGAATGTGTACTCCTGTTTAGTAATGTCCTTTGATTCCATAAGTTGATCAAGTTTAGTCTTGATTTTACATTTGAATTCTTGAGTGGGGTTATGATCCAATTTGATATAAAACCTTGTATCGCTGAGTTGCCTTAATGTTTCATGAATATATGCAGAGCGATCTAGTACCACAATTGCTCCTCCTTTGTCTGCGCTTTTTACAATTACAGATGTGTCCTGTTTGAGTTTGTCCAATTCCTCTCTTTGCTCTTTTGTCAGGTTGTTGGCAACTTTGTGACTTTTCTTATTTTGTAACAGTTTTTCTATGTCTTGTTCTACAAGACGGCAATAGGTATCTATTGACGCATTTCTTTTCTGTGGTGGTATGAATGTACTTTTACCTCGGAATGGTGTGCGAGGGGCAGTATCCTGTGGGTTTGAGTTGGTGTGATCCACTGTGTTGTCCTGGTTGTCCATAGCCGCTGCATCCAATTCAGGTCCTTCAGACACAGAGGAAAAAGATTTGTTGCTGTAGAATTCTTTCAGTCTTAAAGTACGAAAAAACTTTTGAAAATCTACAATGACATCAAAGTCTTTACAGTAAGTAGTGGGTACAAAAGATAAACCTCTGCTTAAAGCAGTTAAACACGTTTCCGACAAGTCTTTGCTTGACAGGTTTATTATGTTTTGTACCTGTTCTGTGCAGCGGCTATGGACAACCAGGACAACACAGTGGATCACACCAACTCAAACCCACAGGATACTGCCCCTCGCACACCATTCCGAGGTAAAAGTACATTCATACCACCACAGAAAAGAAATGCGTCAATAGATACCTATTGCCGTCTTGTAGAACAAGACATAGAAAAACTGTTACAAAATAAGAAAAGTCACAAAGTTGCCAACAACCTGACAAAAGAGCAAAGAGAGGAATTGGACAAACTCAAACAGGACACATCTGTAATTGTAAAAAGCGCAGACAAAGGAGGAGCAATTGTGGTACTAGATCGCTCTGCATATATTCATGAAACATTAAGGCAACTCAGCGATACAAGGTTTTATATCAAATTGGATCATAACCCCACTCAAGAATTCAAATGTAAAATCAAGACTAAACTTGATCAACTTATGGAATCAAAGGACATTACTAAACAGGAGTACACATTCATGATGGTGGATAATCCAATCACCCCTGTTCTTTACACACTCCCCAAAATACACAAGACGTACACAGATGTGCCACCAGGACGGCCTATTGTTTCTGCCATAGGCTCTCTAACAGAGAAAATATCAGCTTTTGTTGACCATTTCTTACAGCCCTTGGTCACAGCTCTTCCTTCTTATGTGAAAGACTCCATGCAATTTTTAACCATGTTAAACACAATTGTAACAGATGATGAAAGTTACTTAGTAACTATGGACATCGAGTCCCTTTACACCAATGTACCTATCATAGGCGGCCTCAAAGCTACAGAGTATTATTTGAATCACCGTACAGACTGTACACCTAGAACTACTTGCATAGTAGATCTATTAGAAATTGTACTCAAGTCTAACTTCTTTCTCTTTGACTCTTCTTTTTACCTACAGACTTCGGGCACAAGTATGGGCTCAAAAATGGCCCCCAGCTTTGCATCCCTGTACGTGGGCTTGTTCGAAGAAGACCTCTTCAAAGACAGTCATAACACTCATTTATCTTGCATTACAAATTGGAAGAGATACATTGATGACATATTTTTTATATGGAAAGGCACAGAAATACAACTTAATGAGTTTCATCAATATTTAAACTCTAATAAGTATCAACTCAAGTTCACTATGGAATATCACACTCAAAAGATGAACTTTTTGGACATTTTGATTTATAAAAATGGCAATGCACTGGGAACAGATCTATATAGAAAGAGCACTGACAGAAACTCAATCCTTCACGGTAAATCTTTTCATCCAATACCGCTCAAAAAAAGCCTTCCAGTTTCTCAATTCAACCGGATCAGACGCATCTGTAGTTCAGACTTGGACTATCAGACACAAGCCAACGATCTGGTCAAACGTTTCCAACAAAGACAATATCAGGACAAATGGATTTTCGAAGCACGTGAAAAATTTGATTCAGTCTCTCAAAGACAATGTTTGGACAACAAAAGGACAAAAAATGTGCAACCTAAAATAAACTGCATTATTCAATATTCGCCACTAAGCAAAAAGATGGAACACATCGTCAAAAGCCATTGGCACATCATTGCCTCTGATCCCAGTCTAAAGGATTTTTCAACACCTAGAGTTGTCTTCAAAAGGCCACCTAATCTGTCCAACATGTTAGTGAGAGCTGATTTGCCCACTTTGACACAGTCACACTTTTTACAAGCACCACAAGGAAATTACAGATGCGGACATTGCACCCAGTGCAATTTCACACAAAAAATGAACACCTTTAACCATCCTAGAACCGGAAAACTTTTTCATATTAAAGGAGTAATCAGTTGCAATACAAATAATGTCATTTACATGTTAAAATGTCCTTGTGGTCTAGCCTACATTGGAAAAACAACAAGACCACTAAAAACTAGAATCTCAGAACATCGGTCCAACATTCGTAATCATGACAGCAAAAGCCCTGTTGCCGTTCATTTTACTCAGGCACAACACAATGTCAGCACCTTAAGGTACTGGGGTGTAGAAAAGGTGACAACACCCAGAAGAGGTGGTGACATAAACTTGCTCCTCTTGAGAAGAGAAACATTCTGGATCTACACCTTGGACACATTGAGCCCCAAAGGACTCAATGAAGACTTTGATGTAAGACCTTTCCTATGAGTTCATGACAAATTTTGACATCTATACTACAGCGGGTGTATATTTATTAGCATGTACGACCTCTGCAGTCTGTTGTTAATATGTCTCTTCCTCTACTGTTTTATTGTTATTTCTACGGTTCAACTGCTACTGTGTTTGTCCAACATTGTGGCCACTAAAAAGAACATTTGCATACCTTTGAGAATGGTTAAGATGCACTTGTACATGTCTTCTTGCAATACTTTATGATGGGGTACCCCCTTGATGTATGTATAGTAAATAGATCTGTTCAAATGTATTTTTTATGTAAATATCTACTATCTTTATGTAAATATCTACTATGTAAATATCTACTATTGTAAATATCTACTATCTTTATGTAAATTCCCTTTCACAAAAAAGCAAGTCATGTGATTTTATTCACGTGACTTAGCTGATGTGTATATAAGAGACAGGTGTGTCTTAGCTTCTTCATGTCTGATGAAGGGCTAAGCGCCCGAAACGTTACTGGGTGTAGCAAATAAATGATTTTGGGAGCTCATTTTGCTGTGCGGACCTTTTTCACTTGCTCACTTAAGAAAAAGAAATATCAAATTTAAAGTAAAAGCAACACAGTATCACAAGAAAGTGTATATACCATGACACATCAATAGCAGATAATGAGCACCCCTTTTTCCGTGTATATGAATTGCACGATATGAAAAAGCGTAAAAAAACACACAAGTTTAGGTTCCATTTTATAAATAAAATGTATTATTATTTTTTATTATAAGTTTAGGTTTAACAGTAAGCTAAGGCTTCAAGTTACTTATACCTTGTCCACATGAAGCCAAGCTCAGGTGTTTAGAGCAAACCACACATTGTTCACGAGAAGCAGGAGTTTCAGGACACTGAAAACGAATATTTCTGAAACCAGGTCCCAGAGTGAAAAGATTTCGCTCTATCCGCAATTTTTTTTTCCATGAGTCACATTTCATCTGCAGAATGTACTGACTTTTATGTGATGTTCACTGCAAAAATCTGTGTCTTGTTAAATCATAAATCATCAGAAGACTGGAAAAAATTTTATTAATCTCATCTCTATTAAATCCCTTTGGAAGCTTTGTCAAAATATTCCAAAGAATCTGAAGCATAAATCCACTTTCTGTGTCTCTTCTGTAAGTTTTAGATTCATGCACTTTGATTTAAATTAGCATTGTTTTGGCTTTGTGTGGAGAAGGAAAAAAAATTGGTAAAATGTATGAACTCTGTTGGCCTAGCGGGGGTTGTTCTCGGGGGTTTACGCTCAACACTTGCGTCAAGTTTTGGGCTTAGTTTACGTCACTATATTTTCTGTTTGATTTTTTGCCGAACAATGGGTAAGTACGGGACATTTATCTACATCCTCTGTGTTATATAGTCGTGCACATGTCGAGCATTTTGATGTATTTGTTTTAGTAGTAGTAGCGTATTGATTTTATTTTGAAAACCACTGGATTAACTTCACCCACACTCGTTTGGTTTCCTGTTTGTCGTGTCTTGCTTTCACAACTTCATCAAAAAGGGGAGCACTCTGGAAAAAGTTCCTTCCAACGAAAAAGATCCAGGCGACCGGAGCAGAGCCGACCGGAAAGCCTCTCCGGCGTACGGACTGGACGCAGTGTGAGCCCAGTGTTGGCTCTAAAGTGTTGAACTTTTGCTTCTGCTTTCTCCATGAAGGTAATTATTGCAGAAATGTTCCAGATTGTGCAGCCCTAATTAATAAATAACTCAACTATAAACTTGAACATACTGGTTTCATCTGGCTTCAACTCAAATTCACTTTCACTCAGTCTTTTTTGCAGTGCACGCACACAACTCGCACATTGGCTTGTGTCTCCTGGGATTATAAAGACGAGCTTTATGAGCGTGCCAAAAGGTACGTTTCATGGTTTCTTAAGAGAGAAGAATTTATGATAAGAATTCGCTTTGCCATGAAATGTAGTCAATTTCAGCTCCATTATGGTCGACTTACTGCGGCATCCATCTCCCAAAGTGAATTACGGCTTCATTATGCTATTTTCATTTTGTGGTGTCATGTTATTTTCTTCTTGATGGACTGTAGGAAGATTCTCGACACACCACATTAAATTTGAGAGCAAAAACAGAGCAGGAAAGACACGTCCTCTGCACTTTTCAATTTGGACTGGATTAGCAAGTGTTCATTTATTTTATGGTAGACTGAAGTTATGCACATCCCAAGGTAGCAAACAATAAAATAGGATTGTCCACGTTAAATAAATGATATGAGTTCAGTATGCTGCGTTCAGTTTTAGACCAATCACCAAAGCACCAGCATCAGATTGAAAGTGTATCAGTAATGTAACTGTCAAAAAGCAATGTAGTCTTTAGAAGCACAGTATAACTAACTAGCAAAGCCTAGAATGTTCCACTGTATTCTCTAATTATCTCCCTGGAAACAGAAATAGGTCAAGATACTGGTCAGAACTATGGAGAGGCAATTACATTCACAGTAGGAATGTATGCACCGTTAATATCAACCATCAAAAATACTAATTTTAATTGCTGCAATTAATGTTCATTTTAGAGGTCAAGTACTGTTTTTTGTACTAAATGCAGATGGAAATGTAGTGACTGAAAGTGTAACACAAATGTTTATTGTGACAGTAGTGATAGAAAACTGTTTGGCTAAGACCAGGAAATTCCAAACGATATATAAAAAATATATTGTGTGGCTGCCTTGTCCCTCTTTCAAATTTCTGTAGCCGTGATTGACAGATTAATTAGCCAGTCAGAGACACGCATCTTCTGCCGTGTAAAAACCAACATGGCTGCTTCTGACAAAAGAAATACAAGAAAAAATATCACGTGGAACTGAAAAACATCACAATTTTTTGCAGAATAAATGAGTGAAGCAAAAAACTATTTTAATGTGAGGTGAGTGAAGTTAGATTTTGGTCTAAATGACAGACGACCAATCAGCTTCTTTGTTTCGTCTGCGTTATGCAAATAAACTAATCTGATTGCCCAGTACGATGTAGATTTGAACTGAAACGCAGGCGGGGGGCGTGGCGACCAGACCCACTCTACGCAGTTTGCTGAAGCGTGCTCTCTGGATCCCAGGCAAAAGACCAGAGTGAACAAAGGCTGATACTCTCATTACACAGACCTCAGGTACAAGTGCAGGTGCAAAAAAGCAGGTCTTCAGAAAGAAACCTCAAGAAGTATATTTTGTCCAGCTCAGTCTCCTGAGAAAATGTAGATACACAACGAAAGTTACAAAAAGCCAAAATGTAAAACAACCACAAATTTTGGTTAAAGCCACGTGGCGACATTTTCTTTGGGTTTGGGTAAATCTTAACCTACCCCAAGCCCCAGTCCTAAACTTACCCGTTAAAACTAAAGAAAATGTCGTCCAATGGCTTCAACTAAAATTGATTCTTATTTTATGTTTTGGCTTTTCCAAACATATTGACGTTAAAAAAGGAGTAAAAATAGTACGTTTTTGACATTTTGCTGTATATTTAGGTTTTCTTCAGCGACCATATTGATTTTTTTCCGAAGATCCCAGTGGTCTGATGCCGCTTTCAGGTAATGTGCAAGTTTTTTGCGTGTGAATCCACGTGGCTTTCGGCAATTACAGAGTGAACTGCAGTTGATGTAAAAGACATTTTGAAAGAAACCCACATCTGTGAAGAGCCAAGTCAACATGCACAAGGCCTTTGTTATATGTCTTTTATAAGATTCACTTTGCCTGCTTGGTTAGGTGATGAACCGCAAATTGTGCTGAAAGTTTTGGATTGTTCCACTTTGCAATTTACAGATGTAAACCTGACAATTATGCTTATTTGATATTCATTTTTATTCTGCTTACTGATTCTAGATTTAGTTTATTTCTTTATTTATTGATGTGAATGTCTTTGCTTTGTTTTTGCTCAACAGTTTTTATTTTTAGTTAAGGGAAACACTTCTGTATCATCAATTACATGTTATTTCTAACTGTTATTCTAAGTAGATATTCTGAATTTAAAAAATTCCATAGTGTAGTCTTTCTTGTGATGCAGTTTAAGTGGGGAACAGCAGGAGAGGAGACTTTGATAAAACACTGTCTGTGTGTTCCCTTCATCATCTTTTGAGTCTGACTTCCTGCTGTCGTGTAGAAGTGTGACAAAGCTCAGACCTGCACTTGTACCTGCAGAGACACAGACAGAAACAAAAACACAGCTCACCTCAGGTCCCACTGCTGCACCACCATCACCAAAGTGTCAAGGCTTTGTGCAAGACTGTGGGCTGCATCATAATCAGACCGAGCTAAGGTGTGAACTCCAGCTGCCTGTAAAGTAGTGTATGTGTGAAGTCTGGGTGTTGGCCCATCAAGAGCAGGGTTGTCTGATGATACCTTTTCATTGTGGTGTTATGTTAAGCCAATCAAAGCTCCAAAAGGTCTTAGTTGTTTCAAGATATCTAATAAAACTTTTTCTAAAACAGCTCCAAACTACACCTTCATTTCCAGAGCTGCTCATAAAGGGAAGGTAATGTATACTTTGTTAATCCTTTGTGGGTGAAATTAATTCTTTAAGATCAAACATGGAGGACAATTTACATCACGTTCGTTGTAATATTGACCTTTAGGCGTTTGCATTGTTTTTGACAATCTTTGGACGTAAACAGTTGTGCTTCCAACATAATTATTTGAGTGACAAAAGTGAGCCAAGCTGAGCTGAAAGTTCAGGCCTAACCATTTGAACAATCAGACAATTCATAGAGTGAGCAGCGATAGCCATAGCTAAGCCTTAGCTTCGGCTTTTTGTATTTACGTTGTTGATATTGATGCTACCCAACCTCGAAAAAGAAGATTTTGACTGTATCGGTTCTTATAAGAAAAAAGGTTGAGGATGGCTGCATTAAGATATCTGTGCTGGTTGATTAAAGGTTATTTTATTCTAAAAAGTCAAGCATAGTCCCTAACAAGAAAAAAAGGTTAATGTAAAAAAAGATGAGGATTGTCACAAAATCAGACTAGTGTAGAAGTCAAGAGACCAAGACTTTTCTGAGACAACAGACTTTCAATATTGAGAACCGACCAAGACCACTGAGGGACCGAGACTTTTACAGGTCAAGACCGTAGACCAAATCAGGACCGCCTTTGAAGTTTTATACTTTAGTACTTCAGAGTCTACATGATCTTATTGTGCAGTGCAAATTGTATAGCAAACTGTACCAAGTCACCACGCCCCCGGTGCAAGTTTAGCAGAACATGGAGGTAGAGCCCAATCTCACAAGAAAGCGTACATTTATCACGACATTACAGAATATCTAAATAGCGTATGTTTAGCATGAGTTCACTGCTTTTTTGCGTAAATATGCCACTCGTCAAAGTGCCAGTTCATTTCTTTGGTGGTGTAAAGATGTGTTCTTATTTATGAATATTAACAAAATCCTGATCCTGATCTTAACCTTCCCCAAGCCCCAGACCTAAACTTACCCATTTTAGTAACTTGAAGCCTAAACTTACCAAGTGAAATTGTTCCCATGTTTTTACGCTGTGAAATTTTTACGTTTTTTTTTTTATATCATGCTATATCCACAGTATAACATAAATACACAAATAAGGCGTGAAATTGCGCACATAATACTGTGTTGGGTGGTAATGTATATGCTCTTGATGTCCAAGTCAAGACCGAGTTCAAGTTCAAGTCCAGGATAAGATGGAGTCCAAGACAATACCAAGTCCAAGCACCCTCGAGACCAAGACAAGACCAAGTCCAAATGTGATAGACCAAGACTTTAAAAAAGTGGCCTCAAGACTTGAGTACTACTACTTCTCCCATTCCTAGAGCTGTATGTTCTTTCCGTTGAACACAGTTTGCATTGCGTTGTGCTCTTTGAGCCTGTACCCACTGCAGCACAAATAAACTGACCACTCTTTCTCATGGACATAATCACTTGTTTTGTCTTGTCTTATGGGAATTGTATCTTGTCCCACACATGAATCACATATGTTTTTATTCGTGACTCAGCAGTGTATCGGTGTTGATTAATATATCTTTATGGTCACTGGTTTTTATTTTATTTTTCGGTGTTTGATCTGAAGATGTGTGTTTCTGTCCCATAGTAAAACTGACTCTCTCCATGAATCATAACCCCTGCTCTTCATCTCTAAACTAAATTCACACACATCATTCATTTTGAGAATGTGCTTCCTGTGCTTCATCTTTAACATATTTGGCTTTGGCCGCGCTCCACACTCGAGTGAATAGGCCATGTGTGCAAATACAGTGAAAATCTGCTGCTATTAAGATAATAATTGACTGTCGTCTCAGAGGGTCTTATCGCTGGAGGCCAAATCGCCCGGAGCCAGGAGAAGAAGACAAACAAATGGCATGCACGTGTGAAGAAGAAAGAGAATGGTGTAAGGACTGTGATTACTGTCAGTGGAGGCTACATTAGCGGCATTAGCATTGACAGTAATGATCCAGTCCCTGCATTTCTGACTAACAGAAGCTGGCATGTCCACAAACCATGTCTTTGGCAGTGAACACAGGCAGACACGGGTCACTGTGTTATTAAGCAGATTTGTGGAGCTTAATAGCGATTTGGTTAGACGTAATGACAGAGAAATTATCTTTAATGTCCTCTGCTTTTGGAATTTCTTATCTCACCAGAAAACCACAGAAACTTTAACATGCGGAAGAGTCCAAGTCTGAGAAAAACACAATCTTTCCAACCAGAGGAGGCTGATACAAATAGTTTATTGACAAGATAGACTCGTAGTAAGGCTGGGAATTGCCCAGTACCTCCTGGTGCATACATATTTGACACTGCACAATACATGGTCACGGTCGACGCCAAGAACAATTTTATTTCTGTAGCACATTAACAACCAGAAGTGCCCAAACATTTTTATGTAGGTTCAATAAGTTAACCTAGAGCTTCAGCTTCACAAAGAGTCCAGTCAATTGTTTGTGCTTCAAAGTGTTCAGAAACAGCTTCCGTTTGAATTTCCGGCTCAAGGCAATATTTAACATTATGAAGACAAGCCAGTAGACCTTTCAAATTGCTTGACTTTAGGGGCAATCGAGTGACAATCATCAGCAAAGACATAAAAATGTACATTATGCTATTAGCATGAATACTACCAAGAGGCATAGCATAAAGAAAAAATAAAACTGGGCCAAGGACGGTGCCTTGAGGTGCTCCACTGGCCAGAGGAGCACTATAAGAGAAGTTTGGTCCAAGCTTAACTGGAAAAAAATGGGGCTTTTGTCCCAGGGTTAGGGTTGGGGTCTTAGGGGCCCAAAATGTACTTTTTTCATATTGATTTATAGTGTGGGGGCCCATATGAGCCACCATTCCCCCGGGCCTCCAAATTTCTATCAATGGGCCTGCCATCAGTGTTAGGTTGATGATAGATGTTTCTATAAAGTAGAGTTAAAAAAAAAATGTATGGAGTTTCATGTTCCCAAATGTTCAAAGCATATGTCACAGGAGCCTGGTCTCACAAGAAAGCGTACATTTACCACGACATTACACATTATGTAAATTAGGTATGATTAGCATGAGTTCACAATTATAGTACGCGTCAATAGTCCCCATTCATTTCAATGATGTTTGTTAAGACGTGTTCTTATTTATGAATATTCATGAAATCCTGATTCTAATCTTAACCTGCCCCAAGCCCCAGACCTAATCTTACCAATTTTAGTAACTTTATGCCTGAACTTACCAGTTTCACTTGAAGAAAACGTCCCCACGTGGCTTCAACCAAAACTCGTCCTATTTTGACGCTGTGAAATCTCGTGGAATTTTTACACTTTTTCATATCGTGCTAAATGCACGGCGTAACATAAGTACTTAAAATAGCTGTGAACTCGTGGTCCAAATACGCTGTTTTTGTGTCGTGGTAAAAGTACGCCATCTACTGAGACTGTGTTGGTCACAGAAGTCTATTTTTGTATATACTGTATGTATTTTTTTATTATTTCATTATTTAGTTTAACATCTCAAACTATGTAAAGTATCATAACCTCATCCACAAAGTTCTGATTTTACAATAAGCTACCTGAAGGAAAACAAAATAATATACAATAATTATAGTTTAATCACTTTCTCCATTCCTTATACTGTTTTGATATTATCAATTCAATTCAATTTGTTTATTTTTTTTTTGAGTAAAGCAGCCCAATATCACAACAGTGGTCTACTGAACGCGCTTCACTAAATTCTCAATTCAGCAGGAACAGAGAACTGAAAATACATTATGAGCCATGAGTCAATAAAAATGATCAGAATCACTTTGTTATTTCCGCATTCAAAGACAGAGCTACCTTCATGAGTAAACGGAAAGACTACTATTAGTGTGTTTTGCCAATGACACAGAACTTTACAACCAAAATGTCAACTCAGCCTCAACCTTAACATGCACTTTAACCCACTTTCCATTGCTCAGAATGAAAGAGGCATCACCATAATTGAGATAGGCTCTGTTTTGTGGCGCAGCAGTGACAGACACAAAGGTTGGGGGTGCGTGGGTGGTGCCAAACAGGTAGCTTCAGATACGGTGCGCATCATTGTCACTTTGATGTCTCGTGGGGAATAGGACAGCCCCAGAAGCTTCACGCCTCCGCAAAAAGAGGAACCGCGATCTAAAGATAAGCGCTAAACACAATCAGACAATCTTTGCTGCGTGTGCCTCGCTGTATCTTCACCCTGAGCTGACTCTGGCATGTTTTTTTTTTTCTGCGTTATAAGGGCTGACCTTTGATGTGTGTGTTAGCGGAGCGACTGTGTTTACCTGGAAATCTTTGTTTTGCAATGTCGAAAGGGTCAACGATTTTTCTGTTGGCGAGCAAACAAAAAAGGCTGGATATGCCTACTTCCTTAACCCCTTCTGAGGCGGAGGCCCACTTTTACCATCTAATAAAAATCAACTCTCAAGCTCCTCGACACGCTATAGAAAAAAATCTAATTGGAAGTTGGAACCCTCTTATTTACTGACAAATTCTGGAATGGATCAAAACTAGTTTTTACTCTAAACTTATAAAAAAAAAAAAAAAAAAAAGAAAAAAAATTCTCTACAATTTATATTATATTTTCCCTCACATATCTAAAATCTGTAAAATTCAAACTAAAACTCTTTCTGATCCCTTTAGAGCACAAGCAAATGGCGGGAGTCTTTGTGAAGCTGTATCTATGTAGTTTTAGCTACAGGCTCTGATCAAAAGTGAGAACTTTCTCCAAACAAGAGAAAAAGTAGGCAGAGCCAATGCAAAAGTCCTATTAACATTTTTTTTTAAATTTTGGGGAGTTTCTTTTTATTAGTCAGAGATTCATTTCAGAGGCTGATTTGACTCTAAATAGGAGGGACACAGTGTGATTTTTATCTTTAACCTTTTCAGGTGCTTCATAGTTGGTTTTGATCAGATATTGAACAAAAAAGAATTTTTCAAGAAAAAGTGGGACGGCCCTTTGAAGGGACGCCGAAATTAGAAGGGTTTATATATATACAGCTTTTGAAGAGGAATTGCCCAAACCCAAAATATGCCAAATATAGTTTCATTCTGTCCAGGCTAGTGACACCAGCTATACAACTTCTTATATTTACCAAAGAAACTTTAGGCAGACTTTAAAACTTGATGTTCTTTTGTACAGAGCTTCTTCTGACTTAAAACTAGAGTCAGTCAAACATCAGAGCAGAGCCTCAGCTTCACAAAGAGTCCAGCCAATTGTTTTCTGCTCCATAGGGTTCAGAAACAGTTTATGTGTCACCAAAGTACATGCAGACAAACAGTTATACCTGGAGATAAGCAGGTGACCCAACAATTCTGATATATTTTTTCTGTTAAGATCAAAACTGATAGCAGAGTGAGACCTCCTGTCACTGCGTCTATGATCAAACTTTGTCAACATGTAAACATAAGGACAGTGTCTTATCTCATTATTTCTTGATCATTTTGCAACTTTTGTGAATGGAAAAACACTGCTGGCATTTATTTGTATATTGACTTTGGCTAACCAAGTAAAAAAGATATCCCAGTGACTTTGGGTTTTTGGCCGAGGAACAACCTGGACAGTGGCCAACCTGTCGCAGGGTTACAGAAGGACAACCACTCTCTCATTTATTATCAAAGGGAAATTTACAGTGATGCCCAATTAACCTATATGATTTTAGAGGTAGGAGGAAGCCTAGAGAGAACCTATGGTAACACAGAGAGAACATGCAAACTCCACCCATAGAGATTGTGAAATGTTGTCTTGACTCGAAGTGGGAGTCAAACCGATCTCTTTATTGAGAAGCCTGAGCTCTAACCACTCTGCTACTGCACACCGCATGAGAAAACTACTGTGCATGTTTTAATGATAAGGCAAACCAAAACACCTGGAGGAAACCTAAACATGGGAGAACATACAGTACAAACGCCCAAAGGCCCTGAGCTGCCTAGGAGTCCAACCCAGATTTTCTTGCTGCATCACTGTGTCGCCCTAGTGTCAGCAAACATTCTCATGACTTTACCACACAGAGCCTAGAGCCTGATGCTATGTCAGATAAACGTAGAAATGATCATGTGAAACATTGCATAGTGTGACTGAAACTCTGAATTCTTTAAACAAACAAAACTATGTATTGGACACCAGACTTTTGACAAGCTTGGGTGTGACTTTCTACATTTTAGTCTTAAGCACAATTTACTTTTATTATCTGCAAACAATTGTGCTGTATATGGTTTTGCACAATGCCACTTTGATTTTTTTTTTTTAACCTTTATACAAGAAACAGAAAACCAACAACACCACTTAGGGCTAGTTAGGGAAAAGAAAAAAAGAAGGCTTAGAGATCTATTTAAGAATCTAAAATGCATAATTAGTGCTACATTATATGTTGTTTTTTGGATATTATTCCAGTCTGCCTTCCTCACCAGGACAGATAGAAATGTCAGTCAACAACATGACACCTAAAGGAAAAGATGGTAAATTTAGGTTAAGCTAAGACAGTGGTCTCCAACCTGTAGTTCAGGAGCTATCAGTACTTCGCTACTACCTTCCAAGTAGCTCGCCAAAGGATTTTAGAAACATACAAATTATGCTTTATTTATCACATGCGCATTTCTACTGTAAATGTTTCAAGAGATGCCTAAATGTGTCCACTTCAAATAGATATTGGGTACATTTTTATATAGACCTCTTAACTATAACTATACCACAGATAACTTCAATTTTTGGTCATTGGTAAAAGTAGTAGCTTGCTGCCAGCTTTCTTTTGCAAAAGTAGCTCGCTGGACGAAAAAAGTTGGAGACCCCTGGGCTAAGACATTAAAAATGACTATGGCAACAGTTACTAATTGGAAACTACCCACTTGAATGACATAGCAGTGCCCAGTCAGTAGGTCGATAATCAGGGTCCAGCCCTGAATCACAATCTACATCACTGCCCAGTGACCGTCACAATAACAACAGATAAAGACATTATTTATGCTGCGTTCTAGGCAACTGGAAAAAATATTAGTTCCCAGTTCAAAGCGTTCCAGCTAAATAAATTCATATGTAAGCAATATGGCTTGTACTAATCGGGAGCCTAAACAATAGTACACAGTTCTTTAGACAGTTTTTGTGGCAGCTAAACCCTCAGATTCATTTTTTCTGGTGATTGTTGATCTCTTATGAAGTGGTACTCGCTTGACGAGGTCCACAAGTGGTATTTACCAGTTCAAGTGGTGTTTTTACAAGAGGGAAATGGGAAATATCCGTTCCCAAATGCCTGGAACGCACCATAACTGTTGTGAGGGAACTAGCTTGGATTAACACACAGAACAAACTCATATCTTAAAACTTTTTCAGATCGTAAAGAAGATCTTAAGACTCACAGGTGAATAAGCAATTTGGATTCATACATTAAGCAATTGTTATACACTCCACAATGGAACAAGTCATGCATTTAATTGCTTAACGCTCCTTGTTGTGTATTGCTTTTTTGAAAACATTACGCAATGGCATTTTAGCAGAAGAAGTCACAGCGAAGCCGACCAAAAACCAATAGCAAACAACTTCAAAATTTCCAACAGATTTTATGAACTACTTATTATGAACTTTAATGTTGAGTATTTTTCACAATTTAACCAACAACAGTGCTTTTCTGTGTAACTCTGTGATGTCGTCTGACCCTTGCCACGGACCAGAAACAGCCTGACAAACAAAGTCAGTTTAACCAGCTCACAAACGCACACACTCGCCTCTATTTGCTTATTGTTCCCGTATTTGCACAGATGCATCTCTCCACATTCGTTGCATTGCCCCAAATCTAATTACTGTTCCCACTGTGTCCCTCCACATATGTCAGAAACACAAAACACGCCGGAGCCAACATGCACATAACAGCAGGCTGATGTAATGATTGCCGCCTCGCAGACCTATTTCCTGCAGTGAAATGACCCGCAAATTAGAGCCGGCGTTGGAATATAATTAAAAACAATCGCTAAAAAACTCCACGCGTATTTTTAACGGCGGAATAATGAAGGAGGAATGGTGGAAGTGGTCGGGTTCGTATGGTCGTCGTGTAAGAATCCCAGGCATTCATTTGTGCAGAGTTTGTCTTCGGGCTAAACAGATGTAACAATTATATTCTAACCATAAACACTGACTTCAACATTATTTTCTCAACCGGAAAATAACTGTAAACACATTTAAGTTAAGCCGTGTTCACAAACAATAAAGGATCTGTAGAATGTAGATGCCGTGTGATTGTTTTATTGTGACTTATGCTTACAGTTTTCCTAGTTTGATATAAATCTCTAAATAACGCAGGCATATACTTGTCTGATTGAGCCTCAGAAAAAAAAAGAAAAATATATATATTGTATTTTAAAATTAAGCTAAACTCGAAAACAACTTTTTTTTTTTTACTGTTCATTATATTCCAGCCTTTTTTCCCTCACAGGTCTGACTAAATCATCTAAAATTCAAACTAAAGCTGTTTCTGAACCCTTTGGAGAACAAGCAAATGTTCTGGACTCTTTGTGAAGCTGTATCCTTGTAGCTTCTGGTGACTAAGAAGCTGTAATCATAAGTGGAAAGTTTCTCTAAACAAAAGAAAAACAAAAATTCCTGCTTACACCTGAGACCTGTAAGCCACGTTTCCATTATCCTGGGTCATCCAGACCAGTTCACTTTGGAGCGGTTTTTAGCCGCTTATGTTTATGGTGAGCGTTTCCACTGCAGGCCTAGGTTACTGAGGTTCTGCTACTTGAGTAGCTGACGTCACTCACACATAACACTTGCTTTCTTAAATAAATAAAAAAAGAAAATGTATCTGAATTATACTTTGTCTTTCCGGCGTCAATCAGAGCGATTCACAAAAAGACAAAAGTAATAATTTGAAGCTTGTGGCGCTGTGACATGAGGGTCAGGCTGGTGGAAACAAGAAACTACTTCCGGTTTATCGTCACTTTTTTTGCAAAACCTCTGAGCAGCATTTTAAACCCCTTTTATTCAATGCTTTGAGGTTGGATTATGTTGGACACAGGATTTACAATTCTGTACAGTGTTTTGCCTCGACAAACAAGAAAGAGCAGATGTTAATGCACTAGCTTTGTTAAGCCAATCGGAGCAACAAAAAAAAGTTTTTATCACTGGAAATGCGGCGGTTTGTCACAGGATCAAGTGGGCGTTATTATTTCATGTTTCTCTCTGTTCTTTTCTGCTTGGTTTTCGCCTGAGCCTGTGTTTTCTCTTGTCTAATTATCGAGCTTAAAAGGGGGACCACTGTGAGGTCTGCTCCAGGGATAAAAGCAGGGCCAAATCGTCTCACTTTGGACTCAGCGAGCAGGGCAGAACGGGTTGTTTTGCGCAGTGGAAACAGCGTAGGGTTGTATTGTACTGCCCCGACCCGAGCATATGGAGGGGCTTTAGACTCTAGATTTGTTATATTTTGGGTTTTGACAATTCCTTTTCAAAAGCTGAAGGTAACTGAGGTAAAAAATTGGTCAAAGCCTGATCCTATGAGATCTCAGAAGCTAAGCAAGTTAGAGCCTGGTCTGTATTTGAATGGGAGACCGCTGTAACAACAGGTGCCACTGTGGGGCAACAAGAGTAGACTGTTGTCTCCTTGGGCAAGACCCTTAACCCAACTTGACTGAAGACCGAGTAAATGGATCCTTGATTGCAAAGCGCTTTTAAGTGACAATTTACCATTACCCTAAAAACTGGGACAGTTGATAAAAACAGTGATATGCAGTGCATGCCACAGTGACACTAATTAATGTTGAAAATGACAAAGATGATCTTGAGTTAGTCTCTATGGGCCGCGGTCTTGGTCTTGCTTAGTCTTGATCTTTAAAAGTCTTGGTCCTGTCTTGGTTTAGACCCCTGGTGGTCTTGGTCCTGTCTCAGCCTTGAGTCTCTATGGTCTTGGAAAGGTCTTGCTCTTGATTGTGCAGTCTTGATCACTATATTACTGTGGATAAGGTTCCATGCCAAACAGTAATACTTGGTGCAATCTACACTAGAAAGGTTAAAGGGAAATCACTCAAAACGTTTGCAACCGTTATCAAGCCAGGAATCATCTTTGTAAACGTCTGTTCTGCTGCTGCCTCCATCTTCACTGACCATATTGGGAGGAGCATATTGAGAGCCCTTACAGGCGGATTGCACCATGTTTATCTCCACTGTATACTTTGATCAATACAAAGTAAAAGCCTGATTACCCCACACCATCTGCCAGGCCGCTTCTGCAATATTGTCATTTTTTTCTTCTCCTTCTCCTCCTCTTCGACCCCATCCCTTTTGTTTCCTTCAAAGTGCGATATTATCAGCGTCTGCCGAGATTGCTTTTCGGTTCGCTCCCTTATTTCTTTGGCAGTTATTACATCTCGAAGTCGGAGGGGTCAGCTACGCAACATATTGCTCGGGTTGTAGAAAGCCATCTGCTAGCGAGATAGATTTCATATTATGTAGTGGCACCCGTGGTACATTTGAAAGCAATAACACGGGCCCATATAAACGACTGTATAGCCCTGGAGTCATTTTCAGAACATCAGTGACAATGCGCGCGTTAGCCAGGGACACTTCTGATGTGGCGTTGCATCACAGCGGGATTCAAATCGCATTAAAGACAAATGAAGCTTGTTCTTGTCTGCGGGCTGTCGGTTTTTACAGCAAACTTTTATTGGTTTAGCGCATTGCTGTCATTAAAAAGTGTATCTAGTGTTGAGCTGCATTATTGACTTTGTGAATGGAGGCTGTTTAGTTTGAAATGGTCGAGTTTTAGCGTTAGCATTGACAAACAAACACGTCCTTTTAAATCACACAAGTGTCCTTTGGTGAAGTATTCTCCTGATTTGTAAAGTCTTTAACACCAACCACCAACAAATCACTGCTTATCTTTTAGTTTTTTGTTTTTTCTTTCATTTTGGTAGTAAAAATCCCATAAAACTGAACTGAACAGGAAGTGAATTTGTCGATAAGACAAACAAGCTAACTGGGCCAGAACCATTTCTATGACATAAAGACCTCTTTAAATCATTTCAGAAGTAAATTTTTAAATATGTTTACTAATTTGTGAAGGTGAAAAAATACAACATAGTTTTTATGTTCTATGTCTTCATTATTGCTCATACGGCCTGATTGTGTATTTACTTTTAGTCTCAGCACATTCGGGGTGGACGCAGCCGTGGAGCTGTGAGGAACTGTTGGTGCTTATGACCAATAATATTACAGAACACCACTAAAGCTCTTGCTGTGACAAGTGTTTGCTGATCCTGGATCAGTTTTTCAGTCTTTTAGGCGAGCTCAAATTGGTCAAGATCAATACTTGGCACTTCGAAATTATCGTACATTTACATGTAAGGATTAAACAACGAGGAGCCATGCATTACACAGATATAATGCACGACGTGGAGTCAAGAACATCACGACGCGCAGCGGAGTAACATCATTTAACCTGCCGAACTACGTGTGCGTATATACGATTATAATGCACGCCAGTTAACATTTGAATTCTCACTGACCATGGTATAAATAGTTTTACAGTGACTCAGAATTATTGATTGTACATTGTACAGGGGCTGAAATAATCGTACAAATACGATAATTATTGTACGTCTGGCAACACTGAATGCGTACCATAAGCCCTGTTTTTCTGCTGTGCAAAGACTCCATCCCGGTTGCTGGGTCCAACGTGAGCCATAGACGAACATTTTTTTCATTTATCTAAGAAAGCATGTCTTCGGGAGCCTGGACGCTGCAGTAGAAACACTCAGCATCATTAACATAAGTGTCCGAAACTGCTCCAAAGTGAACCGGAGATCCAATCTAATGGAAACGTGGTTAAAGATACACAAAAAAAGAGAAGGTGTGGTATACATACACATTTAAATTTGGTAATGGTAGCTTTTTACCGACATGTTCACTTCCTGTTCAATTCATTTCTATGGGGTTTTCATTACGTCAATCTAAAATGAATTAAATCAGGCAGTGAACAGTGAATTGTGAATGATTTTCTCTGACAACATGCTAAAGCTTGGCAGATTAAAAATAAACTGCCGGATGGATACCTGCTGTAAATGAAAACACAAACAAAAAAATAAGACAAATAAACAATGTTCAGGATTCATTTATACACTTGAGTCTCTATTTGTCAAATTAGCCCATATAAATGCTTTTCAGTGCCATGTTTGGTCTTCAATAAGGTTCATCTCCAAACCCCTCACACACAGCTGAAGTGAATTGTAAGAAATCCAGTTGTGCTAAATTGCTTGAGCCCTTGGACCTCCACCATTACCTCCTGTGTGTCTCGCTCTGTAGCTCTGTATTAATATTGACATAGTGCTCGCCGTCATAAATGTAGCCGCGCACTAGAGATCAGGCTCTGGAGAAGATAATCTACTTTAGAGGCTGTGTTCAGGAAAAACGAAAGGTCTATTTACCCAGGTAATGGACAGCCTTTATCTACTATACTTACTCTATTTACTGTACGCGTGGGATTAAAGCTAACTGCGGCTGGCAGGCTGTAAAGATGAATGGTAAAGTTGTTTAGTTAGATAAATGTGCAAGACTTGTTTTATTTTATATGACCATAGTCTGAACATTGTATCAAAAGAATCCAAACATAAATGATCTGTTGTCAAAGCAGTTCTGATGGTAAAAATGAGTCTGATTACAATGTGTTTTATTCTACGAAAAACAGTGTTAACAGTGCTAACTTGACAAGGCAAGTAACCAGGTATTTTTACTCAAGTACAGTCAGTTTTTTTTTTGTTTTTTTTTTTACATTTTTCATTTTGTTAGCTTCACTGTGATGACAAAATTCGGCTCTGGTCTGTGCAAGTTGTGAAAACTGCTTGTAAACTCATCAGGATGTTAGGAATGCATTAGGTAAGTGAGCAATAAGTTTGGACCACTGCAAACACTCTTCTGTTTTTCACTTTTTAAATCCATAAAAGTCGCGTTTCAACGGTCTTTTTGCAGGCCTAGATGAAGCTCTATTGCTGCCACATATTGGTGTTGTCTGTTTTCATCAAAAGGTAAATGATTAGAAGCTATATCAGGCTTACAACCTCCTTGAAGGTTAGTGCTGTCAGTTACACAAAATTCAACCATTTTACAATTGAAATCAACAAAACATAACTTAGAAAAGGGCAGGTTTTTGGCAAAGTATCCATAGTTGTAACACAGAGAGACAGCGTCCTCAAAAATGTAATGACACAAAGGGTCAATAGCTGATTTAAAAAAAGTAAATTTGCAATAATTGTATAGTTGACAAAAACTTTAATGCTTTTCATTGAAGATCATACAATATTTGTTCTTACTGTAACAGTACAGTTTGTAGGCAGTGCTAATTAAGAAAACGATTCCTATTGGCTAGTCGGGCCAGCCAGATTGTTTACCTCGCGATATTTGTGAATTCACAAACAGGAGATAAACCATCTGGCCTTCCATCCGCCCAATTGGTTTGAGAGTCCGAAACGGTGGTTCGGCCCACTCACATCACAGCAACGTGGTTTTGAGGCCCAATCACATTGTATCAGGGCGGCTAGCACGGGCTGTTAGCGCTGAGTCTGATTCAAGCTAAACAAAGATGGATGCTTCCGTGGATGTACATGTTTCTGTTGCTTTCGGTGCAGTTTTAGCAGAAATACTTGTTCTATCCCTCTTGGACATTGGATACACCATTACGAGTTGTTGCTGTGATTGGTTAAACACAAATAAGGTAGAACAGACACCCAATCAGCTCAAAGTATTTCACTAAACGCCCTACCTTTTCCAGAACGCTTTCAGTGAGTCAAGTTCCAGATGGAGACTGTGGAAGAACTCAAATCGTAGTTCAACAAGATTCATCTGGCGTGAGCCAGGTTAGCGACACCTGTCAATCGATAAAAACGCGCTTCTTGGCTAGCGCTGTGATTGTTATGGATCCACCGTCATAGCCCCGCAATGTGTGTTCTTTTGCAGCTAAAAATGTTAGGTTTGAGGTTCTAAACCTTAGTCGCCTGTTTAGTAGTAAGGTTAGCTTAACAACATAGCTGGATGTCCCGAAGGAGCCGTGGTGTGCGATGGGTGTCCCTTCTTGCTTTTTTTGTCTAACAGTGTCACCTTGCAATGCCTTCCTCCCTGTAAAATGGATGTTTGGTTTTTCATGTGCAACTTTGAGCATTCTAAATGAACAACAACCAATATGACTCTTACTAACGAAAAGACAAATGTTTTTTTCTGCTTAATCAAAGATGAACCTGTGTGTCCTTTAGCATTTTCTTTCTAGATTAATTTCCAGTGGCATTGCTGGTTTCATTTACGGCTATGTTTAATTTATTCATTCATCTTTTCTTTACCAATTTATTAAATCCCACCGCTACTTATTTGAGAATATTTAGGTTATACTTCCACTACTCAAGTCTTCAGTCTACTGTATATTATTGGTGTTTTTAGCCTCCACCACAAATGTGACACAAGAACACAAAAAAATAGTCTCTTGTAAAGTAAATAAGTGGGTTAGAACAGTAAAGTCTTGCCTCTGCTCTGGTCTGGAAACCCCTCCCCGCCCTCCTCCCTCCCCTTCTGCTTTTCTCTGAACATGAGTCAGGCTCCAGAGGAATGAATGGCTCCTGCTGCTGCTGCTGCTTCTCACTACTTTCCCTCTCACACATGGCCCGCTGCCAGAGCTCTAATTTAAGCTCCAGGCCTCGAGCCGGAGAGGGGAAGTGCAGAGGAAGTCTAGCCCAGGCACAAGTGCAGCCGAGCGGGGGGAGAGCGCCGGGCCGGTCCCTGGAGTGGAGTGGATGGCTGTTAAGCTCATCAATGGCATGAGTCATTGGCCCTGCTCTGCCTCAGGATAAAGTGCTCTGTTACTACCTGCTCCTCGGACGCGGTTGGGTTTCCTGCAGAACGCTTTAGAGAAAAAACTTGGAGTCTTAATAGTTGTTTCTGATAAGTTTGTGTTTGTTTACTTGCTGTAGCTTCACTGCAAAAACGCAAGATCTGTGTCATAAATGCAGCCTATAATATTTGGATTTGAATGATTAGGGATTGTGATGGCCTAATGTTAAACCAATAGAGATTTAGCTAAAAACAGAAAATAGTATTAATTAAACCACAAATTCTTAGTTTGTAAGGCTCTAAACGTTTGTTAAAATGTATTGTTACTAAATGTGCTTTTTTTTGTGTAGGCCTACTTAAAAACTTTTTTCATTTTTTTTTTCATGCATTCTGAGCCTCCGAATTGTTCAGCACAAAGTGTTTGAAGCACTTTTTACAACTTTTATATAGGAACATGTCGGCAACTGTTTGCCAAAACTGATAACAACACAAACAAAAACTATAATAACTGCCTGGGATAGAGAAGATATTTTGTTTTAATAATTTCTGCAGCATCAGCATATCAGACAAGACTGCTTAGATTTTTTTACCCAGTGCACTAACTCAATTCCTAATGTGGGAAACACATGATTATAATGTGTTTTTTGCTGGGGAAAGTGATTTTAAGTTATATTGTTGTGAAAAATCAAGCAGTCTCTTTAAGTACATTTATGCATAGCACTTTTAAGACATTCAAAGCACTTTACAAATAATGCATCATTCATTCACTCCACCAGAAGGTTTTGGACTCAAATAATGTACATTAAAGGTGTGGTAGCTGATTTTTACACTAGAAACACAATTACCTTTTTCTCCTAAATCCTTCAACACATTAATATCAACATGTATTCAGCAAAGTGAAACTGGAGAGGACCATCCAAGCACAGCCAATCAGAGCTCAGCATTTGACTCCTGATGAGAACTAAATGTCTAAGTGCTGCCTTTACCATAGACTTTTTAGGAGAAAACACACAGTTTACAAATTTACAAGTAAAAAGTTAGTTACTTTAAATTGAGTTAGTGAACTTCAGTACTTTTGCTACCTCTGATATAAGACATGCTGTCACTAGATCACATGAACAAGGTCAAAAAGGTGAACTCTAGTCTTTCTGAGCTGCTGGATCATATTTTGACAGTCCTCGAGTTTCCCTGCAGAGTCATGCCGGCCGCTGTCACACTTCAGTTAAACAGACATTTCCATATCGGGCTCTTGTAAAGGTCGACTTCAGCCTCATGGTGGTTGGCTCTGCTTGTATTTGGGTCGGTTTCACTTTCAGCCTCCCACCTTCCTGCTTCTGAACCCCTCCCACTGACTCTCACATCACTTTATCATGTTTAGAGCTCGAACAGACAATCAGCAAACGGTCATAGAGATAATCTACAGCAGTGGTTTGGAAACTGACTAAAGCTGGTTTTGACACCACATCAAAACTGTCAGTAACTTTGAACTAAACTAGACTTTGGTCCTCTTTTTGTTCTGGTTTAAGTCCACTTTAGACCTTCTTTGTGCAGCAGGCCCTCGAAAAAAAATGTGTCGAATAGCCCTATGGCATAGCAGATCCAGGACATTTAGAACAGTGTTTTCTGAGGCTTAAAGGAACAAACAGCATCTTGCAGATAAAACTTCAACTGTGTTTGTGAAGAAAAAACAATGTTCAAGAGACAGAGAAATGACAATTGACTGAACTGAATGAATGTGAACAAATGGATTCACTGTTATGTCATCATCTGTCATCAACCCATGTTCCCTCCCTCCTCATGGACACCCTCCTACCTATATTAGCGCATCCTCGTTCTGCTAGACGAGTTATTTCCCTCTGCTAATTAACTCTGGCTCTGCAGACTTAAACTCTATCTGCAAATAGATGCACATCAGTCCTGGTCCGATGGGAGTAGATCTCTGCTTCACTCTGGTTCTTTTCGAATTTTCTTTTTTCTGCTGGGTGTGTTGAATTTTGATTCTAGTCGTGGAGCGTCTCAGATGGGACAATAGACGTTTTTGCACAATGAAAATACCAAGAAGTAAATAACTAAATATAGTTCTTCTACTATTTAATATATTTTGAGAGGAAATTTTTCTTCAGGATTAGGAAAGTTTATTTAAATGTGAGAACTATTAGAGGGATATTCGGTTGACATCACTTTCCGCCCTGCATGCTCCATACAGAAAGAGCTTCGTCCATCTGGTTAGCTGGGGAATTTTTTTCTATTAAAACAAAACAAGACGACAGCAGCTGTTTCGATTGAACTAGTCATTTTTTCACTCACCTGAATGTAACTTTTATAGGTTGTAGGTCGAATTTCATTCTCAAACATTGATTTAGCAGCATAACTTTTGTTTTCGCACAGTGATAAACTCTTGTAGTTAGCTGACAATAGTACTGGCTCGACTTATTTCCATGGCTTGTGTCAATGAGCGACGTCTTTTTCTGCACTGGATAATCCATATAACATGTTTCCAAACAACGTTAGCACTGTAAATGTGCTGATTTCACCAAAAGGTTCCTGGTCTGACTGGAAAGTACCTGCCCCAGAACAAGAGCTAAAAAAGTCCCTAAAATGTGGGTCCATGGTTACTGCTTTGCATAAACATGCCCAAAATGGGGACTGGAACTAAGAAAAGTACAATAAACTGAAAACAATTCCTACAGTGGGAAAATGCCTGTTTGCTGTTGAATAATCTTCTGCATTTTTGATCATTATCCCTGAGTATTTCTGGTTTTGTAATGTTTCTGTTTGTAATTGACTCATGATTGTTACATAGTTTGATTTTCTGACCATTCTGTTTGCTAAATCAACAATCTTCTGAAGTCCTCAGAGGCAACTCTTATTGAGTTTTTGAATTGCCTTGATTTACATTCATTCAAATCGCAGTCACCACTTCATAAATACCCATGTGTGAACTTTCTCTTGACTTTAAGCTCCTGTACATGAGTGTGGTTCCTGCTCTATAAATGCTATCTTTACATTCTGTAGAGGCCTGACGTTTGCCAAGAGCTGCCACGATACAATCACATCCAAGTGTCTCATGAGCGGAGCAGCAGCGGCTCACAGCGAACAATAGTTTATCAGCCTGATTCTGGTGTCTGCTCTCTGCTTATCAGGCCACAGCGACCACAGGCTGTATCAGGGCCGCTGCAGGTCAGTCTGTCCTCACACTTCACCCAGCAAATGTAGCTCGTGTTCTGCTGTCACTGCGAGGACCTGCTGTGTGTGCTGACGAACTCTTATATCACAGTTGGGACGTGTGTTTAAAGTGTGTGTGACAGGTTAGACTACATTTGTCAGTAAGCCATAAGTGTATTCAAGATTTCACTGAACAAGCTTTGCTTGCTTTCACCCATGCTGGCTATTTTGATGAGGCTTATAATTGCCTTTTGTCAAGCAAATATAACATGCAATAAAATGTGATAATCTTGGCATATGGGCTTTAAATTTGACCCTAAACTGAACAGGAAGCCAGTGAAGGTTTTTTAGTCTTTAACGATGGAAGGATTTTCGGTCGACGTCACTTTCCACCCTACTGCGCATGCGTTATGCAGAAAGGCCTCCTCTCCATCTGGTTACATGGGGAAACTTCTTTGAATAAAGCAACAAAATGGGACGACAGCTAGCTGTTTTAGTCAGGTAGGAACCAGTCTGACAGACATCTGTCTCCTGAAGCTTGAGACAATGTTTTTCCGCGTCGTTTTTTCACTCACCTTTATGTAACTTTTAAGGATCGTAGAATTGAATTTCATTCACAAATGTTGACTTAGCAGCATAACTTTTGTTTTTTCACACAGTGATAAACTCTTGTAGTTAGCTGATAACGGCGACTTGTTTCCACTGTTTGTGAGTGGCGGCTCTTTCTACAGGAGGGGTTCACGCTCATCGCTGGTGTTGATAAACAAAAAATTCCTCTATAGCAATCTTTTCTTGTTATTAGCCTATACCTGCTACTACTCTTGCTGTTGCATTATGAACTAAATGAAATCTATTTTTTCCCTTGTCATCTACGCCCAAACACAGAAAACACAATGTTTTTGGTCACTTGAGGCTTGACCAATCCAGCCTTGCAAAACAGAAATACATTAATCTCAGAGTTTTTTAGTTGGCATAAACCATGCATTGGAACATTCTTATTAGAGATACGCTCTATGCCAGGGGTCACCAATAAGATTTCATCGAGGTCCAGTTGGGGGAAAAATTTCCAAGCCAAGGTCCGGAACATCACGGCGAAGTTTCTTTTAAGACATTTTTAAATTTGACTTTACAATTACAAACATATTTTTATTTTCACAATATCCCACATAATTCTATTTTACAATAAAAGCTTTATTTTTAATGAATTATTCTAGGCTACTTCCCGTTTAAAAATGTATTTGATGGATAAATCTTTATGGAGAACAGTGTTTTTTACATTGATCAGAGCTGATCACTGAGTCTGTGATGGAGTTATTATAAGTCTGTTCTGACTCGACCCTGTTCTGTCCCACGTCTGTCTCTCTCTGTCTCACTGGTCAAAGTAGTGACTGAATGAAGCCATATGATTGGCTGATTGGCGATAGGACACACGCGATAACCCTCTCCAACTTTACGAATGAAGAATCACACAAACAGCGCTCTGAATCGTGTCCATTACACGCACACACAAACGTGTTCTCTAAATACAATGAACCTGCAGAGCCAGAGCCGCCACTGCATCGTCACGAACCGCCTTTCTGTCTTTGGCGCTGTGCCAAATGTGAGAAGAACGAGTCACAGCGGCGACGTTGTACCGCGTACATTACGCGGACACACAACCGCGTTCTTTAAATACACTCTGCAGACCCAGACTGTACCGCACCGATGTGAACCGCGTATGTCTGGCTCTGGCGCTGTGCCAAAAGTGAGAAAGACAAGTCACAGCGGTTATGTGCGCGCGCTTCTATTGATGAGCTCAGTCTGCACAGCGCTTCTTTACAGAATCACGTCTACATTCTCCAGCCTTTCTGCGAGTGTTTGGCAGGAGGGCTGTGCGGTCCGGTCCGGACAGGGCGGCGCTTGGGTCCGGATCCGGACCGGAGTCCGCCTTTCGGTGACCTGGGCTCTATGCCATATTGTGGAATATTATGGCTATTCACCTTTGTCAGGTCCTGCTCACTAAGTTGTCATTAGCATTGTGGCTAACGTCCGTTAACATATTGGCCTCGCTCATAACACCTCTGAAAAAAACTTAAAACACATCATGCCGAATAATCTGCAGGCCCAGAATGCATTAGGTAAGTGAGCAAAACAGGTGGACTGATGTAGGAAGTTGAATTTACATTTTTAATCAAAATCGGGCATGGAACCTTTAACAAAGCTAAACAGGAAGTGCGCAGCGGTACAGTATAAAGTCAATAGGAACACCATTTGCATGAAAACAAGCAGAAAGAGGCTCCACTAGGATGTTAAAGAGAAGCAAGCAGCTCAATGTAAGACACACATTTCTTTAATAACAATTTTAGTCTATTGAAACATCCAAATAAAAATAAAATCTGGCTTTATATGAGTATATTTTTTAGTGAAGTTAGACACAAAAGGCATTAATTTGTCTACTCAAAACTATGTGCTAATGACAAACACCTGCTGTCAAACTAATCCCACGGCTGCTCTTCACTCTCCCTTCCTTCTTTCTTCTTCTCCTTCTACTTTTACAGCAGAAAGTTTTGCAATGTGTTAGTGGGAAGATACATGCATCACTGAATGGCTGCAGTAGGACTCATATTTTGGATGAGTATTAGATTTGGCATTGGTCTGGATGGGTGACTGAGTTGTGCAGTGAAAGTTCCCACAGGGACAGGGACAGGGGGACGTGTGTTTGTGCGCGTTGGAGCAACAGGAATGTTAAAAGCTCTCATTATCTGGGGGAAAGTGTGAGCGCAGGCCAGAGCTCTGTTGACATGTCAACTCTATAATGTGTTATCAGACTGTATCAAAGCCACACAAGTCACTGCTTTGACAAAAACAACACACACACTACTCTGTACGGGCAGGCAGAGGGGATTTCAGTGTCTTTAGATCTCTTTGACAGGCGAGACTCATTAGATTTGATTGGATTGGATTGGGTTTTCCTAAATCATAGTGAATTACATAAGGTGTTTTGGAACCAATTTTACTTATAAGTAAGTTTATTAATTTTAGACAAGCGTATATCTTATTTTTTGTTACGATTTGAAAACATTTTAATCTGACAGTCAACACACTACATGTAATTACTTTTCTTCAAGTTCATTGTCTTTTGTTTAAACTTGGCTTGAAAAACTTAAAAAATTATCAAATATAATTCACTAGCAAGGACCACACCAATACAATTAAGATGTTTAAATAGATTTATGGGGCTTTGTCACGAGTGGTTTTCCTGATTCAGGACGCCTCCACCTGTAGAAGGAAATGTCTTCAGCAGGATGACAGCTGAGACATTTGGCGATACAAACAGTGTTACTGGGACAGGCCAGTATAAGTAGAAGCTTTTGGGTGATTGGAGGCATGGCTGAGGAGGTGAACGAGGCCTGGTTTGCTGGAGAGAAGGTCAGTGTGGTCCTCAGTATTGGCTCAAATTAAAAATATTAGAAATCACCATTTCTATGACAACACATTGTCCTAACAGTTAAACATAGGAATGTTTAAACTAAAAACAAAACTAAACAAAACAAAAAAATAAAATAAAATAAAACAACAATGCAAATTTTCTCTGTGTTTTAGATCAGTGGTTCTCAAAGTGGGGTCGGGGGATCATGAAGCAAAATCTGGGGGTCGCGAGATGATTTTTAGATTTACTTTTACAATTATGACTTGGTTTTTAATCTGTTTTTTTTTTTACTTTAGCATCAGGTTTGACTGTAAATTAGTCATAAAGCAATGATTCTACAAAAAATAAATGCATTTGAGCACAATTTGAATGTTTTTCCAACTTGAAATGTTTAAAGACGTCCATTTTATTCTGCTGTGGGGGTCGCGAGTTGGTACATCAATATTTTGTGGGTCCCGGTCTGAAAAGTTTGGGAACCACGTTTTAGATGGAACATGCATGTAAATGAACACACATACATGATGTAAACATGATACATGTTGTAAACATGTCAGACTGCAGCTCCTTTTACGTGTTTGACCTATATAAAGGTAATTCCACAATGACGAAGACGTTATCAAATGATAATACCTTGTATCTCTTTAATTTTGGTAAAAGAAGGCTTTAAACTCCCAGAAAACTGTGTCAGTTGTGTGAAGATAGTTTGGCAATCCCAGAATGATTCTGTTTTAAAACTCAAACTGCTTCCTGTAAATTACAACTTTTATGCATCGGTTTCTTCTTAAATTGCAACTTGAAGCTGGATACCACACATTTTAGTTGTAAAGAACAATTGCGCAAACTTTTGGGCTTATTTTAAGTCAGTTCATTTTCTGTTTGATTTTTCGCTGCACAATGGATAAGCACTGTGTGTGTGTTATATAGTCGTCTAAATGTCCAGAATTTTGATATATTTGTAATAGTAATGGTTGCATAATGATTTTATTTTATTTTCCTTCTTGGTTCACTTGATTGGTTTCCTGTTTGTTGTATCTAGTTTTCACAACTTCACCAAAAAGAGCTCCGGAGCGCTCCGGCAGTCCGGAAAAAGTTCCTTCCAACGGAAAAGATTCGGACGCCCGAAGCAGAGTACGCACTGGATGCAGTGTGAGCCCGGTGTAAGCCAGTGCTCTGATTGGCTGGGTGTACTGTAGTAGTAGTAGTACTCCACCTTGCTGTCAGTACCTTAATGATGTTCTTAAGTCCTATGAGCGGCTAAAAATATATTCTATTTAGGACTATCTCATCAAACTAATGTAAAATTAGAAAAGGTGATAATTTGTCATATGGGCTTTGACGCTCTTTATACTTCAGTGCAACTACTGAGCATTTCCCCCACCTTAGTAATAAAATTATGATCAATGTTTATCCGAGGTACTGTCCCATCAAATTGTCTAAAAAAGAAACCCTGTCTCCTGCACATTAGTCTGCAGTGTTTGATTAGTGCTGCATATAAAGGTGTGAGACGGCGCTGAAAGAGAAATGAAATTCCCCCTCCGCACAGCTATTTGCAGCAGTGTGGACGGCCCACCGCCTTCATGTGTGAGACAGGAGCTCGCTAACACGTGTCTGCGCTGCTACTCTCTGGAAATAGAGATCACAAATGTGCCATTGTTCTCCCACAGGCCTTATCTTTGCATGAGCAGCAGCAACATGCACAGATACAGATCATATGTAACGCAAACTGTGATCCCGGTGCTCATCATGTGTACAGTATGTGGCTGCACACATGAGGAGCACAACTGTAACAATACAACCTTTACTTGTCACACAATGGAAGTGTTTGTGTTTCGTCAACAAAGTACACAAACAGGAGAATGCATGATAGTCGAGCAATTTCTTTGGACTATAAACTTTGGATGTTTAAATTAATACATTATCAGAAGCATAACAGTAAAATTTTGAGAATTAGGTACAAAACTTGTTGGTGAGATGGTACATTTATGAGCACACAAGGTGACACGAGGACGAGGCTCAAGCTCTTGTACACTAGTGATTCCCAAACTTTTTCGTCTACTCACTAATCTCAAATGATCTAAAACACGGAGCATTCTCTATGTCATGTGTTTTTTCAGGGGTATTTTATCTTTACTCATACATTTTCATTTATAGCCATTGTATTCTATTGTTTTAATAATTTCCATGTCAAAAAACAACCTCTTAACTAGAAAATGTGCACAATAAAATTATTTTTTTTATCAAATCATTTTTTAGACTTGCAAATCTAGCATGCTTTTAATCCTACAATCATCCCAAATTAAGCAAATGGTCACTTATTCCCAGGGTTCCACTTTTCCACGTTTATAGATGTTTAGGTCGTATGTTGTGTTGTTTTGTATTGTAATTTTGATGCTCATTTCCTGCCTTGTAAAGCACTTTGAATTGCTTTGTGTATGAATTGTGCTCTACAAATAAATTTGCATTGCATTACATATGTATTGGCAGAATGTAGATATGGGGGTTTGTTTGAGGAATGTACATGTCTTTTTAATATATTAAAAATAAATACATGTATGTATTTGTATTGATGTGCAATAGTTGTGGAATGTGCAATGTGTATGACTGTGCAATAATGTTGGGAAATGTGCAATAAATGGTAATGTGCAATGATCGGGACCGTACAATGAAAGTGAAGCTGTATATGAAATGTACTTTTTTTGTTGTTTCTCACTGTGACCCCACCTGTTGGGACTGTGAATGGAAAGTCACCCTTGTCAATAATCCGGTGTGTTTACATTTATATTTTATCATGATCTTTTCCAATCAAATAAATAAATAAATAAATAAATAGTAAATATCCCTGGGAAACACTGGTGTGAACAAGAGGCTAGTTTATCGTCACCATTTTGCATATATTTCACTTTTTTAAAAGCCTCTGCAACTCCATAGTGCATTTTAAACTAATTTTATTCACTGCATTGTGGTTTGATTATGTTGGATGCAATTAGGCAGAGTATTTACAATTTTTTACAGTGTCAAACAGGAAACAGTCAATGCTAACTATAATGCTAATGATTTAGCTTTCTTTGTTTATCAGCTCAACACATTTCTTTTTCATCACTAAAAATGCATCAGTTTGTCTCAGGATCAAGTTAGCGTTTTGTGACAAACTTAACTTCTTAATGTCATGTTTCTATCTGCTCTTGTCTGTCCTGTTTTCCTCCGAAACTGTTTTCTTTTGTTCAATCATCGTGATTAAAGAGGGGACTGAAGTGAGTCTTGAGAGAGCCGTCCGTAGCCCACTTTGGACCAATCAAACGGAGCAATACAGGCATTTGCACACTGGAAACAGCATAGGACTGCACCTACTATGTATGGCTGCAGGGCTGATGTTTCTGTCTTGCTTCGTGTGTTAGAATATGGCAATTCAGTCAAATATTGTGCATCGAAAGCATATAAAATCTAACCCAGTCACAAGTCAGAATTCAGATTAAAATGATAGATTCAAATCACGTTATTCCAGGCTGGATATGGATGTTTTCTGCAGTAGTACGCTTGCAGGTGGGGGCTGTGCTTGTCTCATTCACACGAACAAACAGGAAGCTCCACAATGACTCAACGCCACAGTGATTTAGGTTCAGAAAGGCAGCAACAGAAGCGTGACTCATTCTTTCCATTGTGTTTCTGTGTGTATGTACTGTATGTATACGTGTGTGTGCGTATGTGCAGGTGTGTAGTACATCTCATGCTCTGCGCTGGCTCCGGGGCTGCAGGGCCTAAGTGGATCCCAGCACGCACCTCCTTCTGATAATGTTGTGAGCTGTGTTTATGATGCGTGCAGAGCAGAAAGCATCGCTGAGCATATGGCAACACATACCACAACAGCACGGAGGCAAAGGTCTCCAACTCAAATGGAGCTGGGGCAGAAATGATTGGAGGTAGAGTAGGTCGAGGGCAGCACTTTGAAATATAGACCTATCTGTGTTCTATTCTATATAAATAAGGCTTTTAGGCTATAAATACCTAATAGTGTACAGTATTATATCCATTTTGCAAACAACCATGTGGTTAAAAAAAATGGGTAACCACGGTCAGACTGTCCTATCAACATGGTGTATCTATATCATGTCATTAGTGTTTCATGAGCACAGTTTTATTCGTTTTTTGTGAGTATTTTATACGACATATCTGCTTCTTGATTTGAAAATCTAGTTAAATAGAGAAGCCATTTTCTTTGCGTCCTATAGACAGGTGTTTTGCTTGAGGGCACATGGAAGCATTTGCTTTGGGTTTAACGACTAAGTTTGCGTCTGAAGTTATAAAAATTTATAAGTTTTGGTCTGAGGTTTGGAGATGGTTAAGTTCAAAATTAGGATTTTAGGACTTTTTGTGTATCATAGACACACAAATAGGGAGAAATTCCGTACGTACGCATTTCAGATTGGGTAAATCCCATAGGTTTATTATCTGTGCTCTTCACACACATGGACCTTCAGTCTGTGCTCACATCACAGGACAGAACATCTGAATGAGGTCTATTTTGTTTGTGCATGTTGTTGCGTACACTGCACCCGTTTATAACACTAAATATCTTTTCCGCTGGAATTTATGAACATATCTCTACAGTTAGATACATTTTCTTCAATTAAAAAGCAATGTGGAGCTTGAGACATGAAGCATAAGCTTCATTATGTCTTATGGCTTACTTGTCTTGTCCTGGACATCTGCCCCACCTCCCTCTCCAGGATTAGCCTGTCCTGGTCCTGCTAGACGAGTCGTTTTCCTCTGCTAATGGACTCAAACTCTACAGTCTATATCTGCAATCAGATTTGTGTTAGTCTTAGTTACTAACACAAATCTGTGGGAGTGGATCTCTTTTTCACTGCGGTTCTCCTCAAGGTTTCTCTTTCTCCTCTGCGTTTTTTGTTTTTGAGTTTTTCTTGCCGTGAAGGAGGGTCTAAATGCTCTGGACAATTATTCATCTTGTGCAAGCTTCATGTGCATTTTACAACTTGAAAATACATTTTCCAAACTTCACGAGGATCACATAAGAGCAGCAACAATCGCTGACCATGTCCAACCAGGAAGTACAACTGTAAATGTCGCTAAAATTATTTAATTGATGAAAAAACAAGCAAAGATATACCCCTTTCTGATCATGTTCATTTTGTTGTAATGTCAAATGTTTGGTTTTGTGAATCACTTAAAATAAGTAAATAATAAACATTCCTTTTTGTGCTGCACAGAGAACCAAGTCTCAAAGTTTTCTCCAAAGCCTCAATAAAACATAAACCTGTAAAGAAAAAAAAATCTATACACCGCTCTTTGAAGCTTTGGTCTATCACGTGACATTTCTGCGACTATAAAAATATGAAATAAATCCCTGGTGTGCAATCACAACACGCCACATCAAAGTGCCAAAGAGAGAGAGAGAGAGTCAGGAAGCAGACATCAAATGTGGGATCAGTGTTCGGAGCGCTGATGAAAAGAGAAGGATTTTCCACAGCTCGGAGAACCTGAGGAAAGTTTTACAGAGGAGGCCATGCACATCAATCAGAATCATATCTACGGCAGAAGAAGGTGAATGTAAGAGCAGAATGATAATTGAGAAGTTACTGGTGACAGCGGCTTATAGTTGGGTAATATGAATAAAGTGGATAAGTGATTAAAAAATCTATGAAATTTTATTGTTATTATTTGTTATTAAAAGGGTTTTTATTTTCAATAGTCGACTAGTTATGATTAGACTAAGTGTCAGCCCAACAAATACGCAAGGCAGAAAATACTTGTTTTAGCAGATAGAGTTTGTTAAATATAAAGCAGTTTATTGTGTGAGAAACATGAAGAGGTGCTCTATTGAACGGTGGCACTTTTGCCTCACAGCAGGTAAGGTTTCTTCTCGTGTTTTGGTAGGGTTCCTCTGCACACTTTGGTTTCCCCACCAAACAAAACAGGCATGTTAGAGATTATCCTCCAGCTAAGGTCATCGTGACCAAGTCTAGCAAGAAGATCCTGAGCTTACTGCTTCTGAAAAGATGCCCCAGAGGAAGGATGGGCCAAGTGCACATTGAAGGATGGGTAAAATGCACATTTGGCTGCTACTTTGGTAAATGGTCTACATTTATATAGCGCTTTTCCACCTTACAAAGTAGGGATGGAAAATCGATCGAAAACTTCGAAGCCATCAAATCAGAAGGCCAGAATTGATCAGTTTTGCTCATGCAGCCACACACTCGGTATTTGTATTATACACACAATAATACAAGAATAGTCACAATGTTTGAAGAAGCAAGGTGTGAACTTGTGCCAGACCTGACTGAATGTGCATTATTATGTTGCGTTGACAACTGATGGGTGGACAGACCTCTAAATATCAACACTATATTACTTTTTACAGTTTGAATGTTGACAAAAAACACTAGTCCGAAGCTCTAACAATAGTGGCTTTGTTTTAAATGTCATTTTATTATTTTTATTTCATTCTTAAGATAAAAGATTTTTAAAAAGTCAATATAGATAAACTAACAAAATCGAACAAAATCGAAAATTGTGGCTACAAAATCGAAAACTGAATCGAATTGTGACTTAAGTAAATCGCCCCATCCATATTACAAGGCACTCAAAGCGCTTTTACAATCAGGGATCCACTCACCTAGTGCACGCAGACACTGAGGCAATGTGGATAAAGCCCAAGGACACAACGACAGTCCACTCGTATCGTTCCACCATGGCACCTGGTGTTCCAGTAGTCTCCCATCCAAGTACTAACCAGGCCCTAACTTGCTTAGCTTCTGAGATCTGACGGGATCAGGCTTTGACAACAGGCATTGGCCAGGTATTTCCTGCAAAAGAGATTCTGAATCTCAATGGGACTTCCTGGTTAAATAAAGATAAAAACATTAAAGAGTGGGTCAAATGCAGAAAACAACTTCCCCAAGTTGACCTTAACCTGTACCTTTACTTTAACCTTACCTACCTTCTTGCTATTTTCCTTCACACAAACTTAAATTACTGAAAAGGCGTGCAGTTCAAAGGCAGTGAAGCAGCAGAAGAGGCTCCAGACTGAATGTGAGCTGTCCTCTGTGGGAGAACTGCATCAACACAGAATCAGAGCTGGACCGAGTGCAGTAAGTACACAGGGTTAGAAAGCCTATGGTGTAAATCCAACCGTGAACATAAACTAATTGTGGGAAATGTTGGGCTCTCACTTCCTTCTTGTCTAGGATTTTGTAAAGTAAAAAAAAGCAGGGAAATATTTCACCAAAAGAGACCTGTTTATAAAGAGCGGTGTAACCAAGAACAAAAGCAAATATTCGTGCACATTTTGCTTTTTAAACTAGTTATCTTGTGAAATAAAATCATATTCAACATTTCCCCAAATCATGTAGCCACTCCGCCCTGCTCATTACACTGGTTATAAATAGAGCTCTGGGTTTGTTTTGATCTGGTGGTGTGGACAGCTGCGTCACATGACTTCCTGCTGGCCTGGTCATGTGACTGCTCTTTACTGGAAGTCAGGAAGCACTGGTCTGTGGCTCTCACTGCTCACACTGCACAAACTCATTTATAATGCACCAGAGCAAGGCCGCAGCTACTTTGCACTTTCAACCCTGCGTTCTGACTCAGAGATGGAAAAACTACCAACTGTGCAAAAGTAAAAGTACTTAAGTTACCGCGCAAAGTCATCTGCATAGGAGCGGATGATATAGCAAAACATATACATATATTACAACAGTCTACAAGCTAGATTAATATAATTTGTTATGTCACGCTCACACCTGCACATCTGAACAAAGCCACTTGTCAGACTTGATAAAATGGACTAAAACTTGGGACAAGACTTGGACTTGCAGGTCAGTGACTTGAGATAAATTGATGCTTCTCTTCAACAAAATAAACTTTGTAACTTCAAGCTCAGACTGCTTCAGATCGAGCTTCGATGCGGTCGCTGCGAGCTTTGCATTTCTTGAAAAGTGCAAGACATTTCACACAGCACATTGTCCAGTCCGATGCTCTGCCGCTGGTGCCCTCTGCACAGTTTCCCAAAAAAAATTCTTTACAAAATGAGTAAGTTACAGTAAAGACACTAAACAGTTAGAAAACTCAACAATGACTTCTAACAAGGCTCTGACCTTGTCTAATGTGTTCCATAAGTTTGCACCAGAGACACTCTTTATAACTCGTGATTTCTGCAAGATAATTAGCTACCCGTGAACAGTTTTAGGAACAATGAGGGATCACCGACAAAACAAACACATCAATCCAGAGTCATGGAAGTATATCATATGTCCAGAGTCTTTTGTGCAATAAGCTTCTGTAGAAATCAGCACAAAATAATGCCACACAGGTGCAGTTTGCTGTGAGTCTGTAGTTCTCCACTTTGTTCATAATTATGACAAATGACACAAAAATCTTTATCATTGTCGTTGTAACTCACCTCCTGTACTTTTCCTCAAATTACATCGTCATACTCATCAAGGGATTTGTACGCTTGTAGTTTTTCTCTATTGTACACTTGGTTTTTCCACCAAATACAAGTAAATATCAGAATACTGAATATAAGAACACTTACTAACAAGTTAACTACACTACTACTTAAAGATAATTTTGCGATCTTTAATGCATCTGCATATCTTGAAACGCATAGGACTCCCGAGTTTGTGTGCACAGCCATCTTTGTTTAATAACAGTAAATGGGTCTATTGCATACTTTTAAAAAATGGAAATTGCACATTTGAGACTCGGCTTGGACTTGTGGCGCACTGTCTTGGGACTTGACTCTGACTTGAGCCAGGTCATAGACTTGAGGCGTCCAAAACAATGACTTGGCCTCACTTCTGCTACATGTTGTGACCCAGCGGATCACCGTAGTAAAGGTATATTTGAGGATTTCAAAGGTCCAATCTTGGCTTTTCAACATAAAGTCTTCCAACAACTCATCCCCTCATCTTCTCATCATGAAAGCATTAATGCATTTAATAAATAAGATGAATATATAAAATAAAATGTGTGTGTTTTTCCCCAATTAAACTTGTAAAATGTCATGAATAACTACATTATTGTTCTGAACCCAGTGAGCTCACATGCCACACTCAGGCCCATACAGTTAATATGATTGAATTAACAGGATCAGTTAAGCCTGACTTCCTGGAGTGTTCAGAGGCTGTATATCCTGTCTCCGCTCTGCACCACAACATTCAGAATGAAACTGAGTGTGGAGGCAGCACCCACACTGGAAACTTGTCTAAAATAGCTGAAATGATTTGCGTTAGTATTTATAAATGCGTAGTTTGGACTGGTGGTTAGTCTCATTAAAATACAGAAATGGGCACACATTACTCTATTTTTAAATCTTGCAAATCAGTATTTAAACTTGTTGTATAAAGCATTTTCCACGAGAAGAGTCATGTTTGAATAGTGTACATAACCTGCCCCTGTTTTATTGACCTAGTGTGGTGTCAAGATGTGCTCTTTGTCGAAATGTGTGTTCTTTCCTTGCTTGAGTGACAAAAGTTTGGCAAGAGTTTGGCAAAAGTTTACGCACAATTCTACAGCTAAATTTAAGATCGGGGCTGAGTATTAGCAACAGAAATAATGCATATTAACTGCAGGTGACAGATTTTTGTTGTAATAACAGTCTTCTGCCTCTTTTCAACGGTGACTCAAATGTTCAAATTGTGGAGGAGTGTAAATTTCTTGGTTTGACTTTGTCTAAAGATCTGAACTGGAGCAAAAACACAACTAACATAGTGAAAAAGGCTCCCTGATGCACGTGCTGACTTTGTCTACAGTCAAATACCTGATGCAGTTTCACAGATTCACCAGCAGATGGTGAAATTGGGTGAGCCCAGAGGAAGTCACAGAACCGGGAAATGCATGTACTCTTTTGTTGACAATAGGCAGCGCAGTTGACTTTGTTTTTACGTGATCAGTTGATTCTGGAGGCCGTCTTTCTTTTCAAATGATTGCAAGCAAAATATCTTTCACTAAAAACATTGTTGAGTAAGTTTAGAGCAGATATTTGATCTTTTAAAATGAAGAAAAGATGATTCTACTGGACTATGACTCTGAGGCGAACGGCGCATGCAGCGAGTCTAGAGACTTCCTCTTCTGTGAGCGATCCAAAAGTAGTCATAGAAAGTAAAACTACTGTATTTCTTCATGTTTGGAGGATTAAATATAATCTAAGCCTCATGAAAGAGGCTGAATCTTTAGAATCTGCATCAGAAAGCAGAAAGAGCTGTGCTGTCTTCTCGTCTGTAACAAAGCTTTTGTTGGTTTAAAGATGAAAAAGACACTTATCCTCATTGTTTTAATCATGTAAACCACGTATTTTAACTCATATTCTTTCACCAAAACGTAGAACAGACAAAAACAACACTGACATGAAGTTTGTTTTAGAAAAAGGACGTTATCTTAAAAGTTTGCCGTCAAACACTGAAATAATGAAATTTCAAATGCCTATAAAAAGTAAACAGAATAATGTAGAATGACAATTCTTTTTAAATGAAAGTAGACACTTGTTTGATGTACAACATGTCATGATTCCAGTTGCAGAAAGTTTTTTGTGGAGCTGTGAAACATTTCTAAAATGAGCAAACGTACCTGGCAGGGAAGTAGGGTCAAAGTGAGAAGAGACGAGAATAGGGCTGGCACTGAAAGAGTTGAGATTAAAATACATTTTCAAGCAATTAAGAAACATGACTAGTTCAGAAGACATTTGGAGCACAGGCTATAGTACCGAAAGAATAGCTTGACTTGGTCTCTTTCTTTCTTTCTTTCTTTCTAGCAATTTCCTTTTGGATTCTTGTCTGTCATTGTTACAAACTTAACCATGCCATTGTATCGTTCTTACCTCTCTTTATTCTACCGTCTACTTCATCCTAAAACCCCCTAAACTGTTGCCGAGCCGAGCCCCGATGTCTTCCCCGCGTAAGCCCCGCCCCTCAGGCCTCTCTGATGTAAAGTTTGCCTCAGCTCTTCGCCGTGAAGGAGGTCGCTCGCTGCTGTCTCCGCTGTTCCTGTTGTGTCTGTGATCTCCGCCTGACGCAAGCCCAGTCGGAGTGGGGGAAACGGGGGACTGGGTTTGGCTGGAGGGGGGTGGAGAGGGATGGGGCACCTCACCTGATTATGGTTCACGAGGGCGGAATTTTGAACATTAGGCAGAAAACTGAGGCAACTTTGGAAGCGTCTTGTTGCTATGGACTGTAAGGTCATATTTCTTCTGAAACCAATGAGATTCTTAATGAAGTTTTGACACAAGAGCCCTTTTTTAAATCAGCAACATGTGACTTTTTAGAAATATTTGTTAGGACTATCTTTTTATTAAATTTTGTGTTGAAAAAACTGTCAAAAACACTAAATCAAGTGCAATCTCCGTAGTTAAATCATCATCTCTTCACAAAAAAATTTTTAATTCAAAATAAAATTAGGTTTGGCCTTCGTCACGCTTCAACACGATAAATTTTGTTTCGTCAAAGAAAAAAAATCAACTCATTTTGGCTTATTGAAGAAAATAGTTTAGAGGATTTTACAATAGTAGACTAGAAAATGGAGTGAGAGGTAATAATAAGTATACAATGGCATGTTTAAGAAAGTCGTAGGTTTGATTTTTAGATTATAGTCAGTAATGTATAATGGTCATGTCATTTTTAGGGGTCTTGAATTTGTCCCATTATGAACAGTATTTGTGGAAGTGTATGTCTGAGAAGAAACATAAATGGGTTGCATTGGGGCTGCTTGATTTTGGAAAAAAAATCATATGTGCATAGAGGTACAGATTACATCAGACCTGAGCATCCACCAACGGTTATCTGAGGGGGAAAGAAAAAACAATCTATTCTAATGGTGAAAAGCTTTCTCATTCACTGTTCAAAAAACACAACAGTAAATGCTTTTGTGTTAAGGAGATACATTATGATTCGAAAATTACTAGAAGAAGATGAAAAGGAGATCTGAACAACACTGACTTACAATAAAAGCCCTTATTGTGCTATACTGACAGAGAGACGAGTTTGGACCACCTCTAGGTCTTCATCAGGGGCCTGAAATATGGAATAGCACCAGGTATAAATACAAGTCATGTAAGGTGATCACGTGAACCATTAAACCGCCACCACATCACTGACAATAAACATTTACAAACAATATTATAAGTAGAAATACACATGAAGAATAGAGTAGAAAAAATGTGGGTACACACTTAGGCTTAACATATAGTAAACGTCCTCTACGGTATGTCAGTAAGTGTTTTGTTATATCTTGCTGTGCCTACATAGATTTTTTCTACTCTATGTGCTGATCTCCATGTGTATTTCTATGGTGTGTATCACTCTAAATTGTGTTCTGTGCATAATCAACTGCAGCTGAAAGCCTTCAGGGGAAAAAAACGGAAAGTTATGGCAATTTCTGAATCAAACTCTGAAGTAGCCGAAAGATTTTTCCAGTTGAGAAAACACAAACAACAAACAAATCTTTTATGTTTGCAAGTTTTTCAAAAAACAAAATAGTCTAAGAATTGTTTGCTAAAGTAGGTTAAATTATGTCTGCCAGTCTAGCATGTTTGTTTTAGTTCAAACGTCCACTTTTGCCTAAATCACAATGCTGCGCTGTGATTGGTCCGGCTCACCGAGACGGATTCTCTAGAGTTTTTGAAATTCACAAGTATCTGGTCGAACCGAGTTAATCAAAGTAATGGAGATGAAAAATTATCCAATGGCTCATATTGTAAACATGTCTAACAGAGCTAACTATGGCTGCAAGCTAAATGCTATCATGATGCTAGCGCTGCCTGTAGTCTTTTCTCATTTACAAAACAACTCATTTACTTTCTGAGAAAATGTCACTGAGACTCAATTGTGTGATTCAAGTATAATTAGTTTCACTTAAAATACTTCAGGAAAATGTCTTAATTGTTAAAAAGCTTGTGTGGGTGTTGAGTGAGTTTACTGGTAAAATCGCAGTGACACAAAAGACCATTCACAAATTCTGTTAATAAACCACCGTGTCGCCACATTTCCTTTGCAAATTCCCGCTGGATAAAAGCTCCCTTCATGTCATGATAAACACTGGTTTGTTCTGTTATCAGCTGTGACACATTTGCATCTGATACACAGTTATAGAGTTTAGACTTTTCTGTGTCATTATTGTCTTTCACACCTCCAATATTGTCCTACAGCTTGAACTATAAACTGTAAAATACCACAATATAATTTGCATTTTGTTCCAAAGCTACGGTGTGCGTTGATATGATAAGGAAGACCAGGTATTTAGGAACATAGTCTGATTCATTGTTTTTCTTTGAATCAGTTTGAAACATTATGTAATTTAATTAACTTAATGACAAACATGAACAACCTTCTATAGCATTCAATTCGCAGATGTATGCAAATGTAATGTATATATCAATGCAAATATGAAGGATCCAAGTTTTTTCAAGTCCTTAGATACCAAATACATCTTATAGTTCTACAATATCTTTTATTTCATTTTAAATTGTCCCATCTAAAACACATTTTTGGTCACAAAAAAAAAATGATGAGGAACATGTTTCAGTTTGTAAATGTAAAATTACGCGATTTATTTATTGAGAAGCTTCAAGTCACCTTGAGTCACTGACCTTCAAGTCCAAGTTAAGTCTCAAGTCTTAGTCCAGTTTATCAAGTCAAGCGTCAAATGATCAATATAGTGACACAGCACTTTGATTTCTGAATACATTTATTTCTATGTAAATACTGTTTATGTCTAATGGTTAAAAACACTGCAGTTTTTGTCTTTCTGTAATTGTCAAGTCCAGTTTGAATTATAAATTGACTAGTGACTTAGTTTAAAGGTGCACTGTGTAACTTTTTGACCAAAAGTAGACTTGACCTCTAAGCAGACAATCCACCAGAAAGCTACATTGTGCACACTTATATTGGTACAACTTGAAAGCAGGTATTTTATTATAACAAACTAAATTAATAAAAGAGAACCTGTCAATAAATTTAACTATGACAAGTTGCAAATTTACTGTGCTATATATTTTTTTACAACATCTGATTTCTCTTTACTGATCTTCCATCCATCCATCCATCACTGTGTTAGATACGAGCAGCATTACCATTAGGCCGCATAGTTTACAAGTCAAAGTTAATGCACTTCCCTGGAGGCTTTACGCTTCACAACCGCTCGTGATCCCACAGGACATGATATGTGTCTCTATAATGACGGCATCAGATGCTTAATGACATGTTTAAGACTCACAGGTTCACGTTCAGCAGCAGGAGTGAGCAGCCTGGAGCAGGGCTACAGTCAGCTCGCTCCGCACTGCAAAAAACAATATACAGCTAAGGAACAGAGAGGAAGAGTTGAAAGTCTTATGGAAAAGTCTAACAAAACGCTTGTTACAATGATATGAATTAGAGGAATTGTACCAAACCTTTACTGCTTTAAAATGTTTTTTCAACGATCAGAAGATAGAGAATAGTTATGATAAAACTAACAGCTAGCATGCCAACAAGGCACGTTCTAGCTCTGACCTCCCAATAAGAAAATGGTGGTCTTGAATCTGTTTCCAACAAATTCAACATCTCAGGAACTGTCTGAGTGAAGTTTGTATTTTCTTCCCTTATCGTGGGTATTTTCAAGGTTCTCCAGCTTACTAACCTGGATATAGGTTGTAGTCTGATTTGAGTTCTTCCACATGATCCTTCTGGAACTTCCTCCGCTAAAACCCTATGGGAGAAGGTGGAACGTAATAAAATACTTCAAGCTAATTGGGTAACTTGTTAACTTGTGCCTATCTTAGTTCGTGCACCAATGCTCGTGATGTATCCAATGCACACGCTGGATTGTATCACTCTTCTTTCAAAAAGAAAATCCTCTGTATTTCTGCTAAAGCAGACTCAATTGCAGCAGAAACACCTACATCCACGGGAGCTGACATCTTTGTTTTGTGCTACTTGCAGTCGTCTTTGCTCAACCCCACCCCCCTGCTGCAATGTGGTTGGGCCATTAAATTCCAAAAGAATCGACTCATGGAGGGCCAGATGAAATTCTCCCAAGTTTGTGTGATCACAAATATTGTGAGAGAATCCATCTGGCTGACCAGGTTACCAGCTTCCTCACCTCCAAAAACATGCACGTAAAGTCCATCAACAAGCACTTTTGTGAAGCAGTGCAATTCACTGTGGATCCAACATTTATGAATAACCCACTATCAAACAAGTTACATCAAATTACTTTTCTAAGATGGGACTAAGCCTGCAATGAGTTGGCTCCAGCGATTCGCACTCACAACCATCTTTTGTCATATATAAAACTAATGCTATAGTTTGAGGTATTTTTTTCCCCTTTACATAAGTCTTGCTTTATTTGTGAATACCTTCATTTGCTGAGTTCCATTCTGACTTAAATTGTTGTGTTGGGGAAATAAGACAAAATGGCTGATATTTTTTTCCCAGGTGGAAAGACTTCATTAAGATTTCCACTTATGTTTGGAAAAGCGAGTGGCGGCGCACAAAAGGTGCAGCAGCCCGGGCTCTCACTCCAAACATAATTTCGTTTTACTCAGTGACAAGAACAATACATCTTTCTGTTCTGTACTGATTTCTTTGATAGTTTGCAGAAAACTATCCAAGTGATTGATTGGAGTTGACTTATTTAGTTAGTGAATCAATTCAGATAAACGGATTGGTGTGCAATGTTTTGAACAATGAAATGAGCTAGAACCTAAATAAAATTGACTTAAGAGCAACTTAACCTCACACTGGAAAGCTTAGTTTATTATTTTAGACATCCAGACTGCCATAAAAGTGATCTCGACACACAACTTATTTCAGATTTAAAATAGACGCAATTAAAAATAATCCAATTCATGTCCCACAAATGAGAAGCAGCACATCCAAACCCATCTAATCAGAATATAAATTGTATTAAAACTTCAACTTTTGATCAGGTCTGCATATTTTTCGCTAATTACATCGCGGTGGGAAATGCCTGCTTTGCATATTGGAGAAAGGAGAATTATGAGATCGCAGCTGAGGCAGTGCAGAGACAAAGAGCGGAAACAAGGCAGATTACACGCTGCCGGTCTGTAATGAGATTGTCCTCATACATTACAGAAGCCTTAATACTTCTGCGCGTCCCGTTTGGAGGTCTGATTAATCACTTTTTAATCAGGATTTCTCTGGGAGTTTCAGTTGTCCTCTACTGGATGTCCCTTGTTTTAGAGTCAAGCTAAAGGATAAAAGGTTTTGTCATCCAGTGTTGCGAGCGTGAATTAGAAACAGGCCACAGACATAAGGACATTTACAATGATTATTTGTCTGACAGTCGCATCATGTGGCAGAAGAACAGAGACGACACAGACTTGTGGAGCGCAGCAGTGAGCGGAGAACAGTGTGTGTGTCATGCGATCGAGCGCAGAGTGTTTTCTTTCATGTGTGCGGTTATATAAGTGAAACAACAACAACGATGAAACACCAGTGGATTAAAACAGGTTTATAAAGGTCACAGGAGAGTGAAGTTTCATTAGAGGTATAAGGAGCTGTTACACTGACACATTGTGAGAGTGAAAGTTTAAACAAACAGTGTTAACCATGTTGTATAATCTAGTAAAGTTGCTCCACACATCATTTAAGGAGCAGGTGTGTTGGAGCTGAAGTAAGTAATGCTTGCTAAAAAAAATCTTGCACTTTGACTACGAGCACAAAGTGTTACATTTAGTTATAGATGATGAGGCAATGTTAGTTCTTTATTTTACATTTTAAGAGCCGTCGTCACAAGGCAGATGCACCAGATGCTTCTATTGTAAAGGTCCTCGTGCTTGTGCATGTGAACCTCACCATGATGCTCCTGACAAATAGTTGTAAAAGAGTCGCAGTGACAAAACAAAAATATCATCTCTTTCGCAAATCCTCCTGTAGTGTGCAGAAGATTAAGTTTGGATGGTTGATGCCTCCTTATATTAAGAGTTTGAATCGCTACCACCTCTTGGCTTAGCTGCCCTGGTCCTGCTGGATGAGCCTTTCCCTCTGCCAATGATTTCTGGCTCTATAGACTTAAACTCCATCTGCAAATAGATGCACGTTAGTCCTAGTCACATCGACAGTCTTTTCCTAGTCAGGCTAGTGCCACCTACTGCCTCCATTTCATTTTACTTTAGCTTTAGATCAGAAATTTCAGTGTTTGTTGATACTTGAATCGAGCTTGAGAAACGATCAACCAATTAGGGAACAGAAATTAATCGATGACGTCAAATTCAGGTGTCTATTTGTAGTTTTTGCCTTCATAGTAGAAAGAAATTTAAATTCAAATGTCACTTTTTTATGATGTGATAGAGTCACTCAAGCCTGATGTATCAGCTGCTTTCATTTCACTCAGTGGAAAAGTTAACGATCACTAACGTCCATGTTTATGCTGTACCTCCCGGAATAACCCTAACTGATGTGTTGGTCACAGTGCATACGTAACATCCAGTTACAAATAAATGGCAGTGATTGGTTAATGCAAAAAGACCCGCGTACCAAAGAACAAACAAGCTCCAATGCTGAGATGTCAGACCACAGAGTGAAACAAAACTGGCTAATACATCAAACTTTCCTTTTCCTACCATGAGAGTTGATCTCTCCTTCACTATGGTTCTCCTCAAGGTTTCTTTTCTTCCCACTTGGTTTTTCCTTGCTGCAGAAATGTTAAAAACAAGTCTGAATGATTAATGGTTCTAAAAACGGAAGATTTCAGAAATATCACAAAACTGTTACTTTCAGAACAGTGTTTTCTGAGGCTCAGAGCCAAAGAATAGTATCTTGCTGACCAAACTCCATTTGCAATTTTGATAAGGAAACAATGTTAAAACATGGTTAAATCCCCAACAAGTACATTTTTTGAAACAAGTGCTATTTAAAATCAAATCAACCATAAAACATGAACGCAATCAAAGCAAAATTTAGTCTAGCGAAATCCTGTTTAACCCTTGAAATGTCGTCCTTTTTGCAGTACATTGTGGTGCATTACATCAGTCTGCTGTCTGCGGCTGTATTTAGGCCCATTGTTTGAGGCCAAATCAAATCCTGTTACAGGCAGTGGGCTCTGGCAGCTTCCTTAAAGGTCTGGCACTCCGCGGTGACAAATGGCTTGTTAACAGGTGGCTGCGCTTCGGTGCTTTGCTTTACATAGATTTACATCATTTGACATTGAGACATGGAGCCGTCCACGGTACAGTGGCTGGTGCGCGGTGCCAGTCAAAGCCGGAGAGGCAGAGAGGCAAATGGGATTGAAAATGGATTTCACCGGAGTCGTTTGAATTTCTGTGGTAGGTGTAAGACCGCGCTGTGATGTAAGGTGTTTGGATTAGAGCGATTGTGAAGAGAGGGCGTCTTATTTGCTGTCATGTCTGCTTTAGGGAAAGAGAAATGCATTAAAATGAGGACTGACTGAAGTATTATTATGACTTTTTAATGACTTTAGACTCTATCTTGGTAAGGGAGGAACGATATGTTGAAATTGTAGAAATGGTTTTGATTCTTTTCCAGAAGTAGAACAGTATTTTTCAGCTTTCTGGCTGAAAAGACTGGTTAAATCATTTGTTTAGGTTTGGGTTGTTGTAAAAAAGGAGGTGTGGACTATTTAACTTGTGTTTATAACAATCTGCTGCACAAATGAATAACCCTCATGAGCTTTGGAACGCCCAAAAGAAAAAGAGTGCAGATACATGCAACTAAACCTCACAGAAAACTGTTAAATACAAACTGTGGTCCACCCTAAAAATTGTTATAGATGATACAGTTTGAACGGTTAAACTGTATCATTGTTGCATTTTTTGTTCAGTTTATTTTTTTTGGCTGATTCTGCTGTTTGCGGTTAACTGTAGGATTAAAAGAAGACAACTTTTTTTGCATTTTTGACTGTAAAATTTGAAATTAAACATATTTATAAGCTAAATTGAGCAATTCCTGACTTTTCTAGTGAGAAATGTGAGATGCTGTTTTGATTTGTGTGAACGCTGACATGGCACAAGCTTTCATTCATGAGTTTGCTCGATGTTTTGTGTGCTAGGCAAGGAAATCTGTTTCAATGACACAGTTTAAATTGCAGTGTGTGTAGCTATGACAACGCGGTAGACACACACCTCCAACCTGTCTCATATATACAGTTTTTAGGATAGATTATTGTTTGTATTGAACAGTTTTCTGTGAGGTTGGGTTGGATAATGTTGAAATGAGTTTCCTCGACAGCAATGTTTCCCAACCAGGGGTACGTGGACCCAGGGGGTAAACAAACATTTGTCAGGAGGTACTTGGAATGATTGGTTATTTTAAAAAAGGTAGAATTGCAAGTATTGTAATATGATTTTTTTTTTTTTTTTTAATTTGCAGCACATTTTACATTGCAAAGGCAGTTTTTGACATGGAATATATAAACAATAAAATGCAATGGCTATAAATGAAAACAAATGAGTAAAGATAAAATAACACATGACAAGGAGGTGAGATCATGAATAGGGGGTATGCAAGACGAAAAAGGTTGGAACCACTGCTCTACAGGATGGCTGAGTTCTCTCTTAAGTCCTTTACAAACATGCTCCACAGAATTCAAACCTGAAAGTTTACTGCGTGCCTACTTGTTTGTCCACAGTTGCAGCCACTTTTCCCACCTGGAGTTGACATTTCTCCAGCTCTAGTGCTCACTGCAGGTGTGTCACGCCACAGCGCACTGCGCAAAAAGCTCTGTGCCATGAGCTTTAGTTTATATTTTTTATATTTCATCAAGGTGCCATAGATCAGAGGTGGGCAACTATTTTTTCTTGAGGGCCAGACCTCAATCATTCATGTAAGAAATTCTGAATTTTGCAAGAATACAAAAATAGATCCTAACCCAAACCTTTGCCTAGAATTATTTACAGAATTTGAATAAGATTGAATTGCTTGTATAAATATATCACTGGTTTTGAAGTTGTTTAACTTTGAAAAGGAGCATACATTTATCAGTGGGTTAAATGTTCTTTGGCTCAAACTAAGAAGTAATGTCTTCAAAAAAAAACAACAGTTAAACAGAATTTGTTAAAATTTCTGAAATGAAGGTTAATATCTTAGTATTTCTGTAGAATAGGCTAACAATTCCACTCTATTAATCCACTCTGATGATGTTTTGTAATCTTTATTATTAACACAACAGCTGCCGTAGTTCAAACAAAAGAGTGTAATTTATTCTCATAAAAGTATCGATAAAAACAGACTGAGGGCCACATGTATAAGCCTGTAAATCACTGCATATGTAAAGAACTTTATTATTATTTCTCCTGTTAGGTTTGTTCATTGACTTATGTATTGGAACGAGAAGAGCAGGTGTCATCGATGTTTTTTAGAGATAAAGAAGGAGCTAAAGAACTAGGTGAAAAGATCATCTGTGCATGTTTCATCAGTAGAATGTCTGGAGGAACAGCGAGGACACAATGGAGGGACTATTTTTCTCACCTGGCCTGAAAACACCTTAAATCCACCAGAAAGTGGAGGAGGAAGTGTATATTACATCTGGGCCTTCTGCTCAAACTATAGGCACACAAAAAAGAAAGGATTATCTAATTTTTTGTATCTTTTTCAGTGCTTTGAAAGCCTTTCTGTAATGACTCTTTAAGGAAATAGTAAAAGGTTAAATAATACGGCTTGTGCTCCTGTCCTGCCTCTGCTGTGAAGTGAAGTGTTAAACAGAAACAAATGCTGAAAACTGCACGGTGGAGACACACTTATGATCAGAGTTGGTACATTAAAAACACAGAGGAGCTTTATAGATTACAAGAGCTGGAAAGCAGAGGATGAGGAGAAGGGCTTTGAGCTCGGATGGACTAAATAGGATTACTGAAACGAGCAGAAAGGAAAGAAAACAACCTCCAGGTATGTTTTTAAATGAACATATCTGCAAGAACTTATCAAGCCTCACGCTCCCCTCGGGTCGAAAAGATCCTCAAAGATCACGCCATCGCCATAAGGTTAGTGGGTAAATGTTTTTAATAAATGGGCCACTAAAATATCACTTAAATTCTTCATCCAACACAAGTGAGAAAAATTATTTAAAAAAAAAGACTTTCTCTCTCCCCCACTCTCTCTCTCTCTCCACTGTCTCTCTCTTTGTCTGTCTCCCCTCTCCCCTTATCTCTCTCTCTCTGTCTGTCTATCTCTCTCCCACAGTCTCTCTTTCTTCTATTGTCTCTCTCTCTCCTTTTATCTTTCTCTTTCTCACCATCTCTCTCTTTCTCTCTCTCTTTCTCTCTCCTTCTATCACTGTTACACTCTCTTTCTTTTTCTCCCATACTGTTTCTCTCTCCCTCTGTGTCCTTCTCTCTCCCACTTTTTCTTTCTCCCACTGTCTCTCTTTCTTCCATTGTCTCATTCTCTTTCTATGTCTCCTCTCTCTTTCAGTCTCTCTTTCTCCCTCTGTCTCTCTCTAACTCTGTCTCCTTCACTCTCCCACTTTCTCTTTCTCTCATTGTCTCTCTTCCGTCAAGTCTCTCTCTCTTCTCTCACTGTCTCTTTTTCGTTCCCACTGCCTCTCTCTCTCTCTCTCTGTTTCTTCTCTCTTTCCCTCTCTCCCTCACTGTTCCTCTCTCTCTCTCCCATACTGTCTCTCTCTCCCTCTGTCTCCATCTCTCTCCCACTGTCTCTCTTTCTTCCATTGTCTCTCTCTCCCTCTGTCTTCTTTTCTCCTTCTCTCTCTCTCTCTCTCTGTTTCTTCCACAGTCAGTCTTTCTGTTCCTTGGTCTCCCTCTCTTTCCCACTGTCTCTCTCTCTCCCTGTCTCATTCTCTCTCTCCCTGTCTCTTTCTTTCTCTCCTCCCCATCTCCTTTTCTCTTTCTCATCGCCTCTCTCTCTCTGTGTCTGTTTCTTCCACAGTCTCTCTTTCCCCCTCTCCTCTCTTTCCCCGTCTCTCCCTCTTTCCCCCATTGTCTGTCTTTCTTCCACTGTCTCTCTCCTTCTCTGTCTCCTCTCTCTCTCCCTGTTTCCTTCTCTCTCTCCCACTTTCTCTTTCTCCCACTGTCTCTTTCTTCAATCATCTCACTCTCTTCCCCACTGTCTCTCTCTCCCTTTGTCTCATTTTCTCTTTCTCACTGCCTCTCTCTTTATCCCACCTTTTCTCTCCCCCATCGTCTCTCTCTCCCTCTGTCTCTTTCTCTCCCCCCACTGTCTCTCTTTTCTCGCTCTCTCTCTCATTCTTTTCCTCCCCTCCTTCTCCCCCCACTTTCTCTTTCTCACTGCCTCTTTCTCTTTCTCCCCGTGTCTACCTCTTTCTCCCACTGTCTCTTTCTCCTTCTCTCCCATACTGCATTTCTCCCTCCCTTACCCACTGTACCCTCCTCCCCTCCTCCCTCTCTCCTTCCTTTCTTTGCCTGTAAGCTAAAGTCAAAGTTTATCTGTCTCCTCGCTCTCATCTCAGTGGCTTTCACAGTCAAACCCTTTTCTCCCTGCATTAAGCTTCTCCTTTTATCACTCTCTTATCTATCGACATCGTGAGGAGCAGTTTTCAGAAGGATTTTATGGGACGAATGAAAAGTTGAACGGCTAATGTTGTTTTGACTCCTGCAATGACCCAGTCCTTCTTTGTGTTGACGGCATTAAGAGTTTGCCTTGGGGATAAAAACGTTGAAAAGCATCTATGATAAAAAGGCCTCAACTTGGATCCATTATAAAGAAGATAAGTTATGCTTCTGTCTGGAATAGTTACAATCAGTGTTGGGAAGTAAGTGAATAAATGCACCGAAAATACAGAATCAGTACATTTTAATTTTACTCAAATGACGAGAGAATATTTTGATCCATTAGTGGAAGCAAAATCTGCTCAAATGACGGTACTATGCAAATAAAACCAAGACATTTAATGGTGGGCTAGCTGATTTTTTACTGCAAACTAAATTTATGTTTTAAATATGACAACTTTCTCTAATAAATCATTCTGCACATGGTTAATGTCAATATGTATTCATTTTTGGTTGCAATTATGGCTTTAAAAGAATTCTAACAAACAGCAAAGTGAAACTAAAGAGGACCCCCAAGCAGCCTTCCACTAAAATTCCACTAAAATTCTTTATTATTCAGTTCAGTCTTGTTTTTTCACAAAGTACTGCATATATGTACATACATTATATGTTTTAGTGGAAAACACAAAGGCTACTAATTTGTAACTAAAAAAAAGTTATTTACTCCAACTTTAAATTGAGGCTAAACACGTGGTCAGAGACTTGCTCCGCTCACAACTGAACCTCAAACAGACTCGCAAAAGTGGGAGATGCCTGGAGCCTTTTAAAAGACACCCAATGGGTGTGAACAGACATTGATTGACCGCACCAAATATGGACAGTGAGCTTGTGAATGATGTGAGTTTTGAGTGGGAGCGATCCTGACGTGGAGAAGTTCACAGCTCTGAGGCTGTGCACAGGTCTAGTTTCTTACTTGCACGTCAAGATTTCTTTTTATTAACTTTGCAGACATATGAATGAAGCCTTTGCTTTAGCCTACATGAGCACAAGAGCTTATGATGTGAACAGGAGTATTTTCTAAAATTTAAAACGAGAAAAATGAAACACCAAAACAAAAGTCGAAATTGCGCATCTTTGACCCTTGCACCACACGTTTCTCTATCTGAACCAAACGACAGATGATGTCATTTGCAAGGGGGGGACCTCTTTTTGTCAGAAGGAGAAGTTTAAATATCCCACCTGGCGGCTTGGCTGTGGCGTCAACTTGATGTGACGTTGGCATGAACTGAAAATGGACTGACAGTGTTTGACCAGCGTGGTGGCACATTTGCTTTTTTTGTACACATAACTGCAAAATGAGCGAGTTTGCACAAAAATGTAAAAAAAAAAAAGTCCCGGAAGCAGCAAATAATTCAATTTTCTTATACCATAAAACAGTTTGACAGTTTCTGTGTTTAGTTTCTCTTTAACTTTCTGAAACATTAGTTTTTGCAGTAATAAGCTCTATTCGCATGGAATAATATTTACCTGTGTTTTTTTAATTACCAAATTACAACCCCCAATTATTTTCTTGTTTTTACAGACTTTATTCAAGAAATGACGACATGGCATTATTTATGACAACAACCTTTAGCTTCATTCATGACTTGAACTTGTGTTTTGGGTTTGTAAGCGTAAATGTATTAAAAGAGAGAAACTAAGAATGATGAGAAATCGGATGGTGTGGATTGGATTCTGATCGACGAGCACAACAACGTGACGAGGAACCACATTTACGCTGCAGACCTCCATTCAAACTTTGCAGCGTTCTGTCCAAACTTTCCCCAAACATCCATCTTCTCGACCTCCCATTTCCATGACAATGAGGTTTACATGAGGTTCCTAAAATAATTGAATCCATTACCAAAATAATTGCTAATTGCAACTCTGTAGTGATCAAATTAACTCATTTTGTAAGGACATATTTGTTTATTCATTCATTCCTTTGTTGACCTAATTATCTTGAATAATACTTTTGTCCTTGTGACTGATCCTATTCGTACAGACAAAGCCAGGTAATTGGTAACTGCTTTTAAGATAATATATAATCACTATACACAAAAGCAATATGCAGCTGTGTCACTAAAAGGAAGTAGACGGGGGACAGAATCTGATAACTTCCTGTCGCGTCTGATATTTAAAACCGATTTTGAAATTGTAATGAGGTGCTCAGTAGTCTCCTTCATCACCGCCATCTTATCAGCCTCACCTGCGCCGTGCCGAGTTTTGCATACGGACAGCAGCTTTTTTGCATGTGGGCTACATTATTGTCACCTTGCTGAATTGCATTATGGGAAAATCGAGACGGAGTAGAGAAAGAAGGGGGAGGGGAGGAAGGTTGGAGGTTGGTGGAGTAAGTATGGAAGTGTACATGGGAGAACTCGGAAGGATTTGGACGTTTATTTAGGGAATCTGGATGAATTTGGTTTGAACAAGGACGGCTCCTGGTCCAAGTTAAGATTAAAGAAGGATTAGGCCAACTGACCCTTTGCAATGATGGAGAGCAAAAGCCCTGTCTGTGTGTGTTAAAATATGGGAATTGCCAAAAACCTGCTTGTTTCTGAGTTAATTTTTATCGATTTCAATTGTGGTTCTTGTGGCACTAACAGGCAAGATTGTAAGCCTAATGTAGCTGCAAACCCTTTGATCGAGACAATAGAAGCCAATGGGTGGCAGCAATAAATGGAAAGAACTTGATTCCTCTAACCCAGGGTGTACACGAGTGCTAGTTTGGTGCCGGTCGGGGCCTCGCGGGTCTAGCAGAACTTAAAAATGCTCAAAATCAAAGCACTCGTGTACACTGACCACCGAGGGGTGCGAGAGCCCAACACAGTCTCACAAGAAAACATACATTTACCATGACACAAAAACAGCGTATTATGACCACATTTTCATGCCTTTTTAGCGTACTTATGTTACGGCGAGCACAATATGAAAAAGTATAAAAATGACACGAGATTTTTGGTTGAAGCCATGCGGGGACATTTTCTTTGGGTGTAGGCTTCAAGTTACTAAAATGGGTAAGTTTAGGTCTGGGGCTTGGAGTAGGTTTAGATTAGGATCAGGATTTCGTTAATATTCATAAATAAGAACTTATCAAGAAAAGAATCTGTATTTTTTCCCGGTGACCGCAGCGGTCCGTTGTGGCCTTGGACAAAACTAAACTGCAGTTGACTGCACCCAGTGTAACAGGCGCTTTGCAAGAAACCAGTGACCCCGAACCGAACCCCACATTCAGTGTGTACACCCAACGTAAATCTCATGAATTTAAATGAAGACTTTATACAAGATAAGTCACTTCTAAGTGAAAAAAGTATGGAAAACATGGGCAAAAACTGCAAAGAATAGCTGTAACTGCACGATAGCAAAGTTCTGGATTCCCCCCCAAAAAAGCAACATATTCTCATGGCTTGCGTGTAAATACCATGCCATGACAAATTGCGTGTCATGACGACGCTCCGCCCATTTTTTTCTGGCGTGATCTGGACACGCTATGTCGTTGAGGACAAACAGGAGGTTTTTGGGGGTTAACCGCTAAGTTTAGGTCTGAAGTTGGAAAAATAGGTAAGTTTAGGTCTGTGGCTTATTGTTTTAAGATTAGGATTGTGTCAGTATTCATGATTAATAACAAGTCTTTACATTCACCATAGAAATTAACCTGGACAGAAATGCGTGAAATACACATGCAAAAAACAGATATGGAGTTCATACGACACGCTGTTTCAAATTGTGTGGTATTGACACGCTTATCTGCGAGAACAGGCTGCAAAAAAGAAGATCATGAGTTTTAATCTCGAGTTAGATCAGCTGTATGATCTCTCTGGGTGAGTTTTGCATGTTCTCCCTGTGTTACCATGAGTTCTTTCCATTTACTCTTTCTTCTTTCCACCTCCAAAGTCATGCATGTACAAGTCCATTGGCAACATTGTAAAATTCTCCAAATGAATTAAGTTTGAGAACCTCAGGTCTAAAACAGAAATAAGCTCAATAAGGATAAGACCATTGAGTTATAATCATGACAAAAGAGTGTGTTTGTTCTGTTGCAAATGTGGCAGCCATCTTATATTTACTTAAAAGTCATGTCTATCACTATATTCTTCTCTAGTCATTCTTTGATACTAGAACCAGGTTTAATTGGAATAATATAAGGGCTACAACTAAACTAAAACTAACCAAACCAGCTCTAAAATAGATTTCAGCAATATTTCCGAAAAGTCATGTGCAAAGTATAGTTTTCTTTCCCTGCTTTCAGACTTCCAGCTTGTGTCTGTAAGCGTAGATCCCATAATTCTGCTTGCCCTTTCACTTTTTACCACCGGCAGCACAGAATAATCGCTGCCTCTCCATCTGATTCCAGCTAATAAAGCCTCGGGCCGGGAGAGCACTGTGTCGTCAAGTAATTATGAGCAGAAATTGCTGTTGTAGCCAAATTTCCCAAAGATAGTAATGTACCGTGAATCTTCGCTGGGGAAAATAAACCTAAAATGGGTGAGTTTTTTTTTTTTCTCTGAGCAGAAGGCGTTTGAAGTGGTTAAGGATGTTGGCCTAGTTTGAGCAAGAATAAAGTCAGCACATTGGGGTTTGAGGGCGATTGCAGCGTGTTATTAAGACAATGCAATCATTTCGAGATGTTCAAACAGAAGAGAGAAGTTTTGAATTATGATCATGGAAATGCAATGTAATCTTATTTACAAAGTGCTTTAAAAACAAGACTGTTGACCAAAGTGCTGTACCAACTCGATCTCAATGTACTGTATGCAAATTTAAACACGTAGACAGCAAATTTCTCCTTTAGCCCCAGTTCATTTTTTATGGTGGATGTCAAATGTGTCGTTATTTATAAATATTAATGAAATCTCCAAGCCCCAGACCTAAACTTATCCATTTTTGAAACAAAGAAAATGTAGCCCACATGGCTTCAACCAAAATACAAAAAAACAGCTTCTTCACAGTGTGAAATAGAGACACTGTAAACATAAAAGAGTGCTCATGATACACCAAAAACAGGTTGTAGTATAGATACGTATTTCACAAGAAAGCGTACATATACCACGACACAAAAACACCGTATTAAGATAATAATTTCAAGTCTTTTTGCGTATTTATGTTATGCTGTAGATATAGCACGATATGAAAAAGTGTAAAAAAAACACAAGGTTTGGTTGAAGCCACGTGGGAACATTTTCTTTGGCTTAACGGGTAAGATTAGGCTTCAAGTTATTAAATCAGACTTTTTAGAACTGGGGTAGGTTAAGATTAGGATAAGGATTTTGATAATGTTCAAAAAATCTTAACAACCACCATAGAAATGAACTGGGACTGTGATGCATGGCATATTTACGCCATGAACTCGTGCTAATCATACGCAATTTACATGTCCTGTAATGTCGTGGTAAATGTATGCTGTCTTGTGAGATCGAATTGGTTGACTGTACCGGTTACATAAAGACAGTTTATCAGAATAAACATTAAAACTTATTAAATGAAAGATAGACTTAAGAACATTTTGTGACTAAGTCTGCAATCCTGAGCTCACTGTGCTTTCACTTACCCTCAAGCTTTGGTGAAATCACCGTGGGCTTTCCATCCTTTCTAAAATACAACAGACAACTGACTGCAACGAGTGGTCCTAGACAACTAAATGAGTTCATGGATCAGAGCTTCAAAATGGTGTTTAGAAACAATGGATCTAACACTGGCCAACTGTCTGAGGTGAGAAAGCTATAATTCACCACAGGTTTTATTTGTGCTTCAAGCTTAAAATCATTGTCAATTTTTATTCCTACGTTAGACGTAATTGTAACTACGGCAGCTCAAAGACCCTTCTGTGACCCAATCCTTTTGGTAAAACAACATTCTATCAAAGCAGAGGTGAGAAACTACATTTAAAACACCATCGGGATGTCGAGCTAACAAAAAGTTTGTCTCTAAAACACAATTCAGCCCACGTCTGCAGCAGAAAGAAAGACCGAAGCATCAGCAGCATGAGAAATGAACTGAGCTTATTTTACACCGAGCTGCTTCAAAGACAAAGAGATGAGGAAAAGAGGAGGAGGAAGCAGAAGTGGAGAAAGTTTGCACAAAACGACTGACCTCAGCTGGTGTTTAATTCAGTCTCCAACAAAAGTCTCGCAACTTTGCTCTGAGTTTAACGAGGAATTGTTTGTGGGCACTTTGTTGCACTGAAAAAAATTAAGTGTCTTTACAAATATGATCTGAAAACAATTTCTGTCTTCCTGACTTCAGACGATTTACATACAGAATAACAAACATAGTGTTGAATCAGTTACCCACCAATGAAATACTGAATATTTAAACCCTTTTCACACCAAGCCTAGGGATGTCCATTTGATCTGGTTTGGCAGCTTTTGACGATAAGAGGCTCACGTGTTTGGTGTGAATGAGTTTGTCGGGGGTTAGAGAAGCATGAAGCAGGTCGTAGAGGTGGTTTTTTTTTTGAAGACTTGCTTACAGAGTTTGCGTCACAGGTCACCGGGCAAATCACTGCACTTGAAAGACAAAAATGAGACGTAAGGAAAAACAGTATTTAGCCAGGCATGGATTGTTGTTATTTGCATAGGTTCAAACAAGAAATAAGTACGGAGAATGGCTACTATTTGGACAAAGAAAGGTACAACTACTGCAGTAAGAATTTGGACTGTGGCAGAAAATATAAGTTGAGCTCAATGTGTCAGGTAACACAGCTTTCTTGTCACGACCTAAAGCAGCATTTGTGGACCAGGACCTGACTAGCAACGTTTGTTCTCCATCAGACTTTGGCAAATACTCAGGTGCAAATTAGGTTTCATAATTTTCGTCAAGCCTTACGCATGGTCACTCGGCTTTTGTTCAGCGACCGGTGGCCACTTGGATTGTGTTTGTGTGAATGTCCTTTCAACGAGTCAACAAGACTTGAACAATACCAACGGTGACTCGAGGTTGTGTTGATGTGAAAGACCCTTTAGGGAATCGTCCCACTTTTGCAATTTGACTCACTTTTGGAGAGACAAACTCAGAAACTAGGGATGAAAAACTCCAATTTTAACATTACAAAGATTAGTTGGGAATGCAGAGTAGCAGAGTGGTTAGACTCTGGCTTCCCAGCAAGGAGATCGTAGGTTTGACTCCCAGGTCGAGCCAAGTCAACATCTCTCTAGGTGAAGGTTGCATGTTCTCCTCTTGTCATGGTGGGTTTTTTACAAGTAATCTCTGGTTTCCTCCCACCTCCAGACACATGCATGCTTAAGTTAACTGAGCATCACTGTAAATGTCCCCAAGTGAATGAATGAGAAAGTTAATAGTTGTCTGTATCTAACCTGCGACGAGTTGCCCACTGTCCAGGCTGTTTCTCCGCCTAAGGCCCAAGGTCACTGGGATAGGCTCAAGTCACTCGCCATCCATAATAGGTACAAGGGTTAGAAAAAAAAAAAAAATTAAAAAGTTGTTTTTTTATAGTTGTGTTTTTATTATGTTTTTCTGTCTATTTAGGAAGAAACTGTAGCACATGCACATCTATAATTCACATTTTATTCATTATAAAGCACAAAAATGAACTAAAACGGGTAAGAAATAGAAGCAGGTCCATTGTTTTCTTGTTCAAAAAACTTAACTTTAATAGGCCACAGATCTTAAATTACCATTAATTGTCAAAATTTTGAACCCAATATGTTTAACATTGAATCTGAATTTTAGAATAATCGCAAGTAAATACAGACAAGTGGGCGGGGATAGGTGGTAGGTGAAGACAGGGATTTTGTGAGCACTTAACCATCAGCTGCAGAACAATACAAGATTACTCAAACATGCATGAATCAATCTCAATAAAACGTTCAGTATGCACATAACGAAAAAACACTGTTGTAACACGGTTAAAAACTCAGAAAAGTAAAGTCTACATAATAGGTCTCCTTTAATTCATACTCCATAAGATAACACACAAACATTTGTCTTTCACAGACTCCACAACAGCACTTTCAAGACGCTTATATTTCATAGATAGAGCATTACATTTGTCTTTTCTGATAAGGTCTCTTCAGGACAGCGTCACAGAGCCCTTTCTTTCTTTCTTTCTTTCTTTACAACAGAAAACTTACCCACAATCCCCCTGGAAGGCAAGCATATTAGCGCGCTCTCTATCTCTCCGCAGGTAGATAAGATTTGCAGCATTAGCGCGGTTAGCCACACGCGGAGGCTTCATAATCGCCATGGAGACGCACTGCAGAACAAAACGCCGCTTCATTATCGCTCTGCACTCCAAAAAAATACTGTCAGCGTGAGTTTAAATGAGTTTGATTTGTAGTACTGAGGCAGAGTTTGACTAGTTAAGATTTATTTACTTATTAGAGATTGTGGTTGAATGAGAAGTCGATGTCAAAGTCTGTTATTAAGTAGTTTTTAGTCAGTTATTAGTTAGTTATAGTTTAATACTAATCACTCCAAAACCTTATAGTGTGTATGATAGGACATTTTTAGGTAAAATATAGTGGACATGTCATGATTATATTTAAAGGTCCACTGTGTGTTTTTGGCCAAAATAGACTTGAATAAAGGTTTTTGTCATTCAGATTTCTTTGTTGCACTAAACAAAATATTAAAAGTGTGCTTCTTATCGACTGTCATTGCCCTGGAAGAGGGACCTGCTAATGTTTATGGCATAGTAATGTGGTCATTGCAGCTGTATTTTTTCATATTAAAAAATGTTGTTTGGATCCATTCAGAATGTCCAAAAGTATGGCGTTAGCTTTATAATGCTAGTGAATGGAAATCAACAGTGTTTGATCGCCCTGGTTCCGGAAGTAAATTGCCCCATTGTAAAGTGCCATAGGTTTTTTTTGTTTAAAGTCAGATTGCAGGCTAGCCAGCTCTGCGCTAACTCAGGTCTACAGCACAGTTGTTTTTAGTCTAAAAACCATATCTCTAACTAAAACTTCTGCAATGTCTTAATAACTTTGTAGTTTATAAAACTGCAGAAATAGAGTTTTAAACAAAAATGTAGATCTTACAAACTTTTAATATCATTTTTTTTAAACCTCTATGGAGATTTAACATGGGAGCAGGAGATTGTTGAACCAGGGCGGTCACTGTTGAGCTCCATTGTGTTGGCTTTTTTATAACTTTAATACGCAGAAAGCAGTTGTATGTATAGAGGGATTTTCGATTGACGTCACTTTCCACCCGAGCCGCTCTCCATCTGCTTAGCTGGGGAAACTTCTTTGAATAAAACAACAAAACGGGTCAAAAGCAGCTGTTTTAATCAGGTCTGAACCAGTCTGACAGACGTCTGGCTCATGGTACAAAAACAGAGTGAGTCAGATGAGAGAGAGAAGATGGAAAAATGCAGACACAAAACCAAATCACTCTGAAAAGCTTTTGTTTTAACATGGCTTCTTTGAAATAAGGTGCACTGTGAAAAAGGCTTGATTTTGAATACTTTTAAAGTTGAAATATTATAAAATCTTCTCAAAGTTGATGTATCCATGGATACGTCAACTTTTGTTATACAATGCACCTTTTAATTCGTAGGCCCCAAGTATTGTAGAGCAAAAGAATGAACCTATGTCAGATAGTTTCCATGAAGTGACATGAAACCTGCTGATGCATAAATCTAAGCACCTGTGGCCTTCAGGCTCAAACTTTCCCCCACCATCACAAAACAAACCATTATTTTGTGTTTAAAATGTCATTGTGCAGAATTTAGCAGTGGAAAAACTTAAAAAGCGTACTCTGAAGCGCCGTAATCCCGTTGAAGCCGTTGTTTAGATGACATAAGTCTAAATAGAGAGTGGTGTGGGTCATTGTGTGTTGCATAAGCAGAGGCAGAGGTAACAGAGTAAAAGCTCACGTCCACACACAGCCTGGAGCCTGTTTGTGTTTCCTGTAAAGTCAGGTTCTGTTCTGTGAAAGTGATGTAACGACAGCTCTCAACCAGGACATGTTAACACCGTGCATAAGTGTAGATATCAATTAAATATCAGGATTAAAAAACAAACAAAAAAAAACAATTTAGATGTGTCCATTAATAAAAGTTAACATGACCTTTGAGTCACAATGAGGTAGCTTATGGTGACCAGACGTCTATATTCACCTAGGACAGTCCCTATTTTGAGCGTATGTCCCAACAATGTATCCAAATCCACTTATTGGTCCCAGTTTTACACAAGACATGAATTATACAAGCTATCAATACGGTATCCAGATAATATAATAGATCCATGATTTTTAGTGATAAGGGAAACTGGAGCACCCAGAGGAAAACTAAGCAGAAAGACTTTGGGGTAACACCAGGTGCCACAGTGGGACGACAAAAGTGGATTGCCATTGTGACCTTGGGCAAGACACTTAGTCTGCATACACTAGGTGTGTGGATACCAAATTGTAAAGCGCTTTGAGTGCCTGGTAAAATAGAAAAGCTCTATATAAATAGACCTTTTACCTGACAGCTCAGTAGATGATTCATTCTAAAAGTCTAATTGCAAATGATGTTGTTTTTACCTGGAGAAACTATAGATACAAATTCTAACTGAAGATATTTCATCACACTTCCAAGTTTTCTCGCTGTTTTCCAAGTTACTTTCTGTTGCCCCTCAGAGCCTTTTCTCTCTCTCTCTCTCTCTCTCTCTCTCTCTCTCTCTCTCTCTCTCTCCCCCTCTGACTCTCTCTTTCTCTCTCTCTCACTCTCCCCCCTCTGACTCTCTCTTTGTCTCATTCTCTTTCTCTTCTCTCTCTTCTCTCTCATTCTCTTTCGCTCTCTCACTCTCTTTCTCTCTCTCACTCTCTCTGTTTATCTCTCTTTCTCTCACCCTTTCTGTCTTTCTCTCACTCTTTCTCTCTCTCTTCCCTCTTTCTCCCCTCCCTCTCTCTTCTCTCTCTCTCATTCTCTTTTTCTCTCTCCCTCTCTCTCTTCTCTCTCTCTTTCTCCTTCTGACTCTCTCTCTCTCCACCTCTCTCTCTTTTCTCTCTCTCATTTTCTTCCTCTCTCTCCCTCTCTCTCTTTCTCCCTCTGACTCTCTCTTTCTCTCCCACTCTCTTTCTCATTCTCTTTCTTCCTCTGACTCTCTCCCTCTCTCTCTCTCTCTCTCTTTCTCCCTCTGACTCTCTCTTTCTCTCCCACTCTCTTTCTCCCTCTCTCTGTCTCTCTCTCTCTCTTTCTCTCTCATTCTCTCTCTCTCTCTCTCTCTCTGTCGTTCCCATAAACAGTCTTCTCTTTTATTGCGTCACGTTGCCCTGCGGATACTTTTTACAAGGTCACCAAGATTGTGGCAGCGGACCAAGACACACAAAACAGTTCCCCTCTGTCACACTGAATCCTCCACCGGTTTGTAAGCTCGTAAAAAGTCTAAATATTCCCCGAGCAGAATGTGAAGCCTCCCTGTGTGAAGTCTGGTGTCGGGTATGAATGAGAGGCTGCTGTTGTCACATCATGAGGCCTGCGTTTGTTTTAGGTTGTTTAAAGTCCTCTGCAAAGAACAATTATTAATGTTATTGAATGGAAAACTTGTTGATTCTAGTTTAGACCTGAAAGAAAAAAAAAGTCCTGATATGCATGGGACTTTTTGAAAAGAACAAAAGCATGTTAAAAGTTTACAAGCTTTCTCTGGGCTAATCATAAAACCTTCTGTTTGCTAAAAAAGTTTAGTGCGGTGACCCTGAAGGACAAAACACACTCACACACACACACACATATAACGGCATGCATACAAAATGAAACACGAAAAGCGCAAATTCAAAAACGCGTACTTAAAAAAGGTGCAGCTATATTAAAAAACTGACCCACATTAAAAATACATTGCAGATTCATAAAGAAACTAATGCAAATTCAAAACATGTACATATATGAAAAGAACAACGTGAAATCAAAAACACAAATGCCATTCAAAAACACAATTTCAAAAACACTCACACAAATTCAAATCTACAAAATGCATTTATTGAATGCATACGCTTTTTAACTATATTTTTATGTAGAGGGATTTTCTGTCAGCGCCACTTTCCGCCCTACTGCGTCTACTTACATGGGGAAACTTCTTATAAAACAACAAAACAGAATGAGAGCTAGCTGTTTTGATCAGGTCTGAACCGGTCTGACAGGCGCCTGTTTCCTGACAACACAGGAAACAGGCGTACAAGCTACAAACCTGGGGCGACAGAGCCTTCTCCAAAAAAAAAAAAAAAAAAAAAAAAAAAAAAAAAAAAAAAATCTGGAACAGAGTATGTATTATATTATTATTATAGTATTTACCACGACACAAAAACAGCGTATTATGAGCACGATTTCAGGCCTTTTTTGCGTACTTGTTGTTACACCGTACATTTAGCACAATACATGACACAAGTTTAGGTTGAAGCCACGTGGGGACGTTTTCTTTAGGTTTAACAATTAAGTTTAGGCATCAAGTTACTAAAATGGGTAAGCTTAGGTCTGGGGCTTGGGGCAGTTTAAGATTAGGATCAGGATTTCGTTATTATTCATAAATAAGAACACATCTTAACAACCACCATTGAAATGAACTGGGACTGCGACGCGTAGCATATTTACGGAAAACAGCTGTGAACTCGTGCTAATCATATGTAATTTACATGTTCTGTAATGTCGTGGTAAATGTACGCTTTCTTGTGAGATCGGGCTCCTCCTGAAGCTGTTTTTCTCGCTAATTTTTCTCTCACCTGAATGTAACGTTTAAGGGTCGTAGGGTCAAATTTCATTCACAAATGTTAACTTAGCAGCATAACTTTTGTTTTCGCACAGTGATAAACTTGTAGTTCGCTGACAACAGAACTTTTTCGACTTATTTTCATTGTGTCTATGAGCGGCGGTTCTTTCTGGAGGCAGGGTGCGTGTGCATCGCCCGTGTTGATTAATAAAAAAATCTCTATATTTTATCTACATTTTTACAGATAGTTGAGAGATGTCATCCACAACAACACTTTGAAATGCATCCGTGACTGAAAAGCCATTTATTTTGTGCATTTCAACAATCTGTGTTTTCTGCTCAGACCATTGTCCTGTTTAGTTCATATGTTTATTCTTTGTTTGATCTTTCTGCTCGTGTGATTTTGGGTTTTGCTGTGATGTGTGATGAGTTTGTAGGTTTTTGTGTAGTGTCGGAGAAACGAACTAAACTCAGTGAAGTTTGTGAATGAGAGCCGTTGTTGCAAATGTTCTGATCACCACAGCCTATGTTCCGAGAAAAGCTGGAATCAAGTTTGAAAATGCAAAAACTGTAAATCTACAAGTGACAAGTGTCTTATGAAGTAAATAAATTGAATTGTGCTGATCTGAACAAACAACAGTTATATCTTGATTTTCCCTCCACACATCATAATTAAAACAACTTTGCCAGCTGGATCTTGTTATAAAGTTTGCAGCATCTTTATGAATGAAACACCACAATCCTGGCGTCGATAACCTGAACAATCACCAAACCACATTGTTACTTTCTCACAACAGAAGCACTTGACATTATGACATTTGTAGTGCGTCTGTTCGATCCCAGAGAGAGAGGGAGAGGATTGTTTTCGCTCTCTCCGTGACCCATTTCGCCGATCGACGCCGCGTTCCTCGCTCCGCCGGGGTTTCCATGCCAACGCAGCCAGTGGCAAGACAAAAGACGAGGAGTTACAGTTTGATCAAAGGGGAAGTGTGCAGAGTATGTACAGTATGGAAGAGACAATGAAGTGTGTTTAAGAACAAGAATTTAGAAATAGTTTGGTTTTTAAGCTTCAAGTCGACAAGTGTGCAGGTTCAAGTAGAGAAATCTTGTAAAACTTTCCCTTTCTTTCAGTCCTTCTCCTCCTTACAACTCATTTATCTCTCTCTTTTCTCTCTTCTTTGTCTTTCCATTGTCTCTTTTTCACTTCTCTCTCCTCTCTGTTCTACTTCTCTCTCCTTCCTCTCGTCTTTTCTCTCCTGCCTTTTCCCCCCTCCTCTTTCTTTCACTTTCTCTCCCCCATCTCTTACTATTTATCTTTTTATTTACTTTCTCTTAAGGCCCCTTTGTCTTTTTCATCCTTCCTTCCTTTTGATCTCCACTCTCTCTTGTCTCTCTTCTTCCTCTCTCTCTCTGTTCTTTCATCCCTCATCCTAGCTTTTTCCCTCTTTCCCTCTCTTCTCTCTCTCCCTTCTCTTTCTGCAATGTATCTCTGTCTTCTTGTCTCCCCCTTTCTGTCATTCCTCTCTTCCTCTTTGTCTTCTATCCCTCCTCTACCCCATTTCCTTCCCTAACTCTCTCTCCTCTCCACCTTCCTACCTCTTATCCTCTTCCCTCTACCTTTACTTTGCCTCTCTTTTCTTCTATCTGCTTTTCTGTTCTGTCTTCCCACTTTTCTCTCCTCCTCTCTCTTTCTATCAATCATAAACAAGTTCTCCCATTCTCTATTACCTTTCTCTCTCCCTCTCTCTGTCTTTATCTCTTCAAATCCTTTCTCTTTTCACTCCTCTCTCCCTCTGCCCATCTCTATTTCTCCTCCTCTCTTTCTTTCTCTGACTCTCTCTCTCCCTCTATCCCCCCTCTTACACTTCATTCTCTTTCTCTCTTCTCCCTCTCTCCTTTTCTCTCCTGCCTTTTTTTCTCCTCCCTGGTTATTTCACTCTCCCTCTCTCCCCCTCCACCCCTTCCCTCTCTCTCCCTCTCTCTACCCCCCTCTCTCTCTCTCATCCCTTCACTCTCTTTCTCTCCTCCCTCCCTCTCTCTTTCTCTCTCTGCCTTTTCTCCCTCCCTCTGCTCTATCTCTCCCCTTCACCCCTCTCTCCTCCTCCCCTCTCTCTGCCCTCTCTCCCCCTTCCACCCCCTCCCTCACTCTCTCTCTCTCCCCCCTCTCCTCTCTATCTCCTCCCTCTCTCTCTCCCTCCTCCTCCTCTGCTCTCTCTCCTCCCTCCTTCTGCTCTCTCTCTCCCCCCTCTCTGACTCTCCTCCCTCCCTCTTTCCCTCTCCTCCCCCTTCATTTCTCCCTCTCCTCTCTCTCTTCTCCTCTCTCTCTTCTCCCTCTCCTCTCTCTCTTCCCTTCACTCTCTCCCGCCCCCCCTCTCTCTCCTCCCTCCCCTCCTCTTTCTCCCCTTCACCCCCCTCTCTCTCTCCTCCCTCCCTCTCTCTCTTTCTCTCCCTCCCTCTTACCCTCCCTAACTCTCTCTCCCTCTCTCCTCTCCCTCTCACCCTCTAGCCCCCCCTCTCTCTCTCCCTCCCTCCCTCTGCTCTCTCTCTCCCTCGAGCTATCCTCCCTCTCCCCCCCCCCCCCCCCTCTCTGTTCTCCCTCCCCCTCCATCTCCCCTCCCTGTCCCTCCCTCTCTTGCCTTCCCCCTCTCTCTCCTCCCTCCCCTCCCTCTCCTCTCTCTCTCTTCCCTTCACTCTCCTCTCTCTCGCTCCCTCCCTCTCTTTCCCCTCCCTCTCTCTCCTCCCTCTCTCTCTCTCCCCTCCCTCTCTCTCTCTCTCTCTCTCCCTCCCTCTCTCCTCCCTCCCTCTCTCTGCTGGAGGACATCCCTGGTGCTGTGACTCATCTGTGGTTCTGGAGGAAGCTCTAACTGGCTGCGGAGACGAGGTCGTGTCACGCTCTTTCATTCACAACTCCAGACCTGCCAGAATGACGGAGAGAAAGAGGGAAGCCAGGGAGAAAAAGATAGAGGAAGAGAGAGAGATAAAGGGAAAAGAGAGAGAGAGAAGGTGAGGATAAGAGATTGCAAAACAGAAAATTCCAGTCAATATAATATGGATTTTCTTGCTGACAAAAATTGGTTTGTGATTAGCTTTGCAGAGTATTGTTCATTACAAAAAGACTTAAGATCCCTTTACACAACACAGTGGAGAAACATTGAAAAAAACATTCCTTTATCACAATTCAGAAATTAAAAAATTACAAATTCAAAGCCACGACACATAACCTGCTTTGTGTTTACGAATGTGCATAAGCAGCTCGGCTCCAGCTTCAAATATTTTCTTTTAATTTGACTTTTAAATGACTTCACTAATCATCTTCTGCTGAAATTATTTAAATGTATGTTTATAGGTCTAAGCTGCATACACATGTTGTAAATGAAATATACAACAACACATCTGAATATTACGCAGTAGAGCTATAGGACTTTTTAAAAACTCACTTTAACAACTAGAAAGGCTGTTGTTATACCTCCAGCTACTACATCAGGTATTGCAGAACTGTACAATCGACCAATCAGTGAACAGAGATGAAGCGGTGTGTCGGCAAAAACCAACCAGAGCTGCACTACACTGTTGTGCTTGAGCGGAGTGACTGCTTAAAGCAAAAAAATTACTGTATCTGCCTATTGTGGCGTAAACAGACAATAAAGATGTTTTGTCAGTCAGTTTGCATGAAGTGAAATGAACTAAACAAAACTTATGCTGTCTATTTTGTATTAAAGAGTCAGTCAATTTTATGCAGCCTTTTGTTTCATTCATTCTTTAAACTCACTCATGTTGCCTTTTTAGGCTCTGTTCATGTCTCTGCTCTTACTTGTGGTCATTATAATTAACATAAACCATCTATTTTATCGTACGAAGACAAGTCACATTGTAAAAGTGTTGTGAATATAAACAAAAATCCCAGAGCAATGGGGCTTTGTCTGGGTTTTGTTTTGTCATGACTCCCAGTTTGTCATGGCATGGTATTTACATGCAAGCCATGAGAACTCGTTGTCTCACGAGGTCGGCTGCAGAGCCTGTGGCTGCAGCAGGATTGCAGACCTCAGTAACTAATGTGAGTCACCCACCGACCGCTCCGGAGACGGAGACTGCACTGGAGCTGGACTGGATGTAGTGAAAGGTCAGCCTGAAATTCGTCAATACGAATAGAATCATTAGAAAATCAGAAACAGTCGTTCAAAAGCAGATTGTCCAACAATCAAATGGATAATCGTCCCAGAGCATCTCCTGTCCTTAGACTCTCCTTCTCGGCAAGGAAAACTCAAAAAAACCAGCAGGAAAGAGAGAACCTTAAAGAAGAACCACAGTGAAGGAGAGATCCACTCCCATGGACAGACAGGCTGTAGATGTGAGAGTGGGTGGAGCCAGAGTCCAATGGCAAAGGGAACCGATTCATCTAGCAGGATGAGGACAGCCAGTGGGGAGGAATCCAAGTGGGAGGGGACTAGATCATGCTTACAATGAACAAAATGTAAATTACCAACCTACTTATGCTATAGTTTTGTAATATACACATGAAAAAACACAACAGCTCTCCTTTAAGACGTATAATTCAACACATCTTGTTGCTTGCCATTTCTAAATCCGAACTCTTTGATCACAGATGGACAAAATCACTCCCTGGACACTAAGCTTAACACGGCAGTAATCTTTTCACAATCTGTGGTGGCAATCATGTAAATGTAATGTTGTTTTCTTAATGTACAGGCTCCGGCATTCAGCTTGTTGTTGCTGTGCTTCCTGCAGAGGTTGAGGCAGTGCATAATAAGGAGCATGCCACGGGGAATTGTTGACTCCATTAATCCAGGAAAAGCACTTCTTCTTCTTCTTCTTCCTCCAGAAAGCGTCTTATCACCAGGCTGACGAATGCCACTGAGCCCATTACTTTTGCAACAAAGAGGGTTTCATCAAAGACGCTGCCAACTAAACGATGCATTTGGTCGCAGCGAAATCTAAATGAGTGGAATTATTTATCAGTGTTTTGTGTGCGGTTACAACAGGCTGCATGAGTCACGAGGGTGCAGTTTCTAAGAGAAGAGAGATGGTATTTTGGCACTCGGGGACGTCTGGTTAAACAGTTCAAACAGCAGAGATTATGTAAATGGATTTTGTGCCACACGCGAATGAAAAGTTAATTGAATAGATGGACTTTTGGGCTTTTATCCTGTCGATAACTTTGGTTCTGATTGTTAAAGCCTGATCTCGTCAGATTTCAGAGGCTAAGCAGGGTAGGCCTGGTCAGTGCTTGGATGAGAGATTGTTGCGACACCAGATGCCACAGTGGGATGACTGGAGTTGATTGTTGTTGTGTCCTTGGGCAAGACACATAACCCGAGAACAAGCAGATACGACAAAACATTTTGAGAAAGTTTTTTCCTGATCTTGAAATTTAACTCTTTCAGTGCAAACCAGGGCGGCACGGTGGCTGAGCGGTTAGCGCTCTTGCCTCACAGCAAGAAGGTCGCGGGTTCGATTCCCGCACGGGCCGGGCCTTTCTGTGTGGAGTTTGCATGTTTCTCCCCGTGTCTGGGTGGGTTTTCTCCGGGCACTCCGGTTTCCCCCACCAACCAATAACATGCATGTTAGGGTAATATCCTCCAGCTACGGTAGTCCTGACCAAGCCTAGCAACAACATCTGGAGATGGGTCCCCGAGCGCTGCACTGCGGCGATCACTGCTCCTGAGGAGATGCCCCAGAGGCATTGAAGGATGGGTCAAATGCAGAAGACAAATTTCCCTACGGGGACAATAAAGTGTACCTTAACCTTAACCAATCCCTATTCTGGCTTTGACCCTTCTTCCCTGTCAGGCCTTTTTGCTCATTTTAAACAATATTTACAGCTCCACAAAAAACTTTGTGCTACTGGAATAATGACATGTTGTACATCAAATGAGACCTGCAAGTGTCTACTTTCATTAATAAAAGAATTGTTATTCTACGTTAATCTGTTTTCTTTTTATAGGCACTTGAAATTCTTGTTTTCATTAGATTTCAGTGTTCGATGAGAACTTCGTGTCAGTGTTTTTTTCCTCTGTTCTTTTTTTGGTGAAAGAAGATGAGCCACTACAATGAAATACTGTCGAAAAATTACAAGGTTTACATGATGAAAACAATGAGAACGCGTGTCTTTTTCATCTTTAAACCAACAAAATATGTGTTACAGACGAGAAGGAGGCACAGCACTTTTCCTTCTTTCTGATGCAGATTGTACAGTTCTCTTTCATGGGGCATAGAATATATTTAATCCTCCAAACATGAAGAAATATAGTATTTTTATTTACTCTGACACTTTTGGATCACTCACAGAAGAGGAAGTTTCTAGACTAACTGCAAGTGTCATTCTCCTCAGAGTCCTAGTCCAGTAGAATTGCCTTTTCTTCATTTTAAAGATCAATCTGCTCTAAACTTATTTAACAATGGGCCTCATTCATGAAAGTCTTCGTAAAATCTGTGCGTTACTTCCACTTTAAGAAGCTGCTGCGAAAACTCTACGTGTGATTCACGACGGGTTCGTAACGAGCCAAATTCCTTCCTAACAGCCTTTACGCCAAATTCACCAAACCATAGCTACGAACGATCATTTACATAAAAATGAATAATGCATACTTCCTTATATGGCAAAAAGGGCCGGCCGCAGCGCGTCATTCACAAGACTTGGAGCAGTGGAAATGAGGAAGACGCTGCAGAAGCGCGTCTCCCCACTTTCGCTGAGTTAATACATCAGCGTCTTTTAAAAATGTCCAAACTCACATGAACACACTCAAAGGAAACAGATTAAAGTCACAGATGTATTGAAATAACGCTGGGCTTTTGCCGTTTATATCGCGTTTCACGTCGCGGTAGAACGCGCGTGTGGGGGGGGCGGGGGAGGGGGGCAGCGGCTGCTGTGGCGAGGGTGCACAGACAGAGCACCGTGCGCTCTGGTCCGGGTGGGGGGGCACAGGGACATGAGTCCTGTGGGGGTCAGAACACAGAGGCTCTGAGGCTGGGACAGGCTGCTGCAGGTTTATTAAAGGAGTCATTTTTATGCATAACAGAATTTTTTTGTTTGTTTCTAAAATTATTTTATACAATAATTTGCAAAAATATATAACCTACAATCATGTAGGAATTAAAATTTTTGACTGAACTATATAAGAAATACAAATCTGAAACAGCAGATTTTTTGTTCTTACGAGTGCTCCTCAGTGTTCGTAGGATTTGTTCTTACAGACGAACATTTTCCGTTACGAACAAATTTTGTGAATGCCAAAAATGTTCGTAAGGAGCCCTTAAGAACAAATTTGTTCGTAAGAACGTGTCATGAATGAGGCCCAATGTTTTTAGTCTAAGATGTTTTGCCTGTAATCTAAAAAAGACGGCCTCCAGAAGCAGCTGATCAGGTGAACATGGCCGACTGCGCTGGGTAATGTCAGCAAAAGGCAAATATTTTTCCCACTCATGTGACGTCCTCTGGATCCTTGTGCTCTCTGCTGGTGAATCTATGAAACTGCATCATGTATTTGACTGCAAACAAAGTCAGCACATGCGTCAGAGAGCCATCTATCACCTTATAATAAAAAGTCAGTGATGGAAAATTACGTAATTGGCAGGGTATGAGTTCAGTAACGATGCACATGAAGCAAAATCAAACAATTCTCCTTCTCTTGATCATGTGACGAATGTAAGAATGCTCCTATAGTTTTTCAAGTTCACTAGAAAAAGACATCAGGTACCAAACCATCAAAAATTCCAGTTATACTACACCTCTGTAAGCAGTTCCACTTTCTTTCCAACATTTAAGCCCCTGGACATGTTTAAAAGGTGTTTGATTTTTTTTTCTCTTTTATTATTGATATAAAGTATGAATGACTGCTGAAGATGTAATAAACTATAAAACGTGGAGGCAGATTTGTTCTAGCCTGCGAGCGTGTTCATTCCACTTGGAGAGCTTTCATATAAGACTGTTTTTCACTCAGAAACATGCCCATCGGCAAAAAGCATAAAACTCTGTTGGCAGCAAAATGCATAATATGTCCGACTGGGCCTCCTCGCTTCTGATTTGATTTGACTTCATGGTAAAGGAAAGGCTTTGACGTGTTATGTGTGAAATTGTAGCTGCATTTATTTTGGTCTTGCACTGTACAGCACACTCTTGTTTATTCTCAGAGGTATTTGCATCAGTTCTGTTTTATGAAACCAGATATTTGCAGAATATCATGGCTTTCCTCACCACTCCTGTCCACTCTGGGGTCTGACTTTGAATCTATGCAAGACAGTGACAAAAAAAGAAATAAATAACAAGAAAATCTGAACTATAAATTGTAGCTTTAGAAATACATAAAAAACACAATAATGTTATAACTTCAAAAAGAAGCTTCATAATCTGGTGACGCGGTGGCTGAGTGGCTTTTGCACTCGCCTCAGAGCAGGAAGGTTTGACTCCAGGGACTGTTTTGTGCAGAAAATCAAATTTCCTTTACTTAAATGACTTAAATGTGTGACATCTGTGAACTCAGTTTGTTCTTGTAATGAATCAACATAAAGAAATGAAAGAGTTCCAGGCTCTCTCCAGGTTTAGTGTTTCTGACAAGTTTCAGTGGCTTGGAAAATGTCAGATTTAACTCTGAACCAGTGATTTTATAATTGTAAGTCATCAACATACACATACAATTTGTAACTCTATTTATTTCGCCTTAATAGAAATATGTTCTACAATAAGCTACCAGTACTAGGGAAGAATTTTAAGTTTGTTTCTTACAAAAATCAGGTAGTGCGGCCTATGTTATTTGTTCTTAACCAATCACAGCAACGAATAGTAATGTCTGATAGAACAATTGGCACACACACCTCTCTGCTCTTCTTTCAAAAAGAAAATACTGTGTATTTCTGCTAAAACAGAATCAAACATCATCATCAGAAACACGTACATCCACGGGAGTTGCCATCTTTGTTTTGTTTGAATGAAGCAGTACTTCCTGTCGTTGCAACCAACCCCCCTCAACCCGCCCTGTGATTGGACAAACACACCGCTGTGTCAGACTCCAAACCAATCAGGCTGCTGGAAGACCAGATGGATTATCTTGAGTGTGTGAATTCACAAATATTTCGAGATAATCCACCTGGCTGGCCAGGTTAAGGTAGTGCCTTAAACTAAAGCTTCACACCAACTTTCTCTCCTACAAACCACACCTCCAATTACCAAGAAGAATCTTATACTGGCCAGACCCAACAATAATCTCCCTCAACAGGTAAACACAATTAGTCCAGAGATTGAAAGGGTCTAAATAAATACTGTCAGAACTGTCAAAAGAATCAATTGTTTCTTTTGTTTGACACATTTGTCCCGATATTCAAACATTGAAGGAACATTTGTGGACATTTTTCTGCTCACATGACTTAAACAAGTCCTGCATTTCATTTTACACCATTATTTTTCATCCGTCCTTTCTTGTATCCGACGTCTTCCTCTTAAGCTGTGCAAGTGTTTTAGAGCTGAACTATAACCCACAATATCTTTAACAGACTCTCCTAAGTCTCAAGACGAATTACTCGTGCGTTATTTCTCTTTCCCTCTGCACTGGTCTCCATTCATTACGAGTTATATAAATGTTTCTGGATGAGTTATGGGTAAACAGAGCTCCGTGCAGCAGGCAGGACAGGGGCAGAAGAGCGCGCCGGCCCTTTAAGAAGCCCTCCTCTATCTCTTTACATTAGGATGATTGATCAGGAAGTCGGCTTGCTGCGCTCGTGATGAGGCAGTTATCTCCCAGAGACAAGAGCGAGGGATTAATCTTGTCTGTGATGAAGACGCCGCGCTGCTGGCTATTTGTGCGTTTTTTGCCTTAATCCTGTTTTTTTTTTTTTTTCAGTCTTTCTTACAACTGCATAGATAGATATTGTTCTTTCAAAAGTGCCTCCAGGAGTGTGAAATGAGTCATGCGGCGCTAATCGAGTTTGGTGATTCATCGTCCCACAAAAGATGAAAGAAATGTATACCGTTTAATCATGTGTGAGTCATCCGCGTATATATTAGTGTTTATAACAAAAAGGAAATTAATGTTTGGGCGACGTTTTGCAGAGGTGGGACCAAGTCAGTTCTTTGCAAGTCTCAAGTAAGTCTGATATCTTTGGTCTCAAGTACAAGTCAAGTCTCAAGTCAAGTCAAATAAGTAAGTGTGGAGAGATATGTTCCAGTTTGTTGATGTAAAATGCTGTAGTAGTCAAGGCCGCAGTAATCGAGACCAAGACCTTTCCGAGACCACAGAGTACCTAAACCGAGGCAAGACCAAGACCACTGAGGGCCAAGACCAAGACAAGACCGAGACTTTTATAAGTCGAGACTGAGAAAACCAAGCTCGCTGTCCATCAAGAACAAATCAAGACCATGTTTGTGAATGTATACAATATTAAGTGTCTACATAATCTTATTGTGCAGTGCTTTTTGCAAACTGTGTCTGGGACATGTCACTGCTCCTTAGCAAAGTGTGGTGGTAACGAAATGTGGTCTTGGTGAACAAGACAAGACCCAGTCCAAGACCAAGTCCAAAAAAGACCGAGCCCAAGGTAAGACCAACTTTACGCGCCATCAAGACCAAAACAAGGCTGAGTCCGAATGTGCTTAAGTCCAACCAAAACCTTAAAAAAGTGGTCTAAAGACTGGTATCAAGATCAAGACCAGTCTCGAGCACAATGGAAATGGATATCTATCCTACGACAAGTAATTAGCGAATCATGAGCGCAATTCTCACCCTTTTTTCTTATCTATAGCGATTCTATTTCAAGCTGTGAAAAGTGTTAAACAGTTTTTTATCGCCTTATAGACAGGTGTTGTAGGTGAAGCCACTTGGGTTTCTGTGGGTGTAGCGTTTAAATTCAGGTCAAGTGACAAAAATAGGTAAGTTAAGGTCTGTGGCATGGAGTTAGTTAAGTTTAGGATTCCGTTAATATTCATAAATAATAACATTTTTGCATCCACCATAGAAACAAACTGGAGCAGCAATGCTATTCTAACAGTGATTTACCTGAACAATTCTCCATCTCTGAGCATCTTTTTCTCAGACAAAAACAGAGATTTTCTCCTGAGAGTCACCTTGAGCTGCACAAATTGGCTTCGCTCGGTCGAGGTGTTAGTGCAGCCAAATTAGCCCTCCATCTGAAGCCTGTTTTCTTCACAAACTTTCTCTCCTTTGTTCTGTCGTTCCCCTCGCAGCGTCTACAGCTCCTCAAACAAACACAAAATCCTCACCTGCTGCTGATCATATTGTGTGTGTCTGTTTTCCTTTACCTCGCTGTATAAAGCAAAACAGTGTTAAATCACAATGAACTAAGAGAAAATGTAAGTAAAACCCATAGAGATTAAAACGCCATGTTTTTGTTAGACTGCAGGAGTGATTTGGGACTCTTATAGGCATTTTCGCACATGGAAGCACCAAGAACCAAGCGTCACGAACTACAGTATATTACCTACTTATTTTTGAGAGAACATTTACCTGCTGCAGTCACACTGCCCAAAAGACAGTCATCGGGAAATTCATTACGGTCATCGTGGTCCTTGATATATTTTGTGATGCTTTGTGACGACTTGCGCTAGCTCATAGACCAGTTTCTTGTTTTGGGGGGCCAAGAATGTCCCGCTACAACTCTCTAGTGAGCTATTCTCTGTGAGAGGACCGCTCCAACACAGCGTCAACCGGAGCTGAGATAACCAAAAGGTGAACATGCAGACCACTGAGAGGCAGATGTTCTCATGCGTAGAGCTGGAGCCAATATTTTCAGAAATAAACCTAGAGACAAACTTGATGTTTACTGATGTTGATTGCACAGAGATACATCTTGTATCAAAATACGCCACTGAAAAGTTCTGGTTCTAATACAGGGATTATTGGTCGACGTCACTTTCCGCTCTACTGAAAGAGATGCTGTTCATCTAGTTGGCTGGGGAAACGTTTTTGATAAAAACAACAAAACGGGATGAGAGCTAGCTATTTCGAACAGTTATGAACCGGTGTGACAGACATTTGGCTCCTGAAGCTTGAGACAGCGTTTTTCTCGCCACTTTTTTATTCATGTAATGTGAATGGGTCGTAGAGTCAAATTTCTTTCACAATTGTTGATTTAGCAGCATAACTTTTGTTTTCACAGAGTGATAAACTGTTTATTTCGCTGCAGAGTTTATCTCAACAGCACAAGCCAGCGCTGGCTTGTGCTGTTGCTACAGCTTGTGTCAATCAGTGGCAGCTCTTTCTGCTGGCTTGCTAGGGGTATCTCCCGTGTTAATAAACAAATAATCTCTCTGTAGAAAAGCACTTGCCAGAAAACAGAAATTAACATTCCTAGTTCCTGTCCCCTTTTTTACATTTATACATAATACATTTGATGAATGTATTACGTAGAAACAAAGGGTGCAGAAGCTACAAAGTTTACAGCAACAAAAAGTTCCTACCTTGGAAAAAAGCCTTATGATGGTATGTGTTTCTTTTGAAGACACCTGAATTCTACTTTTTCTTCATGGCGTTGATCTGCAATGACAAGAAATTTCGGTTTATTAATGACTTTTTTTGTCTTTATTTCAATTCTCTGCAATGTCTCTGCACTTCTACGTCACATCTGACCTCATTTTATTTATTGCATTGAGGTTGGATTTTGTTGAACGCATTATTCACAGGATTTACAATATCTTTGAAACATGGATTGGGAGTATGTGTCTCTCTGTTGTTCACAAATTCTGACTTACAGAAAATGGCCGGAGCTCGGGTGAGTCACAGCCGTGTATGTTTGAACTGCACTGAAACGTAAACCCGCTGATGAAAGGCAATGACTCACCAGAGGTCTCATTTAGAAAACCCGAGTCTTATTAAAAGTGAATGTACAAACACAACACAAGCCTCCACAAACTCTCTGAGCACAAGTTTCTTTACAGTTTTTATATTTCACAAAGTTAAACTGTTGCCAAACTAATGATCTCACAAGCAAACAGAAATGGGCAATGCTAGAAAAGAAAAGGAGAGGGTGAAAGGAAGGGGTAAGAGTTGACAGTGTGATAAATTCGAAGCAATAAGGGCAATTCACTCTGGTATAAAGTAGAAAAGACACTGGCCACTGCAGTGAGTCAGTTTGGGTCTGAACTTGCTAATTTGCATTTTTGAATGACTCAGACCGGAGGCAATATTAATTACTTTTTTTATCGCTTTTGGCTCCGACGTCCACACAAACAAGATGGACCACAATCACTGGTGTAACGATTCTATTCAAATATTTAAAACTAATTTCTGTAAATCCTATTTCATGTACTATTTCAATGGGTCCAAACTCAGAAATTATTCAAACAAATCTATGTAGTATGTAATATAATGTCACTTGTTACTTATATAATCATCTGTTTTGATTTTATGAATGCCTAAATTGCTTCAAATCCTGCTTATATACTTGTAATTTTCTTTAAAGCAGTTTTTATTTCAAATTTTGTCCAATTTCATCTTCTTTTATTTTGAAGATCATTCACATTTGCTTACTCTCGGTTGGAAAACGCTGTATTATTTCATTAATTTCAAAACTTTATGAAGGATTTTGGTGCAAACGTATGCTTCGAATCTAAGATGGAGACGTATTATCAGTAGCTTTTAAAACAAACGTAGGTTGTCTTTTTACATTGTGTTCTTTGTAAACCAATATTGGTCACTAGCTGTGTTCCAGTCGTCCTAAGAGGTCAGATCTCAGACCTTGGAGTGATGTTTTCTCTGAGTGTTGTGTGTTTCAGTGGTCAAATCGGATTACTTTTACAATAACAAGCCAAGCAAGTAATAAATAATTAGCAAATTGCTCAAATGAGCCAAAATACAGATCTCTTTATGTTGATTAATCAACTTGAACATTGCCGTTACATTTACAGTTTGTAAACATTGCAAGAGAGTGATTTTTTGTTTCCTATTTAGTTAGACATCCCTATTTACCTGGGACAGTCCCTATTTTGGGCCCTATCCCATGTCCCAGCAAATGTATCTAAAACCATAGCTTTGTCCCAATTTTACACATGTCCCAGTTGTCCTGATTTTTGACCACTTTGACACTTTCCAACAGTGAAGGGAGGAATATAGGCTACTGCTTTTTCTTTTCTCAAACTAGACTAAATGTGCTTTAAAAAAAAAAAAGGAAAGGAAAGAAAAAACACAACAATAAATGCTTCAATTTGTTTTGATAAACATTTTAGAGAATATACAGTACAGTGTGAAGGAGCCCCAAATTGACTAAATGCATAGAAATGTAATTATTTACCTGTTTTATTAGCATTGCAGCACCTAAGGGTTTTTGCTTCTTTATAAATACAAATAGGAATTATTAATTTTAAACTTGCTCCATGTTTTGGTCACTTATCTAATGCATTCATCACATTGTGTTTTAAACTTTTTTCACAGTTGTTTGGAGTGAGTCATGCCAGTACGGTAACAGCAGTTAACCACAATGCAAACAACAACAGACGAACTAAAAGAAGTGTAGTGAGCAAACATGACATTGTTAGATGTAGTCAGGACATTGCGGACTAATTTCACAGATACATTAGCAAGATATCTGTGCTAGGGGAAATGGATTTTAAGTTATGGCAAGGCAAGGCAAGGCAAGGCAAATTTATTTGTATAGCACAATTCATACTCAGAGCAACTCAAAGTGCTTCACAAAACAGTAAAATGTACTGTAAATATCGATTATAGTCCCTTTAACAACAGGTTTATAATGGTAGCAGCGCATAAGCAGTGCAGGAGCAGGTTCACAGAGGCGAGTGGACTGTAGAGACAAACTACAGAGAAAATAACACTAATGAAGCTGTCAGAGGTTTATCTTTCTCAAAAGGGTGCAAGAATGCTCTAATTTCTACCTCAGACTGTGTAATTTTGTAGTAGGCCTATCCGAGTGTGAATTCCAAGTTTGATTTAACAAGTAGGAACTCAAAAGATCTGAACAAAAAGTTACCATAATAGAAAAGGGACATTAGACTTGATGTTGAAAAAAGGAAGAATAAGGGGTAATAATTATTATAAGAAACAATGCGTGCATGTTATGTTGCTGCTTTTTTGTTTGTAAATGATGCCAAAATATTGTAAGTAACATGTCTCTTGTTAACTTCAAACTATATGCACAAGTTCCTCGTTTCTGCCTCTTCCATCCATCATAGTGTCCTTCATTTGTCTCTTGTCTTGTATTTATTCACAAATACAGCGAGAGCAGCTTCTGCCTGACGCTGAATCACTAAAGTGCTTTGCCGTTCTCATTCATGGGGCCGTTAAGCACAGTTTCTCTCACCAGCCTCTGTTTATGCGCTATGTCTACTTTAGTTATTATCACAGCCATACACAGTCTGACACTGAGACATTGAGACGAGAGAGAGAGAGGAAGGAGGAGGAGAGTGTATCCATTTAGCATGAGTGATACTGCTGTGTCACCAAAGACGCTGAGTTGAGTTATTCGCTGAAAAGTTCCTCTGTCAGTGAAAACACAGGCAGTTTTGTGGACAGGCCTCAGCACAGATCACATTAGAAATGGAGAGTAGATGCATTATACGGGCACAAAGACTTTAGTTTGGACGCACTGTATACATTTAGAAATACAGCACTCTGCAAATTTGAAGAATAGACAAAGAAAGGTCTACGAGCAAAATATATATACAGTAATTTACATAAAAGACAAAAGAAATTATCTCAAGAAAGAGGCGAAAGGACTTCTATGCCTAACCGAGTTTACTAAAATGTGATCCGTGCCTTTGCAGTGATCGCGGAAAAGTTTTAAGCCAATGTCACAATGACCAGTAGGACATGCTATAACGATTTTTCGCTCATTTCCTACGACATTCTTGAGGCATTGTTTTACGATAAAACAGTGCTCGCAGCCTTAAGTTCGTAGCCAGGTCGATGATCTTGTCAACAATTATCTACGACCAGCCTACAAATGCAAAAGAATACGGCTTTGAGAGGCAGACATGGTTTTTGACCCATTTTGTGACAATTGAGGGAAGGATGGAGCGTGAGATTGACAGGCGGATCGGTGCAGCGTCTGCAGCGACTGCATCACTGCAGACGCTCGAACCGTTGTGGTGAAGAAGGAGCTGAGTTGAAAGGCAAAGCTCTCGATTTACCGGTCAATGTATACGTTCCAACCCTCACCTATGGTCATGAGCTTTGGGTAATGACCGAAAGGACAAGATCGTGGATACAAGCGGAAGAAATGAGTTTCCTCCGCAGAGTGGCTGGGCGCTCCCTTAGAGATAGGGTGAGAAGCTCAGTCACACGGGAGGAACTTGGAGTAGAGCTGCTGCTCCTCCACATCGAGAGGGGCCAGCTGAGGTGGCTCGGGCATCTGTACCGGATGCCTCCTGGACGCCTTCCTGGTGAGGTGTTCCGGGCATGTCCGACTGGGAGGAGGCCAAGGGGAAGACCTAGGACACGCTAGAAAGACTACGTCTCTCGACTGTCCTGGGAACACCTCGGGATCCTCCCGGAACAGCTGGAGGAGGTGTGTGTGGACAGAGAAGTCTGGGCGTCCTTGCTCAGACTGCTGCCCCCGCGATAAAGCTGAAGAAAATGGATGGATGAATGGATGGATGAATGGTATATTGGTAGTATCTTAGCCTGACTAAACCTTTAGAGATTCACTCGTACAGACTGAGCAGGTGCTGCATCCATTACTGAAAACATCGCACAGTGTCTGGACACCTTTGGCAGGAGGTTTAGTCTTAGCCTGCTAAACCTCCACACAAGAAGGTTTAAATAGTAGGTAAGGGAACCAGCTTGGAGACACTTTTGTGAGATCAGTTGACCAATTAATCTGACAGAGAAAGACACATTGTGTAATAGTTGGATAAAGCCCATCATAGATACAGCTAATAATGGCATCTCTGACATTGTGTTTACAGTAATGTAATTGTACATTATCCTAAAAAACCTCAACCATAACCTGACTGCAGTATGTCAATGATGAAGTTGCGGGTGGCTTCAATAAAGGTGCACTGTGTACATTTCTGGAGGTGAAAAGTAAACTACACAATTCTGAAGTAAAAGAAAGTTATTGGGACATTGTGAATGGGGAAAAATGTATTTTATGCTGTAGTGTGAAAATATAGATAGAAGGAGAGACCTTCATCCAGGCCAAATAATGGTTTGTTTTGTGACCATGCAAGCTGTTCAAAGAATATACACATATTTTTATTATTTATTTATTGCAACAAAAGCATCTAAATGACAAAAACGTGATTTTATTCAAGACTATTTTTGGTTAAAAAGTTGTGCAGTGCACCTTTGAAACTCTGAGATGATCATTTTTACAACAGTAACTTCTTCCAAACCTTTTATTTTACTGTGTATATTACATTTTACATTGCAGTTTATCATTGTGTGTCACGGTCTTCTCCCCAAAGTCACTTCTTCCTTCATGTCACATTGTAATGACATTTCAGTCCAAAATAGCTGTACAATAAAAAGTCCAACCTTCCAAACGCAGCTGCTAAAAAAGGTATGATCGTAAACAAAGCATCTCGTGCTCTGTATCGAGGGACAGAGGTGCGGCGGCTTTGTTAGTTTTAGGATCGTAGAAATTTAGGTCAGACTACAATAGCACACACAAGGTAGAATAGAAATGTCCTCTGTGCTAAAATTATTGAAGTCATTGCTATTTCAGGGAGTCCCTGATCAAACCACAGGCAGGAGTTTGGCCTCAGTATTTGAGTTGGAGTTATGATAAAGTCAGTGCTTCGCATTTCATTTTCAGGACAGTAATGCTCAACCCAAATATGAAACAAAGAAGAATCTCACACACTGCTACTTGCAAAAATAGTGACATTAGTTTACACGTGGTGAGTCAGTTAGGCCTTCATCAGGCAGAGTTAGGCGTTTTGTTGTGCAGACTTGATCGTTGGCAATTAAATCTCCTCTAATGACATACAGTAGATATTTTGACTGCTGCATTAACACCTTAACAGACTTTTCTTGATTAATTGATTAATCCCTTTTTGTCTACCACCTGATGATAGTAAACTATCAAGTTTCTGGCTGAGTTAATTTGTGGAAAAAATTCAAAAGAGAAAAGACACATCTAAAGTTCTGAACTCTGTGCAGGACACAGAGAGTAGAAATCAAAATAAAAAGAGAAGGGCCACACAGCAAATGTTGCAGAGACATGAACATCACATGACCTCTTTTTAGTCATTAGGTTTACGTTTGTCAATTGGCAAAGGGAAACAGATCATCTGGTCGGACGGGGACGGGCTAACTCCAGGCTCAGATTGCACTTGGTCTAGCTCTGGTCTGTGTTGGTCTTCTCAAGGAGAACAGCTCACAATCAGACTGGTATTGGTGCTGCTGCTGTCACCTCCTTTGATCCTAGCACGATCGGGACATGTGCTCTCGCAGTAGTTCATTATTTAAAAAGCTTCCGAGGGTTGCCGCGGTCCAGTGAAAGTTTCTTTCCACGGAAATAGTCTGGAGGGCTCAAACTGCACAGGGCGGTGAGTGAGTGCTTTCATACTTTTAAAGAAAAGGAAGGCCCATACCAGAGCTGGAGCAGATGCAGAGTAATCCAGAAGAAAGAAAGAGCGTTAGGAGGAGGCAGAGAATCGAATTTATTTAAGATGTTCTTTTGAGTAGAGTTTGTTCTTGCGTTTAGAGTGGACAAAGGAGGAGGGGAGAAAAAGATCCACAGTCTCAAAAATAGTCTGTTCTCCAAAGATTTCAAAAACAGATTCAGTTTAAATTAGGCTCATTTAAACATTTAGAGTTAGACCTTTTAGAAAAATAGGCTTACGTCTTGATGAGTGATGGGTTGATGATGGATAATCTTTTCTTTTAGATGCCACATTTCTATTTTCTTTTTATCAGATCTGTGCTATTCTGGGATCATGTGAAGGACTTCAGAATGGACCCCAGTATTTTCTTCCTACAATTGCAGACATTAGCCTCTGAAAAATGTGTTCTGAATAATCCAGAGGGTGTCAACTGGTTTCTCTCCACTCTCTCTCGCTCTCTCTTTTTAATCTATCTAGCTAAAAAAATGATCTGACAGTTTCTTAATCACAAATAATATTTCCCAAAAGCTTTCTGCAGCAGTAGCACTATACGCCAGCCTCAATCTCAATCTTTTAAATGACAAATCATCTCCTTGACACTTTCCCCCGCATCTAACTTTTAAATGTGTTTTTCATGGCACAGACTGACAGCCATCCAAACATCAATAATGCATTAGTTAAAGTGAACCCGGCTGCTGCTGTGGACTGCTGCTTCTCCTCACAATACAAACCATACGCTTCTATAGAGTGAGTATTTGTGTAACGTGTTGCAACATTACTGTAAGTGTTGTGTAAAAACAGCAGTGACCAGGTCTGTGCCTGCGGGGAAATAGGTCACGGGTTTTCTTTACTTTGAAACATGGTGCTTTCAGCTAAAAGGAGGTTTAACTTTTCTGTGAATATGTTTGTGTTGAGATAAATATGGGCCTAAAGACTATTCTGGAGTTATTATCAGTTCTCAGTTACAAAACAAAAGAAACCAGAATAAAGTGTCATTGTCACTGAAGTCAATTTGCAAATGGAGAGAGGGGAAACATAGAGAGAGAGAGAGTGAGAGAGAGAGGGGAAACATAGAGAGAGAAAGAGAGAGAGAGAGAGAGAGAGAGAGAGAGAGAGAGAGAGAGAGAGAGAGAAACTAGAGAAAGAGATAGGGGAGAGAGAGGGTAAAGAGAGGAGTAGAAATGGTTACGGCATAAAAACAGGAAAAATAATTCAGGAAAAGCTTTGTCTAAACAAAACTATAACAAAACAAACACAACATGTGCAGTGCATCCAGTTGAATGTATCGCCAAAAAAAAAAACGCCTTTAGAGATGGAGATGCTGTAACAGAGGAGTGTTGGTCCAATAGTTTACCAGTACATGGTTGCTGGGCAACTATGTAAAGGAAATTTATATTCAATCCAGAAAAATGGCTAAACTTGGAGAAACACAATAAAATGTTCAGCCCAGCCCAGAAAACGTAGATATACAACAAAATTATAAAAACGCATAAAAAGTGCGTTTTTTTACATCAATATGTCATGTAAAGCCAAAACGTAAAATAACTATGAATTTTGGTTGAAGCCATGTGGCGACATTTTCTTTGGGTTTAAAGGGTAAATCTAAACCTAGCCCTAAACTTACCCATTTTAGTAACTTGAAGCCTAAACTTACTCGTCGCCAAAATTCAGTGATATTGTTTGTTTTGGCTTTACGTAACATATTGACATAAAAACAGGAGACAAAACGCGATTATTGTACGTTTTTGTCATGTTGCTGTATATCTACATTTTCTCTGGAGACTGTGTTGAAAATGTTCATTAAAATAATGACTATCTCAGTCTGTCATACCCACTTGGATGATATTTCCCTTATTCCGCCCTGCTCACTTTTCTTGGCAGCGCTCTTCCTGTTTAGCTCTGTTAAGATCGCTAACATGTTCACTTGTCTACCATAACACCAGTTAAAATAAACTCAGCGACTTTAACATTAAACGCAGCTAAAAAAGGAAGTGCACTGCCAAGAAAAGTGGGCGGGGTGGAATACGGTGAATACAACTGGTTTGGTGCTTTGACCTGGCAGGGAAAACGATCCATCCGCAGAAGGAAATGAGAGAATAGTCCTGTGGTCAAGAAAACTAAAGTAAAAGATACATAGCCAGAAGATAATGTGTCAAAATGTTTATAGGAGGATTATTTGTCTTCGTCACTTTCCACTCTGTGCATGTCGTTTGCAGAAAGAAACATTGCATGTCTAGTTGCCTGCACAAACCTCTTGGATAAAAACAAATAACAGGATGAGAGGCTGTTTCGATCAGGTCTGAATGTTTGGCTCCTGAAGCTTGGTACAGTGTCTTTTTCATTGTTTTCACACTCACCTGAATATGTCTTTTTATGTTTTAGTGCTTCAAATTACAATGTGACAAGAAAAAATCACAATTATTGATTGACTGAATAAACCTGGCATGAGCTAATTTTTACTGACAGAGAACTGGCAGTGGATTTTTCGATTAAAAAGCAGATCACTGACGACATTATGCAAGTGAATCTAAAAAATATATATATGTATTCAAACCCACATGACTGCAAATGTACAGAAAGTGAAATCTCAGTTACACTTTTGCACGTCGTCAAATTCTCACATGATCTTAAAGGGAATACACATAGACCTTCCTCTCGCTCTTTTTTTTTTTTTTTTCCAGGATGAATCACCGCCGTGCCAGTCTTCCTCGGGGTCTCCGTGGCGATGACTCATCCTCATCAAACGCCGGTGGCCCTGAGAATCACACCAGAGATTCTCACTTTCCAATCACAGCCGCCGCACTGCAAAAATACTCAGCCTTGACTGGGTTCAGATCATCGTACTTTGCTAATTTTGATTTAGTTTATTGTAATAATCTTTGTGGCAATAATAAATAGTTTTGCAGCAAATTATGAAGAAATTGAGAAGTAAAAATGGAAAATTACAGGGAAACAGAATCTCTTCACATATGTCGTCAAAAAGTGCCAATAAAACACAATATATTAGCTCAATGTATTTATCTTTTGTCAGTTTGTAACTTCTGTAGATTTTTACTCTTGTTTTCAAATTGGTTTCCGGATAAAACAATGTGGAATTACCTCTTCACGTGTCATATTTGCAGGACTAAAGACAATTATAAACCTCATCAATGGCAAACTGGGTAAAACCAGTCAAAATGCTTAGTGAAATCTTAGCTTTATTCATGTTTTCTATGTTTTTTTAAATGAAAACTGTGGTCTTGCTTGTCCTTTGCAATTGAACTTTTTCCCTATTGTTTATCTGCATAAGTAGGGATTGTTCTTATAATGACAATGCAGGCAAATGTCGATAACGAACATTAGATTTTTTGCAATATATATCCTAATTTTCTTCTTGGACCTTCTGCCATTTCTCACAATTAATATTGCTACTGCAAGAAATTGTGCTTTTCTGTCTTCTGTCTGTATTTGGATTGATTCATGCATGTAAGCTCGATGCTTCGGTGTTTAGAATATTCCTGTTTTTACTTACTACCTAATCTAGCCTGGCTTCATTTCCATCTGACATTGCACCATTGAGGTCCATTGGCTCTATGGTAGTCGTGTACTTTCTGGCCAAAACATAAAATAACCACGAATTTTGGTTGAAGTCACATGGCGACATTTTCTTTGGATTAAACTGGTAAGTTACTAAAATGGGTTCAGGGCTGGAGTTTGGTGCAGGTTAAGATTTACTCTTTAAACCCAAAGAAAATGACGACATGTGGCAAAATTCGTGGTTCTTTTTAGAGTGCTACTTCTGACTATCAATGAGTGAGAATGTTTTGTAAGTTTTACAAATGCATAACATCAAAAATCATGTACTCCACTTTCAGTATTTGAAGTAATGCCATAAAAAGAATACAGTTTATCTTTGCTTCACTCCTCTTCTTTGATTGGTTGATTTGATTTCCTGCTTTTGGGGAACCGTCTGCAGTTTTACAGTGAACATTACAACATGCAAAATACTGATCTAAATATGTCATAATTTACTGGAAAAACACCCAATCGGTCTCCGTAAAAGACACTAACCTTTTTTTTGTTGCTTATATAAACTGAACATTTGTTTGCAGTGTCTAGTCTATCAATAGATTGTTCCTTATTGTAGCATTGAGCTAACTCACATTAACATTGATTTCTACGTTGTCTCCATCTTGCTCAAAGTACCTGCACTTGTAATGGGAAGCCCTGATTGTGTTTGCTGCTCGTCAGGGATTCTCGAATCGCTGAGGGGGGAGAAAGAGGAGGAGGGAGGGAGGGAGGGAGGGAGGAGGGAGGGAGGGAGGGAGGGAGGGAGGGAGGGAGGGAGGGAGGGAGAGGGAAGCCCCAGGAAGGAGAGAAAACTACAGGGTGTGTGTGTGTGTTAAGAGAACCTGTCACATGCTGCCAGGGATGACTCATACACTGACAGGAAGAGAGAGAGGGAAGAGAGGGGGATGGGGAGAGAGAAGAGAGAGTGAGGGAGAGAGAGAGAGAAAAGAGAGGGGGTGGGGAGGGAGAAGAGAGAATCAGAGAGATGATAAAACAGAAAGAGAGAGAGAGAAATGGAAGATGGGGGAGACGAGAGAGAAAAGAGAGGACAAAAGAGGTTGAGAGAGAGGGAACTGAAGAGGGAGAAGACTGAGGAGAAAAGATGAAGAGAGGGAGAAAGAAAGAGACAAAAAAGGGAGATGGAGGGAGAGAAGGTGGTGAAGAAAAAAGGGAGAGAGGGAGAGGAGGGGGTGGCGAGAGAGAAGAGGGAGTGAGGGAGAAGAGAGAGGAAAAAGAGAGAGAAGAGAGGGAGATGAGGAGAGAGAAGAGAGAGTGACTGAGAATAGAGAGAGAGGAGGTGAGGGAGAGAGAGAGAAAAAGGGAGATGGGGAGAGAAGAGAAAGGAGAAAAGGGGAAGAAAGAGAGAGAGAAGAGAGGGGAATGGGTAGAAAGAAGAGAGATTGAGGGAGAAAAAGGAGGAGAAAAGAGGAAGAGAGAGAGGGGGGGATGGGGAGAGAGAGAGGAGAAAAGAGAGAAGGAGAAGAGAGATAGTGAGGGATAAATAAAAGGAGAGAAGAGAGAGATAGGATATAGAGAGGAAGAGAGTGAGGGAGAAGAGAAAAGAAGAAAGAAAGGGTGAAAGATAAAGTGATGGTGGAAAGAGAGGTAGAAGAAAGAGTGAGGGGAGAGAGAAAGAGGGAAGGAGACAGAGGAGAGTGAGAGAGAGAAGGAGAGGGAGGGAGAGAAACAAAAAAGCGAGAGGCTGAAAAAAGGGAGAGAGGTAAAGGTGTTAGCACAGAGAGAGAGGGTACAGTGAGAAGGAATAAACGGAGAGGGAGATGAATGAGAGAGGGGGGCAGAGGGAGAGAGAAATCGAGAGGAATGGCAAAGAGGACGAGCGACAGAGAGAAAGAGATAAACAAAAAGGGAGGGGGTGAAATGAGAAAGAGAGAGAGAGATAAATGGGAGGAGAGAGAAAGAGAATTTGATTTGTTTATTTCAGTCACACAAATTCGATTCTAACATTATTCAGGAACAACAACTGACATGCAGGGACTGAAAAGGTGGAAAGACAGAGCAGAGAGAGAGAATAAAGAAAAAGAGATGGGGATGGTGGAGAGTAGAAAGAGAACGAAAAAGAGAAAGTGGAAAGACAAAAGGACAGATCATATAAAGAGAGATAGAAGTGGAGAGAGGAAGAAGACGAGGAAGAGAAAGAGAGAAAGAAAGGGTAAAAGAGAGAGGGGGAGGGTTGGATGCTGGAAGCACTTAGGAGACCGGAAACTCTTCAGCCGTGCAAAGTCAAGTCTCTTCAGATCAACTATACTGACACAAAAGAATTACTTAAAGTTGGGGGTAACAATTTTTTTAGTTGTAAATTTGTGAACTTTGGGTTTTCCACTAAAAAAGTCGACCATAAATTCAGCACTTAGTGAAAAATTTAGACCACTGTGTACTGTCTGAAATGAATAATAAAGAATTTTAGTTCTATCCTGGAGCTGAATGCAGCATGCTGATTGGCTGAGCTTGAATGGTCCTCTCCAGTTTCACTTTATTGTTTGTAAAAAAAATGTTTATTGACCATATTTGCAACCAAAACTAATACATGTTGATATTAACCATGTGTCGAAGGATTTATGAGAGGAAGTTGTCAGATTTAATGTTTGCAGTGTGAAAATGTTTTAGAATTGTCTCAGTTATAAAAATGTATAAGTATAATAAAATGTATCTTCATTAGATGTATTTATTTCACTGTAAAAAGTAATGAACAAAGGAGATTTTTAGTTCTTTTAATAAAACTCAAACTTCACTTTTACAGTGCACTTCAGTTACAGTTTGATAAAAAAAAGAATGGTTTTAAACATCTTACTTTTACTATGATGCCACTGTGTCGAACAAAAGGGGGTCTTTGTATTTTCAAACGATAAGGGGTCTCTGGCCTCAAAAAGTTTGAGAACCTCTGATCTAGACTAAGCGACTGGGCTTAGTCTTTAAAGGGTATTTCACACCAACACAACCCCAGTCGCTGTCAGTAGGGAGGAGCAACGCAGGGTCTGTTCATGTGTCTTTGGGGCGCACCGATGTGAAAGAACATTCAGACAAACACGATCCAAATAGCCAACAGTCGTCAAACAAATGCAGAGTGAGCATGGGCGTGATGTATGCTTGACGAAAATGACGAAACATAAGTTGCACGTGAGTAGTAGTTGTCAAACTTTGCCGGCAAACAGATGTTTCTAGTCTTACCTCTCGGATTAAGCTCAACTCGTATTTCCCTCCACAGTCCAGCCTTCGTACTGCGCTCGCCGTAACTCCCCCGTGTTTGCCTCGATCCAAATGGTACCATTCTCCTTCGTAGTTACGTCCCGTTTGACCCCGTGTAAATAACAATCCATGCTCGGCTAAACACTGTTTTTCCGTAAGCGTCTTTTTCGGTTTTCCGCACTATATTCCTGCGCACTGGTTCGCTGGTTCTCCTGTAGACTTTACTTGCAATTCTTCAAAAACCCGCCTCCACGACGTGCTCCGCGCTCCTCTGACCCCCGACAAACCCATTTACACCAAACACACGTGAGCCGCCTGTCGGCAAAAGTTGCCAAACTGGTTCAGACGGGCGACCCTCGGCCTGGTGTGAAAGACCCTTAAGACTACAAGACCTTAGCTTAGCTTTCATACATTTCAGCATGGGACTATGGACTGTGTCATTACAACTTTTGAAGTTTAATTGTGGCTAAAACCGCAGCTAAACCGAAGGTGGGCTACCAAGAAAAGCAGGCAGGGCGAAATAAGAATACATCTGCAAATTTACCACTGAAAATTGCTTCATTCTCACATATGATTAGTTTCAAAGTTAGTTTTAATTTTAAAGAGGCTAAAAACTACAAATTTCTCTTCACTTTTCCTTTCTTGTTAAAACCACACTTGATTTGCTCATTGGCGACGAAATGGCTTACGCAGACAATCACACACTGCTAATGTTATGTTATGGAAACGACCCCCCCTCCTCTCCGATTTACAATCAGTGACTTTAATAGTCTGTTTCACACCTCATTAGCTGGTTTAATACAGTGAAATGTGGATACAGATGGTTTGGAAGTGTTGCCACGGCGGCTCAACACGCTCTTTACATGTAGCGTGTCACAGTCCAGCAGCTCAAGGTGACCTACATACATGTGACACTCTCTCATTACCAAACGCAGCGGTGATTAAACAGGCAAATAACCAGCTCAGCGCGCACATCAGGGCTTAATTAGAGGATTATTTTGGCACAATAACATGTAAAAAACACACACGAGCAAGACATGTTTTGGTGTCGCCACTTGTAAACAGACGAGGGAGGAGTTGCAATGTCAAGCTTCAAGGTCGAAGTGAGAGGACGGCAAAGAGAGACAAGATGATCTTTCTTGGAAAATATGGGTTTGAATTGTTGATATTTAGGGCTATGAAATAAGTGTTGTTCAAATTAAAATTAGAATGTGCTTTTTAAATAAAGTGAAAATTAATAAATCAACTATAGATCTCAACAATTTAAAGTGTAGCAGAAGCAGAGAGTTATTTAAGCTAAACAAAATATATGGCTTGTTAGAATTTACTGTCAAAACATAGACCTTTTGCATGTTTGTAAACTTTGCATCAAAATCTGGAAGAAGGAGCTTAGCCGGAAGTAGAATACAACGTTGCGTCCATTTAAACTAGTGTAAACAAGCACGTTTTTGGAAAAAATGTTGAACACAAAAGCAGAAGAAATGTCAGATTCTGTTTGGAACTGTCAGAATATGTAATGTGTCTTATTCTGTGGGACCTGACACAGACTTTGGTCAGTTACTTCTGGCGGATGGAACCATTTTGTCTGAGCTTGTGGTTTGTTTTACTTTGCTAGACCCAGTAGTGGCTAAAATGCTTGTCTTTGAACAGTTCATTCATATCTTGAAGCTAATACTAAATATGCTAATGTATCCACCCTTCAATAGTGCTTCAGAGACGACACAACATACTAGTAATTATTTTATTATTAACCTAACTTTAGCTGCTTGTAGCTCTGAAAACCTCTTAGCTCTCGTCAAAGGCTTCACTAAAAGTAGGAGATAGGGTCTTGTGTGTAAAAATTGAGTGATTGAAAACAATAGGCCTACAGTTTTAGCTAAAATTCTAAATAAAACAGAAACATTTTAACATCCAGCTGCACCTGCAGGACTGGGTAAGGTCAGGCTAACGTCAATGTCAATGTCAAGTTTATAAAGCACATTTACAAAACAGTCAACACTGCCCCAAAGTGCTGTGCAAGAAAAAATAGAATATAAAGTTAGTTTTAAAAAAAACCCGAAAGACAAAGAAGTAACAAATTGCAAAATACAATTTGACAAACATTAGACACAAATGTCCTAGTTACAGTTCATAACTGAACAGTATTTTAACAACAATAAATTCTCAAGCTTCTAATGTGTTGGCTATGAGTTTTCGTTTTTTTGCCTCCGGCTAGAGCTGTGACGTCATCGTGACGTAGGCTGAAAAGGTCTATAGGCAGAGTAGGTTGCACTCTCGCCTCACAGCAAGAAGATTCAGAATTTCTTTGGTGAAACTGCCTTTTTCCCGTGTCTGATTGGTTTTCTCCGGAATCTGTGGTTTCTCCACCAACCAAATTATAAACTGAAGGTAAAAACCTCCACTTTGTCTCACTGACAAAGCCTGGAACATCTGAGAATCAGTCCCAGAGCGCTGCACTGTGGAGATGCTCCAGAGGCACTGAAGAATGGGTCGAATGAGGAAGACACAATTTCATAAATAATAATAGGCCTATCGAATTGGCAACCCCCAGGATGATTTTATGTGACCCCCGGGATGATTTCTGATTATTATTGATGGTGAAAAAGCACGAAAAGCTTTGAGAGAAGATGAGATATCACTCTATACCTGGTAAACTGCAGCCTGGGGACAAGATGTGACCCTCCACCTGTTTTGATCAGGTCCACGGCACATTTTAAGGAGGCAAGTTGGTCTTCTTTATATATATATATTTTTTGTATTATTATTATTGACTTATTATCACAAATACGCCAACGTGATGCTAGCGCCGCCTGGCATATTTAACATCTACCAAACAGTCCGTTTCATTTTCTGAGACTACTTCAACAACATTCATTAAAACTTAGTTATGACACGACTTGAAATAGTTGTGCTCAAAATATGCCAGGCAATGTCTCAAAAGAGTGAGAAAGTTGGAAGGTTATTCCTGTCCACGTGCACAAGTCAGTTGGCTTGTTTACATTTTAAAAAGCTAACTTCTTATCAACATGTTTCTTTCTGCTTAGTTCATTTCTATGGAGTTTTCACTGCGACACTTCTTTCACTAAGGACACCTGTGTTTATAAAAGAATGTGTTTGTCTGTCAGTGCTAACGCTGAACTGCCATGTACCAATAGAAATGTTCAAGTCGGAAGTAAGAAAATCCAAGGTGAACCACACAACTTAACTCAGCTTTCAGTATTTTTTAACATTTATTTGTCAAATTTACTGATGACCAAAAGGACTACCTCACCAAAATAAAAATAAATTAGAAAAACAGTGTAAGAGTGTGTTAAGTTTATAGCCAGGCTTCAGAAAGTAAATGCAAGTCTGTAAAAATGGGTCTGAAGACACGTGAAGCTGTGTGAATGTGCAGCAGATGAAGTATTTCTCCAGTCTTTGATGAAACAGCTGCAGGTGGAGGCAGGCAGCGGGTCACTCATCACACGGCCATATCGAGCACCTCCGGCTGCCGCTGCACTGATGGAAATCACCTGCTCCGAGTCTCCCACCAGAACACATGCATTATGCCGCCATCTTTCAGCCTGCTCCCTCCTCCTGCTCCTCGGCTCCACAGGCTTCTCCCACGGATCAGTCATCTCCCAACGGTGCACTGTAAAAAACAAGTCACGCATTCAGACTACACAGTTTGTTTGTGAAAATGAATAATCCAGCTTTAGAAACAATAAAGGTGCACTGACATAAGCTGTGTCCTCGTGTCCACACTCGTCCCTTATGTCAATAACATAAGACCTTTTCCCACTAAAAGAACTTTTTTCAGTTCCAGTCCCCATAAACGCGTTCATGCAGAGCAGGAACTACGGACTGAGGCCACACTTTAGGAACTTTTTAGCCCCTGCTTTGGGGTAGGTAAGGCCTTTTTTGCACATGAAAGTACCAAGAACTCAACATTTCTCCAGTCCCTGCTTAGTCAGAAGAACTAACCTGTCCCCGTGCCTGTGTTTCCGAATGTGACTCCAACTAGCTTGGTATTAGTATCTTAAATAAGTTATTAAATGGTGTTGGGAAACCAAAAGTTGTCTTTTTTGATTCTACACAAAACTATAATCTACAAAACCTAAAAACATCACTCAAATGAACAATAACCAAAATTACTTACATTCCTAGTAATAGTTTGGCTACATTTTTAGGCTTAGAAATTAAATAAACAATTTAAGAGTTGCTGCTTTTAAATATTTTTTCTTATGGATGAGGAAAGTTTATAAATGTGAGAACGTAAACATGTTTCCCCCAAAGGTTCCTGGTCTGACTGGAAAGTACCTGCCCCAGAGCAGGAGTTAAAACAGTTCCTAAAGTGTGGCCCCAGTTCATAGTTCCTTTTCTGTGCGAACACGCCAACAATAGGCCTTTTCCCACTGTAGGAACTTTTTCAGTTCCTAGTACTTTTTTAGTTCCTGTCCCCATTTTAGGCGCATTCACACAGAGCAGGAACTATGGACTGGGGCCACACTTTAGGGACTTTTTAGCTCCTGATCTGGGGCAGGTACTTTCAGTCAGACGAGGAACCTTTTGGTGACACAAGCACATTTTACACTGCTAACTTTGTTTTTAAACATGTTTTACACATTCTCACATTTAGATTAACCTTCCTTATCCTTAAGAAAAATTATTTAAAGGCAGTAACTTCCAAAATGTTTTTATTTAATTTGTAAATAGTAGTCTATAATACTATTATTAGGAATTACAGTGAATCATTTTGTTTTATTATTAATCCCAGTGATGTTTTTAAGTTTTGCACATTATGGTTTTATGTGGAATCGAAAAAAGACAACTTTTGTCTTCTTAACACCACTTAATGAATTATTTAATTGTTCCAGACTTTATAGATGCTAATGCTAAAGCTAGTTAGACCCACTTTTAGAAACTCTTGCTGTGTGAACACAAACATAGGGACAGGGTAGTTCCTCTGACTAAACAGAGACTGGAGAAAGTTGGGGACTAGTTCTTGGTACTTTCATGTGGGAAAACGCCTAATGAAGACAAGAACAAAAAAAAAAGTACCAAAAACTAAGTTCCAACAGTGGGAAAGGCCTTGTAATTCCTAATAGGCTACTACTGGGACTACATGTTTTCAAACAAAGTTAGAATTGTAAATGTGTTTGTGTCACCAAAAAGGTTAATGGTCTGACTGAAAAGCAACTGCCCCAGAGCAGGAACTAAAAGAGTTCTTAAAGTGTGGCCCTAGCCTATAGTTCCTGCTTGGTGTGAACGTGCCTAAAATGGGGACCGGAACTGTAAAAAGTACTAGGAACTGAAAAAAAGTTCCTACAGTGGGAAAAGGCCTAAGGTCTCAACAATTCCCAAGATATTCATTACTTGATTGGCTCATACTGTAAAAGTAATCTGACTTGATCACTGAAACACACAACACTCGGAGAAAACATCACTCCAAGATCTGAGTTCCAATCTCTGAGGACGACTGGAACTCACTATAGAGGGATTTTTTGTTTATCAACACACGAAGAGCCGCTGCTAGACACAAACAGCAGAAACAAGTCGAAAAAGCACCGTTGTCAGCTAATTACAAGAGTTTATGACTGTGTGAAAACAAAAGTGAAGTTGCTAACTCAACATTTGTGAATGAAATTCGACCATCCAAACATCCAAACAACTGCTCTCGTCCCGTTTTGTTGTTTTATTCAAAGAAGTTTCTCCAGCTGAGCAGATGGAGAGCGTCTCTCTCTGCATAATACATGTGCAGTAGGGCGGAAAGTGACGTTGACCGAATATCCCTCTATAGATACAGTCGGCATCAAAGGCCACGCCCACTAACAAACCTCCGTGAGGGAACATGGGGAGTGAATCAGAACAAAATCTTTACTGCTCAACAACTACAACAGCAAACGTGGACTTAAAGAGAAACTAAACTCAGAATCAACTTTTTTTCACTGTCAGACTGTGTATATGGGGTCAAAATTGAATTATCTACTGTTTCCAGACCTTTTTTTGGACATTTTTGTGCAAACTCGTTCATTTTGAAGTTATGTGTGCAAAAACCGCGGCTGTACTGCCGCGATGGGCAAACGCTGTCAGTGCATTTTCAGTACCCTCCAACGTCACAGTGTATTGACGAAGCAGACGAGCCGCCCAGATGGTTTATCTAAACTCCTCCCTCTGACATCGCTGCTGCGGAGAGTTGAAAAGAGATCACCCGCTGCGTAATGACATCAGCCGTCATTTGGCTCAGCTTGTTGAGCGAGTGGCGTGTTGAGCCACCACTAGGTCAACGATCCGTTGGTTCGAAACTCATGCCTGGGTTTTTCATTTTCGATTTTCAGTTTTAGAAAATACTCACATAATAGGCTCATGCGCTTATGTAGCAGCCTAAAGCAAAGGTTTCATACGTATGATTTGCAAAGCAAATATAAAAAAATCTTTACGTGCAAGTAAGCAATTACTTGGTGCTGTTGCTGTACAGCTCCCTCTGCTGCAAATCTCACATCAGGACCAGGACGGCACCGACACAAAACTCACATTTACCAAGCTCGCTGTTCATATTTGGTGCTGTCAATCAAAGTCTGTTCACACCCACTGGGCGTCTCTTAAAAGACCTCCGGGCATCTCCCACTTTTGCGAGCCTGTTTGGGGTTCAGTTGTGGGAGGAGTCAGTCTCTGAAAGCGTGTTTAGCCTCACTTTAAGGAAATATATTGTGTCAAATATAGACACAAAGACTCGGAGATAAATAAAGTGACCCAACGGTCCAACAATGCTAACAGTAGCTGCGAGCTAAATGCTAACGTGATGCTGGCGTGTTTTAGCATCTTTTTAAACTTTCTGTTTACTTTTCTGACATAACGCCACATCAACCTCCATTTTTTGGTTGTGACTTAAATTACTGTGCTAAAAAAATACACTTAATTCGCCAGAAAACATCTTAAAAAGACGTAAACAGTTTAGCTTCCCATACTGTAACATTGTGAGCCATGAGATGCTTTCCCCCTCAGCAGGCGACGCCCCCAAATATGACGCATTGCTGACTGTATTTATGAGACATTGCCGACTAATCTTCACTGCATAGATAGATTAACAAGATATCTGTGCTGGGGAGAAATTGATTTTAAGTTATTCTACTGCAAAAAATGAGTATAATAGTCCGTTTAGCATTCCATTTTTATACTGAAAATAATTGTCTTTCAAGTATTTATCTTTTGCAAAGGAGAACAGTAAAAATATCTAAATGCAACTAAAATATAGTCCAGATTAAGATGCAGCAAATGTTCCATGATACACGTTTCTTTTTACAGTGGATGTTAAGAGGAAGCAGTCTTTTTTTTCCCATGAGGCAGTAGGATTTCTGACATCTGGTGGCCTAGATAAAGCAGGAAGCCCGCTGATCGCAGAGACTGAAGGCCGATTAAAGAGTATAATCTACCTGATAATGAAGAGCAAAGAGGCCAGATCAAAACAGAACAGACGAGAAGTGCATCTGCCCGGTTCAGCCGAGAAGGAGCTGAGCTTTGTGTGTGGAAATGGAAAAGTGCATGTGGTCGAACACACTGCAGAAAAATACATACAGTAAAAATGGAGAGAAAAATACAAAAACATGAAGGAATTTCTACAAATTCTACAAAAATATAGGGTAAAAAAAAAAAAAAATCTTTATAAAAATAAGAAAAAAAAAAAAAAAAACATAAGAAAAAAATGTTTTAAACACAAATGAAAATATAAGTATAAATATGAAAAATACTAAAAATCTAAAAAAAATAATAAAAAAAAACCTACATCAAAAATCTATATGAAAAAATTAAAAATATATAAAATATTGATTAAAAAATAATAATCAAGAAAAATGTTCAATAGCAAAAGAAAAAAACTAAAAAAGAAATTTTTTTTAAAAAGATAAAGGATAAAAAAATTAATGGAAAAAGAAAAAACACAAAAAAGAAAAACATTTTAAAAAATGCATAAGAAAAAAGGAAAAACAAAGACTATTTTTCCACCTAAAAGAATAAAAAAAAGAAGATTCACACAAAATACAGTAAAAGATTATCTAAAAAGTTATGAAATCTACATTTTAATTATCTTTTTTGGTTATTTTCATTACTTGATGGACTTAAATTATTTGACTTGTTTCAAGTTAAAACATTTGTCATTTAAAGGAACCGTATGTAAGATTTTGATTTCAGATTTTATAAACATGACCTATATGTGTCCAAAGATACAAGATCAACATGTCCTAATATACTACTATTTTTACTGAAAGTCAATGTAATTTGTAGTTATTATTAATTAAAAAAGCAATGGACATGATGTCCCTTTATTAATGTTTACATTTACAGTATTATCCAATCAGAAAGCAGAATGAGCCTCACATGACTCTCTCGTTTGGGTTGCCAGTTTGATTTCTTAGAACCTGCTTAATTTTGAACCCTGAGTCAGGAACATGTTTGAGTTTGAACTGATGTTGCACCAGGACACAGACACTGTCTGTGATTGGCTCATGCACTTGTTTCTACACAGTTCTCATCAGGCTCCTCCCACATTATGTTACATTTGCAACATTTGGGTACAAACCATGACAAAGAGTCAGGTGTCTGGGCAAGTGACTTTCTGGCTATTACCCATGATTCATAGCCTTGTTCCTGATTGGTCAGCAGCTTCTTATTTTAAATGTATGGGCCATTTCACAATCTGGCAACCCAAGTTCATGTGTGATTCTAATACCTTTTTAAAACCACTAGTTGTGCATCTTACATACGGTTCCTTTAAGTGAGGTTATTTAATTACTTCATTGGCAAATGTAAAGTTAAATCTCCTACAAAGAGTCATAAATGTCACAAAACAGTTAAAATGCTATAACATAAGCAATTAAACTAATACAATCACATGAATATTGTAAATTTTTGTATTTTTGACTGGCGAGATGATAACTTTTGCAGTGCATGTGTTTCAGAACGATGAAAATAAGCACTGTTGCCATAGCGATCAACAAATTATCATCATTAATATACCCTTTGAATAAGAAAAAGTGCTCAACTATAGATTATAAGTGTAAATGCTGCTTTCAGGGTAACTGGGAGATCGTTATTTTCACTTGAATAATGACCAATGAAATAAATAAATAAATAAATAAAGGATTTTTTTTTTTCCAGTGGCATACTAATAATGTATTTTATCTTTTGTAGCATCAAGACAAAAAAGGAAGACAACTAGCTAAAGATAAGTCATTCATAGTGTAAGCTGTGTTTTTGCAGTGTTTTTTTCTGAGCATTCTTTTGCATTATGTATCGACCTATAAATGGATGAGGCGGTGGACGTGTCTCCGAGCGTCGACTGAGCACGTGCAGAAGCTCTGGCCCCGCCCCTTTTGTTCCAGATGCCAAAACTGATGGGTATGAGTCATAACGCTGCGTGTGAGGAATTTTATCGGATGTGGTGGTGGTGGTGGAGAGGAGGAGGAGGAGGGTGGAGGTGTTAGAGGAGAGTCCCCGATGGAAGAGGGAGGGAGAGAGAGAGAAATACTAACAAATAGATGGATCAGCTTTGGTTTGTCAATAGTTTTTAATTACAGCCTGGTGTAAAACTGCATTGTATTTTTGTCAAAGGGCACATTAAAGAATTTTTAAGTCCTGCTCTAACATTGCTTCTTTATCACAAACGCATTATATTCAGTATATTCTGTCTGTTCTGAATAATGTCATAAATCCATAAATCATACAGATGTGTTTTGAGCATTTTTGAATTAGCATATCAGGCCAGATCAGATTATGTTCTCTGTGTAATTTCCTTTGCTGTCAGTAAGCTCTATCCCAGTGGGAGCTTGTGATTAAATAAAGGTCCATTAAATTAAAATTAAATAAGCTTCATTACATTTTATTCAAGTTATGTTACACTAAAAACCAAAGTAAAGGTTCCTAAGAGCATGTTAAAAACCCAACAATGCAAATAATACAATATTTAAGGCGAGCCTCTGTGCAACTTTTTTCCTTTTACTGTTTTTGGTCCGTTTGCTCTCTCAGTATGTAGGCTTTTATGTGTAAACAGATTATTTTTATTACTGAAGTTAATCTATTTCTTCCATATTGTTCAATGGAACTTTGCTACATCAAAGACTGTTTTCTCAAAATGCATTTTCCTTCACACGCTCATCAATAGGGGGCGACATGGTGGTGCACCAGTTAGCACTCTGGTCTCACAGTAAGAAGGTCCTGGGGTCTTTCTATATGGAGCTTGCACAATCTCTGTGTAAGTTTCCTCTGGGTGTTCAGTAGGTCTCTAGGAGTCTTGATGGAAATTATCTGTAAAGGTAGAATCTGTTACAAGTGTGACGATAGTGGTTAGTACCGTCCTGAGCGGGAGTCGAACCAGGATCTTTCGTTCCGCAGGCGACCGACAAACACGTTGAGCTAAAGGGAACGCTGCCGTTAGCCCAGTTTGCCAGTCCTGATTGTATACCTGAGGGAGTGAGTTTATCCTTACTGCCACCACACTTCACCTGTTCTTCGGTCCCTCATGTGGACATTTACGCTCCGTTACACAAGCATCTCTACCATTGTGCTTAATATAACTGTAACGAGTCCTAATATACATAACCTAACCCTACGATCCGCATCTAAAATAGAAAAAGCTCAAACACATATCAAACTCTACAGCAGACCTGGGCAAACTGCGGACCAAACTGTTTTAATCTGCACCCCCCCAACGCTTTTCATAATAAGTGTTATGCTTTCAATTTTTACTATTAATTTTGCTGTGGAGCTTGATGCTTTAATATGTATCATAATAAAATGTCAAAATAGTACATTGAAAAGCTTATTTTACAAAAAATGTGCTTACAATAATGATAATTTGTCATACCGACTGAATTCCGGCCCTCCACCACTTGTTCGGGTTCAAATCTGGCCCTCAGGGGGGAAAAAATGCCCACCTCTGCTCTACAATCTTGAACTGAACACGATTGTGACGGCTTTACTGAGTGATTTGTTAATATCTACATTCTAATTTATAATAATTTATTTAAGTTTTATCAAAAAACTGCATAAAAATGTAATATTCATGAAAGTCAAATTTAGTTACTGAAAATCTCAACTCAAGATTTCCAAAATCTCCCTCAGCATAAACTTTTGTGTCAGGACAACCTGGCTTTTTCTATTTTTGTTTTTGCTGGCCATATGTAAATTTCTGTCAGTTTGTAGATTGTTTTTGTATACAAAAACATGGCGTGATGAAAACTTTGTACCACATTTTTTTCTTGCATTTATGTGGATAACTGCAGCAGACGTTTGACTTTGATAGCCATACATATTTTTTTCTCCATATTCTCAATGTTTCACCTTAAACACGTCCAAAATAAAAACAACCAAAACACTAGAAGACGCAGTGAGCAAATGCAAGAAGACAAACGATAAACAAACAAATAAATAAAGAGTAGAAAAAAAAAAAAAAAACAAGCCTGCGACACACACAAACGCCGGTGCCCTGTTACCATGACGACGACAGCCCCGGCTAAAGGATCACCGGCGGGAACATAACGTCTTCTCTCTCTCTAATGAGGCAAACTGGATCATTTTGTCCATTTACCTGCGCGTGCACTGTGGGCCCTTTTGCACACACACACATGTGGAAGATGAGGGCTTGTTTAGTTGCTTTTTTTTGTTTTTTGGATATTTATTTGAGCAGTGCCAAAGCAGAGGGGAAGGTAAATTAGTTGTCTGTGCCTCTGATGTGCCAGAGAGACAAATGTGAGAAAAGATTGGTTCGACTTCTTGACTTACGGATTCGAGGAGCAGCAGCAGAGTCAAGGTGACCTCAAGCTCTGCAAAGATGGCACAGGGCAGTGTCAATACAAAACAAGTGAGAAGCTAACCGGAGTCAATGCACTATAAAAGTTATGCAAAGACATTGTTTTATTTGACAAATGTTCCTCAATACTCTGACCGAGTGGCAACATTACATCTGGAAAACTAATGAGCACCGATAGTCACTAGAATGGTGAATATACTGTAGATCACAATTCATTGCGAGAATCAGAAAAACTGTGGTGAGACTTTAGCTGGAAACAACTGAAAGAAAGATGAGAATATGAGATGTTTAAATGAATTGTTGCACCAGGATAATAAACAGAAAACTTTACCTTGTTAAATGTCTTTGTAAGTCTCTGTGATAATGGAGATGTATTTTGAAGCATGTGTCGGCTCTCTTTGCTCTTCCCAATTTGTTCCTGACCTTATTTTTTAGAAGTGTAACATGTGTTTAGATGTTGTTTTGCTGCCTTATTTCAATCTTAAAGCTACACAAAAATGAGAAAATAAATAAATAATGTTAAAGTTATCTGTTCGGGGTACAAATTAAATTATCTTTTTTTTTTTTTTGTGCAAATGTACTCATTTTGCAATTATTCATTCATTCATTTTGTACCGCTTAATCCCAATAGGGGTTGCGGGTGACTGGAGCCTATCCCAGTAACTTTGGGCCTTAGGCGGAGGAATACCCTGGACAGTGGCCAACTCGTCGCAGGGTTAGACAAACATTCACTCTCTCATTCACTCACTCACTAAGGGAAATTTACATTGATGCCCAATTAATCTAAACATGCATGTCTTTGGAGGTGGGAGGAAACCGGAGTACCCGGAGAAAACCCACAGTGACACAAGAAGAACATGCAAACTCCACCCAGAGAGATCGTGAGATGTTGATGTGGTCTGACTCGGGAGTCGAACCCACGACCTCCTTATTGGGAAACCAGAGCTCTAACCACTCTGCTATTGTGCATTTTGCAATTAAATCTGCAAAAAACGCGACTGTTCTGCCACGAAGGCCAAACGCTGTCAGTGCATTTTTAGTTCACGCCACGTCACATCGAGTTGATGCCACAGACGAGCCGCCCAGGTGGGATATATAGATTCCTCCTTCTGACATCGCTGGTGTGGAGAGCTTGAAAGCGGTCACCCACTGTGTGATGACATCATCTGGGCAGTCATTTGGCTCAGAGCGGGTGAAATGATCTGCAGAGGGTCGCAGGTTTGAGACAGTGCTTCTTATTTCAATTTTAGAAAATATTCACATAAGCTCATGTGCTTATGTAAAGGACATGTTTCATACATAGTACGTCTGCGAAGTTAATCTTGAAGCGCAATCAAGCAACTAGACCTGTGCAGCACTGTGTCTGCAAACCTCACCGCACTTCACACTGAAACAAAACTCGCCAAGCTTGCTGTCCATATTTCGTGCTGTCAATCAACAGTGGCGTCTTTTAAAAGGCCTCCGGGCATTTCTTATTTTTGCTTGTTTGGAGGCCGTTGAAGATGTAAACGGTAAAAACGAGTAAGCTAATATGCTTGTTACAGTCTATTTTGAAGAGACAAGACTTAGAAAATCTACAGTTTTTAACATGACATCAATGACCTTGACTATTTCTAAGCCATTTTAGATAAATTATGTGCATTTTTGTAAACACATTGTAAACTACAGATCTACATAGTTTAGAAATAAATAGAGAAAAACAGTAAATTACATCTTTAATACCACAGAACTCACTGGAAAAGTTTCAGATTGCATTTATAGGATTGAGCAGCAGTGACATGTGAGTAATGCAGACTGTGCTGCTGAGGACAGTTTGTGCTGCACTGCAGGTGTATCTACAGTGTATGTTCTCTTTCACAGCCTCCTTTCATCAAACACTAACAAAGAACTGTGTTTTCATGTGACGCGTGTACAGATCTCTGCGCTTTATTCCCCAAAACACATGCAGCAGGTGAATTTAGACGCAAAACAACACAACATGAAATGAGTCACACGAAGGCATTTGAAATATTTATGTGTAAACTGAAATAGATTTGTTTCTCATGAAAAATAACACCTGGTTCTCACCTCGCAGCAGGAAAACTGAGAGTTTGACTTTGAACTGTTTCTATTTCCTCTTCTCCTGCTATTTCAGCTCTCAGTTTTGGGCCAAATTAGACCCCCTGGCATCACTTTGGGCACACCGGTTAAACCCTAAATTGTGTGTGGATAAACCAAAATGCATTCCACAGATTATAAAAAAAAAAGTTATTGTATTTTTGCCCAAAATAAGAAAGAATCTGCGTCGCCAGTTGCCGTATATGCAGCTGTTTGATTAGCCTGTGGCTCCTGGAGAATCAGCGAATCAGTGCACCAGAAAAAAATGAAAAGGATGCATATGGAAAAACACTTAAACCTAAAATCAGAAATATCAGATCACTGCAAGAGCTGAAAACAACAAGTTCAAACGCTGGATCAAGGAGGCCATAGATATCAAGAAGTGAGACCCAGACACCATCATTCGAGATGGAGCGTTTCTCCTTTCACCTACCTGGGACTCCATTCTCCAGAGACCACCAGGCGGCAGGAGGCGTGGTCAGTCCGAGAGACCCAGGTCACACCAGGTTGACCACGCCTCCAGGAAGTAACATCAAATAAACGACACATCACCACGGAGACCTGTGGCGCTTTTGAAGATGGCTCGCAGCTAGCAGCCGAAACATGTCAAAAAGGTAAATACAACTCACTAAAAAGTTTGAAAGTTTTCTGAACAGAAGAAATTGATTACTGCTAAAACTATTGAAGACAAGATGAACATCGTAAAAGAAAGACTACTTAACCTAGCATAGGTATTTTGCACGAGCTCAAATGAAATGTATATATGGAGGAGAATGGCTTCAATTTTCACTGAGGAAAACAAAGACAGAGAAGAGTTGCAGCAACCGAAGTACAAAAAGTAGGAAATGGAGGTTGAGTTCAACCTGTGAGGTAACTCTGATTCCTTGTCGCTACTGATATGACAACTTCTGATCTCTGTCAGACTTTAACAACTACTCGCGTGCAACTTGTTTCGTTCTTTATTTCAAGCATCACGCACACTCAGCATTTGTTTCGCAATAGGTGGCTGTTTGGATTACGTTTGAGTGAATAATCTTTCGCATCAGTGCACTTGTAAAGATGCTGCATCACTAAAGATGGCAAGTAGGCCTACTGTAATTTCTGCCCTATTGAGCACACCTGAATATAAGCCGCACCCACCAGATTTAAGTAAGAAAAATGATAAAGAACATACAGTATATAGGCCGCACTTGTTAATAATAAGTCTATGAGAATCTATAATTTTGCTGCATTGCCTTATAAGCCTTATAGTTCAAAGCACATGAAAAAAGTAGCGTCTTATAATCCAGAAATTACGGCAGTTATTTGTAGATATTAGTCCACCAATTAATATCTTGTCCCCACACAGATCTTGTTAATGTATCTATTCAAGCACAAATTATTTAGTACTTTCCTGTCTCCATCTGATAACGTCCCGTTTGTCCACGAAGTTCGTCTTTTGTTGTTGTTAGAATTGTGGCTAGCTGACGTTAGCATACTGGCACACCTCCTAACTGTTGTGAAAAAACACATTGTGATTAATAACATGTGCGGAGAAAGTTTAAAATTAATTATTTCTGCAAAAAATGGAAATAGTCTTTATCATATTCCAGAAATAGAGAATTGCTGTGTTTTGTCTCAGTTTCTTTGTTCCAGTTTTCAATGAAATCATGATTGACAGCTGTGTGGTTTTAACAAACACAAATCCAAACCAGTTCTGCGTTCATAATATCATGCAGCTCCTCTGAAATCTCTAAAAGTCCAAAACGGGGCAGTCAAATGATTTCAGCAGTGCGCCAAAGCCTTGAATAGTGAGTTCATTCAATTATACAGCAGCACAATGATTCATTCTCCTCTGCTCTGACAATCTCCTCCACAGCGAGCTCTTCTGATGCCGCCAAATGACACGAAATGGCCCTCTTATCATCATAACGGGGATAAACAGTGACAGGAGCTGCAGACAGGGGGCAGCGCGATGGCAGCGGATCAAATGAAGCCTCGTTATGGAGAAAAGTCACAAGAACCTTATAAAAGACGGTTTGAAATACACATTACTAAGGAGATTGTACAGACATATCAGTGCTACCTAAGCTTTTTCATCTTTTATCTAGTGAATAATAATGAATACAGCCGGTTTCATTTCACTTTGTGGGAATTGTCTGACATCTCACCACAGAGGTTTATTCACTTCAAAGCAGGTGCTTTTTGTGCTTCAACTATCTGCTGCTTTTTGATCGTTTTATTGTCCAGGAAGTAAATAATGCCGTTACTGTAAGGCAAACTAATAAAAAGGTACAATATCATTGAGTTTACATGTTTCTATTTAACACAAGGTCAAAGGTGAGTGTTTCTGGCCAAAACACTGCGTCTTTAGGCGTTTTCGCACATGAAAGTTCCAAGAACTAGGCATCAGGAACACTTCTACACCTCTTCTTTTACTGGGCCAATTCAACCCCATGGAACGACCTGCTACAGCTTTTGCACCGCTCACAAGAAGATCCAGGGAACATTCGGTGACGTCAGGCACTTACGTTGCAAGCGCAAGCTGGACTGTGTGCAAAAATACTGTCAAGCATTGGAAATCATTCAGTTTTTTGGTTTGTTTGTTAGTTGTTGTGGTTTTTGATTTTCTTATAGTCCTGTTTCATTTTTTTATTTTCTCGCAACCTTGCTTAGCTGTGTGTAAATGATAACTTGCGCTAGCTCATCAGCTAGCTTGCTGTAGATATGCAAGTTTCTTTGTGCCCCTCAAAGCCCCGCTGGACCTCCTCGTTGGCGTATGGACTTAGTGCTGCTTGTACTTCTGCATCTGTTCATCTCTCACCACATCAGTAAACTTTAATATATCAGTATTATTTTAACAAAAACTTTTCGACGTGCCTGGAGTTGTTGATGTGCGTGAACAACGTCAAGAAAAACGTTGTTGCGTCACTAAAAGGTTTACGGTCTAAGGGAAAAGTGCCCCAGAGCAGGAGCTAAGTTGGTCCCTACATTGGCCTCCCTGGTTCCTGGTCATTCTTATGTGGGAACATGCCAGAAAAAGGACCAGGGGCTAAAAAGGTTACAGGAACAACAGAAAGTTCCTACTGGGAAAACGCCTTTTGTTCACTGATTGGTCGATGACTTTCTGTTTTTTAGCGGTTTGGTGATTTCTGACGAGTAGCTGGAATGAAATGAAATTGAGCAGCACCAAGTAATTTCAAGCTGGCTTGTGATTTTTATTTATTTTTTGGTTAAATTTTGACCAAAAGATTTTGCACTTAAAAGCAGCAAACATTAAAAGTTACCAGCCAGCTTACAGCTAAAGCTTGCTCTAAACCTAATAAGGTACTGTTTAGCTACTAAAATCCTGAAAGTGTGCGTGTTTATGTTGTTAGCAGAGCAACATATTTATTTTTACATGTAGAAAAGTGATAATTTATTGCAATATTCAATTTCAGCCAGAGGATTTTGACAACTTGATAAAATGAACTAAGAATGGAACATGACCTGGACTTGAAGGTCATGACTCGAGACTTAATTTGGAGCCTTGTGTGTAAACAAAACTTGATGCTTCTCCTCAAAAATTCAGTTTTACTTGAACAAACTGCAACATACCTTTCTAAATTTTTTTCCTGTGACAAAAAAATGTATTAAAACCAATGGCGGACTCATGGGGACTGACTTGGGACTTGGACTTGAAGCCAAAGATTTGAGACTTGCAAAAAACACTGTAAATATTTGGCCCCTGTGCAGAAGAGTGACCCACATGTATCTAACTTAACTTTACTAATAATCTCCTCGTGTCTTTCGCACTTAAATGCATCAGTAAATATGTCAGTCTTGGGTCTTGTCTTTGGTTCTTCTTGTCTCTTCCTCCCTTCCCCCTCTCTCTCCTCTCGAACTCTCCATTTTTGGACATTCTGAAAGCAGGAGAGACAAAAAATACACAGAAAGAAAAGAAATGGTGGCTGTGTTTTGAAGGCTTATCAGGACTTTGCGTTGATCCGCGTAGAATCTGCTGGGAATAGGTCAACTCGGAGGCATTTGCTTGCACGTTCTGAAAAACGTATTTGAAAAAGATTGTGTTTCTTTTGACGTTTCATACTTTGCAGCCAGTTCATTAACACGTTGTATATTGGCAGAGCACCGTCCAAAAACAAGAATAATATTGAGACATTTACATTTTACTGTATTGGCAAAGCTTTGCAATCCGGCTGGGCCATGCTTCGCTTATTTCCGTGCGGTCTGGGAATTCTGGGAAGCAAACCAAAGAGAGGGAACGAATTCAGTTAGGAAAACACTAACCACCTGGAAAAGAACCCAGAGTTAATTTAACACTGTATATTTGATGTCTAGCTTCATATTTGAAAAACTAGGCCTATTTGTTTCATGTTGCTGGTCAAAGCCGGTCCACTGTTTTCAAACTTTGGAAAAAGAAAGTGTGTATTTAAACTTTTCTAACTAATCTCTCACTCTCACAAATCCGTTGCCGCATCAGTTTCACATTAATTTTTTGTCCACTAGATATAGCTTCAATTTTCAGATACAATATTGAAGCAGGCTTATCACCCTCTGCACGGCCAATCAGCTCTCACCCACAAAGTCAAATTGAGAAGATGGATTCAGACCAGACGTACAAGGTGTACACTTAGCTTTGGACAAATATGGACTGGAGCTGGTGTGACAGGTGGTTTGTAAGAAACCGAACTCGCCTTGAGATCAGTGTTAGTTTCTATTATTTTACTTGGACCAGAGGAAATTAATGTCAGTTCCACATGAAGACACCTGATTTGATCGCAGGCCATATAACCTACACACAGATTCTGCTGGAGATGCTGGCGTGGCTGAAACAGACCTCTTTCCATTGGCTTTGTTATGAAATCTTTAAATGTTGATTTATCCTTTAGGTTACTTGGTCCTTTGATGTCTGTTTAAGAAGTCACAAGGGAAGCTCTAAAGACAGTAGGACACTGTTATGAAAACTCAAAATGTTAATGTTACTCATACCTTATGTCACCAGGGTTCTCATTTATAAAACTTTGCGTCTAATTCTTACTGAAAGTGTTTGTACGAACAAAACACAAACTTGACAATTTTTCAGCACAGATCTCTTGCTGAAATCTCAGAGGCATAAAGTTGCAAATTTTTGGATCAAATTGCTAATTTCTATGTCAAGTTATCTTTTTTTATAAATCACAAACTAACATGGAAAATGACGTAGGTAACATTTTTGTACACATGCTTCAAAATGAGACCCCAGACCTTTGATTGAATCTCTCTGTAGGGGAAGTAACTGCCACGTTAACTAACCTTTTTTGTGGCCTTGACACTCTTCCCTTTTCGTGTTTAAGCAACATGAGACAGCGGGCATGATATGGACCACTGGGGACAGACGACTGGGAGAGAGCTGGGACAGCACGATGGACTGCGCTTCATGAGGACTGGGGAACAGAGAGCCAGAGACTGGGCCACATGGACTGTGACTAAGACTGGACTTTAAACTATGCATAATTGTAATTTTGCAAATAAACTATACTTTTGAGTTAGACAACTCTCAAGGATTTTTCAATTTTTCACGTGGATTATAAAAATTCCACAACAGCTTCAAGACGAGCTCCACAAAATATAGTTTTGTTCTTCACTGACCTTGTAAATCAGGCTGCATTCATTAATTCTTGCATTATCTTTAGTTGCCTTGTGTCGCATATTCACGAGCTTCTAGTCTTTGAGCTGTGGCCTGGGACAATTTCCTATGTGCATTTTATTTGCACCTGTGCAGATAGTTAAATCCAGTGTTTCCAGTCCTCCTCAGATATCCGACTTTTCAAGTTTTAGCTGGTAAATCTACATCCGTATTTCTACCCTGAAATTTCGCAGCTTCATCAGTGAACTTACTTACTTACTTACTTACTTACTTACTTACTTACCTACTTACTTACTAACTAACTAACTAACTAACTAACTAACTAACTAACTAACTAACTAACTAACCTGTGCTGTTGCAGGTTGTGAACATGCTCTCATGAAAGCTTTACACTTCTACTTTTATGTGCCGCTATGCAAAAGGCTGCACAGAGCTAACATAAACAAAAGCCCCAATTACCAATTTAGCAATGTGACTACAAAGTTCAGGCTAATAAACTGGCATAAATAAATAAATATTTTAGCTTATATGAGCCAATTTGTAATTGTTATGACCTGACATCCAACTAGCAAAGACGACTGAAACACAGCATCAATCCGCCATAGTTTTGCAGCCGTTTCTATGCAGAACAACCATTGACTGAAAGTGTTTTTGTTTCCATTGTGTTCCATTTCTTTGCTCTCTGATTCACTCTGCAGCCACTACTGGACTTAAATTGGCCCAGATCTTGTTTACTTCCATTAGTCGCGCAGATATGAAAGACTCGGAGCTGAACTGAAGAGCTTTCAGACGGCCAAGGCCCCCGAGTTACACAAGTGCAGCTGGACTCCTGCCACGTTACACAACTCGAGTAGGTGAGTGCACAAGAGCGGAGCTAACCTGCTGTACTGGAACAAGGTCTAAAAGTCGACTCACAAAAGGTGCACTGCTTCTGTGTTTGTTTTCACTGAAGAGCTGGGGCCGTTATGACAGATTTTTATTGGTCAATCAGAAAAACTTTTAATGAATGAGGTGGGTATATCATTTCAAATACACGTTTAAGACTTTAGATCAGGTTTTTGAAGCAGTTTTTTCAGCTTTCGTCTAATAGCATGATTTCTTTGAATGAAAATATTCTTCCCTTTTGAGATCTAGCATCTTTTGGACGAAGATCAAGAAGACAGGACAAAATAAATACAAACTTAGCAAAATTATTGCCACATAGAGCGTCACAAACAATTATAGTAAAACTAAATAAGCAGTAAACAATGAGAAGCTGTGCATTAAGCAGTTTTAGTTCACGAGATGGAGTTTGTTTTTTGTTTTTTTCAAATTGTAAAGTGTGGATCTGGTCACCACAAATCCACCTCGCCGTCTGCGTTTCAGATCAACTCCACAACGTACCGGGCAATCAGATTACTTTATTAGCATCACGCAGATGAAACGAAGAAGCTGATTGGTCTTCGGCCATTTAGACCAAAGTATGCATACGTATGATACTGCCGGCACCGCGAGTCCACGAGTTCATGGTTTCACACGATCCCTGCGCACATGTATATGTAAACAAAGAACATTTACGCAGAGTTTTGGGATTATTTCACGTCAGCTCATTTTCTGTTTGGTTTTTTGCCACATAACGGATAAGCACGGGAAGTTTATTTACATCCTGTGTGTTATATAGTCATGGATATGTCAAGAATTTGGACGTAATTTGTTGTCGCAATGATTTTATTTTGAAAACCACTGGTTGCACTTCACCCGCGATCACTTGGTTTTCTGTTTGCCATTTCTTGTTTTCACAACTTCGACAAAAAAGGGCTACGGCAGTCTAGAAAAGGCTTCTTCCAACGGAAAAGATCCAGGTGACCGGAGTAGAGCCGCGCGGCTCACCAGACCAGACAAATCGCTGTGTGAGAGCCTCTCATTACTTTTCAAGAAACAAAAAGCCTTAGTACATCGGGCCGATGTACAGACTGGATGCAGTGTGAGCCCGGTGTAATACATCTATGGTTTGTTAACACACAGTGACAATAAACATATGGGCTCCTCTTTGTTTTCTTTAACATTATTGGCGGGTCCCAAATAATGATTTAAGTGCATAGCGCCACATCTGTACCGTGGTATATCTACATACTATTATGGGTGAACATCCGGGTCTTAGAGGACTCTGGATGGAGGTATGTCATGTGTTTCTTCATAGAAGTCTGCAGCCAAACATCTCTCAAAATATCACATGTTGCAATCTCAAAGCCCATATCGCAGAAATGTTCAATATTGTACACTGCTATTTTTGCTCTTACCTTTTCCAGTTTGAACTGGACTCTGCTGCATTCTTGTTCAATTTGAATTAGAGGACTTTTCACTGTGGCTTTTATTTGACATGAAGAAATAAAAAGACAGAGACAGACTGGAGGCCACATTATCTGAAGAGATCAAACTAAACCACGGGATATTTCTGACCTTGAGGGTGAGACGGGGTGAAGGAGGAAGGAGGAGGAGGGAGAGAAGAGGGGTGTCGCCGGGGGTAACGAGAGATCAACACAGAGATAGAGAGAGAGAGAGAGAGAGAGACGAGGCTTTGGACGGCCTCCAGAATCCTGCTCTCTAACCAACCAGAAAATTCCTTCAGCAAAACCGCAAAACTTTAGAGATGAGGACCCTTCAGCACTGCAAAAAATAAAAAAGAAGATTTATACAAGTTAAATGATCTGAAACTAAATTTTTCTTAAATGCTGCATTTTCAAATTCGGTTTTGTTCATTTAGTGTTTGACTTTTTGGAGAGAGAGGAGAGAAGAGAGAGAGAGGGAGAGGAGAAAGGAGAGAGAGAGACAGAGAGAGGAAAGAGAGGGAGAAGAGAGAGAGGAAAGAGAGAGAAAGAGAAAAGAAATCGAAAAAGAGAGAGAGGAAAGAGAGAGAGAGAGGAGAGAGGAAAGAGGATAGATAGATAGATAGATAGATAGATAGATAGATAGATAGATAGATAGATAGAAGGAGAGAGAGAGAAGAAATAGAAAAAGAGAGAGATGAAAGAGAGAGAAAGGAGAGAGAGAGTGAGGAAAGAGAATAGATAGAGAGAGAGAGAGAGGGAGGGAGAAGAGAGAAGAAAGAGAGAGAGGGAGAAGAAAGAGAGAGAGGAAAGAGAGAGAAAGAGAGAAAAGAAATACAAAGAGAGAGAGAGAGGGAAGGAAGAAAGAGAGAGAGAGAGGAAAGGGAGAGAGAGAGGGAGAAAGGAAATAGACAGAGAGAGGAAAGAGAGAGAGAAGAGAGACAGAGAGAGAAAGAAGAGAGAGAAGAGAAAGTAAAGAAAGAGAGAGAAAAAAGAGCAGCCCTTATAGTCTAAAAACAACCAACAATAATGCCCATTTTCTTACAATGTATTTAAATAATAAATACACTGATCTAAAATGACTTCCAATGCTGTTAACGGTTAGAAATATGTTACAAATGTTATTACTCTAACATTTTAATGGGATATACTTATTAAAATGAAAATTATTTGTACAAAAGGAAACACTGCCTCGTTCTTACTGAAACACAAGTAAATAAAAAGGCCACATGAGAGTAGATATTAGGGGTAAGGTTAAGGTTAAGGTTAAGGTTAAGGTACACTTTATTGTCCCCGTAGGGAAATTTGTCCTCTGCATTTGACCCATCCTTCAATGCCTCTGCAGCATCTCCTCAGGAGCAGTGATCGCTACAGTGCAGCGCTCGGGGACCCATCTCCAGGTGTTGATGCTAGGCTTGGTCAGGACTACCGTAGCTGGAGGATATTACCCTAACATGCATGTTATTGGTTGGTGGGGGAAACCGGAGTGCCCGGAGAAAACCCACCCAGACACGGGGAGGAACATGCAAACTCCACACAGAAAGGCCCGGCCCGTGCGGGAACCGAACCCGCGACCTTCTTGCTGTGAGGCAAGAGCGCTAACCGCTCAGCCACCGTGCCGCGGAGCTGGTTACACTGACTTTGTTGCCAATATGATGAAATTAAAAATAAGTTTGCACAACGTCACATGGAAGAGAAGCAAGACGCTAACTCAAAATGTAGAAATTGACTTTGATATAAAAAGTTTTCTTGTTTGATTCTGTATAATATGAGATTAGTGGCTTAATAGAAAAATATTTTAAAACAAGGTATTTACAGGCCTAAAAACCGGTTGGACAGCTCACTTCACTAAAACGCCGTTAAAATCATTACATTTCCATAACATTTGAAAAGGCTCGCCCTTACATATACCCATGACATACTGTATCAATCATGTTGTGAACTGGGCCAAAACTCATCTAATGTTACAGATTTTAAATTAGACAATCCTAACACACTTGTCGTGCAAATTGTATGTCTACAGGGTAAAGCTAAATGTGATTTAGAATTCTGCTCTAGTTCCAATATTTTTTGAAACTTTTCCTAGCAAACTTGCTATTGTTTCATGTATGACTTGTATTTATATGTACAGGGTTTCTGCCGGTCTTAAAAAGTCTTACATTTGCCATTGTAGGTCTAAAAAATGATTCCACAGGTCTTAAAGTGTTTTATGAAGAAGCATATTTCCTGATTTCAAAATAATCTCAATAATATAATGCAATTGGTTTGTATGTACTGTTATGGTTGATTGAGTAGATAGGATGGTCGGTTGCTGTATTAATTGCATGATTTTTTTGTTATTTTTTTCCTAACTGTAGCAAAATAAAAAATATATATCTTAAGAAGCCTCTGCAAAAAAAGCAGCATTGTGAAAAACTAGATCCTGAATTGCGAATAAGTCTTACAGCCCGATCTTGCCCTTTGTCTTAGCCGGTCTTAGCGGATGGTCCTCTGTTGGCCACTAGTGGCTCTCTACATACACTGTCAGTCTAGAAGGTGTGGCTGCAGCCAGATGTGGGGATACAGTTTCATTCAGTGAACCAGACACATGCTCACGCCTGTGACAAGTGAGCAGTGATCACAGGCAAAAGGTACTGTAGCAGCAGCTTTAGTTTGGAAAAAAAAGTGTAATAATAGAAATCTATTTGGTGAAAAAACTATAATAAAAGAAATCTATTTGGTGAAAGTCTATTTACTTGACAGACTTTAACAACTTTGTCTAAAAAATTTTCTTTTCTTTTACATAAAGCCTGTTAACTTCTATTATTATAGTTTTTTTCCAAACTGAAGCTGCTGCTACAGTTACTTTTGCCTGTGATCCTAACACAGCTGCTCACTTGTCACAGGCGTGAGCATGTGTCTGGTTCAATGAACAAAACTGCACCCCCTCACATCTGGCTGGAGCCACACCTTCTATACTGACAGTGTATAGAGCTTGGAGAGAGCCACTAGTGGCCAACAGAGGAATAATTAAGACCATCCGCTAAGACCGTTTAGGACAAAGGGCAAAATCGGGCTGTGTATTTGTATGTTTTGTAGTCTTAAAAAGGTCTTAAAATTTTAACCTCAATTCCAGAATCCTGTATGTACCAATGGGCATTATAGTTGGGGTAGCAAACTTTTACAATGGCAACACGATTTAGGTTTGAAATCTGACCTGTTTCTCTCATAAATCCTTCCACACATTGATTATTATCGACATGTATTTACTTTGGTTGCATTTACAGTCTCTAAACTTTGGTTTACAAACAGCAAAGTAAAAGCACAGCCAATCAGAGAGCTGCATTTGACTCCAGATGAGAACTAAAATTGTTTTTTATTCAGTTCAGACAGTCGACAATGTTCTAATTTTTTCACAATGTGTTACAATTATCATGTACTTTTAGTCGAAAACACAAAGTTTGCTGATTTACAACTAAAAAAGTTAGTTACCTCCACTTTAATCTTCTAGGCACAGTTAAAATTTGAATATTTTAAAAACCTGTAATTTGCATATTAGCTCAAACAAAACAAAAATGACTCAAATCAATATTGTATCCTCAGTTAATTTAATAATTTACTGTATAAAGCTATGCATTGTGTTTTACAGTGTAAGCATGTGTTTTTTTGCAGTGAAAGAGTAGAAGTGGACTTTTACTTGGGCATGTGCCTGGAGTGATTAAAGAGTCCGAGCAGAGCGAGCAGGAGGCAGACGAAGAGTGACGCAACCAAAGGAAGCGAAGGAAAGGACACAAGGGCGGCAGGAAGGAAGGAAGGAGAGAGGGAGGTGAAGGGAGACGGAGGGGGGACGTGGCTCTCAAGGAATGTCCTACTCCCAGTCTGTGACCTCAAGGTGAATGTTATAGCACAGTGTTTTTCGTTATTTCACTCTAAGCTCCACCTAAAATGAGAATTTGGCTTTAGAGTTTTAAGTTAGTTCAGTGGTTGTGACCTTCTTTTTCAAGGTTTGTCTCACACACATCTCTGCTCACTTGGTTAAAGGAAGATACGGTATTAGTTTATTTGGTCAAGATTCTTTTTTGAGGTATAATGGGCCCTCTCACTTTTTCTTAATCTAAGTTTTGGTTAGTGCACAACGTTCGAGGCGACCTAACCATGTGAATATGAGCACTCTTCTGTACAAGGTTGATTGCAGTCGGAGACTTCAGAGTCAAGACATAAGGACATTTTGCAACAATTATTTCTCTCACAGTCACAAGTCATGGCAGGAAGGACAGAAAACACCGCAGACTGGCCAAACGTGGTAGTGACTGGATTGTACTGAATAAAAACCACGAGCAGTGAACTGTCTTCACGAGTACTTTTGCTTAGCAATAAAACAACAACAATGAAATGCAGGTGGGTTTGTTTCTTCTGTGCTGCTGCTGTCACTGCCTTTGATCCCGGCATATGCGAGATTGCATGTTTGGATTATTTGTGAAAGTAAAAGAGAGCTCTGGTAGCCCTGTAAACATTCTTTCAACAGAAAGAATCCAGAACACCTCTGGACTGGGTGGTATGCCCTGTGAAGCCCAAAGTGGCAGCACTGAAGCTCAGTGGGATGCAGTCTGAGCTTATTGTGAGCATTCGATAGTTTTTACATTTAAAGTGCCTATAAGCTGGTTGAACTACTAATTTAATTAAAATAAAGTTCATCCCAGTTTAGCTATTTTTATAGGAATAAAAATGTACTTCCTGTTCATAGATGATGACATCGCGCTAGGGAGTTGCCTAGTAACCATATAATAAATTAGGCAAAACTCCACGAATGTAACAAGAATTTACTCGAGACATAAAAACATTAATATTAAGTAATTTTATTGTTATGTTTATGTTTAGGAGTGTGTTTATCTTGAAAAATTTAAAATGTCCGTGTCTCCCTAATTTAAACATATTTTCTTCACAAGCTTGTTCTTGATTCATGTAAAACTGTAATTTATATTTACAAAATTAAGTTTTGTAAAAACCTGTCACGCACTTTAAAAAGCTGTCACAATAAGGCAGCGAAGACAAGTGCTGTTCCTGGTGCAACATGTTGACTCCACAGATATGAGGGGTGAAGTCACAAGACTTCTCTTACGAGAATTATTACTACTGACTCTCCTCCACAAAATTGTGGAAAGGCACATCCAGGTGAATACTGGGCCAAAACTCCTCTGATGTGCAGAAGGCGTTTTTATTATTGTTGCCTACACACTTGTTGCTCTTGGTGTTCTTTGTAGCTCAGTAAAATCTGTGAAAAGCTAAAGTTAGAGTCAGGGAAAGTGTGCGTAGGTGAGCGGGTCGGGCAGCACCTGTTTTGTGTCTGAAATCACACTTTATAAAAAGGGACAGACTGGGAGGCTAGTCATTCTCACTATGTCAGTATTGTTAATTCTCGTTTCCTCCAGGCACCAGGCGTGAGTCCTCCCTCGCAGCTCTGCAGGCAACAGTAGAAATCTATTTTGGTGCGAGTAGGAGCCCCCACACACGCTCACTGCGGGTGAGGTGATTGGACAAACGAGCTATTTATGAACATAGCAGGAGTGGGAGCGTGTCCTTGAGTGGGTGAGTCTGCCGTCTGAAGTGCTAAGTGCTGTATACAGTTACAATATAGAAACAGGAGCAAGGGCGAGTGAAGGTGGAGAAGGAGGGGAGAGGAGTAGGAGAGAAGATTCTGTTCTTTTCTATGAGATTTCACTGGTGTTGCGTGTTTAAAATGGACAAATTATGCACAATGTATTCTAATGAGCTTTTAACCTTACCATGAGCTTTTCGCGATTGTATTTTCTGCTTGCTTAAGTAATCAGTTATTGTCCTGCACCTGAGGCTCAAGGGTTTAGAAAATTACTGTTTTTACTTACCACCTATCCCCTCCTACGTTTCTGGAGTGAGAGAGAAAGACACAAAGAGAGAGAATGTGAAGGTCAACACACACCATCAAATATACAGCGCTTATGTGACTATAATCACTTTTACACAGTCTTATCATTTTGCTCGCTCTCTTATGACTGTAGCAAATATAAGGTTAAGAGTTGTACTGGTGTGTGTCGGCCAAAGTAGAGAGAGAAAGGGTAAGAGAGAAAAAAAAGAGAATGAGAGCAAGTTTAGGAGAGAGAGACAGAATCCTTTTAGAGACTAATTTCCTCTGTGAATTCTGAGGCAACCAAGGGTTAACTAAATGGGAAAATTATTAAAAAATAAAGAAAAATAAGTAGACTAAAGTTGGGGTAAGTGACTTTCACACTAGACACACAAGTACAATTTCCTCTTTTAAATTCTCCGACACATAATAATAATAATAACTTAATAATATGTATTCATTTTTGGTTGCAATTATGGTCAATAAACGTCTTTTGACAAACAACAAAGTGAAACTGGAGTGGGCCACCCAAGCTCAGCCAATCAGAGAGCTGCATTCAGGAGAACGAAAATTCTTTATTATTCAATTCTGATGGTACTCTGTGGTCTCACTTTTTCACAATGTGCTATATTTATTATATACTTCTAGTGAAAAACACAAAGTTTACTCATTTACAGCTAAACAATTTAGCTATGCCAACTTAATGGACATACAGGTTGATTTAAACTTACCCATTTTAGTAACTTGAAGCCCAAACGTATTACCTAAACCTAAAGAAAATGCCCCCACATGGCTTTAACCAAAACTCAAGTGACATCAGTGAAAGACTGAGCCCTTTAAAAGAGAGAAGTCTTTCACCTGGGCTGACCACTCGTACCTCCGGTGCCACTCATGGTCCATTGTAGATGCAGTCGTAGGCACTAGCTAGCGCTGGTAAAACTCATGGTAAACCCCGTTAAACATGGCTGTAAGTTGCCAGTCCCGCATCACAAAATGCGTCAAACTTCGATGTTCACTATGGCTTAGTGTGCAGCTCTGGTGAGTTGTCACTTTTATGTAAATTGTTTTGAAATGTAGGCTACCGGCGTGTGCGTGGCCTGGAATACCCTCGGCTTGTGTACCGTATGTGCAACCTGCTGTCAAAGCTCCAGTACACTACGTCTGTGTGCTTAAGTTTGATTGTGAAGTGGCATAATACTAGTGTTTGATAGAGTGGTGGTCGTTCTTCCGTCGACTGTGTAAACCTCCCTCTTCATGTCTCCCCTTTTCCTCGATGGCTTTCTAGGACTAACTTCTGCCTGAATGCAAATCTCTGCAAGCTAGAAATGCGGGGGATGATCTAACGTTACAGACATGGAAAACGGGACATAATGCTGCTATGTGTATGAGATGTGTTATTTTTTATTTTTTTGTAACTGGAAAGAATGTGAGGATAAATGGAATGTAAACTGATTTGATTTAAAAACTGAAACTCCAAAGTTAAAGTTAACTTCTGTTTCTCGGTCCTTTAGTGCAAGGGTTCCCAAACTTTTCAGACTGGGACTCCCAAAATAACCACATAACCAACTCGTGACCCCCACAGCAAAATTAAATAAATGTCTGCAGTAATTTAACACAGTATCACTAGATGGCGTACTTTTACCACGACACAAAAACAGCGTATTTTGACCACGACTTCAAAGCTATTTTTAGTACTTATGTTACGCCGTGCATTTAGCACGATATGAAAAAGCGTAAAAATGACACGAGATTTCACAGCGTCAAAAAAACAGGAGTTTTGGTTGCAGCCACGTGGGGACGTTTTCTTCAGGTGAAACGGGTAAGTTCAGGCATAAAGTTACTAAAATTGGTAAGATTAGGTCTGGGGCTTGGGGCAGGTTAAGATTAGAATCAAGATTTCATTAATATTCACAAATAAGAACACGTCTTAACAACCACCATTAAAATGAACGGGGACTGTGATGCGTACTATAATTACACAAAACAGCTGTGGACTCGTGCTAATCATACCTCATTTACATATTGTGTAATGTCGTGGTAAATGTACACTTTCTTGTGAGATCGGGCTCAGTAATTTAGTTGGAAAAGCTTTAAAACTGGGTAAAAATGCATTTATTTTAGTAGTTTAATGCTTCATATGACCAAACTTCAGTCAAACATGATGATTCCAGGTAAAAAAAAGAGACTAAATACCAAGTCATAATTAGAAAATTACATATTCAAATTATCTCGCGACCCCCCGAGCGGTCCCGACCCCCACTTTGGGAACCACTGCTTTAGTGTAACAAACCTGATCCTTACACTGTGGGCTAAAGAGTTGTTAAATTTATCTGCATTTTGCGTTGTATGGCAAAAATGTAATTTAAACCAACACAAAATGCACCACTCGATTGCATGTGCAATATTTATGGTATCATGCTCATCATACACTTTCTTATAATACTTTGTTGTGCTGCCACTGTCCTGGAAAACTATTGGTCACATATTAGTTGGACGATCCTCGTGGCGAATCAGTGATGTAGTGAGTAATGAGCATAAGACTTTACACACTTTTACATGGAATCACTTTCTGCAGATTTGCTGCTGATGTTAAGTTGTTTTGAAGTGCTTTTGTCTGCTTACGTGCGACGCTCAATCCTTCAGGCAAAACTTAGGCCAAGAAAGAGTGAATTTACTACTGAGTGGCGACAAGACTTTTGCAGTTTTAGTGAATCATCGGCTGTCTATGTCTCGGGTTTAATTTGGGGTTTTGGAGCTTTATGCTGGACAGAATAAATGTGGGATGGCACCGGGCCACTATTAAAGAATTAAAGAGAAAGAGGCAGAGAGAGAGAGAGAGATGTCTGAGCTGCACTGTACAATACACTGATAGTTTCCTTCTGTTTTCATTTGTCTAATCTTATCTTACAAAAACACATCAATATATCGGTGAAGCTTTGTTAGACTTTTCACTCACAGGTCAAACAGACTCTAGGGGAGGTGTCAAAATAAAGTGATGTAAAATTCCAATCTAATAAATGAATTTTGCATTCTTTCTGAAAAATAATCACAGTGTAACTAGAGTTTAGCATCCACGTGACTAAGAAGAAGCCTGGAGTTTGTTTTTTGTAGGTTATCCCATATTCTGTAAAACTTTATCAAGTTCGCAAGGGAATGGTCATTGCCAATTCAAGGATATGCAGTGCATGCTGGGATAACGTCAGCTGCAGGAGCTCTACCCCATGGAAGTATAATTAGAACTGGAAGACGAGTCCAAGATGTCGACCTGTTGTTTTCAAAGGTTTGTGCTCAGTGGCGCATTGATGCCAAAAAATATATTTTCTTCTTTCTTCCTCCACGTTATTTCCTGAATATGAGCTAGCGCCTCCTACTGTTGTGACGTCAGAAAAGCGACAGGCGGAGGAGCGTGGGGAAGTAGGGATAGTGCGGGCAGAGCAGTAAGGCTAAACACTGTTTAAGCGTTTGGGTCATTGAAAAAAATCAAAAGAGTTTATGTTGTGAAACTAAATAGAAATACCTTCAAAATGAGACCTTTGTTAAAACTGTAGGTGTCGTGTCAACGGAGCACGAGCTGTTTGAAGTGCCGAAAAATGCAGTGACGCTCTATGAGGAGAGACCACTATCACCACTCACCCGGGGAAAGAGGGGGAGGAGTCTAATCCAGCTCTAATAATACATACCCTAACCCTAACAAACCCTAACCCTGCCCGTCCACTTTTCTTGGCAGCGCACTTCCTGTTTAGCTCTGTTGAGGTACCTAACATGTTAGCTTGTCTTTCTTGTGAGTTGATCTCAAGCCCCGGTGATCAAAGATGGCGGACGCAGTGCGTCAATGGCTTTTGCACACTGGCATTTGTAGCCATCATGGCTGTTAGCTTTAGCCTTTTGCTAGGTGCGCTACAGGCTATAAAACATGCACAGTTGTAATATAATAATAATTTTTTGCGCGAGGAGCAGGACGAGCTCGAGCTGAGTGAATCCGAATGAAGCCAAAAGCTCACGTCTGACCGTTCGGACCAATCAGAGCGAGAGTTACAGTGTGAGCAGCGGTAGCCGAAGCTAAAGCTTAAAAAGACGTTTTATATGAAACTAAAGCCTTTTGAACCTGAAAAAAGTTTATGATGTGAAACTATGTAAGAAAAGCCACAAAATCCGACTGTTGTTAAAGCTGTAGATGTTGTTTCTGCCGAATAACGGGCATTTTGTGTTTGCATTGCGCTCTATGGAAAAATTGCTTTTCAGTCTGCAGTACCAACAGAGCGACCACTGGGGCTGATTTACAATGGCTACAAGCATCAATGTTCTATCCAGATAATATAATAGATCCATGGGTGATCTCAAATAGATATTACAACAGGTAACCGCAGCTAAACAGAAAGTGCACTGCCAAGAAAAGTGGGTATTGTAGAAAAGGGTAAACATTGTCAGACTATAAAGTAAATACAGGGTCGATGACAACTTTAGACTGTGAAACATTCAACTGATAATGTGCTGATTTTGTTTTATTGTAATATATGATCGTGACTACCTTTATTTAGGCTACATATTCTATAACTCGTTAATGCAAGCTTACTATTTGAATTGTGTCTTTAACCCAGAGTCAAGAGTTCATACAAATAAATAATAAAAACCATAAAAGCAAGTTCACTGGCAGGACCCAAAAGTCATTGTGGAGTAGCGATTTGGAGAGAATCTTGTTGGTTTGGCGCGAGTTCGTGTGGTTAAATGGGCAAGCACAAAGAAAATAGTATTGCATTTTGTTCTTGGAAAGGCAAAATCCGGTCATGTTATGTTCGAGTGCTGATTACAACGGCCGGCGGAGTTCATCTGCTGGGATTATGAGTTAGTGGTGTTAAACAGAGGGTCTGGTAAGGACAAAGGATCAGTGTGTTTCTGAAAACTGTGAGCTCCTCTAAAGAGTCCAACGTTAAACACAATCACGTCTTGACTATAAGCGGCGTTTATAGTCAAAGTTTTGAAATTGTATAACGCAATAGCTCAGTTCTAAGCTTGGTTTGAGGACCACAAAGGTCTGCGTTGGCAAATTAAAATGAACAAGGCTGGACAAGGAGTGTGATGAACATGAGGGACAAACATCGTCGATCATACAAAAACAAACATGGATGAAAAAACAAAAACTATTTATCATGAGTAACTTTGGGGATTTTTGCAGAATCAGTGAGACGGCATTTAAAGTTGTAACTTTACTGAGATAATTTTTCTATTAAAACAAGCACTTTACAATTTATTATTATGTTCATTTCATTCATTTTTGTTCCCGTTAGGGGTTGCAGTGACTGGAGCTTATCGAAATTACTTTGGGCCTTAGCAAGGGAACACCCTGGACCATGGTCAACTCATCGCAGGGTTAAAACAGACACAGACAATCATTCACTCTTTCATTCATTCAACAGACCCACTCTTCACAAAAAAAATCCCATCACAAAGACCACATGTGCTGTGTGTTAGGCGTTTGTATGATTTTTGTATTTGATGTTCGGAAGAGTGAGTGGCGGCGCACGAAAAAGTGCAGCAGCCCGGAGGCTCATTCCAAACGTAATTTCGATGACCTCTGTGACAATGACAATAAATCTTTCTGTTTTGTTCATTTACTTGGGGAAATCACTGACTTGATGTCATATGTTGATCATGTAACGCTTTGGCTGGCAAAATATTTAAAACGTAATTGACGGCACGCTGAACAAACAAGAAAAAGACTTGCTGTGTGAGTTGGTGTGCTAACAGGTTTAATAGGAGCAATCCAAAGAGCTTCTACTGTGTTTCTAAAAAGTCTACATCTGGAAGAAAGCTTTGGATTACGGCAATTAGGCCGTGGTGGAATAACAACAATGGGAGTCAGTTTTGGTTCCGCCAACTAGTCAGCAGTTACGCCCATATTGTGACGCCGCACATTAGTTCGGCTAACATCCCTTGTGACGCATGTTTTTGGAGGTCAGAGAAAGCTGGAGTAAATGGAGAGAAAGCACGGTAACACAGGGAGAACATGCAAACTTCACCCATAGGGACCATGCTTCTGTGTCATGTTTGTTTTATCATCTAATAGAGCTCCTGTACTATGTGACTAAATTTGTTTAGGCCGCCATTACGACAGTGAGGTTACCATTGAATTTAATTGGAAGAAGCCTAAAATTTTGCTTCTGTGGTTTATACTTGGCATTAAATAAGGCCATAAATAATTGTACGTCTAAAAATCAACTGCAATAAACATTAGTGACAATTTTGTGGCATGACTTTGCTTTTTCACAAGTTTAGAGGCAGAAATCAATCTCCAAATCTGCCATTTCTGGAATATCTGATTCACTTTCCACCTTGTTATCTCATTAAAACGTTTCCCTGGTGATGTTTGTGTGAAATATATTTGACTTTAAATATATTTGACTCATGCTGGTCATTCAAACAATCTGATCTGGAGACAAAAGTGTAAACATGTTGTTGTGCTGCAACTAATGTGAGGCTTTTGTACATGACAGAAGCTCATTCTCTCATGTCATTGTGATAAACACCTGAAATTAATTTTGGTTTAACATTGGTTAACTTGGCTTAGTATTAATTTTGTGCTTTTATTAAACCATAAATCCTTCAAAGACTGATTTAATAGTCATTAACGTTTCCTCCATGCACTACCTGCGCTGCTTATTTAACAAACTTACACATGCAAACGCCAAAACCCAATCAGAACAAAGATTTTGAATTGTTTTAAGATGATAATATGGATTAAGTCTTGATCAAGAGCTGTTTGGTTGATGCTAGATGTGTCATAAGAAAATTGTAAGAGATTTAATTAGTTGGATGTTTAGATGTTTTAAGTTTAGCAAAAAAAAAAAAAAAACACACCATAAAGGATTATTTATCCAAGCACAAAACAAACAAAAAGAAACGACAGACTTTGCACGCAACATCATTTTAAAGTGTCTGCGTTCTGTTATGTGAAGAAGCCAGTCACCTTTCACTACAGCGACTCTCCCTCCTCCTTTGGCAATGACAACTTGATGATATATCCACGGGAATTTAATTTGTTTCCAGGAGCAGCTGGCTAAACCTTGTAGAACATCTGCACCACTGACATGAGTTAAACACTACAACCCAGTTCGTCTGTCCTCGCCTCATCTGGATGCCTACGAGTTTTACTTCTCCCCAGAGTCATCAGAGGCAGCGGCGGCTAATATCTGAGCTCAAACTAAATTAAAACAGGATATTTGTGAAGAGCCTCTGACCTTGTGCTGTGTAAAGCGAGGCTGCAGATGTTCGTTCACTTGATTACACGTGTCGGGAAGAGATGACAGTGACAAGGGCTTCCATCTACATTCACACACAACAGTAGAAGAGTTGCATAAAAAAAAAAAACACTAACCGCAAACTTTTACTTCAAGATTAAAGACTGAATCATTTACCGTTAAGCCAGTGGTTCTTAACCTGAGAGATGCAAAAACATTGTGCAAACAGAAATGGGACCAAAGTCACTGTTTTGCAAGGGCTAAGTTTAAGTCTAAAGTCTTTAGCCTCAAGTCAAGTCCAAGTTATGTCCCAAGTCATTTTATCAAGTCACCAAAATAGTGAGTCCTAGCAACAACTTAGTCCACACCATCGGAAAAATGCCCATCTTAAAACAAGCTAAAACTACTTAAAACAATTCAATATCTACTTGAAATAAGTGGAAAAACACATTTTGTGTTATTGAAGATTTTTACAATAAGACTTTTTTCAACTTAATGCAAAGCTTCAAATGAGCCAAGAAAAAAAGACTCATCAGACTCAAAACAAATGCACCTGTATTTTTTTCCTAAATTATAGGCAATTCTTACCTATTTTAACATCATAAACATTTTTTTCTGGTTCAAAAGATTTGTTTTGTAGCTTTAGCCTCGGTTTCCACTGCTCGCTCTGTAACTCCCACTCTGACTGGTCAGAAAGGTCACGTCAGAGTTTTCGATTTTATTCGGCTTCACTCAGCTCGAACTTATCCCGCTTATTGCGCAAAGAATCACAGGGGAAACACAACTGCCCATGTTCAATAGCCTGTACAGCACTAGCAAAAGACTAAAGCTAACGGCCAATATGGCAACAAACGCCAGTAAGCACAGCGCCCGTTTGTATGTTTGTTTTGCATTTCATGTTCGGAAAAGCAAGTGGCGGCGCGCAAAAGGTGCAGCGGCCCGGAGGCTCACTCTAAACATAATTTCATTGTACTCTGTGACAATGACAAAAAATCTTTCTGTTCTGTTCTGATCACTAGGGCTTGGTTTCTCACCAACCAAACCCATACGAATAATCTTCCAGCTACAGTAGTCCGGACCAAGCCTAGAAGATCTAGAGATGGGTCCTCGAGTGCTGCACTTTGGTGCTCACTGCTTCTGAGGAAATTCTCCAGGGGCATTGAAGGATGGGTCAAATGCAGAGGAAAGAGTAGCTTAACCCTAAAATAAAAAAGATGCATGTGTGTTATAGTTCAATTAAAACATCTATAAACTAAACAATATGTCTCTATTAAGGCTTGGTGAAAAAGTCAGTCACGTGTGTCGTCTTCAGCTTCAATATTCTTTTCAAACTTGTAAGAATGAGCCTCGTGAGTCATGACAGGATGGTTAGTCTGCTTCACCTTTGTGCTCGAGAAACTTGTTCTAAACTAAAGCTATGATAAAGGACAAAAAATCCATTCATTCATAGATAGATAGATAGATAGATAGATAGATAGATAGATAGATAGATAAGACAATAACTTAAATGTATTCACCAAAAAGCTTATCTGTTGAGTTAAAACTGCGCCTGTAACAGAGTACAGTGTGATATCAAAGACAAAGAACAGACTGTACTGTGATGAGAGAGAGCTGGAGCCCGCTTCATTGTGGGGAACTGTATGAGTCACCGGAAAGGCGCAGAATTCATTAAGACAAATGAAAGGTAGAAGGATTTCCTGTGAAACTATGCAGCAGACAGCGGCTTCTCAAACACATACCAAGTGTTCGCATGATATTTCTGTGTGTTTAGGTTTCAATTTACAACCTTGCACTGCTGTTACTAATGATTTTTGATTGCATAAAGGAATAGATTTCATGTGCAAGAGACAAAATGAGCTGAAAAAGACTAGAAATTCTATATGTGCGTTATGAAAATAAGTGTATTGTTGGTTTAAAATGATATAAACTGATGCAATAACAGTGCTTAGATGAAATATTAGCTTACAGTAGCTTAGGTTTTCCCACTGGGCCAGTTTTCTTTTTTTTTTTCATGAATCAATTGCAATGCTTGTCTTTTTTAGACAATGTCACCCCCAAGTGGACGACAAACGCTACTTCACGTTCCTGGAGCCAAAGTAACGTCACTTGCAATAATTGGAATACTAGTTTTTATTTAAACAAAATTGCCTATTGCTTGACTTATTTATTTATTTACTTACATTCAATGACTGTAGATTTTGAGTTTAACTTGGAATATATAAACGGATTTGCCCTTGTACATTTGACTACTGATGATTGCGATCAAAATTAAAGATGAATAACTATGACAATTAACTTAATTAAAATTAAACAATGTAGCTAAAATGCTAGAATGCACATTGAATAAATATACACAAATGCTTTAAAAATTTAAGCTAGTATACAAATGCGTACTCACTAGAAAAACGAAAAAAAAAAATTTAAAAGTTAATATTATTTTAGTGGTTCCCAAAGTGAGGGTCGTCCCCTTGGGGGGTCACAAAACAAAACCTGGGGTCACCTTTGATTTCAAGATGAAATTTTACAATTATGACTTGGTATTTAATCTTTTGGTTTTTTTTACTGTAGCATCATGTTTGACTGAAGTTTGGTCCTAAAAAACAATAAACTACTGATAAATGCATTTTAATCAAATTTAAATGATTTTCCAACTTGAAAAGTTTGGGAACAAACAAACAATAATTAAGCTCCTCAAGTAAAAAAATAAATAAAATGCCACAGTGGTCAATGTACTTACAAAAAAAAAAAAAAAAAGTGCATGCCATTTATTCTACAATGTTGATCTATAAGTTAAACTATTTGGATAAAACTCATAAATAACAATATAATACATTATGAATAAATGGAGGAATAATCAAAATTATAATTCAATAAAAAACAACAGCTAGCTTAAAACCTTTGACAGGTTATGAGTAGGTCTACAAGAAAAAAAATACAAAAAAGCAAATATGAAATAAATGTTGACTAAGAATTAAGTGCAGACATTGCAATAAATGTATTAACATAAATAAAAATATATGTTTATGAGGCGAAGCGATACAAAGCAAAAAATAACATTATGAGGTTAAAATTTAGATCTTATTTAATTCTTTATTGTGTTTTTTATTAACGCTCAAAATTCCATCCCTTTTATAATCCCAGCACTCACAAGACTATGGTTGATCCGGGAACAGTGAAAAAACCACGCATAATATTAAAAAGTCGTCGCCAAAACCCTCCAAATCTGATCTGGGGTCTGTTTTTCCTCCTCGCGCTCAAACCGGAAGTGTGTGGCTGCGCACTTCAGCAGCAGCGCTCTGTGCAGATTGTTGACGCCGCCATTTTACCGACCTTACGGTAAGGAAACTTCACTTTGCCTCTGTATTTGACGTATCTTCAAATATCAAACACTACACTGCTTTAGGACAACATCGTGCGTCTTTGTCGTGTTTCTGAGTTTGTTACAGTGGATATATTTAGTCGATAAACATTATTCGCGTCCACTGTGTTTGTTGTGCCACTGTTAGCTGCTGCAAATGTCATCCAAAAAGTAGTAATATTACACTGTATTATGTGTATTTTATAAAGTGAGGATGCATCAGCGAATAGTTAATCAGGAATTATGTGATATAGTTTCCTACTTTTGTTAATTTTATACATTTTGTTTGTTAAAATTATTATTTTTTGCGTTTTGTTATTATAATATGAGTTTCTGTGTTCAAGTAATTTCATTGTAGTTTGTCCTAGGCCAGTTCTGTCACTCCAAATACCACTTGATATATTGTTTTGCTGTTCAACTACAATCAGATCAAAACTGGGATAATATTAGGCTTAAAATATAGATTAAATGATTTAAAATGAGACCAAATCAGGTCTAAAACAAAGATAAGCAATAGGAAATGAAGGAAGCCTAGCACATAATGGGACTAAAACATGACTAGATATTCTCTAAATCAAGTGCATATGATGTACCACAGTTTAAAAACACTATTCTAAGCTAGGGCTGGGCAATATATCGTTTCATTCATTTTTTTTTTCATTCATTCATTTTCTACCGCTTAATCCCGTTAGGGGTCGCGGGTGACTGGAGCCTATCCCAGTAACTGTGGGCCTTAGGCGGGGAAACACCCTGAACAGTGGCCAACTTGCTGCAGGGTTAGACAGACAAACATTCACTCTCTCATTCACTCACTAAGGGAAATTTACAGTGATGCCCAATGAACCTAAACATGCATGTTTTTGGAGGTGGGAGGAAACCGGAGTACCCGGAGAAAACCCACGGTGACACGGGGAGAACATGCAAACTCCACCCAGAGAGATCGTGAGATGTTGATATGGTCCGACCCGGGAGTCGAACCCACGACCTCCTTGTTGGGAAGCCAGAGCTCTAACCACTTGGCTACCGTGCACCCAGGCAATATATCGTATTGAGATATTTACTGGAAAAGATATGAATTTGATATGTAATTTTTGACATCTCCATTTTGATATTCAAACATTATTATTTCAAACCGATCATCAAGCATCTTTAAATGTATTAGATAGTTGAAGTTTAATGATCTGGAAAAATCGGACTGTGATTGACTAGACATTCTTAAGACATGTGCTACTAATTGATTAGTCGACTAAAAGCAAAACTAGCAAATGTCTCAATGATGTGACCAAATATTTGACCCAAATTGCATTTACAAAACACTAAAATATCACTGTCTGACTTGAACTTTGAACATTTACAATGTATTTCTTGGTTTGATGGTTTTTTTTTTTTTTTTGGTCTTTTTTGTTGCCTTTTTACTACAATCAATATTCTGTTTTTGTATATCTTCAGGACAACAATCACGATATTATTTAAAATGTGATATATTGCACACCTCTAAGTGGAACATGATAGAAGAACAAAATCGGCACACTTGCTGCTTATGTCTGAAACAAATGTTAAAGTTGGGGTAACTAACTTTTTTTGTCGTAAATTAGTAAACTTTGTGTTTTCCACTAAAAGGTATAGGGATGTTCGCGGTGACGTCAAAATGGCGATCACGTGACGCGTTGGTTGGCAGAAATAGTTAAAACGTATTGGCGGCAAGCTGAACAAACACGAAAAAAGGCTGTGTTTGTGTCTTGCTGTGTGACTCTGTGTGCTAACAGGTTTGATAAGAGCAATCCATAGAGCTCCTACCGTGTTCAGAAAAAGCCTACACCAAAAAGAAAGCTTTTAATTTCTTTAATGGGAAAGCAATAAGAACTAGCCGGAAGCTAGCTGGTTTTGCCAACCAATTTGACGTCATCTGTCGGCTCGGCGAACATCCCTATATGGTAAATGCAACACTGTGAACAAATGTGACAATTGAGCACTGTCTGAACTGAATAATAAAGAATTTTAGTTCCCATCAGGTGCCAAATGCAGCACTCTGATTGGCTGTGCTTGTGTGGTCCTCTCCATCTTCACTTTGCTGTTTGTGAGAAGTGTTTTTTAAGCCAAAATTAAATACATGTTAATATTAGCCATGTGTCAAATGATTTATGAGAGGAAGTTGTCAGATTTTAAACCTTAATTGTGTTTTCAGTAGGGCTGCACAATATATTGATATCGAATCGATATCGCGATATTGACAACTGCGATTACCTAATTGCAAAAGCCTCGATTTTCTTACGTAGTAGTTAAAAAAAAAATGTTCTTGGACACAGCGCACTACGAAAGCGAAACAGCGCAGCACAAGAGTCTGGCCTTTAAACTGCACAACACGACTAAACAAAAGTCTATAAACACTGCTTTCATGACTGTATTCAATAAAACCACTCATAAATAAGTAGTCACGTTTTGAAGTTGCTGCTATAGCATTAGCCGCTTACCTTATCTTAGCTTGAACAGGCAAAACATCGATAGTTTCCCAGGCAAATCCAGTCTGTTTTCTTCACAAACATAAAATCCAAGTGAATAAAAGCTGCATAGCTGATATTAGTCCTTAAACACTGTAGTGGCACGCAAGTTTGCTCAGTACTTACAAGATAAACATAAACAGAGTTTTCAGTGTCACAATCAGCTACCTTGTCTTTTTTTTAGAAGATTCGTATTATATATTTTGGGGGGACTGTTTTAAGAAGACAAGCTTGCCAAGTGTCCAGCTTGCGCAGGGCTGTCAGCTTCGAGGAAAAAAGTTCGGAAACGTTATCTGAACTGTACAAACTTCAAAACACATAACAAAACACTATAAATATTCTTTGGAGCCTTCAGTTAGCGTTGTTCAACATTTGATTGAAAATGTCTTGGATAAATGCCAGTGTACTACAGAGATACGTTTTTCTAGTTGACTAATTGCAAACATCAACTCTAACTTATCCACTATTAAGACTGCATTAAAGCTACAACGTTTCCTGTAACTAACGTACCTTTTATTTTTCTTCTAGAGTCCAGAATTAACAATGGTGGTCAACAGGATCCTGCTCAAGTCCAAGACCTTTCTGAATCACATGCTCAGCTCTTTGAACGACCTCCGGCTCCACGGACATCTCAGCGACATCACCGTTAAGGTCGACTACAAGGACAAAACACAGGAGTTTCGGGCTCACCAGTTAATGTTGGCTGCATCTAGCGGTTATTTCAAAAGCATCGTCTTGTCCGAGCACTGGATGCAGGACAAAATCCTCCTCACCAACATGCACACGTCGGACTTTGAGATGTTTTTAGAGTTCATTTACACCGGAGAAGCTGAAATACGTGCAAATAAACTCGCCGATATCCAGTTGATGGCTACATTTTTGGACTGCAAAGAGCTGGTTTTGCTTTGTGGAGAAATTATAGCTTCAAAAAAACCTAGAAAACGTGCAAAATTATCCACAACAGCCACTACGACTACGGCAAAAGAGAATGAAAGCAACCCAAGACGGTCGAAGAGAAAGAGAAAAAACAAGAAGCGGGAGTCGGATGATTGCGATTACACACCAACAAGTGAAAAAACATTATCAGTAACTGGTAAAATCACACAAGGCAAGACTCTTAAACTAAATTACCTCGTGAAGTTGCTAAAAAGACTGCAGCTGCTGAACCAGAAAAGGAAAATTCTGACGAGAAAGAAGCGAACGCAAAGGAGGAAAGTGAAAATGCCAATCCGAAAAAGTCCAAAAACGCAGCGCACTCGGATGAAGAGTGGACTCCGAAGGATAAAGTTCAAAATAATGACGACGATGAGGATGACGACGATGCGTTTTTCTTCGGTTACGACGGACACGAGCCTTCGGGAGACGACAGCCTGGGCGAGGAGGAGGTGATGAAGTGGACGTCCAAAGCTCAGTTTGAATGCACCGAGTGTCAGCGAACGTTTCACTACGAGAAGAGCTTTTTGAAACACAGGAGGTGAGAGACGGAGAACTAATTTGAATAGTTTTTATTACGTTTGTTCTTGTTAAAGCGTCTATGAACAAACCATGTCACTAAAACAAACTTAAGGCAATTATATTTTTAAGAATTTACTAAACATTTAACTCAAACTTAGCAATATTTTAGGATTTCTGTTCATAAACGATGGCATCATGCTAGTTCTGGGCAATATGGTGATAAAATGTAACTTTTTATCATCTACTTCTCTTATTGGTCAGCCCTTGTCATGGTCTGAGTAAGTGACAGCTGTATTTAACCAATCACAGCGAAGAAGCTGCACGTTCTGCTGAGGGGGAAAGTCATGTTGGAAATCCAATGTTAAGGCATGGGAAGCTAAACTTTTGACTTCTTTTAATATGTTTTTTGGTGAATTAAGTGTATTTTTAGAACAACTAATTCAAGTTGAGTCACGACCATGTTTAAATGTTTGTTGTTGATGTGGAGTCATGTCAAAAAAGTAAACAGAAGGTTTAGAACAGATGCAGAACTAAGCACCTTCAGCAGTATTGCTCCGTCTAAAGCTCTCTTGTATAATTAAACTAGCCTACTGAATTGTAACATTATTTATTTATTTATTTTCTCATTTTTGTGTAATTTTAAGATTGTTTTAAGTCAGCAGAAACACATCTACACAACACATTTTACACTGCAAAATGAAAAAATAATAAATCAAAGAGCCAGGACAGAAATTTGAGTCGGGAATTTTTTTTTGAAGGAAGCAGGGGAGCTGCTGTATTTTGTACTAGAGACATCTGAGAGAGCCGACACAAGCTTCAAATGCTCTAAAATACATATGTGACCATCATCACGGAGACTTACAGAGACAAAAAATGTTACTTAGTTCTGCTTTAAAACACGCCAGGCCTCGCTAGCATCACTTTAGCATTTAGCTCGCAGCTACCATCAGCTGCTAGATATATTTACATAGTTGCATCACTTTATTCATCTCTATGTCTTTGCGTCTATATTTAACACAATATATATCCTTAAGTCCACATGTGGTGTTGTATTTTTTGAGCAGTGAGTGACAAAGTTGTTTTGATTGATTGTCAATGTTATGTTTCCCCCACAGAGGTCCATTAGTGGGCGTGGCCTCTGATGCCGATTGTATCTATTCAACACAAAGACAATAGATAAATGGACATGATAAAATTGTGATAAAATCAAAATTGTGATCTGCTCCAAGAAAATCGTAATAAATATTATGTTGCATTTCTAGTCAGATGCAGAAAGCAAAGTAAGTTTGTATTTCTGTAAAAAAAACTAAATATTCAACAATAACCTTACATTAATTGATAATCCTGATTCTGAAACAGTTTCCTGGAATAAAAGTCGTCTCTCCTGATCCAGTCATTTTCAGTTAGAGCCATTATTATTCCATCCATTTGGAGATTAGTCAACCACTTGAACAAATCCAGCTTAATTAAATTATAAACCCTGATGTCTGAACGCGCATTAGTGCCCAGGTTCAGCAACAAAATTACAAATAAATAACCACAATGCACTTCAGAATGAATGTAATAATGTAAGCAAAAATGTAGATGATTTATCTGATTTCTGTCTGCCAGCACTTACCACGGCGTGACGTCTGAAGTTGTCCACCGCTGTGAGCTTTGTCAGCAAACGTTTGCCAACCGCAGTAACCTGAGGACTCACGAGAAGCATGTCCACAGCACCGAGAGGCAGTTCACGTGCAGCACCTGCTCCAAGAGCTTCAAGAGGAAGAAGGACCTGGTCAGGCATCAAAAACAGGTGAGCAGAGGTGGTCCTGGAGTCAAAACGGGTGTGATGAAAGAGGGGACTGAGCGCCTGCTGGTGCCAGAGTCAGGACCCGTGTTGGGGAAAAAGTACCAAAAAAAAGTAATTAGTGACTCATTACTTATTACTTTTAAAAAATGTAATTAGTTACACTACTTAGTTACTGCCCCAAGAAAGTAACTTACTTACATTACTTAGGGATTACTTTGCGTGTATTATTGCAAACACTGAAAAAAAAAAAAAAAAAGAATTTATATTTCATAATTGGCATTTAAACAAAGGCAAACAACAAATGAGCTTTTTAAATAGGTTCAAATTAAGTAAAAATCATCATTAGAAATGATACTGTCTCCTGTTCCAACTGCAGACCTGTGTCTCTGAACTGTTTTCTATCACACAATAAGTCACATTTGTAGATTTGTTTTACTTAAATGTTACTAAGAGTATTTTAAGTTACTGTTAGTAACTGTAATTTAATTATAAGTATTATTAGAGTAATGAAGTTACACAGTACTAGTTACTCAAAAATGTAATCTAATTATTTATTTATTTATTTTATGGTATGCCCCTTGAGATGTGCCATTTCATTTTCGAGGGGGTCCAAAATTACAATACGCACACTGGTCAGGACTAAACATGGACCATTCTCCTGGTCTTTATTACAAAATAATTTCACTCTGTAACTTTTCTTCTGGAGGGTTGTTTTTGTGAAGCTGTTATAATCTGACCTGGCATGTTCTACTGTGTGATTGTATCGTATGATAATATTCCTTACTTCCTATCTTTTTTCTTTTCCTAAGGTCCACGAACGCGACAAACAAAAAAACATCTGCAGCGTCTGTGGAAAGTCTCTCAGCTGTAAAGCAGGTTTACTTTTACACGAGAGAATCCACAGCGGAACAAAGCCATTTCAGTGTTCTGTGTGTGACGCCAAGTTCACACAGAAAACTGCCCTCAACATACACTACAGGTGAGAGAATCCATTTAGAAAAAAGGTCTAATTTTGCTGTTTCTTAATACAAAGTTGTTTGGCTACCTTCTATATTTAAATAAAAGACTTACGACTTAAATATATTGAAATCTTTAATATGTTAGTTTGGTCTTATTTCAGCAATTTAAGAAAACTATAGATATGGGCTTTAATAAAACATATGCAAATCTTTAAATGCATATAATCTGTGACTAATAAAATAATCTGAACTTGATGACAGAGCAAGTCATTAAATAGATTTCGCCATAAATGGCTCTAAAATGCATTTAAGTGTTAAAATCAATTCAAAAATGTGCATTTACAAACAAAACTATGTGCATATACCTTGTAAAAGTATGTTTGAAAAACAGTTTTATTATGTATTATTTCTATTGTTCTTGTCTTTTCAACATTCTATTCAGTAACTTAACTTCGGCATATTATGTATTAGAAGAACTAAGGAGAAATAATCTAACTGATCTTGCCTGAAATACCAACACTGTAAAAATACTCAAAAAAAAAAAAAAAACATGTCTGGGTGATTTATGGACTTAAAACAATGCAGGAGAAATTTAGAACACTGCTTTCTGAGGCTCAGAGGGGAAATAACAGTATCTCACAGACAGAACTGGAGCTGTGTTTTTCTTTTTACGAAGAAACAGTGTTAGAACAGGATTAAAAACTTTTTTGGATAATAAACATGTACTGTAAATCTGTGCAGGACTCACACAGGAGAAAAGCCATTTGCCTGTACTTTGTGCAGTGCTCGATTTACACAAAAACAAATGCTGATCAGTCACATCCGCTCACACACAGGTAAAGTCTTATCTTATACCTGGTTCATTTAGGATCAGTGCAACAACATTTGAAGTTTTTGTTTTCTTCTCTTACCAGGAGAGAAGCCGTTTATGTGCGAAACGTGCGGCAAAAGCTTTTCAACTCGTGAATATTTGAGACACCACTGGAACATTCACACCGGAGCCAAGCCGTTTAAGTGTGAGCACTGTGGGCGGGGCTTCGCACAGAGGAACTCCCTCAACCAGCATCTAAAAATACACACAGGTAATAAGCGTCCCGAATGTCCTCACTCCTCACTATTCTCCTCTCCCGAATGTGTAGCAGTACAAAAGTAGAGCTATTGTGATTTTAAACAACATATCCAGAGCTAAATATCAGGCTTTTTTAGTCACATGGAAGCAGGAGTTGTATATAGACAACAGTGCATTGCAAGTGTTGGAACAATGACGGGACACAACAGCACTGATTGAAAATATATAACATATAAGGGCTGTTTTGTCAAGATTATGAAAAAGCAATTAAAACATAGTAATATGCAATTGTTCTTTCATTAGCAAGGACCAGGCCAAACAGAATGATATGTTTATTGAATGAGATAGATGCTGAAGTTTCATGGAATGTGATGATGAAAAACGAGGCGGTGAGACTAAGGTTGCACTCATACTAGTTTTTTTTTTTAAACTGCTCAAGTCTGATTGCAGAGAATTCTATGATCTGCACTCACACCAGCACAAGTGAATCGAGCCACAGACCGGTGACGTCATCCTCTAGAGCTGTTTGTTTACATGTTGCGCTGAAACATGGATCAAGTGCTGATGTGCTAAATCTGTAGCAGCATATTTAAGTCCTGCAGGTTGTTACGTCTTTAATATAATGAGACAGACTCGTGTTTTGATGCCCGCTCCTCTGTCAGGCTTTGGATTAAGAACCGTGTGGAACAGTAAGAGCAAAAGTATACAAGAGACAACTTTTCTCTCGGTTCATAGTGCTATTTCAAGGTAAGCACATATCTATAGTGTTTGGTGCAGAGTTGTTTACGCAAATATTTCTTTTTGTGGGAAACATCAGTGCTGGTGTGCTAAAGTCGTGCGTGTACATGAGAAACCGTGCCGTGCTCTGGCCCATCTCTTCCAACCGTGCCAGAGTCAGATCCATGCCACGCCAGAGCACGTTGGTTTCCACTCACACCGAACAAAAGAACCGCGTTTTAGGGGTCATCCAGGCTTCGATACGGTTTGGGTGTGCTAGTGTGAGTGCACCTAAGTTGGGGGGTTCGTCTTAACGTACCAGCCAGCCTATTCAGGAATACCCCCTTTCTTTCCCATTTTTAAGTAGAAGGAATATTGTGAAGTAGGGTAGCTAGGGTAGATGGGTCGAGAGAGTATAGTAAAACAGATAGAAGCATGAGCTGGGACAAGAAGGCTGACGTAACATACTAGAAACGTGGTCCCATTCACAAAACTGAATTCACAAATGCGCTAAGACTACATTTGTGGTTTTGTGCATATTTCAGGCGACCGTCCTTACAGCTGTACGGTCTGTGACAAGACTTTCACTCAGCTTAACGCCCTGCAGAGACACCGGAGGATCCACACCGGAGAGAAGCCCTTTATGTGCAACATGTGCAACCGAACTTTCACCGACAAGTCCACACTGCGCCGACACTGCCTGGTAAACAACCCCCTCCATTCACCACGCTCTCTAACAACATCATTATTTCAAAGTCTTTAAGTGTCTAGATTCTTTTTTATGTGTGACTAATCCAAGTTGTTGTGATAATAAATAAACTCCTTTTTCAGACTCATTCTTCCGACACTCCCTGGACGTCGTATTTGGTTGTGCTGGAAGGCAACATCGAAGACAAAAAAACTCAAACAGAACTCAAAAGCAAATCCCACAAAACTGCCGACAAAAAGAACAAGAAAAGCACTGACAAGAAGGAGGAAGAGAATTGCAAATCTCCTCCAAAATCTGAAATTGCGGAAACGTCAACAGTAACGGTTCCGTCGGATTGGGCTAGCCACGGAGCAATAGCTTTGGTTAGCCACAGCGCGTTAGGTGGCATCACGGTTATCCACACAGAAATACCAGCAGGGACTAAACTCCAGCCGATTGTAACCACTGATAGCACCGGAGCTAGCGTGCTTTCCTTGGACAATTCAGCCATAACTGTCCCGTTCTCGATAGCGGCTAACGTAGCGCAGCCTATAGCTACTACAGCTGTTGCTAACGTTTCTGTTTCGGACGGTACACTAGCAATTGTTTCAGAAAGCCCGGCTATTACGACACGGTCTGTTCTGGAAGTGGCGGCTTCACAGACAATCTTAGCTTCAGAATCTTCAGAAATGGACTCGAAATCCGACGAAGGCGAGGTTTTAGCGGAAGATATTGAGACGGTGGTTGTTGGGAATGTTGAGGCTGAAGTTGTTACAGAGACGACGACGACGACAACGGAAATGGAAGAATCAAAAAGTCTCGCTAAAGATGAAGAGCAAAAGAAAACGTAGATCTTTCCGAAATATGTTAATATTGACATACAGAAGATATAACTATGTATAACTTTTTGGGGTATTTATTTTACATACTTTGTGAAGTCTTATTTTGTGCTCTTTCTCTTTAAAGGCAATGTACCTGATTCTTATGATTTCAAAAATAGATCTGCACTTATGTAATACTGAAGATTGGGTACAAAGCTTTTAAAACTGACCAGCATCATTCTTGTCAAGTCTGAATGAAAACTAAATTAAAGCCATTATACAAACAGTGTTGTCTTATTGAGTTGTATATCTTTTGTTCTGGGGAGAACTTACTCTCCTCAAACTGCTCTGACAAACTGTTGACTAACTAATGACCAGATGTTTGCAGAAAAGCCCATGAGTGCACAGACGCCTCGGCAACACTGAAAGAAGAGTTAAAGAGAATGACATTTTCTCAGAAGGTATTAAAAACCAAAAACACACACACAAAAATGGGAGTTAATAATGGAACAATGGTTAACTTAAGTTCAGGAGCAGGACCACACCAACCTTCTCACCAGCAAACCACGCCTCCAATTACCCAGAAGTCTCTTCTTATACAGTTTTGTTGTAACAACACTCGTCAGTGGGCTTGTTTATGTTCAAAATAGCTAACTTCTGTACTTATGAGCATTTCCTGTTCAGTTCATTTCTATGAGGTTTTCACTACATCGGTCTACAATGAATAAATACTCGGAAGATCAGACAGTGAACAGTGAGTTTTGGTTAAGTCTTTGAAAACATGTTAAAGACTTTACAAATCAGGAAAATACTTCAATGAAAGATCAAAGTGAGTTTATAAAGAAACATGTTTGTGTCTAAATGCAAACGCAAACAGGAAATACTCATAAGTACAGAAGTTAACTAGTTTGAAAATGTGTGGGTCTCGAGGGCGCTTGGACCCGGTCTTGTTTTAGACACCGAGACCACATCATTAGCACCATGTTCTGCTAAACTTGCACCAGGAGTACATGGCCCCAGTGCAGTGTCTACATAAGATCATGTAGACACTGATAAATGTGTAAAATGACAAAGACAGTCTTGATTTGGACTCGATGGACTGTGCTCTTGTCTACAAAAGTCTTGGTCTTCTCTCGGTCTTGGCCCTCAGTGATCTTGGTCTTGTCTTGTGACTGTGTGGCCTTGGAAAGATCTTAATCTCGATTAGTAAGCAGTGAGTTACCCTTATGCGCTGTGGTATTTTTTGGTTTTTGGTGGAAAAGAAAAAATCCGTTTATTAATCCATCCATCCAGCTTCTATGTTAAAGAAGATGGACGGCTGAAAACCAACAAAAGTCAGACGGAAGTTTGGATTAACTAACTTTATTGTCCATTCGCACAAGCATACACGGTACATAATAGAATCATTCCATGTCTACACAGTGGTCAGCTATTCCCTTTAGTAAAAACTTTGGTCTGGCTCACGATTGTAAATTTACACTTTACATGCGGTTAGTAACTGGTGCACTGCGGCAGTAAACCTCCAGGGATGATTCACAACACAAGTGACTCATAACTGCAAAAAGAGCAATGTCAATGAGCTAAAATGACCTGAATTCATAATATTAGTTTAGGTTTGAGTAGTTTTATAAGATTATTTACTTGTAAGGCCTACATTTCTTTACCTGTACCAATGTCAGTCAAAGTATTGTAAATAGATAATAGACAAAATAAATAGTTAAAATTAGCCCGTCCTTTTGATTTAATAATGCCACTTTCTTTGTGTGTGCTTTAGAGTTTGTATTGTCTGGACAAAAAGTACAAATATACAGCTATTTTTTTGTCCAATTAATCATGACTAGTTGATAAATTGCCCTAAGCCAGGGGTCTGCAACCTTTACAAACAAAAGCACCACAATGACCCAATTCAACATAAATTACAGTCAGAAAGAGTCACAGCTGTATTATAAATAAATGAAGACAAAAGGTGAATTTGGACAATCTTTAGAAAAAATATACCTACTTGGAAATAATTTGTTACTTAATGCCAGGGGTGTCCAAACTTTTTTCAGAGTGGGCCGCATTTTAAAACTTAAATGGAGCAGAGAGCCGTATATTTCACACCAAAAAGTGAATCATTCAAAATATTGAATTTGACATAATTTTAATGAACCACCACACTTATATATACTATAATAGAGCCTTAATCATTCAATTTAAGGTTCAAAGGAACTAAAGTGTTTGTTTGTTTGTTTTTACTATGATAGAAGAATTGCTCAAATTTGACATTAAAAACTATACTTTTTGTAATTGGGCCAATCTATCAGTAAGTCTGAGGGCCAAAGAAAATTGGTCCAATGGCCGCATTTGGCTCTAGAGCCGCAAGTTGCAGACCACTGCCCTAAGACTCAGAAATTAGTACCAATTGAGTAGTGATTTTCATGTGTAAATTTTACTTCTGGTGAAGTACATTTTTAGCAGTAATACTATTAATACTGTGCACATTCTTTTGCAATGTAACTGTATTTTTAGTGCAAATCTGCAGTACTTTAATTTGATTAAAATACAGTATAATTCAAATCAGCTTACTTTTCTTTAATGAACCTGTGAATGTGGCTAAGACTTGCCCTTTATTCGAAATTTTTTGTGTCTACTGCTCTAAAAATCTAATTTCAATTTCAACTAAATCTGCTAAATACGCAAATACTAGTTGGACAAGCCGGGTGCATCAAAAATTATGGATTCAAGTCACTCTAATGCATTAACATATTAGTGTTTTGCAGTTAAGTTTAAAACTACTGGCCTAACATTGAAGAAAAGGGATTTTACTTTATTATTAGAGTACGTTAATCAAAGTCAAACATTTAAATAATACTATATGAACTACAAAATACTCAAAAGTAAGAAAAATCGATAAAATATGTATGAATTCACCCCAGTGACTTTTGATATAAGGTACGTGTGTTTAACAGTCTTCACTTGGTGCATAATTATATTCCTCTTCACGTCTCTCCATAAATCTGTACATTCTAAAAATAAATAGTAAATCATTTCATACAAACAAAACGTCTTTCTCGGGGCTGTAGAAAACGTGCAACGCTTGTTTGTTTGAGACACTAAGGGCTTTACATTTCCAAATCCAACGTGGAAAAAAAGTTTAGCATAGAAGGTGTGCAGCAGCAGGAAGGGCAAGCGGAATACATTCTAGATTCAAATGTGCCCAGGAAAAACAGAGATAAAGAAATTAATAAATAAATAAATAATAAATAGCAGGAGACGGCTTAGCGGGTGAGCTGTGTGAAGTTTAGAATATCGAGCTGCTTTCAAGTGCGAGTAGGATCATTTGTAAAGTGTAAGCTTTTGCATTCAAGAGGTTCAGTTGAAAGTAACGAGGTGTACGTCAGGGGTGCCCAGATTTTTCTTCTTGGTGAGCCAAAATTTGTTTGTTTTTTCCTTGAAGGGTTAAAATGTATTACCAGGGTTTCTGCCAGGATGGAGAGGTAAAATTTAAGACTTTAAGACCACAAAACCTATACCAATTAAGACCTATTTGCGAATCGTGATTTGTAGTATTTCAAAATGCTGCTTCTTTTCTGGAGCATTTTTAAGATTAACTATTTATTTTGCCATCATTGATTGAATTCACAAAAAGAACGCTATTTATGCAGCAGCCAAGAATTCCTTCTATTCGATCAACCAAAAAAAAAGAGTAGAAGAAACACAAAAATATTATTGAGAATTTTCTGACAAAGCTGCAGAAGTGTGAAGTAGATCAAGAAATCTAACAGAAATTGTTTAATTAACAAATGTAACACCTGTGCAAAGATTTTTAAAAACTACAACAGCAAATTTAAGACTATTTAAGGCCTTAAATTCAAACTTTTCTATTTAAGCCTTTTTTTAGACCTTCTAAGACCCAGCAAAAACCCTGATTACACTGTAGCGTGCAGATGGTGAAACATAATTTAGTTTTTTTCTTTAAAAGGTTATTTGAGAAGATATGAGAACTCAACTGTCTTTTATTAACATATGTTAGGAAATTGCACCTAATGTGGGTCCTTAAACAATCCTGTAATACAAAATTTCATCAAAGATAGTCCTAACAAAGCTCAGCAACACAAGATTAAATTAGTCTAGATTAAATTATTTCTTAGACAATTGCTAATGTTTTATCTGATCTACATTCACTGCACAATTTACAATCTTGATTTTGAAGACTTTAAAATATGCATAGAATGATTTTGTTCCCAAACTGAGGGGAAAAAAAACAAATGTACATTTAGCAAATGAAAGTAAAAAAATCAAGGATGTTTTTTCAAGATTGAAAAAAGTCAACATAAAAAAAGATCAGTAATTCACCTTTCAACTACCAATTTTCTTCTATATTTCACAGCCTTTTGAATCCGCAAATGTCTGCAATCTTTTTATTAATACAATTAACTAAAGCTTTGCACAAGAAGAACATTTACAGTCCATTTTTAATAGACAGTTAAACATTTTTAATTAACAGTTATTTCAGTTTTATTTAGAGCTAGTCCCTTTTAACAGCTGCTCATTTGCTTGCTTGTTGCTATGGTGATGGCAACAGCGTAGTGATATTGAATGTGCTTAACTGCAGTCGGAACTACATTTCAAAAGCATTTTAAATTTATCAATTCATATGTAATTATAATTGCTAAGCGAACCTGTAGCCTAAATAAAAGTAACGTTTGTAAAACCTTAAATAACTTGTGGAAAACAGGAAAAAACGCAGCATTAATTTCTGTTTTTGTTGAAGCTAGCTAGTCCCCCCTGACAGCAGCTCATTTGTTTACCTGTTGCTATGGTGATGGCAACAGCGTAGTGATACAGAATGTGATCACAGCTGTCGGAACTACCTGTGTGGTTATCCAAAAACAACGTAATAATTTCTCTTCAATGAATGCTGTAATTACAAATGTCCAAACAGCACTTGAAAGCAGGCGCATTTGAAGTGAACACTATGCTGTAGATAGGGATGTGAGTGTGTCTAGTTCCTCGGTGTATATTTGTGAGTAAAACATGCAGAGTGGAAAGTGCGCAGGCTCATTTTAAGTCGCCCTCGTCTCCCTGGATGGTCTTTTTGATGCGCAGCAGGAGAGTCGTGTGCCACTGGTCCAAACGAGAGATCGAGTCGAACTCTTTCACCTAAAAACACACAAAACACTTGTTTAAAATTTAATAGTTCGTGTTCACATCAAGCAACAGGACATATATATATTAAGTATATTAAGTTAAGTTTTCCTCTTGTTAAAATATCAATTAGAGCTGTGTAACTGCTCAGAGTTGTTTTATCTTCTTATATCATGGTCCCATAAATGTATCATAAATATATAAACTTGTTTAAAGTTGGTTTGTAGTCCAAGAAATCCGTTGTTTTGTTTTTTTCAGTTTCAGTGACGCTGTCACGTCCTTTTTCGTACCGGAAGACCCGATTCGTACCGTTAGCCTTATTTCTTTTACATTGTTTTATTCGTATTGAAATTTTAATTAAGTACAGACGAAACTAATCTATTAAACACAAAATTCCCTTACAGAGTTTAACAAAGCAAATGATTGTATAATGAGATTTTTACCGTTTAAAGCCGTAAATGCCTCATTAAGCTAGTTCCGGCTGCTATCTGCTAGCTTAAAATGGCAATAAATAAATGTGCCGTTTTGGGCTTTCTATTGGCAAACTTTTGCAACATATATTCATAAATATCAATATAAAGAAATAATATTAACTGTACACTTACAAATAATGTGTTTAAAAGACGTAATTTCGGTCTGCGCATGCGTCGTTGACCTAAAAAGGACTTTCCGGACGAATCTGGTCTTCCGGACGAAAATTGACATGACAGACGCTAGTTCCTACAGTAGTTCATTTGTTTATACGTCGCTATGGTAATGGCCACAGTGTAGTGATATTGTGGCTAACTGTTGCCGGAACTACTTTTGCAGTTATCCAAAAACACACACAACTTTATTAAAACTATTATTTGTAAGTTAATATTATTTATTTATATTTATATTTAAGAATGTATCTCTCAAACATTTGCCAATAGAAAGCTCAGAACATCAGTTATTTATTGACATTTTAAGCCAACAGTTAGCAACCGTAACTAGCTTAAATCAGGCATTTACGGTTTTAAAATAGTTATAATCTCATTTTACAATCATTCGCAATGTTGAAATCTGTAAGAGGGCTTTGTGTTTAACAGTTTATTTTTGTTTGTGTTTAATAAAACCTTCAAAACAAATAAAAAAAACAATGTAAGTAATGATAAAAATGCTTCAGTTAGCATTGAAATTGTCACTGAATGATTTAGTCTTTTAAGACGTTTTCTGGCAAATTAAATGTGTTTTAGCACAACTAATTAAAGTCGAGTTACAACCTGGTTTAAATTGAGGTTACTGAGATGTTCGTAAGTCAGAAAAGTAAACAGATAAAAAAGATGCTAAAAGACGCCAGGCAGCGCTAGCATCACATTAGCTTTTAGTTCGCAGCTACAGTTAGCATTGTTAGATATATTTACATACTTGGAAGGTTGAATCACTTTATTCATCTCCATGTCTTCGTGTCTGTATTTGACACACTATATCTTCTAAACACCACATTTGCTGTTGTAGATTTTGAGTAGTGACTGATAAAGCTGCTGTTCTGATTCACTCCCCATGTTAACTTTCCCCCTCGGAGGTCTGTTAGTGGGCGTGGCCTTTGATGCCGACTGTATCTATGGTGTAATTTGTCATATGGGCTTTAATAATACTTACTAAAAAGTGTACTAAGGAAAGATTTTAAAGAAGAACAAGACTCATATAGAAAAAACAACAGGCTTTATAAAAGAGAGAAACTTTGGGAAGTTTCCAAACTACTGCAGAAGTGAATGAAGAATCCAGTCATGTACTTTCGACACTCGAGGGACGGAAAGTGAAGAAAAAGATAAGAGTTTGTTAAAAAGTGGATACTAGGACTTACTGCCTCTGTGAACGCCTCGCTGTTCTGCTCCTCATGGGCCTCCAGAAGTTTCTGTTTCATCACAAAATGTAGGTTACTCAATAAAACAACAAGGGAAATACTTTTAGATATTAGGCATTCCGGTTACCTTCAGCAGTTTGCATTCTCTCGAGTCCGAAAAGGCAGGAAACATCTCCTCATATTTCTCGATTGCAATCTGTAAAAAGACAAAGAATGCAGAAAATTCTTAGCAATGTCATCCCTCTTGTATCCAAACACTGCAAAAAACAATTACCAAAAGGGTTTCTGCAGGGTTTAAGAGAAATTTTGCTTGATCAAGTATCGGCTCCATGATATTTTTTAGGCCGATATCCTTTTTGCGCTTTTAAGTGGATGTAATGAGACTTAATTTCTGGATGATGTGGATCCAGAATGTCTCACAATGTTTGAATTTGTAGGCACATCAATTTGTTGAGTTGTTAATTGAATTGTTTTGAGAAAAAATAAAAGCAATTTCAGGCCTTACACTATTGGGTAATGGCACATACTGAATGCTAAAGTATCGAGATCAGTATCGGCTTTGAAAAAGCTGGATTGGTGGCTTGATTTTTTTTCTCCAACCCAGTTATGCCATACACCATTACTGTGCATTGGTGGTTATGCTAGCAAAAGTTAATATTTTAAAATATTTACTTCAGGGATTTGGGTAAGGTTAGGGTTGAAGTTAATTTGTGAAGTTAATTTGGTAAAATTTAAAGATTTGTGAACGTTATGCTAACCACATAGCGGCATTTTTAGAAAAAATAAAGAGGTGGATCAGTGCATCCAAGTGGTGACCTACAGTATTTTACGATGCTGCTTCTTTTCAAGAGGCTTCTTAAGATATAACTTTATATTGTGCAACAATTATGAAAAATCTAATGAATTAACAACCAAATATCAGTAGCAGAAATTGTGTTACGTTATTGATAATTTTCTGCCGCAGTAAGGCCTTAAATTCAAACTTTTCTATTTAAGACCCTGCAGAAACCCTGATGTAAAGTATAATGACTTAATAGAGAAAAAGGAGAGTATCAGAGGCACGTCTGATATGCTGTAGGCTGTTGAATGCCCTGATGAAGACTGCTTCAGTCGAAACGCGTTGGCGTTAATAAACTACAGCCTATCAGATGTGCCTCGGATACTCTCCTTTTTCTCTGTTAGAGATTTATGCCCGCTTTATTCTGATGAGCACCTGATTGCCTTTACATCATCGGGCACTAGTGAGCACTCCCAGCCTTCTTCTATTATAATGATTTAATATCAAAATCTGGATAATGAGGCCTAACTTCGGATGAATCTTTACCATTCCGGTCAGATTTTCCTTAAAACTTTTTACTAAAATTGTCTAAAATTCAAAACTCAAACTTGTTCTGAACCCTTTGGAGCACAGACAAATGCCAGGACTCGTTTTGAAGCTGAGGCTCTGTAGCTTTAGCCTCTGAGAACAAGCTTTGCATAAAAGAAAAACAGAATCTAATTGTTGACTACATTTTCTTTAGTATATACAGAGAGCAGTAAAGCTGGTGTATGCAGTTAGGGTTGAATGACTAGTTTGAGCATTTTTAAAATTTTGACAATCCCCCTGCTAAAGCTGAAGGTAATTTAACTAAAAAAAAACAACTATATATTATTATATATTGGTTACTATGACAACTTGCCTTAGCATTGAGCTCGTCCACAATAAAATGACACAGAGAAGCTTTGAAGAAATACTCCTTTGCGCTGTATTTCAGAAGTGGATTGTCCATCACATTGGTCCCAACCTGTCGCGAAACACAGGCAAGTCATGTTTGTATCTGAATCATAAAAACTGTGTTGAATGTCATTAAACACTCACCTGTTCATAGATTTCAATGGCTTTCTGGTACTGCTCCAGCTGAGCGCAGTAAGCTCCCACTTTCAGCAGGCATTTGTTGGCAGAACTAAAAGAACAATAACATGATTTATTATTTGTAAATGATCTTTTTGGTGTATTAAGTAATGTTTAACTTTGATGTGCTTCTAAATCGTATCCATTACCTGTTGGATTCTTCTCCTTTGTAATAGTCTGCAGCTTGTTCATAGTGTGCAATGGCCTGTGGTAAAAATAACAGCCAGGTTTAGAGTTTCTGATGCACAATACATGTGCAAACATTTGATTCAAAAGCTTTTATGTTCCCACCTTTTCGATGTCCACCATTTCAGACTCGTAAATCTCAGCGATACTGATGTGATGTTTGGCTGCGATGGTGAATCTGCCCTGATGAAAGTTAAAAACAAAGAAAAATTTACAACACTGCGAATGTATTGACCCTATTTTGTCCTGCCTACTTTTCTAGGACATGCACTTCCTGTTTAGCTGCATTTAGCCTGTAGATTTCAGTCGATGGGTTTATTTTAACTGTCATTATATTTAATTAAAATTGCCCCACAAGACAGACAAACAAATACGTAAGCTACCTTAACAGAGCTAAACAGGAAGTGAGATTCCAAGCCAAGTGGGCGGGATAAAATAGGGTCAATAGGACGTAATAATTAAAACTTCAGTATCGAAAATATTTGATTCTAAGCTTTTACCACATCAACTACTACTACTACTGTTATAAAAGCAACAATTATTTTAGAACAGACAAGTTGGCAATTGGTTTTTATTTTTTTATCACAGATGACTCAAACAATTATTTATATTGTACACTGAAATGTTTAAATATACGCTGACAGCTTCTAGAAAGAGAATATATATTTTTTTAAAGTTGTTATTCATGGTTCATACAGATTTTAACTTAAAGGTTTTCCATGATTTTTCCATGACTTCTCCAAAACAATTGCCAACTTTTCCATGATCTTGTTTAACATACTTCTCAATCAACAGCTGTCTTTCATTAACTGATTAAGACCAAAACACAAAGATTTTATGAATTTTTAGACAGAAAAAAAAAAAGAAAATGGTAAATTCCAAATAATTTGGATAAAAAAAGCTTTCAAAATAAGTGAATTTTATTTCAGTTTCAAATAAAAGAGCAAAATCTTTCTGTTTAATATAAAGTAACCGCAAAAATCTTTTTCACCATTTTAACAATATTTTTTAAATTTAGTTTTATTTACCCTTTTCGAACACAATATGAAAATTGCTGTAAGTAATGAAACAGAGATTAAATAATTGTCCATTTTACTGAAAAAATAAATAAATAAATAAAAATTCCCAATTTATTTCTGAATCCAAAATAATGTAGAATTTTCCAAAACTTTTTCAAAACCCATGGAATTCCCACATTTTTCCAGGGCCTGGAAATTAGAATAGAATTTTCCAGGTTTTCCATGACTGTACGAACCCTGGTTATTGATAAAACTAAATAAAATATCTGTGTAGATTCTGTATAGTCCAGATAGCTACAGTATTGTTAGCACTATTGCGCACACCTAAATATAAGCCACACCAACTAGATTTAATTCAAAAAAAGGTACATACTGTAATTTCTTAATTTGTATGGCTGGACTAATAAGGATTAGTCAAATAAGTGTTGCAGGGTAAAAAAAATTACAAAAAGCAACAAGAAAGACAAACTGGAAACGGGGAATGTCCAGCGATAGTTTCGACTACACCATGTGAACCACTACATGAATCTTACCATGTCTGTGTAAATATCGATGGCAGCATTTAAACACTTGATTGCCTCTTAGCAGCGTTAAAAAAAGGACAGAAGACACCAGAATATTTCAATATACAAACAGCATTAGTAAATCTTTGATAGTGTATAAGATTTGGTCGGACATGTCTTGAGAAAATGCTTGGTTGTAAATAATTCAAGCGTCTTACCATTTGGGTCGGACTTCTTGTAAGCGTTTCCTGCGTCGATGAAGCTAACAGCACAGTCGTGTTTGTTCTGCAGCTGCATATGAAGTCGAGCGGCTTTGCAAAACGCACCTCCGGCCCCTGGGGATGTGCGAGTAAGCAAGTATTAATTAGCTTTTGTGTTTAGATTTACATTATAAGCACATTATTAGTCATTTAATCAAAGATTTGAACACTTTACTTGACCAGTAATTAAGTGTAACTCTACAGAAATTGACATGTTCTGATGGCAGTGGCCTAAATGACTTACCGTTCCAGTTCTTGGCCATCTTGAACATGTTGGCAGCTCTGCAGTACATCTCACATGCCTCTTCAACTTTGTGAGGACCTCTGACAAAAGACAAGCAGTACAAGAAATTAATCGTGTGAAATGCTTTATTTAAACAATCATACTTTTATTATGAGTAGAGGTAGCACAATAAAGGTTGTTTTTACTGCTTACTACTAGTTTCATACAGTATCTTGGTGCGTGCGTGTGTATGAGACTGTGGGCTGGTTGTTGGATTGTTTTTTTAAAGCATTGTAAATCAGTTTGTATGACACTGTATGTATGGATAACACTTGAACTCGATGCATAATTCACTTTCTATCGATAAGACATTTGACCACCTTCAATTAAATCAAACTTTCTGCATGAAAAAGTAAGGCTATTGTAACATAAAGGACAAGACTAGTCTTTAAACTTGATAAAAGCTGTTTTTCTTGTTTGAATTTTCTTGTACAAAAAAAAAGTGTTCTCCAAAGTCTAATTTTTGCCCTCATAGTCTAAAAACAACCTGATAATATACTGATAGAGAAACACATTGTATTTTATGATTGTAGCATTGTAATCAAGATATAGAAGTCTAGAAAGCTGGGCGATATAGAGAAAAATTTATATCTCGATACTTTTTACATATCTTGATACGCGATATATATCTCGATATCTTTAAAATGACATTTTTAAGTGAAACTATTTTTTTCCTAAGCCTATAGTCTGCTGATTAGAAAGCAGAAATGTGAATTTACTTTTTTTTTTTTTTTATAATTAGCAATTTATTGTATTTTCTTTTGGGTCATGTGAGATAACAGCAGAAATCATAAAATACAACAACCCAAGACAGACAGTAATAACCAACAACAACAATAATAAAAATAATACAATGAATTACAATAACATAATTAAATAATAATAATAATAATAATAATAATAATAATAATAATAATAATAATAATAATAAAAATAAATAAATAAAAAAAATAAAAAAAAGGAAAGAAAAAAAAATATAATAATAATAATAATAATAAAGTAATAATAATAGTAAATGAATACAATAAAAATACATACAATTAAATAACAAAACAAAAACAGACAAGAGTGGCAGTCTGGTTACATATTAGAAAGGGACCTTGTGTGTTTAGTAATCGTCTAAATTATTAAAATCAGTGTTTCTCAAGCTTTGGTAGTATACCGCTGGTGTATTTTAGCTGCCTTTAGTGGTCATCTGTTCTTTATTTCAGTGCAAATCTTAGATCAAGCATCCACCAGACCTACCCTATCTCTGACCACCAATGTTTTAGACATTTTAAGTCTCATTTTAACCCCCTATGTGAATTTACTTTGAATAAATTAATGTTGGTCATACCTTTTGTGGAGAGAAACTAAATAAAACTAAGTTGCATGCCTAAAACACATTTAAAATTTGACAAATATAAAATTTTATTAATCTTACCATTCTCTTTGTCACATTTCTTTGTAACTGGAGCTGCTTTTCATCAATTTCATGAGGTCTTTTTTCTTTTTACACATAATTATAATAACATTAACTCGATATTTACGATATGGCCAAATTCATATCTTGTCCAGTTAATATCTCGATAAACGATATATATCGATATATCGCCCAGCCCTAAGAAGTCTTTATATTTAATCTATAATAAATGTTTTTGATTAGTAGAAGCAGTAACTTTCCCACCTCAAAAAATTGTAACAAATCAATATATTCAGTTTTGGATCACTCGTACCACCATGGGCTATGTATAATCTTGTGGGAAACACTGAAACCTTTTAAAAATGTTTTGGTTTTTTTGTGTTGACTTTAGGGCTGGTCCATTAATCGAAAACTCGAGATCGAATCGAACCGAATCATCAATTATTTGGTGGTGGGTTTTGAATCGAAAGATCGAAGACCAATCTTTTGTTGGTAAAAATGTGTAGCTTTGAGGCAGAATATTGACATACAGTTTCAAAAAAATCTATTAAATGGGAGATATAAAAGTTTTTGCTTTGTTTATGATCATGACTGGCATTTGTCATTTGTTTTTGAAAATGTTATACAAAATTATTAGATGATTAGATTTTTTCCCAGATGACCCAGCCCTAGTTGACTTGCAGCTCCCAAAATGTGTCTCGTTTGGGGCTTAGAAGAGGGCCTCCTCCACCTGCTAGTTTTAATATAAATCTTGCTACTTTACCAATAATCCCACACTAATGGCTAAACCCAATCTATTAACATGAAGACTGTTACAAAGTATGGTTTTAACTTTCTAATTCAAAGTAATTACGCAGTTGTTTTGGACCTCCTGAAAGTTACACAGTGCACCTTTAAGTTAAAAAAGGGACCTAACATAGAATTGAACACGAAATCAGAATGTTTAGCTTTGATAGCATTAGCTCTTGACATGATGCAGTGATTTACTTACACAAATGCTAAAGGCTAACAAAACTATTCAACTTAGAGACGCCTTAACAAGATATTATATTGTTTTTAAAGCTTAGAGGTGTAATTTAATTGTGGAAACAGGCTGCGTGCCAACTTTGCAGCTGACATGACGCTAGCTGTTTATCTTTGCTGCAGTGCTTCTTACCCTCCAAACATTCCTCCCAAGAAAGAGCCCGAAGATTTCACTTTTTTATCCGCGTCCGCCATTAGCTGGATAGCCTCCTTTTCTTTCCCGGAGTTGTCCATTTTTATTGTAACTGAATTAATTTACAAGAAGGCAAAAACACCCGCAGAGGTTAGGTCCAGTGAAGATTACTGTCGATTTAGCGTGGGCGTGTTTTTAAAAGCTTACCGCGGTGCAGGCTGGGAAATGTAGTTTTGTTTGAGTACACGCGGGTTAGAAGATAATGCACAGTAGCCAACCAAAAAACTACAAATCCCCGTGATACGTTGAAATGTATATTTATCGGTTTGTTTACGTTACTGGAATATTTCTAAATGTTTTATCGTTTTTTGTCACATATTTTTGTTGTCTTAAAAATTATAAAACGAATTTAACTGAGCATATAATAAAATAAACAATTTAACGGTTTTCTAGGCGTATAGTTTTGACAGCAGATGGCGTAAAAACACTGTTAAATAAAACGAATGGCACGAAAAAGTTAGGGTTACGTGCAATTACGCTTAAAGGTAATTTCACAAAATTCCAACTTGGTGATTTCAATTAGTAACCCGTTTATATATCCGTCAGTATTAAATATTGTCACGTAAAATGTTGTAATGTCACATCATGAACCAGATATCAACTAGGTCATTTGATTACTGCAGTAGGCCTATAAAGTATTATAATAAATGCTTATCAAACAATATAAACTTTATGACGTCTGGTCAAAAGCTAAATAATAATAATGTTGCTTTTCAGACAGTTTTGTGTAATATTTTATCACTATGAAACTGTCAATGGCCATAAATATACAGTATGTGTGATCAACAGGGTTCATACAGATTTGAACTTAAGGTTTTCCATGACTTTTCCAAAGCAATTCCCAATATCTCCATGCTCTTCTTTAACTTCTTCATACATTTGTTTAAACGGTTCATTTTAATTAGCTGGTTAAGACAGAAACACAATAATTTTAAGACTTGCTTAACATAAAAAAAATTAAATGTTAAACTTCAAACGACTGTCCAAAAATATTATCAAGTTATGCGCCTTTAAGTCCAGTTTCAAACTGACAAAATGTCTTGCTTCAGTTACAGTCATGCAAGCGATTTTGTAAAGATGTTTTTCTCCATCTTAACATGATTGTGATTGTTAGGAAATTATCCACAAAGGTAGTTTTATACCCCAAATTTTCCAAAACCAGTACAACTCCAACCCTTTTTCTGGGCCTGGAATTTGGATTTGTTTTTTCCTTGACTTTTCCAGGTTTTTCACAACTGTGCGAACCCCGGATCAAGTGCAAAACAATTTTAAGTTGCATGTAGGGCTGGGCGATATTGACAAAAATGAATATCTCGAGGCATTATTGGTGCATCTCGATAACAATATTTGGACGATATTTTGTTGTCTGTCCAACATAAAACAACTTTAATTATGCCAATAACTTTAAAATTGTTCGAATTACTTAGTGTTATAGTGATTTCAACACGTTTTGACTTTAACTTAATCTTTTTAGTCCTTATTTCAAAAATTTTAGTTATATTTATTTTTCATATTTTAGATAAAACAACATATTTCATGCTTGTTCCACTGGCAATCAAAATGTGCTCAAAATAGGTATAACATTACTATCCCAGGCAAAAATTCTTTATCTAATTGAAGATGTGTCTATCTGAAAAATTCCTCTTTTCCCAAATTTTCTTCTTTTGTGAAGCACTTTGAAATCATTCATATACAAATTCATATAAAAGTGCCTTGTCTTTTATAAAATATACAGCATTACTTATTTCATTCTACTGCACAATATACTCGATATTCAGTTTTTGCATATCTCCAACATTCACAATATTATCTAAAATTCGATATATTGCACAGCTCTAGTTGCATGACAATTGGTAATGTTTTTTGTTGGGAAAATTATATATCGTTGCATTATATCTGTCAGTGAGCTTTGTGTATCTAGGCAGCAATTATTATATCAACATTCAAACATGTAGCTACCTTTCCTGCTTGTCAAATATTCTTTCACTGTAACTAAACATGAACTTTGCGCTAACTTGTCCCCATTTCCATTTGCGTGACCTTTAATTTACATTGCTCATTCAAAAAACCTTATCTCGGTTTGATAGCCAACAGTGGATGTCAATAAAATAATAAAACATGACTCAAAGAGCTTTTTTTTCCAGTTTCATTTGGACTTTTAAACAGTAATGGCAGTACAACATTTCTCCATCTGTCAACGATATTTACAACTATACAGACCATGCAATCGTCACGCGTTACAATTTTCAAGCTGTGTTTGTGCGATTGTGACATGACACATCACGTTACAGTCAGTATATACATTGATTTTCATTGCTGTACATAAAATGCATTGGTTTCAAGTGTGATTCCCCTGACGTTTTACCCCACACGTGCAATAAAAATAATCGCATAGTGGAAGCAAATCGAAACAACTGTTAATTCTGAATAGGTTACGTTCACTCGTTGTTTTTTTTAAGACTTAAAGAGGTCACGTTTTGAATTACAAGCAGAATTAATTGCAGTTTTGACAATTTCAGCTATTTTTTACATGAATATTAGGGTTTTCAAGGCTTAGCAATAAAAATAAAATACTAATATTAATTAATGCTGCCTTCATTTGTTGTGAAAAAGGGACTATATTCAATTTTGTACAATTAAAATCAATTTCTTCAAGCACAGATATCTCGTTAATGTATCTATTCAGTGAGAAATTAGTCCTCAGTGTCCTGTCTTCATCTAATAATGTCGCTTTTGTTCATCAAAATCCACAAAGTTCGTCTGTTGTTGTTGTTAGCATTGGGACAAACTTCCGTTAGCTTACCGACACGTCTCACTCCAAACAGCTGTGACAAAAGCTTCAGGGTGAACAACTCAGAACCCCAGAATGCATTAGGTAAGTGAGCAAAACGTGACGGAAGTAGAAAGTTTAAAGTGAGTTATTTGTGTTTTTAGGGAAGCAAATAACAGGTATAGCACGTAATCTCCAGGTACAAAGAGGCAAATACTTGTGTGTTCTGTTCAAGCGGTTTTGTTTCCTGGAAAATTATTGTCTGGCCACCGTGCAATTCTTTCAAATTTCAGTGGTCGTGATTGACAGATTAGTTCATTTGTCACACAAATACACTAATCTCATTGCCCGGTACGATATATATTTGATCTGAAACACAGGCCGGGGGGGAGTGGTGACCAGACCCACTCTTCACAGTTTGCTGTTTGCTGAAGTGTGGACTCTGGCAAGTGGTTTTGTGGTTGCAACAATGAATGAAACTTCTGTATCTGGATAAATATATGTAATTATAGCGTGAATAGCTAAATGTATAATTTAAAGATGGAAAACATTTGACCCATTATTTAATGGGTAAGTGGAAACAGAGATTACGTTCAACTTTTGTTTGCTTTTTAAAGATGGCGATATATATAAAAAAAAAAAAACTTGCTATCCGGCAGAAAGATTTTATATTCTTAATTTGTGCATCTTTTGCTTTTTCCGTATTGAAAGGGCAAAAGTTATTCTCATCTCACAACTCGAACATCAAAATGATTTCCAAGTTTTTAAGTAGAAATTGCGACATGAGGGATTCCACTTGGCAAATGGAAATTACTGCAAGTCCCACACCACACTAATAATATGTGTAAAGTTGTCCATTTTTAAGATGAATCTAGAAGAATATATTAACAAAATGTTGTACATTGTTTGTGGTGCCTGTAAATACAGTATTAAGATTTGTAGAAAAACTAAGCAATAACAAAAATAGTGAATTTGCAAATAGAGAGAAAACTCAGCTTTGCTCCCTGTTTACTTAATAGATTTTACAATGAGTGAACGCAACCTATCATTGTCACTTTATAAAGAGATTACGATACATCTTTAAGGCTGTGGCTAGTGGATAATAAATAATATAAAACCTATCGGCATTCATTTAAATCAGGTAGTTCAACTGAAGTAGGTACTCCAAAAAGAACACAAAATATCATTGATATAATAAAACTAACTAAATTTTTCCTATTTCCTGCAACAAGAAGAAACCCTCCTATGGCAAAGCTTCCAGTATGGCACACACCTCAATAATGAACTGTGCATGCAAGTTTAATTTGGTCTAAAGCTAAACTAAGACAACACAAAAGCACTAAATTAGTCCTTTTGAACTTACAATCTGGATACAATCTACTTAAGGAAGCGTTTTAGCACTTTGACTAGCGATAAAAGCAGAACATTGGCTAAATAAATATCTCAAAAGAAGCACCAGTTTGTTGGAATTCCACAATCACGGACGAGTTTCCCAGGCTTAAGTAGAAAATCAGCATTTAAAAAGAAAGAAAGAAGACATTGTGCGAGCTAAACCCTGTGATACGTGGCTCAAAACGTGAAAGACGAGAGCAGTGTGTTCTCAAGAGTCTTCTGAAGTTTTACATTACATTATTTATTTTTGTCTTCAATTATTATATTTTGTTTGCTTTAGTTCTCTGTTAGACCTGGTTTAACTTGTTTAGACCTTGTTTTGTCCTGGTTACGTCTGGCATTATGCCTATTTAAGACTTGCTTTAAGCTATATTGGAAAAATTATGTCTTTTTTAGAGTAACAGCTATAGTTCTTAAAAGCCCTGTACCTGATTTTTAAATAAAATAACATAAAATTGGCTTTGCACCAGTTTAGATCTATTGTCAAAGTATCTATTTGCTTAAAAACATTTCCTGTACGTGTAACAATGAAGCACAACAATAACCGCCCACGTCTTGATTCCAGAGAAGTACTGATTCCAAATATATATTTCCACAGAACGTCCTTGGCGCTAATCATCTACACTACTGTTCAAAAGATGGGAGTCACTTATTTTTGATAGAAAAGCAGTGTTTTTCTTCAATGAAGATAACTTTAAACTAATCAGAAACACACTCTATACATAGTTAATGTGGTAAATGACTATTCTAGCTGCAAATGTCTGGTTTTTGGTTCAATACTTAGTTCCAGTAGCTTTGAAATCATACAAATTATGCTTTAATACTCACATTTTATTTATTCTGTGCCTATTTCTTCTGTAAATGTATCTTTAGGTGCCTAATTATTTATGTCCACTTCTAAATAGATACAATTTTCATTTAGGCTTCTTAACTATGACACAGTTAACTTAAATATTTGGTCTTTGCTAAAAGTAGCAGCTCGCCGCCAGTTTTCTGCTACAAAAGAAGCTTTCCTGGCGAAACAGGTTGGAGAGCCCTGATCTAGAGGCTCATTTCCAGCAACTATAACTACAGTGTTCTAATGGTTCACTGTGTTTGCTCATTTTGTCAGAAGGTTAATGGATGATTAAAAAACCCTTGCACAATCATCATGTTGGTAAACAGTCTTGTCTTTGAGCAGGTTGTGTAACTGAAGCGTTACATTTGTGGGGTTGATTAGACGCTCAAAATGGAAAGCAAAAGAAGAAAATTCATGTGAAACTCAACAGTCTATTCTTAGAAATGAAGTCAAAAACACAAAACTGTCTGAGTGAACCCAAACTTTTGAACAGTAGTGTAAGTCGACTCGTGATTATGTAGCATAAGACCTGAAACTTGATTTAAAACAGATTTCTGAAAATGTATGAACAGCAAAGTTACTAAAACGCTTGGCTAAATTTAAAGTTTTACATCTGATTTTTGAACTGAAAACAAATGAGTTTAAATTAGCACATACTACCTTTAAATTTTGACTGGGTAGTGTGGGGAACTGTTGAGCTCCATTTTATTAAGCATTTTATTTTCTAAAACCTAGGAAGTGCTCTTGTTATCGTTTTTAGCCTGTGCTAGCTGTCGTTAGCTTTGCCAACACAGCTCAAAGCTCTTTGGATTCTGAAAGTCGTGAAAAGCTCATTTAAGCTCATTGTGTCAAAAAATATGAGGCTCAAACTACATTAGCTAAGCGACCATAACCTTGTTAATGAAATACAGCAGTTTTGTCTGTTTTTTTAGACGGTTAAAATCAGGTACAGCGCCTTTAAATCTCCAGACAAATATTATACTTAAGGTGGCCAATTGCTTAAGACTAATTTAACACTTTAGTGCCGATAAAACACAGCACAAAATGTTATTACACTGCCCCATTTTAAGTCAAACATGGTTGTAGATGCCTAAAAATACATTCTGTTTATGTTATTGACTATTATAACTTTATTTGTACAGCAGTGCAAGGTGTCGACAGTAATATCTTTGTCAAATCGTATATTTTGGGTGGGATTTATCAAAAATGATCAGCGGTTTGGATGCTTGATTACTGAAAAAAATAGTTTAGATTGAGCTTAGTAAAGACATGTTTTAGTCCTACATTTTAGATACTACGGTTTCCTTTTTGAACGATTCTTATTTCGGTACTGGTTTAGACTCTTTTCTATCAAAGAGTGAAAGACTTTTGTGAAGAGACAAAGTGAAGATGGTTTTACAAATGAGCCAAGTTTTGTTTTGTCACGTCTCCTTCAAAGATCCTCATTGGAAGTGTATTTGAGCGGCTGTCTTTTATTTTCAGGAGGAGCTTAGGCCCGAATCGGACTCCGCGCTGCCGGCCCGGGTCTTGGAGCTGTTGCACAGGTCCACGGAGGAGCAGGGGATGGAGTAACAGGAGCAGGTGGAGCTCTTCAGGGTCTCCTCCGTGATGACTTCGCCCAGAGAGTGCTGCGCCTCCACCTGGAAGATGTTCGGCTGCTCTATTTGATCTTCACCAATTCTGCAACAACAAGAACGGATAAAAACATAAGTATTAGACTAAAAGAAAGGTTTAGAAGGGCTGAGAATCTTTGCTTTAAGAGTTGAAACATAGCTGAGAATATTCATGTTTGTAATGTAAAATATATGACATCACTTTAACAATTGTGATTTCAGTCAGTGAAGAAGAAACAAGTTGTTAGAAAAAATATGTTCTATGTGTGTTTAAGTGTTGATAATTTCTAATCATTCAAATGTTTAAGCGATGTGATTCAAAATACCTTTTGTGAAAGAATTAGGGCAGGCTAAGAGTTAAATGTGTGTTTGAAGAAGAAAACATCCCAAAGGACTGGTTTACAGTTGACCTCTGAACTGTCACAGACTGCTGATCTTGCTATGGGTTTTGCAATCGGCAAGGTTCAAGTTCAGGCTGTGGTCTCTAAGTCTGAGTCTCGATATTTGGGATGAGCTCCTCGAGTGGACATTCTGAGAAGAGACAGTGAGAACCAAAAATGGCGAGAACCGAAGACTTGGAGGACCAAGTTAACCTGGCTAAAAGGAGGACTTCTGGAAGACAGATAAAAGAGACACTTTGGACTCTGCTTCTTTGTGAGCACGCAGTGGTGGCCACAACATGAGGACGTCGAATGAAGGGACAACATCAAGATGGAGACATTATAGGGTTTAGATCAGGAAGGACATGTTTTTGTAACATTGCGTGTTTTTCCTTTGATCAAAGTAAATCTTTTTCTAATTAGAATCTTTTGAGTTTTTTGAGTTTTATTAAACAGGATTACAGTCCGAGGGAAATCAAATTTTCCCCTAACACAAGTATTTGTTAGATTTTATCTAATTGTTGTTGGTGGTGTCTTCAGGCTACATGAACTTTATAATTTCAGCACACTAGATTTTCTATACCAGTGGTTCTCAAACTATTAACACCAACTATCACTTAATATATTTGGCTCTCTAAGTGCCACCAGATCAAAACTCAGATAATATTAGGTCTAATTTAATTTTTCCCCTTAGTTTTGTTTTTTTTTTAGTTTTTCCTTGCCGAGAAGGAGGGTCTAAGGACAGGGGATGCTCTGGACAATTATTCATTTGCTTGTTTACTAATAATCTGCTTTGAAATGCTTGGTCAATCACTGCTTCTGAATGTTTTATTGATTGTGTATTGTTTTATTTTGATTTTCCTACTATTCATGTTTGCTAAATTAATTATGTTTGGAAGTACTCAGAAACTACTGTTGTTGTGATTTTGGATGGCAGTTGAAAAGGGCACTTTTTTGTTCTCAAAATGCAAATATTAGGAAGTTGAAACCAACAATCATCTAAACCGGAGGCTTTCAAACACTTTACATTGTACCATCTAGAACTGGGCAATATCATCTCATATATCATATATTGTGGTACACATCTGAAAAGGTTAAAATTTAGAATATTGTGTCATGAATCGTGCTTGTGGCTTGAGGTGATTCAGTGACTCAGTTCTGACGACAGCAGACACAGACTGCCAAATTCCAACAATTTCCGTCTCAACGCTCAAACGCCTTATGGAATAGTGACCTATACACAGACAACAGAGGCTCTGCAGAGGCTAAAACACAACACAACACAATGACAGAAACAGAACTTACCTACAACCTACAACCTAAACAGCTTATTGCAAAACTCACTGTTAAAAAAAAACCTTGAATACATTGTTATTAGAAAATGTAGACTATATCGCTCTGCCCTTGTGGCACCTAAGATTAAATTTGAATTTCTCAGAACTACCAGCTTTGGTTTCTGACATTATCTGGCTAATAATTAGAGATAACCGCAAGTCAAAACATTAGACTAAACCCTAGATGAAATATACTGAACAAAAACAACATTATGAATAAACACAAAAGTGCAATTTCTGTCAAATATTGTCCACAAATGGGTCTGAATATGTGTTAGTGAGCACTTCTCCTTTGCAGAGATAATCCAGTAAGTGTGGTAAGAGGTAGAATACAATTTGAATCAATATTTATAAAGGTTCATTAGATTCTCAGCCCTTGTAATATAATACTTCCATCAAACTACAAACATTTTAAAATAGTCACGATGCAAATGTGCAAAACTGTCCAGGCCAAAGTCGTAAGTAATTAAAACAAACACGGATCAAAGAGAAAGCGTGATCGTGAGGAAGGCGAGTTGTTTAGCAAAGCAGCTTGGGCGCTAAGCGTTGCTAAATCTCATTATGCAGAGTCAGGTTCAAACATGTTGGGACGATGTGGCATAAGCAGCATTAACAAACGTAAACAAGGAGGTTCAGTGTTAGTGAGACCTGCAATGACCTGCTTTCTGCAAAGTTAGAAACTAAAACTGTTCATGAAATATGCAAAAGGCAGGTTTAGTCAGTTTAGTTTTCTAAGGATGAGCTTGGGTCTCCTTTATTCAGAGTTTGATATGGATAGAGTTCATAACATTAAAAGTGTCTTTGTCATATTCAGGACATAAAACAATGCAACATAAACTAGCAACTTTAGTAGTCACCTGGCAACTAAGTATTTGTCAGTGTTCATACAAATTTTAGGATTTCCATTCCTTTTCCATTATTTCTCCATAGCCAGTCTCTACTTTTCATGCTCATGTTTCAATCAACTTTCCACTTTTATGAACATTTTTAAAACAGGGTTTCTGCAAGTATCGAAAGATCTAATAGACCTTTTTTAAAGACCATAAAACTCAAATTTAAGACCTTTAGAGGGATTATAAGTTGACGTCATTTTTCGCTCTACTGCGCATGTCGCTTGCAGAAAGAGACGCTGTCAGTCTAGTTGGCTGGGGAAACATCTTCGATTAAAACAACAAAATGAGACGAGAGCAGCTGTTTGGATCAGGTATACAAATGTTGATTTAGCAGCACAACTTTTGTTTTCGCACAGTGATAAGTAGTTAGCGGACAACAGCGCTGATTAGTGTTGCTGCTACAGCTTGTGTCAATGAGCTGCAGCTCTTTTTGCTAACCTGTTGCGAGCTTATCCCCCATGTTGATAAACAAATAATCTCTCTATAGTATTTCACAATGTTTGTTTTCCAGAAGGTTTCTTGAGATATTGTTTTATTTTATTTTTGTACAATTATGAAAAGTCTAATTAATTAACAAAAAAAGAGTGCAATTTATACCATCAATCAACAGTAGAAACACACCATGCAGTAGTGTGAATCAGAACTTGGAATCTGACAGAAATTGCTTTATTAAAAATTTTAGGACCTGTGCAAACATTTTTGAGACCTACAATAACTGCAGATTTTAATACTTTTCAAAGACTTTTTAAGACCCTGCAGAAACCCCGATGGGAGAAATTATTTATCTGTAGTGTGTACAGTCCAGAAAGTGCTTATGATTATTTTACGACTTAGTTAGTCCTAATTATTTGCAAAAGATATATGCAAGTATTTTATTTTATTCTAAATAAAATTTATTTGAGAACTAGTACAAGCAATGTAAAAATGCTATTATACTGTATTTTCCTTCAAGTTCCATTTCTTTTAGAGATGGGCAATTAATCGAATAATGGAGAAATTGAGATTCAGTCATATCGAATTGAAAAACATGGTTTGAAACAGAACTCAAATTTGTAGGCAGAATATTGATTTATTGGGTTTTTGAAAAGGTTAAACAAAATTGAACAAATCTGATAAGAAGGAAAACGTGATTCTATTTTTTCCCAGATCGCCAAGCTCAAATTTTTTTGTATGTGTAACAATATTTCAGTATCAGTCTTTTTCCTTGATATTGAACATTTTGCCTAAATATTTTTATTTTATGTGCACAGTGGAACTGTAGATCGTAGATATGCAATGGACAAACATTTCGGTGAATAAATCAAGATTACAAGTCTCATGCAATCAGTTCATCATTTTCCCATGATGTTTTGTCATCATCTCCAAAAAAAAAATAAAAAAAAACAAGAGGCAGCTTAAATGATTGACAGGGCAGTTGACCAATCATCTTTGAGAAAATACAGCGTATGTTACCAAAGGATAATTTCATTCACAGTATTCTGAAGTTATGAAGCCAGGTCTTAGTGTTTTGTAAAGTTTTCATGACAAGTCAACCGTCTTGCATCATTTCATAGGAACCCGTTTGTTCCGGCTGCACAGTCACTCTAAACATCGACGTTCAGGCAGTAATAAAGTGCTGCTGTTCATTCAAAAACGCCTCGGGCTGTAACACGAGTAGTCTTTAAGATGCAAACAACCACAAACATTAAGAAACCTGGGAAGCTCGAGTCAAAATATTCCACCAAGCAATCACAAATTCTGCAATGAAAAGATAAGAGTTGTCATGAAAGGCTGAGAGAGAGAGAGAGAGAGAGAGACAGAGAGAGAGAGAGAGAGAGAGAGAGAAGAGAAGTTTAGCCTTATGTTCAGAGTCTTGAGTCTAGACCAGGAGGAATGCAACTATAGAGAGCGAAGGTCACAGTCCAGAGAAAGGGAAATGAAACAGCTGAGCACACGTCTTGAACTGAACTAAGGATATCAGGGTTTGAAGAGCGAAGGACAGGTTAAATGAAAAGTGTAAGATATGGAGATTATATTCAAGATTTCACTTAACATTTTCATTGTTTATATACACAATTTGACTGTTTTGATGAAGTTTATAATTGTCTATTGTCCAGCAAATATGATGAAGAGATAATTACATAACAGTGACCTAGCAACCACATTATAAATCTGGGCCAAAATCGACACAAATGACACAGCGTTGGGATTTGACAAATGATAATAACTTGTAGCACTTTTTTTGTAAAACTATTGTCTAAACTCCCAGGAAACGGTCATGTGTCAGTAAATTGATTAATTGTTTTTGCATTTTGGTGCTTTTGAGAAGATATGTACTACATATCTGTATGTAGAGGAATTTGCTGTAGAACTCAAATTCTTCCTTAAATGTTCTACTTTAGTTTGACCATTTCTACCACAATCACACGAGTCAAAATTAGAAAAATTTCATATCTGTCGTATTGGCAGGTCTAAGCACAACGAAATGTTATGTAAAAACCGCAGTAACGATTTGTAATATTTTGAAAAAAAACAAAAACTGAGCAGTCAAGCATTTCGGAGACTTTTGTCGCCTAAGTTCAATGCTGGGTGTCCAGTGCATGATCTTGGTTGTTTATGACAAAATATTTATGATTGTGGAGAAAAAAATTGACCTACAACCTTCAATATACAGATATATTGAAGATTGTAGGTCTCAGAGTGAGACAGAAATAAAAATTGTCTATTTCTATCATAAAGGCAATGGTTGCATTTTCAAATGATCAATGGCAGAGTTGATACCGCTCACGACTCACCACAAGTAGGTTGCTAGTTCGACCCGGGCCTTTCTGTGTGGAGTTTGCTTGTTTCTCTCTGTGTCTGGGTGGGTTTCCACTACCAACCAACTAATATTGTGTATGTTAGGCTAATATCCTCCAGCTATGGTAGTCCTGACAAAGCCTAACAAGAACCACTGCACTGTAGCACTCCCTGCTTCTGAAGAGATGCCCCAGATGCATTGAAGGGTCAAATGCAGAGGACAAATTTCCCTACGGGGACATTAAAGTGTACTTCAACCCTATCAAACATGTAAAAAGTCTACCTCAAGGAAAAGGCAAATAAGCTCTGCCATGAATAGGACCTTTTCTCCAACTTTTACAAACTCAAAGACACCACTATCATTTCAAACTGGCTCCAGCTAACATGTGCAACTCCCATGACTTTACCACACAGAGTCTGATGTTCAAATGAATTATTGCTATGACAGATTGAGTAAGTGAAAGATCACACAGTGTGACTGTGACAGCAACTGTCTCAATTACTTGGTCATAGACAAGATCTTGCAATGGACACCTATCAATGCGGGGGTTTTTTTATGTCTTTTGCAAATTAGTCATTATTTTATCTTTTTCAAATAATTTCTAGATTGAAAGATTTTACAATCAAGAGCTGCATTGTACAAATGGGCCTCTATCTGGTTCACATTCAGCTTGTCTTTGAGCAGGTGACACCATCAGGTGTTTAATGGTTTGCCTAAGTTGCATTACATAATCAATTTCTTGCTTCTCAGTGCATTTTCTAAACCAGAGCCGTGAGCTGAAATCTAGTCTGTAGGTTTATGTAACCATCCTGGCACAGCGCGTCTCCTGATCTGAACATGGATAATCACTGCTCTCTCTCATCAGCAGCTCGACAGGCTCCAACTCATCAACCTGTCATTAGATAACTGATAAATACAAACACTGTTCTGAATGCTGAGCAAGGAAAATTAATCTGCCAAGCCTGGTTTATGACAACAGTTTGCATTTATAATTTAGAATTGAACAAATAATCGCTGAACGTATTCAATACAAAAGTATTCTAAACACTGTGGACTGACCTGTCGTATATGAGTCCGTCGATGCCCTTCTCTCTCAGCTTCCTCCTGTTCTCGTGTTCATTGTTGTCTTCTCCCCAGCAGAACACCACCAGGCCTTTAGACTGAGCATCCTCGATGTAGTTTAAGTGCTTTAGAAGCTCCTCTGTGTGAGCGCTTATCCCCTAGAAAAAGAGGAGTCATAAGAAATGAAATTTAAAAAAATGTAAAAAAAATAATAAATACAATAGAATTAGTATTAGTAAGAGTAGATAGATGTTGGAGCAGAACAAAATGAGACCACAATAACAATACGGGAAAATGGGAACAGTGCATATTAATGAACATTTAAACAAATGTACAAATATGCCAGACTATAGCTTAGGGCTAGTTTCTATCTGCAGACCCATGGTGGGCTGATGTTAAAAGAATAAAACACAGACTATTAACAGCTGCACACACACAAACTGATGGACTGGACTGATGCAATAGTTTACTAGTCTGATTGGTTGAAGCATCGCTACATGGAAGTAGCAGAATAATTATGCTTTTGTTAAATTTAGTTGAAAGTAAAGCAGACCTTCCAAAATCAAACCAAATAATCTATAATTCTGCTAAAATAGAAGTACGACTGTTGTTTTTGGTTTGAAAGTGTACTTCGGCCCGAATCAAAATGAATTCTCTAGATTTTGTGAAGATGAAAAATCTACTTTTCTCTTCTTAAACAATAAACACTGTTGTATAGATACAGTCGGCATCAAAGTCCACACCCACTAACGGACCTCGAGGGGGAAAGTTAACATGGGAGTGAATCAGAACAGCAGCTTTATCAGTCACTGCTCAAAAACTACAACAGCAAATGTGGACTTTAGGAGATATAATTGTGTCAAATACAGACACGAAGACATGGGGATAAATAAAGTGATTCAACCTTCCAAGTATCTAAATCTAGCAATGCTAACAGTAGCTGCAAGCTAAATGCTAACGTGATGCTAGCGCCGCCTGGCGTCTTTTAGCATCTTTTTTTAACTTATTGTTTACTTTTCTGACATAACATCTCAGTAACTTCCATTTAAACCCAATTGTAACTCGACGTGAATTAGTTGTGCTAAAACACACTTAATTAGCCAGAAAACGTCTTAAAAGAGGCAAACAATTTAGCTTCCTATCCTTTATTATGGTGAGACAGGAGATGTTTTCCCCTAAGCAGGGACGCCCCCAACAGTGACGCGTTGCCGACTGTATAGTAATGTTGTGATTGAGACACCATATTTATCTGCATCAGACTTTAGAAGCTCACCAGGATGTTCTCGCTCTGTGCAAAGCTCATGGCGATCTGTGTGGTCTGGCAGCGGATGTCCATGAGCTCCGGGTATCGCTCACAGATGCCCTGAGTCAGGAACAGGATGGGGTACTTGTTTTGTTTGTTACGCACCCTGAAGAAGAAGACAGAAGGATGTTTCAAATCCAGGTCACGATGCATTTACTTTTACTTAACGTAGATGAAGGCAAAAGTCAATTACATGGTACAAATGTCGGGGTCAAACGACGAGAACACGATGCGTCTGTTTCCCCCTCTTTGCAGCACACAAGACAAAATAATGTCCAAGAAAGTGTTCATGTTGAAGTAAGATGAGAGGTTTCCGTCCCATGACCCATTCTGTGGAAGATAATACACAAAAAACATAAATATTGTGTGTGAACTTTGTCTGTGAACCTTTAAATTTAGAGGAGAAAACTAACCTTCAATTGGCAAATCCATTTAAGTTCAATGTTGAATCCCACATGTTCAGGCACCGCATGAAAAATCTATAATATAAAATTAAGAGTTTGTGTTAATGGTACCTGGACCTAAACCTGTTTGGAATCAATGCCATTTTATAAGAGGAGGCCCAACAAATGAATAGGAAGAAACTCTTAAATTAATAAAACTCTTTTAGCCATTAGTGTGAAACTTCTCCAGTAATTTGTGCATTTAAGTGTAAGAAAAAAAAAACTTTATGTAAAATGTGGGATTTTGGGTGCAAACATTAAATAAATTAAAAAAAACTATTATTAAAACTAAACAAAAATGAGGCAGCCATTGTTTGGTTTAAGTATTTACCTGAGAAAGTGAAGGGAATGGCTGGTGTTCATCAATCTCATCTTCGTCTTCTAACTCTGAAAAGAACAAGACAAACGCATTGTATAAACAAGCTTAAATAACCTATTAAATGAACTAATAACTAAAACAGCAGACACCCTTTACAGTTAAATCAATAGTTAACAGTGGAGCGTACCTCGGTGGTCAATTCCGTTCATGGCAGCGACATGAGCCAGCTGTGCAAATAAACAAATGAGGTTACATCAAAAACTAAGGAAAACATGCTTTTTTACAGTTGTGCTTTCAACAATGGGAAGCTTCCAAATATATTTTATTGATATTTGACACATTTTAGTTTTAATTGCTGCATATGCTGTTTTACTTGAATGCAAACTTGTCTCATCTTTTTAAATATTTGCTATGACACACATTTATATAGTATACACACAGCTAAGAGCGTCTATCACTAGGGATGGGACGATATACGATATTATTGCACATCGCAATAATTTAGGGCAGCAATTAAATAATCGTGTCGTTTTTCCATAATCGTGATAATGTCGAGAATCGCAATTATAGCAGCAGGCGCGATTCTGTGGCTTCATGAGAACATCTAAAATCTGACTGCTGTGAACCCAGTAAGAAGCTGTATTATGGTTAAACAAAGCAAAGGTTCAAGTTAAAGTTAATTAATGACTCTGAGACGAAGTTAGTAGATTTTTGCTCAACATTGTAAACATTTTTTCACTTTGAATCATTATTAATTGTACCTAGACCAAACACAAAAGGTAGTTGTTCAAACACATACATATTGTGCGCTAATAAATATTTCAGTGATTTTGAATCTGTGCACTCGTTTAGTACGTTATCGTGATTATATTGTTAATCGCGATTATTTTGGTCACAATAATCGTGAGTGCAAATTTTAATATCGTCCCATGCCTACCTATCACAGTATTTTTGTTTGTTTTTAAATGTGCTAAAATCTCCCTAAAGTCACTAATTACTACTAATAATTCTAAACATGCAATATATAGGCCTATGTTTTTGTTTTTTTCCAAAAGCGAGCAAATGCGATCAAACCAGCCCTGCTAAACCAATAAACCTAAGAGAAATAGTGTACTATAAGGGTTTTGGTTCAGTGATTAAACTCACCTTTAGAAGCTGAAGTTGGTCAAAAGTTAAGTCTTTGACTGGCACCTCGATAAGCTCCAGAGTCTTGTCATTTTTCTGTAAAAACATACAAGGTTTTGCCAATTAAGAGGAACATTACTATATTATTTTGCACCAAGTTTGAGTTCCTTTCAAAAATATTGAACAGTTATGATGAGTAAAACTTCTAAATTGCTGTGGCACACTTAAGCACACTAAAGGAGTTCAATACCTTATGCGATTTTTAGATGCGTTAAAAAACAGAACAGGCCCCAGACATAAAGACGATTATTTGACTCACAGCATCATGTGGCAGAAGAACAGAGATGACACAGACTTGTGGAGCGCAGCAGCGAGCGGAGAACAGTGCTTGTGTGTCAAGTGATTGCTGTGCCCGGTTATAAAAGTGAAACACCAACAATGATGAAACCCCCGTGGAATAAAGCAGGTTTATAAAGGTCACAGGAGAGCGAAAGGTCATCAGAGGTAAGGAGCTGTTACACTGACACATTGTAGGTGTGAAATAGAAAAGTAAAAAAAAAACACTTCTCACATCATTTAAGGAGCAGGTGTGTTGAAGAAGACATATGTAATGCTCGTAAAAAAAGAATCTTGCACTTTGACTACGTTCAAAAGGCGTTACATTTTTTTACAGATGATGAGGCAAAGTTTCTTCTTTATTTTACATTTCAATGGTTATTCATTTACAGTATAAGAAAAGATCGTCTTTCTCATTAATGAGAGAAGATAATATGGCACATGCCTCATCTGTACGAGTAGTGTTCAATTCAATTTATCTCACAAGTTATAGACATCCTTTACAGTGTGGCAAATCTCCATTCAAAATAGTGTATTTCTTGGTGTCATGGCAATGTCTTGTTGACTACAAGCTAGTTTGCTAACAACAGTTGATGATTTAGGACATTTTACTGCAACAAACGGACTCAAAAACATATTTTTTTAAGAAGAAAAAGGTAATAAGTTTAGCTGTGTCTGATCTCTGTGTCTGTGAGAAATGTGACAGAAGCTAAAGTCTTGTTGATCTGTTTTACTGTTACTGTTTACCTGATTTTCTCTTCATATGTCAGTTACAAAATCAGTGCTCAGTAGACTCTTTGTGGGTTGAATTTATTATCAAACTGTAGTTTATTTTTCCTGTTTTAGCTGTTTACTGAACTCTTAAAAGAGAAAATGTTCTTTCTCTCCATTAACTCTCATGCATTGTTGCCACTCAGCATGAACATTTAGAATGCTGTCATGCCACCTGCATAACCTTTATACTGAACTTCATATCGCTTTACATGGAAGCTGATTAAGCTGGAATCAATCAATCAATCTATTCAGCTGCCAATGTTCTTTCTGATGAACAGCCAACCGAAACATACCTTCTTCTTTGTTGCGATGCAGCAGGTGAGGTCGTGGTAAACTATGGGAACGGCGTCTTTAGAAAGGTGAACATCAAACTCTACATAAGCCGCACCCTGAGTGAACAAAAGTGTCTTGTTAGTAGGGGTGTGCTATATATCGATATTTAATAAAACGATTCAGTATCGATTCTCTGGCTTTCGATATTTCTTCCAGCCTTTAGGGGGCAGTGCAGCGCCGTGTCTGCTGAGCCAATAGAAGAGTCAAGGGAGTGAAACAAGCCTGAAGGATGCTACAAGACAGTTTCTGTGGCTCTTTATTCTTTAATACCAGACGTGTGGATATATTCTGGCTTTAAAACAGTATGCACAAACTTTTTATGGCGGTTTTAGAAGCAGTAAAAGCCTTTAAAACAAGCCGCATATTTAATGAGGTGTTATTGGTTTGAAGTCTTTAACGGGCCGTATCTCTGTGATTTGTGGGTCTTTTTGGATGATTTAAAAACTCACACGGAGCTCAGACTCGTCTCTGTCCCGCTGTCAGTACAGCAGATCTTTCTTCCTCGTGTCCACTGCAATAACTACAGCGGAAGAGATCCTCGGTGTGTGGACTGTTTATGAGAGCGAGGGAGAGAAAAGGGCGCAACAAGAGAGCGGGGCACTTTCATTCATGCATCGCGTGCATCGAGTAGCATTAATGCCGACAAAATAATTACTAACAATTACGTACGTGGTGCATTCGTCTCCTGTTTTATCTGCATCAGTAGCCTTTCTTTTGACAGGATCCTGTCCATGTTGCAGCTCCGCTTGCTGCTGCAGCTGTTGTCACCGTGGAGGCGTTCTCTGTATTTTTCCTGCTTCCACTCGTATTTTTAGCGCATTTATCGGCACCGCTCCCTGCGCCCCCCTGAAAACTTTTGGCGCCCTCCTTAACGGGCACGCCCCATTGCTACAGTTAGGAAGCTCCCGCTGTAGTTGTGGAGCCAAATATCAAACACAGAACTTCCACCTCGTACCACGGCGAGTGAGGGTTGTTCCCATGCGCCCTTGTCCACACAACCATAAAGGCTCCCGATTCAGTGGCTCATTCTCCCTCAGAGCCTCAGACTGAACCGGTGAGAGGCTGTTGCCTCGTTGCAGACGGTGAGCGAGTGTCAAAGGCCCAGAACACACCTGGGCCTGTGACAGGTGGGGTCTGGGGCCCGGGCCCAGACCCAGGTCACGTATCTGTCCACGGGAAAACGAGAAGCTTGGATGGGTGTTTGGAGCTCTCAGGTGCCGTGTCTGGCTCTGCATCAGCCCCAGGATCGATGATCTGTCCCGGGCAAAGACAGAAGTCTGGAGCAGCGCTTCTACGGAGCGCTGTAGGCTGGCTCCATATCCCCCGGAAAACAGTGATATGTTCCCCAGCAAACGCTACGAAAGGCACCTTACCCGGAGCACGATCAGTACTGTAGGCGGAGACAGGGCACTCATATCAGCGTTAGCAAGTGGGTCGTGAAACAGGGAGAAACCCCCGCAAATGGACTGATCCAAAGTAGAGGAAGTCCCGCCCACTGAGTTTGATGAGTTTAGATAGACAGATTATTTTAAAGATCGCAGCACCATTGTGAAATGTAAAATGAAATAGTGAAATAAATAAATATATATTTTAAATGTTTCTTTAAAATATTTATTGACACATTTAATAATTGATATCTTTCTTTTTTTTTTTATTGCAGATTTAAATAATTATTTAATAGTGTATTTATATATAGAATTGTTGCACTCTGAATCCTCCATACAGGAGGACTTCAGCGGCTGTTTACTGCACTGAGCATGTTTTTGACGGCGGCTCGCAGACTCTCAGAAACAACGCAAATGCTTTGCTGGAAATGAAGACTGGATTTATTCAACTCGTGGATTTAGACAATGCGTCGGGGCCAATGGATTTAACGCAGAAAAAAACAGAACAGCAGACTTTTACCGCGGATCTGCAGAGCCTGATGTGGATACGAACAGCTGAATTACACCGTGTCTCCGTCAGACACGTGTTTTAAGCTTTACCTGGACATCCGCGGACATCGCCATACATCCACGGTGAGTAAAAAGTTTGTTTGCGACAGTTATTTGAACTGAAAGGCTCGTTACACGTGTGTAATCACGCCAGCTAGGCGCTGTTCTTATGAGTGTGGAGGAGGAGGCTGTGTTGTTGTTGTCAGAATTTGGCAAATGCATGTACCATGCTGACCATCGAGAGCTCACAGACAGTGAACAAACAGGGTATTCAGGTTCTGGGAGGCTCTTAGACGAAGGACGTGCGGGAGGCGAGCGCAGAAGGGCGTCTGACCAGCGCAAATGCTTTGAGCTGTGCCGCGTTCCCACCGCGTCATATACTATAACACACTCCTCCGACATGTGATTCACAGATGAAGCTGTGTTTGGGCTTCATGTGTAGAAGGCTGGGTTTCTTTATTCCTTCATTTAAAAAAACGGCTACACAGCAAAAGAAAGTGCATGGTTTTATCAAGTTTTTTAACATTTTTGGCAACTTTATTGGAACAAAATGAATATTTATCATATCTACAAATATATTCTAAGTGGATTATATAAAAAAATAACATTTAAGCATAGTAGAGTATATTTAACTTACATAGTTGGCAGCACTTTTGAATGAAGCGATTGTGTTCTCCCTGACTCTGTGATGCCTGGAAACAAAAAGACCAAAGCTGGTTTAAGTATTAAGCACAAACAGGTCTTATGCAGTGTAATCTATGCATATAATGCTAGCAATGTATTTACATTGTGGCTTTAGGCTTATTATGGATTTCTCCTCAAATCGATCAACAATTACACAACAGACCATAGCAAGTATTTAAATCTTCATAAATTAATCTGTAAATTAATAAATTTAAGTCCTGAAACTGAAGTTTGGCATGCTTAGTTTATAAATTATTCTTAAAACTGTCAATGAAAACAGAAACAAGAAACATGCACGCATAAGTCAGATGTAAGTTCCACAAACGTTTGACGATATTTGTGATTTGTATAAAAACAATAACTGACTAGCAGAAGTTAAGCCTTGTTTGTGAATTGTGCAATTTGTGCTCAATGACAATGGCATCTTTAAATTAACAATTGATAAGGTTAGGGTGAGGTTCAAGTTTATTTAGACCTGTAAGTTACAAAAATACTTTTCATTTCACTTTGTGGAAACCGTCTGACAACGCATCATTGGAGTAGGTGGGGACACTTTTTTTGTCATCCAGGAAGTAGAGCATAAACATGTGTGTCACTGGTTGTTGCTCTTTCTATGTGGTAAACTTTAGGTTTATCATATTCTATGTTGTTGTTTTTTTTTACACAATATTAAAAAGAGGAGCGTTTAAACAGTCTGATTTTTAGATTGTTTGGAAAGTCTATGGCAGCCCAACATAGCCAGTAACATAGCCAGAAAAGTCCATAGCCATAAAAAATGTGGACACCAAAAAGTGGGTGGTTTGGGGGTTATCCCTCAGAAAGATTTGACCCCATATGATGATATTTCATGCATTCTGGTGAATTTTGTCAGTTTGACAAAGTTGACAACATATTAGTCAATTAAGCAATGAAAAATAAGATTTTAGTTAAGCCAGTATTAAACCAGTTCTATGTATCAGTGAAAAAAAGTAACAGTTATTAAGCTATATGTTACATCCAAACTTTATGTAGGAGATCTTTTATATTGCTCACCTTTTATCAGAAATGGTAAAAAATATATAGTTTGCGCGTTATATTATGATACGTTTTATTTTCCATTACATTTAGCTGTTTTTCTCGTTTTCCATGAATTTTTGATGACTGTTTTTAAACTTTTTACTAGTTTTAAAGGACATGTGGGAACCCTATGCAAGTCTTTGGGGTGAATAAAAATATCTGCTTTTTCATAAAGTTCCTAATTCAACGTAATTAGCCGTCACTCATTTGGTGTATAACAAAGACTGAATAAAAAATTATTATATGAATATGAATGAATATGAATATTATGTTAAAAAAGCAGATTGTCAAAGAGAAGAGCACATAATTCAATTTTTAACACGATAAAAAGACCAATTATTACACGTCCAGGGATAGTTTTTGCTTACTTGTGTGCGTGGGTGCTCCCTGCGCCTCTGTGGCCCACGTCCAGGGTGCTTCTCTTCTTCCAGTATTTTGTAAACGAGGAGCTCATGTCGCACTGCACACCGCGGATCGGCCGGATGACCAGGAAATCCACTGTGAACAAAGCAAATAAGCTTACATTTACTTTTCATTACACACACAGCTGTTCGTAATGGATGACAAACACAGCTCTCCAGTAATATGTGCTCTCCTGGGAAAATATCTAGAGATGTAGGTCATTTAGTTCAGTGGTTCTTAACCTGTTTGAGTCGTGACTCCAAAATAACAACCACTGACATTCGCAACCCCCCAAAGACAAAATGTAGTAATAAAGCAGTTTTAGATACATTCATCTATAGGCCAGCATTTTTATTTGTATCTTTCCTTAATTTATGACACAATAAATGTATTTGTAAAACAGCATCTTGAACTTTTAGCTATATAAATAAAAACAGATAATTTATTTATTCATTCATTAGAATTAGAATATTTATATACTGTAATTTCTGCCCTATTGAGCGCACCTGAATATAAGCCGCACCCACTAGATTTAAGTAAGAAAAATGATAAAGTACATATATAGGGCGCACTTTTTAATAGTAAGGCTATGAGAATCTATAGTTTTGCTGCATTGCCTTATAAGCCGCATAGTTCAAAGCTCATGAAAAAAGTAGCGTCTTATAATCCAGAAAGTACGGTACTTCTTTTTTGATTCTCATAGACTTAAGTGGAGCCTCTATAGCGTTTATCTAGTTGGTGTGACTTCAATACATTTATCCAACTCATTCCATGGACCTTTTAATGCAGAGTAAAGCACTTTGTGTCACATTTCATGTACGAAAAGTGCTTTACAAATAAAGTTTGATTTCATTTGATAATAAGTGCTTGTGTAAAATGCTGATTTTTGGGTCTTGATTTTTTATTCTTTTTTTTTTTTTTTTGAGTAAAACTATCTTGAATTTATATATTGTTATACAAATTCTAGTTTTTTTAAGAAGCTAAATGTCTGTTCAAAAAAGCTTTAAAATTACTTTACTCGGGTTCAGCGAGTGTGTTGTCCTGAGCTCCTGCCTCAAACATAGTTCAGGTTCATGCTTCAGTGCAGTTGCAATAAAAAAAGTGCAGCTCGTCATTATGATAAGTAAAAGTAAAAAATATTTCATTAACGACCATTTCTTACTTTAAAACAAAGACTGTAGGGGAGGCGAAAGCACAAACACACAATTCATACAGTATATCTAATTGGTTATTCTCCTAAATGACAGAAATTTTCAGATAAAAAGGTCCAGTGTAAACTCTAGTAGGCGGCAACTCCTACTCAGTACAGAGTGCATTTACTACATTGTGATTGGCTGATGGACCTGTCGATCTTAATGAGCATCTTTTATCATAGAGATCGAACAAAGATGACATTGAGATCTATCGATTTTTGGCACAGCAATACTTGTGTGAATATTATAAAAAATAATAATAAAACTACATGTGTATCTATTTAAATGCATGTTTGAGGACACAGTATAGCCACATAATGGATGGAGGGACAAACAACAGTCAGGAAACATAGAGGCCAAAATGGATCCTACAACATGGTACAGGGAGTCTGGCTTTAGAAGACTCTTAGATAAGCTCACCTTTTACTTTCCCAATGGTCTGTCTGGAGTTCCGTCCCATAATGGGGAGGGTCACGACTCCGATGTCTTTCCCACTTTCCAGAAACAATGATGAGAGGAGACAGGCGGTGCCCACGTGTCCCGGGTGAACATCTCCCTGCACCACATGCTCGCCTAAATCCTCCTCAAAGAACTCAAAGGTCATCTCCAGGTTGTCCGGGTCCATGGTGTGGATGCTGTACTCGGTCCAGCGCGACGGCTCCAGGGCGTAGCCGCAGTCGGGCTGGGAGTGACGGGACTTGTATTCGCCGGCGGTAATCATGCTGATGCCCAAAGTGGTGGTCATTTTGTGCCAGAGGTGAGTGTTATGCTCGTCCTCTGTCTCGTCTTCTTCTTCCTCGACGCCCTCAAGCGTCAGCTTAATCCTGGAGAGAAAATAGGTCCATTAGAAGTTTGTTGTTACTTCAACCAGAATCTTTTACAGTATAGCCTAAAACCTATTCATCACCATGAATAAGCATGTTTTTAACTTTCTATTTCACTGTAACATCACCTCGTTGCAGGTCAGGCGCTGGTTTTAATTTGCTCTTAAGTAACAGATACAGCAGATAAAGCAACCTTAGCGAAGCATCTAACAGTATATCGCTTTCGAGGTTAAACTTTCACTGCAGCGGCGTCACGTTTCGTCTCTCTGATCCTCTCTCACCTGAAACGAGACTTCTTGTATTTCTTCTTGGTGATGGAAACCGGAGGACTCTTGGAATAGTGCAGACGAAGGCGGATTTCAGTCTGGCACGTCAGCCATCCTGAGTCGACGCAGTAAACACCATCTGCAGAGAGAAACAGGAAGAGTTTAGAGACTTGTCTGTAGAGATACTTGTCTATTGATTTCACCAGTTTCAATTACAAAGCAACATTTATAGCCCTGTTGTCTTTAATAGGCTCTGTGCACAACAACACACTGGGTCATTGTTAAGAGTTTCCAAGTTATTGGAACTTTTGTGTTTCTGTTTTGGAAAGTCGTTACTGAATTTTGACAGCCATGGATTTTCTTTGGGATATTTTTGAAAGTACGTCATTGCAAAAATGCTTGGAATTTTGCTTAGTACATGTCCTTAGGTTAAAGCAGCCCATTTCTACTTAAGGCCCATTTTCCTACTATTTCCTACTATAACAAAAATATACTTTCTCTTGCTTGTCGGTTTAAAAGTGGGCTACTATACCTTTGACTTGATTGGGTCTTATTTTAGTTCTGGTTTAATCCTGCTTTAGACCTTGTTTTGTCCTAGTTTAGTCCTGTTTTAATGCTGAGATTTTAATACTTTGGTTCTTGTTTAATTGTGGTTCAGCACTGTTTTATTTTCATTACTGAAACAGATATACTGCTATGGATAATTTACGTAACCTTACATTTTGTCAAAAAAAATTGTTGAATAGCCCTGGTTTAGAGGATCTTGTGTTCTAATTCTGAATCTATTAAAAAGAGACTGAAATAAAGAAAAATTTGATCAAGTTTAAGGCAGCATTGGGATCCGACACGGGGATCTGATATCGCCACGATCCATGAAACTTTGGTGTATTGGGTCTTATTTATTGACATATATTTAACCAAAAAAATCCCACTGAGATTTAGAATCTCCTTTTCACTGGTGTCCTAATGGAAGGGAGAGGGGAGGTATTAATGGACATGTTTTTAGTGGTAAAGGAAACCGGAGCACCTGGAGAAAACCTACACGGACACATCAACATGCAAACTCCACACATAGAAAGGGTATCAGTTCCACGATAAAGGTTAAGCCAACATTCTGATTATGCCTTTCATTTGATGTAGGTTGTAGTTGACCCAGAACATCTCATCATCAGATTTCTGAGTTGCACTACATAAATAATAAACTCTATATACCTTAAACAAGCTTGCATGGCCTCAAAATATTGATAAGTGAAGTTCTTTGGGCTGGAGGAGGTAGTCTTTTTGTATGTTTTATAGAAAAGCAGTTTCTTTAGTTGTAGTTTTTAATATTATGGCACAAAACATATTAATACCCATTAACATTGCCCCAATTAATCTATGTGAGTCATTTTCTTATTAATTATTTGTGTTTCTAGAAGACAAATAGCTATTATCAGTCCCTATACTGGTGCATTTCATATTTAGTATAGACAGATACTTTAGGCAAAATGATCAAAATTGGCATCAGAACTAACAAAGCTGGGTCGGTAAATTTTTAACTGTGAAGCATTGTTAGCACTGTATTTCTATTCATAATGGATCTACTGGACAGTGCAGTACAGGTTTCGTACTGATTGTATTTTATCATTTTTGAATGACTTTACCCAAACATTTCCAAGACTTATCACACATACGCTTCAATTAAATATCTGTTTTCATTATATTCTCACAACTTAACCCTTTAAGACCTACATCATGATTATTTTTTTTTCTTGAATTGCGAATGCCCAATTCCAAACCTTATTGTCTGCGTATCCAAAAGTCTTTCTGCTTTGTTAATGCATTATTTGGAAGCTATATTTTGTTGTTTTGTGATGTTCAATTTGATTGTGTTCAATGTTTTTGGAAGGCTTTTTAACGAGAACTTTACATAATGCAAGTTTTATTTTTGATAAACGTTTTATTGGAGAATTTAGTTTGTATGTCAAAGAACTGTTATCATCAATGAAAAGGTACAGAGGGTCTGAACAGGTTAAATATGTTAATTTCACAGATTTCTAAACATACATATGTATATATGTATGTACAGTATGTATGTATGTATATATATATGTATATTTATGTTACAATATAGTCAAATTTCAACCTTCTTCGCTCGTGCTTTTTGTTCTAACTAAACAACAGAGGGACTGTGTCAAAGCAAATTATCCCAAATAGTCTTGATACGTACTAATTTTTATTGGGAAGCACCCCGAACAATATTTCTCCCATTCTCATATAATCCCCATTTTAGTTTGACATTTCTGTGACAGTTTTATCCCTAGCTAAAGTCTTTGAATGAAATGTGTGGCTTTCTACCGAACTAACTTTCCTAAATAAAAATTTCATTTGTATTTACACCGTTGCTATTATTAGTCTTTGTTTTATGTTGCAACTAATCATCAAATCAAGCTCCTCCTCGTTTGTTTTGTTCACAGAAAGTGGTTTCAGTTTCCGACGCTCCACAGCAGATTCAGCGACATCTCTTTCCACTGCAGTTGTAACAGTACATTCACACTGCACAGGAAGCGCTTCGGTGACAATCAATACTCTCTGTCTGTCGTGAGCGCTGAGCAGACAATCGCAGCAGTGACAAAAGCAGAGCAGGGAAGAGGCCCAAGCGCAGCGAATGAACAGTTCTCTGCAGATTTAACACGACCAAGCACAAAATCAGAAAACTGGACTCACTGTGAATCCCAAACTGTCCATCGTCAATGTTCAGGTGGGCGTCTGAAACAAGGAAACACATATATTAAACGAGGAAAACATGGATTTAAAGGTGCTCTATGTAAATTAAATAATGTCCCACAATACAGTCTTGTGAATATATACTTGGTTCATACTGTGGAACATTCCAGGACAATAAATAAAGATGGTGGTGAAAGTTACATAGTGCACCTTTAATTAATGATTTGTATGAATGAATTCAGCAAGAACATTTTAGTATTTAACTGCCGCAAAAGTAGATATTCATTGATTTCAGACACATTTTTCTTTCCTAATTTGAAGATTTGATGAGGACCTTTCTCCATTCAAAACATTTTATATTTTAATTTGATTTGTAATACAACAATAAGGAGCTGCCATGCCAAATCTTCCAAATCAGGAAGGAAATATTACGCTAAAAAACACAAATAGACTTGGCAAATGGTCAACAATGTCTTAATGATTAACTGAACCTAGCATCCACTAAAATATAAACAGGATATAACTGTCTCAACACAAAAACACATTTGTTTTTGTTATGATTTGGCTTATTTCCCAGTGATGCACATGTTTAGGCATCACAAGTTAAAGGTTGTATGGAGGATTTTGAAAAATTGTTCGTTGTCAGTCTTGGTCAGAAACAGTTGCATAGATTTGTAACAGCCTTGTACTTATGCTAAACAAAAAAAGAATTATAAAAATATATGAACCGTGGACATGATGAGGCCAGTAAAACGTTGACCAATAGATAACGAGGTACCTCGTTATCTATTGGCCTGTGAACCTGTCAAGCAAACCCTCAGTGTTCCTAAGTATCTCATTGGCCCAGATACAGTGAAGGGCGTGGCCCTGGGAGGGGAAACACATGTGCATCATTTGAAAAACAGCAATCAGCTGTTGGATTTGAAAAATCCTACATACAACCTTTAAATACAAGTTAGTGGTTTCAGTCACTGAAAACCACTGATCAGGCTGTGCGTTTGTGGACTTTGAAAAGAAAAGTGTAGGCAAATGCAGGTTGTTTTGTTGTATCGTAATGTTATTACTATTGAGCACATCTGAAGATAAGCTGCACCAATTAAATAAAAAACAGAAAAAAGTGCCGGTACATATTTGTTTATAATAAGTGTAAAACAATCTACATTTTAGCTGCATCTTTATATGAGATTAAAACTTGTGAAAAAAGTAGCATCTTACAGTTTGTAAATTACGGTAATCAAACTATACAACATGAACAAACTATCAAGAGTTAAGTCTTTGAGAAGTTGAACAAATTGTGTCACGTGATGTGCGTCAAACAAAAGGCCTCTAATATAATTAGAGGCTCGCGAGGTCATATAAAATATATTTTAATCCTAAATTAGCACCAGGAGTAATTTGAGTGTCTTAAATTATTTGTCTGAAACTTAAAGTAATTAATATGTCGATATGTCGATTTTTAGACAAAATCGTGTAGATGTTTTGAAGATATGCAAAAATGTAATATCGAATATATCGTTTAGAGTAAAAAAGGCATAATAAAAATAGTTGTTTAAAGATAAAAATTACAAAGCTACAATATTGTAAATGTTCAAATAAGGATAGAAGGTGATATTTTAGTCAATTAATCACTCATTGGTGTCTTAGTTGCCATATTTTTATTAGTTGGAGTGGAGAGCACATTGTAAATTTATTCAGAATTTTTTACATGAAAATCTCGTTAAGCTGCATTTTGTTTTTATGAATAATAATTTAGCGTGCAAACCTCTGAGTTTGTGATCGTGTCAGGACAGTTTGGGTGACTTATTTGGCCAGAACATTGAGACACTCACTAGTTTTGAGAAAGGGGGACCTTTTAGTTGACTCATTTAGTACATGTTTTAAGTCAACAAAAAATGTCTATGTTCAACTACAGCCTTTATTTTCTGATCATTAATCTTCATTTAATACATTTAAAGATGTGTTTGAACGTTTTCGTTTTGGTTTGAGATAACGTCTGAATATCGCAATAGATGCATTTTTGCCAATATCGCCCAGACCTGTTCAGCAATTCACTTTTTAGACGTCTGCAGATGGACATGCAGTATTTATACCTTCAGTAAGCACACAAAGATTGAAGAGACTATTTGTGTATGTAGAAAAGTAGAGTAGAAAAGGTTTAAAACTATAATACTTATAGTTACAAGTGGCCCTTTAATGACAACCATGATGCCAATGTGGCCCTTGGTTAAAACTAGTTTGATAGATTTGCTTTAGATAAAATAAATAAAGATTACAATGAAGATAAGACCAGTGTGAAATTGTTTTGAAAATTAAAAATAGGGTGAAATCTGGTAAATATTTTAAACCCACACACCTACACTAGCCGATTCTGTAGTGTTCTCATAGCTGTGGCTTGTTGTCATGGTTACTGTGGCTGCTGTAATTGTAGTTGTTAAAGTTTTTGTGGTTGCTGTTGTTGCTGTATACCTGTGGGGCTCATGATGCGTGGGTGGTGGTGCGTCTCCCACACATTGACTATGACTTGACAGGGGCCGCCTGCACTCTGCAAGGCCAATGTTTAGTGTTAGGCTTTTTCAAATTAGAACACATTTCACTGGGCTTCGCAGTCAGGCCGGTCCCAAACAGAACTTTTACTGTGTGCTTTTGAGAATGAGGAGTGAGAAAAGTAAATTAGAGCTGGTGCAATCTCCCGCGCTCGGCCGCCGTGGGGAGGAATCTGAAAAGTGTTTTTGTTAGACAAGAAGAAGTGACTGCTCGCAATGTTTTAAGAGTCAGATTTTCTTGAAATTCCTTAGAAATGAAAGAAAAATAATTACACAAAATAACGTCGAAACTAGAGAATAGGCTCAATTTTAAGTACTTCAGTTCAATCTAAAACTGTTACTGTATGTTCATTATACCTTAGCATGTTTTTATGTGTCAATATTGCTCAAATAACTATGAAGTTAATGTACTAGTTGATTATTTTACTTTAGATAACGTTGACAAGCCTAACACAAGCAAGTCATCAAGTCTGCAGAAAAGAAAGCGTGAGTTTTTACAAAGTTTGATGATCCAAACAGGAAGAAAACTAACCAAACAAGAAAACCATGACACAGTTTCTCATCAGATTAGTCCAAACTAACCACATTTTTCAAAAACCATTCAATAACAATCACACAACAGCTAAGAACAACAACAGACACTCTCTAGTTCTCTCTCTTTCTGCCCCCCCTTCTCTTTCACTCCCTCTCTCTCCCCATTTCTCTTTCTGCTCTTCCATTCACTCTTGCTCCCTCTTTCCTCTCATCTCTCCTTTCACTATACCTCTCTCTGTCTCTCTCTCCCCTTCTCTCCCTCCCTTTCCCCTCTCTCCCCTGTCCCTCTTTCCTCCTCTCTCTCTCCCCTTCCCCCTTTAATCCCTATTTCCCATTCTCTTCCTCTTTCTCCCCATTTCTTTCTAGTACTCTCTCTTCCTGTCCTTCTCCTCTCCCCATCTCTCTCTCCCTGTCCCCTCACTCTTTTTCTCCTGCTCTCCCCCTCTCTCTCTCCCTCTGTCTCCTCCTCTCTCCCCATCTCTCTCTCTATTCGCTCTCCCCTTCACTCTCTACCTCTTTTCTCTCTCCCCATTTCTCCTTTCACTACACCTCACTGTCACTCTCCCACCTTCTCTCTCCCTCCCTTTCCCCTCTCCCCCTGCCCCTCTTTTATCCCCTCTCTCTCCCCTTCCCCCTTTAATCCCTCTTTCCCATTCTCTTCCTCTTTCTTCCTCCCCTCTCTCTAGTTCTCTCTTCCTGTCCTTCTCCTCTCCCCATCTCTCCCTGCCCCCTCACTCTTTCCTCCTCTCTCACAATCTCTCCTTTCTCTCTCGCCTCTCTCTCTTTTCGCTCTCCCCTTTACTCTCTCCCCCACTTTCCTCTCGCCAACTCTCCTTTGCACTATACCTCTCTGTCTCTCTCTCCCTGCCTTTCCCCTCTCTCTCCCCTGTCCCTCTTTCCTCCCCTCTCTCTCCCCCTTCTCCCTCTTATTTCTCTTTCCCCTTCTCACTCTCTAGTTCTCTCTCTTCCTGTCCTTCCACTCTTCCTCCTCTCCTTCTTTCTCTCCTCCTCTCTCCCTGGTCTCTCTCCCTGTCCCCCTGCTCTTTTTCTTCCTGCTCTCCCCGTTTCTTTCTCCCTCTCTCTCTCATCCTCTTCCTCTCTTTCCTCTGTCTTTTCACTCTCCCCTTCTCTCCTACCCCTCTCCCTTTCCCCCTCTTTCCTTTTTCTCTCTCTCTCTCTCTTCTAGTCACAATTACTTCGTTAATCGTTGCAGCCCTACAACATATTCCCCCATTTGTACTGAGCACCAACATCAACAACTTACTTTTACAGTAAATCTATATTCTTAGATTACTGTAACCCAAACCTAAACGGCATTGAACGTGCAGGCTATATTTGGTACAGTATCTTTACAGTAACTAAAGACACAGCCCAACAATACAGGTTTTACTTGTTTAGAGCTTGTATAATAAAAGCTGTGTCAAGTGACTGACAGAGAGGTGGAGCACATCAACATTTAACAGTCAAAAACAACATTTGTAACTTGTAATAAAGGAAGTTGTTTACCTTAGACTCCAAGAAGAAGCCTTTGAAATATCTGTAGCTGAGAATAGCTCCTCTTGGCACATGAACGGTCGCCGCCCAAGTATCACTGATTTGAGAAAAAGCAAAAAATATTGGTTTGTTTTGCGTTTTCAGATGTTAAAAATACTAAAATGTGAATAAGTACTTACGAATCATCTCCTAAAGGGTGCAAAATGACAGCTTTTTGATGACTCCAGTTGCCTAAAGCTTCACAACTTCCAACAACTGCAATTATCTCTCCTGGGAAAAACAAACAAGTAATTTATGATTATTTAATTAAACTGTAAATAAAATGTATGGTTCAATGTAGACAAAAGTGTCATGTGAAAAGACAGACACAGACAGTAGACAAAATACAAACAAAGAGAAAACAGGCAGGTATTTTTACAACTCAACGCTGTAATTAGAAGTGGAATTTACAGTACGAAATAATTGGTTAACCACAGATCAGTTACGCAACCAGGAATTCTCCTCATTTGACCTGATTTCTTAATAAATAGAATACCTACTAACCCCACAAAAGATGTAAGTCAAAATAAGGCTGCAACAGGTTATTTAACTGATTAACTGCAAATATATTATTATTGGAAAAATCATCCACTAGCTTAGTAAGCGAATAATTGTTTACGTTCTATACACAGACGCAAAAGTCTGTCATGAGCCGAGAGAAGAGATTTGTTTGACTCAAATAAAGCGGTATTTACTCCAGAATGTATTATTAATTTAGAAAGATATGAATTTGCTTTTTAAAAAATTGTATTTTCAAGCAGCATGTCTTTGGTTTCATATTGGTCAAATTTTGTAAAAATCTCATATTCACAACTAACTGATTAGTTGAATGAAATAATCAACAGATTATAAGATTCAATTAGCTCAATCAATAATTGTTAGTTGCAGCCAGGTGAAATGTCAGCACTTTATAGTTTAATTTTAGCATTATTATTCAAAGAGATGCACTGATGCGATAGCGGGATTATATGTTTATCAAGACGGGAGATGCGCCCACTCCCGGAATGCAAAAAGAGCTGCGACTGATTGACACAAGCTATAGCAGCAACACTAGCCAGCGCTGCTGTAAGCTGACTACAAGAGTCTATCACTGTGCAAAAACAAAAGTTACGCTGCTAATTCAACATTTGTGAATGAAATTCAGCCCTACGACTCATTCATGTTACATTCAGGTGAGTGAAAAAAAAAACAAGCTTCAAGAGCCAGACGTCTGTCATACCGGTTCAGACCTGATCCAAAACAGCTAATGCTAGTCCTGTTTTGTTGTTTTAATCAAAGAAGTTTCCCCAGCAAACGAGAGGAACAGCGTCCCTTTCTGCATGCAACATGAGCAGTGGAGCAGAAAGTGACATCAACCGATAAGCTCTCTATCATGGTATTGAGTAGAGGTAGGAAATATTAGGATTTTTAGATAATATCGTGAACGCTGTTTTCAAGATATGCAAAAATTGGATCTTGAAGATATCGCTTATAGTGAAAAAGGCTACAAAAAGAGCTTAATAAAAGAAAAGGTTATGTTGTTGTATGCTTTCGAATAAAGGTAAAAATTTAGTATTTTTAGGATTCATTTTGTAGACTACTGTCTGATATTAAACTTCAGGTTATAGATGCAAAGACATGTTTTAATGTATTTTAGTTAAATGGACATAACATCGTTTAAATGTCATAACAGAGATATGTCAAAGAAATATTCAGATACAAATTTTTGTCCCTATCCCACAGCACTAAATTCAGGTATTGGTTGCATGACACCCATGTCCTGGTTGCGTATTTACTTGGATGTAAAACGACAGTTTACTGGCTGTTTTGATCCAGGAAGTCTCGTCATATTTGAAAATGTTCTTGCATGAAGTTATAGGTTGTTAGTTGCACAATATACTGTATATAGGTTACAACATATGATATGACCCATTTTCTATGCATCGTTTTGAGTATTTAAAAAAATATTTTCAGTATTGAGAGATACTTAATTATCAAAACTAGATAGCTAGATTGTGAGATGATTAATTTGAACAACAAACACATTTATTTGTCTTATTGTAGCAAATGTCCAATGAATTGTATGCAGGTAAAAGAAAAAAAAATATTATTTCATACATCAGTTATTCCTACAATAAAGTTCACAATGCACAGGGCAAGAGCAATATTGTGATCTCATTTTAGATGTGAAGTAGTGTAAATGAATCTTACCTGCGGACGTGTCTCCTCTCACCACTAAGTTCACCTGAGTCGTCTCCATGGCTCAAACAGGCACTGAGGGATTGGCAGCAAAACACAATCTGAAATGCAGACAACATATTTGAAGGAAACTCCACCCTCAGAGTCCACAACAACACGAACTATATGACTACCAGTTTAACGTACAGTAAGCATTTGAGCGCAGAGACTTTTGTGTTTGATTAAAGGTCTTGTATATTCTGAGCTTATGGCCATGTTATAATGTTTGCTTATTATAAAGAAACCCACACTTGTGTTGTTTTTCCTTCACAAATGTTTGAATCATCCTGCAGCCAAAATGCAAATCCACCTTGTAATGTCATTATGTGGCAGTTCTTTCAAGTCATTTTAAATTTATTTCATTTTATTTACACGACAATACACTAAAATATGATTGAGTTAGTTTTGAATAGTCAGTTCCTTCTTTTGTTCAATTGAGAACCACAAAAAGTCTCCAATTTTCTTGTTAAACCAAGCAATCGAGCAGTTTAAACAAGGCCAAAACAATAGCTGTGTCTGCAAACTTTGGCCATTTTAAGGCTGAAATTAAACAAATGATTCTAGTGAAGGTGTGTGGAGTTTAAAAACATAGAGGAGCACTTCCTGTGTTACCACTCATGATACCACAAAGCATTTTTATCAGACAGACAGAAGAATCCAGTTGAGAAATTGTGGTAAAAAATGCAACTTCAACTGTGTTTTAAATGAGAAAACACTAAAATATAGAACAAATTTGTATTGCCACGTTTAGTCACATGGATGTTAGATGTAGAAAAGTAGCTAGTCATTACTTTAAGCCCCAAATTCGTCCTTGTTTAGATAATATTTCAGACAGCATCGTCATACTAAAACCTCGAGGCATTTTCAACTCAACAAGAAGCCAGTTAGCATTAGCATTAAACTAAGATGCACTCAAACTAGCTAGCTACAACTTATTTATCCAACCTTTTGGTAATGGGACTGCAGACTTCTTTTGGCAGATCAGTGATAGCTAAGTAATTTGGCGAAAAACAAAAGCATGAACAGCTATCCAGCAGAGAGGCGTCTGAAAAGAGGAAAGTAAAAAATGTGCCGGGTGTCCATGGTTTCCTCCGTCGTTTGTAAAGTCAAAATTAACCTCGATGAGCTAAAATACCCCCGACATAAAAGGGAGCTATATCGTGTATTAAATAAAAAAATATTTGGCCAAAGATAATCCCATATACGAAAGATCAAGTCGTTATCTGTTGATGACTTCACGAGCGGTAAAATTATTAAGCTGTAAAGATAAACAAAGAATAACGTGCACTTCCGGTAAACTCTTTCAAAGTAAAATACCATTTGTTCGCTAAAGCTCTTTTGTTTTTTGTTTTCCATTTTCTAAATTTGGGATTATTATTATATTTTTCACAATAATTGTATTCCAATAATTATTGTTAGAAAATTACTATTTGTTTTACTTACTTTGTATTATTCAATTTAGTTTTCAATTTTGTTCAATTTTGTTAGTTTGTCTACATTAACAATGTTTTTTTTTTTTTACCTGAAGACACAAAATAAACCAGAAGAAATTATATTTAAAACAATAGGTCTGAGCACTGTTGTCAGTGTTTGTTTTGTTTTGTTTGTTTTTATCAATATTTGAACTGTTAACATTATTTATATGTATTGTCCATATTTAGAAGTCCACTATCAGTTGTTATTGCAACATAATAATATACATTCAGTCAGGTCTTGCACAAGTTCAGCCTTTGTTTCTTCAAACAGCGTGGTTATTATTATTGCATTAATGTGTAATATACAACTACCGAGTTTGTGTGTAAGTCAGTGTCTGCATGAGCAAAACAGTAGTGATGGGATGACGATGCCTCAGTATTGACACACTACACAAACTAGTGACCTCTGCAGTAGTTTTAAAATAATTGCAGATAAACAAAATGAAAAAAGGATGGAAAGCTTACATGCTGCAAACCCCACATCAGCTTATGAAATAATATGGAATCTTTTTACTTAAAATATGATCTAAATTTCAAATGAAATTATTGAATGATGAGTTGTTGCTGTTTTTTTTTTTTTTTAGTATTATTAATACTTGGAGAATGAGACATTTTGGGAAATTTGGTAAATTTCTAAGTATTTGCTAAAGAGCTAAAAAAATAATAATTTTGATAAATGTAGTAAAATAGCATGAGGCTATCCAACATGGCATGCAGCACAAATGCAATAGCCAAATTATTGTGTGTAGTTCAACAAATATTGCAAAAATAAAAACCAGTATTCATTAGACCTAAATCATGTTTTAATTTTGTAGCATGTATTTTTAAGACTTTTTCCAAAAGATACTAACTTTCTGTTTTAGCTTCTTCATTATTTCAAACCCTACGTCTTATGTAAACTTTGTATCTTATTTTTCTTTTCTTTTTTTCTTTATTTATTTTTTTAAGATAATCTTTTTCCTATATTTTAGGCTTTTACTTTTACAAACTCATTTGACGTAAGTTTACGCAACTTGACGAAGCTGGTTCATACCGCTTTGCTCCGGATTGTCAGTCAGCTGTGCCGCATTCACGTCCACTGCGGAAAACTGCATGTACTCAAATTTAGTACATGTGCCCTTGTCATGAATGTTTTTAAACTTTTCAAAAGTGGTTTAAATGTTTTATATTGTCGAATAAACGTGGTTCACGTCATAGAAGGTAATGAAATAAACACAAATCTAAGGTAGTTTGCTGGAAAAATATGCTGCATTGTATATAAAGTGGTATTTTACGGCATGTGTAAACGCACCACTGCTGGTATCAACACTGTGGCAGACGGTTTGCTGGTGCAACAAAGAAAATAGGTCACGAGAAGGGGAAATCCACTTGTAAACTTAGGAAATAGAAAAAGTCACATACCAGCTGCGGATTTCCTCCATCGAAGCGTGTCGGGCTTGTTGTTTTGCTGATGCGGTAAATGCAGGGTCCAAGTGGGTGGAGTTTTGGGTTGGGTGGGGGGGTCGTTGTGACGTCACCGCGGCTGCTGCAACCTTGAGCGGAGACAAAAACAAGTCCACATGGCACGGACAATTTCATCTGCGAACATGAGCCCCGTGTCTGCCCTTTCCGCGAAAGCGCCCAGTAGTTACGCAACGGAGCGCAACATGGCTTTATATCACCGCACATTTCATAAGTGAGATTATGAGATGTTAGATCAAGTTAAATATCACACTAGGCCAATTTAACTTGTTTTAAATGATACATAAAAGAAAGAAAGGGAAAAAATATAAAGCCTATGACTTTTTCACAGCCCACGTGACTTGTGCTTTGCTTTTTACTTCTTGTTTTTGTTGCTTATATTTTCCAAAGATGGCAAAAGTGCTGAAGTTCACTACTCAAGTAAAAGTACAGTTACTTGTGTAAAAACAACTAAAATAAAAGTCAAAGTCCTGGTGGAACTGCTTTACTTCAGTGTAAGTATAAATGTAGCCTAAATGTGTGTAAATGTACTTAAGGAAAAAAAGGAAAAAGTACAAAAACACTATCAAAAGTTATTATGTAAGTTAAAACTGCCAGAATACTAGATAATTGTCAGCTTATTTCATTTGTTTCAAGACATTTCTGAGTTTTCAAGAGATTTGAGATTTGATCAATTTTGCCAATGATGTGAGTAAAAATGTTTAGCAAATATTTTGACTTCAAACAGGAAAAAATTGAGTGAAAGAAGGCAGAAAACACAATGAAACAAGTCATAATATAGGTACATCAAGTAAAACTAAAGGGTTAGGGTTAGGGTTAGAAATCTCTAAATGCATTTTTGCAGTGCATAAAGTTGGTTTGTAATGTGAGATGGGCTTTACAGTAAATTAATTATAATTCATCACACATGTAATAAATATAATTTTTTGTTAGGAATTCTAATGTTTTTCACTTGCTAATTTGTTTACAAAGCACTGATAGACAGCAGCACAGCAGGTTGGTATTTAAAAGGAAAAACAAGTGTTTATGTTCTTATAAAGTAATTTGCTCTTTTTAAAATGTAGGGAATAGAAAGTGCAGATATATCTTGACAAATGTAAAAGTAAAAAGTCACAAGATTTTAAAATACTCAAGTAAAGTACAAATACTCAAACAAACTACGTAAATACAATACTTGAGTAAAAATACTTAGTTACTTGCCATCTCTGATATTTTCTTATTTCAATGTTTTTTAAGTAGATTTCACTGACGGCATTGAGTGTTGGGAGGAATGCTTTACAAAACGTTCAAGTTATTATGACAATGTTTCTTTTATACAATAGTGTAACCCATGACTGTAAAAAGTGGACATTATTTTAGCTCATCTTTTCATCAAAACAACTTTGGCAACACTGAAAGAAGTGTTTCTGTGACATCTGTTGACTTGATTAATAGTAGTTTGAGAGAGAGGGGGGGGGGGTATAGAATTACATTTAAACCTTTCTTCATGTTCTACTTATGACAGGATTGTCAAATTGCAGTCAGATAAGCACATTAGAAACATAATCAACATGACATGATCAGTTTTAGAAGAAAATCTCACAGTTTGGGGTAAAAAGTTGTACACTTTTGTCACCACTATGCAGTTACGAATACCTGAGGGGTGCTTATGGCGTACACTAAGGTTACCAATATGCATTTACACAACAAACGTGAATTAGTTTTTATGAATTTTTATTACAACCTTCTGCATCAAACAGCTATTTTCAGTTACAAAACAGAACGTATTAATGTTTCAGTAGAAACTTGTGGTTTCTAGACCTGGGTTTTCAATCATGGTACCAAACCCCTACAACTCAGTTATTGTGAAATCTGAAGAAACAACCAGCTTTGTCTTTGGAAAAGATAGATCTTGCTATCTAGATCTGATAGATAGATCTATTCACAATAATATTAACATGCCGTTTTAAACAAACACTTTTCTTGAAAATGTTAAAATTATTGTGGTAAAACAAAAATATATTTAGAAAAGTGTTCATGTTTTATGCAGTAAAGCAGTTCAATAGAAGCTAAAATTGCTACTAATTTTAAAACTACCACAAGATGACATCACAAGGTGGAACAAAGCATCTTGAGCATTGGGAATGTTTATTATGTGTAAACAACATCACAAAATGGCTAAAAACTTACTTGAGTCACAATGGAGAAAATGTACTTTTTTGTTTTTTACAGACTGATTTATTTTTCCCTGGAGTTTTTGTTTTACACTAATTAATTTCTTTGCGTCAAGTTTTTTGACATTTTTACAGCAGAACTACAATTTTTATCCTCATCAAAAACACAAGAACATCTTTAATGGAAGAAAAAGGTAATTACTTCAACTGTGTGATTCCAAAGTCTGTAGAAGCTATAGTATTTCTGTTTACCTGCTTTTCTGCCACTGTTTACCTGCTTTTTTGCATTTACGAGTGTTCTGCAGAGTTGTTGTGGGTTTAATTTTGTTTCTCACCTACAGTATAGTCACTTAATGCCAGTTTTCTCCATTGACTCTCATGCATTTCTTGCCACTCAGACTTCACATTTACAATGCTGTGATGTCACCTGCATAGCTTCTATGGTTTAACATTGCAATTGAGGAAAAGTAGCTTTTTAGTAAATGTTGTTTAATACAGAAGTAAAGTTTTGCAATGGATTTGGTCTCGATTACCAATCCCATGTAGTTCTCATAAAACTGCATAACATCATGCACAAAAGCACCCTGTTCAATAAATGGGAGCAGCAGTTTTAAATCAAATACGTGTCTGTGTTATTAAACCCCACCCAAGATTAAACATGTCTAGGCAAAGAGATAATAATAGACTGCTGCCCTAAAACAACTGGTTACATTTGTTTTTGTCCTACGCATAAACAAAACAATGTTATGTGCCTGCTAAGAACTGGATTAGAACAAAAATATGTTAGAACCAAAATTATAATACAACTGTAAGACATTCGAATATACCACCATTCAATAGTAGTGAGTCACATCTACTTAAGTAACTTGCTGCATACTTTAACTCTCTTTTAAGTTTCGGTGATCAGAAGCAGTGTTGGGTAAGTTTGCAAAATTGTAATACATTATATATTACTAGTTACAGGGAGAAAAATGTAATATACTGTATTTGTATTACAATATTGCACTATGAGCTACTTTGAGTTTCTTTGAGCTCATCACACATTTGTTAAAGCGAACCCTGGATATATCCACATGTTTACGCTAAAAAACTTATAATATCATCACGTATATAAATACATGACAAATACCTTGGAAGTATTTGTAGTTTTATTAAAATAGTGTTTTAAAAAATGACATGGAGGCTGCCATTTTGCTGCGGTTATGACATAAAATAGTGTTGTCATGGTAACAGGCAGTAGCAGGTAACTAAGCAACATGAATTCCTGGGTTAAACCTTGTCAGTTTGAGCCAAATACAGAACAATTATGTGGAATCTAGTGACACTGAAGATAATCAAGAGGAAGAGACAAGAACTGGACACTGTCAGTGGTGTTTTTGTGGCAACTGTTCACAGATGAAATTGTGGGAGTAACCATGGAAACACTATTTTATGTCAACATAAACAATGACAATTTTATTAAAAATAGTAAGCCGTTATATATTTGTTTGTAATTTATTTTAATAAGCATGACCAGTACTGGTATTTTAGCCATATTTGTCTTTATAACCAGGGTTCCCTTTAAGACATTGTACAATATAGTAATATTTACATTGGATTACAGATTAATTTAGGGAACTGTGATGTGAATATTTTACTCACTTTTAAACCAGCAGGCAGTATTTTAGTGGTGTTTTGTTCTTCAAGTGTCACTTATAACAAATAATTTATTTGCAAGTAATTAGTAATATATTCTCAACATTTTTATTAGTAATGATTTAGTTACTTAAAAGGGGAATATGTATAGTTGCCTTTGTAATGATACTTCAAACACTGTCAGTGAGTATTTCTATCAGTAACAAATATATCGATATTTATATTTTATATCGACAATGACAAATTTGGTCTTTTTGCTTTGCTCTTTCAGATAAGATTTCGTTTTCTGATGTGGAACAATAGCTGCCGCTTTAAATGTCTACAAACACATTTATTCAGAAAGATTTTTGAACTCTTAGTGACATGTGCTATCCTCTTGAGTTACTGTTAAAGTTATTGGATTTTTTTGTGTATTGTTAATTGAAAAGCAATTTGGTGATGTCTGTTGTTACAAGTCTAAATAAATAAATGTTAATTGATTGGATTGACTTGTGTATTTGAAAAAGTATGTATTTTCCTTGCAATAATCATTGATGTTCTTGATCTACGTTCACTTGAAATAAAAATTTAGATGTTTAAAGTTCAAATAGTGACACATACTAGAGCTGTACATCATTCGTTTATTGAAATGTGGTTAAAGCGAGTGAAGAGAACGTTTCTATTATAAACTGATCCTCGAGCGCCCTCTGGTGGTGACAGAAAACTAGTGCGTCAGTAGTTTCCCAGTAAATAGATTTTATTAGGCTTTTGTTTTAATTCATCACGAAACGCAGACATACGTAACACTGAAATGAAAATGTTTGTTCGATTTGATGAGTCCTTTTATTGTCTGGACCAATTAATTTTCTGTATTACAAATAAAAACTCAAAGAAGCAAATGTTTGTGGATTTGTAGACTGGTAAACTTAAACAAAAGTCAAAATATAGTCAATTACTTTTATATCTTCATGTGTTTTTTTCATTTTGTGCAATGTTTTATTTTCTCATTCACATCAAATGTTTTAGGATTATAAAAATAACTTTTTCCTCGGAGCGTCTTGTGCTTCTGTCACGTTAAGATTTGTCTGAAATATTCATCACTGCAGTGCCTTTCATTACATTTTTATCACACCATCACTGCCCACGCTTTTCTATGATCTCTCTCTTTCTCTCTCCCTCTTTTTTCTCTTCTCTTTCCCTCCTTCTTTCTCATTTCTCTCTCTCTCTCCTCTCTTCTTCTTTTCTCTCATCTCTTTCCTTTTTCTCTCCTCTCTCTCTCATTCTCTCTAGCTCTCTCTCTCTTTACACCTCTCTCTCCTCTCTATCTTTCTCTCCTTTCTCTTCTCCTTCTCTCCCCTCTCTTTCATATATCTCTCTTCTCTCGCTCTCTTCTTCTCTCTAATCTCTCTTCTCTTTCTCTCCTCTCTCCTTTTTAATCTCGCTCTACCCTGCTCTCTCATCTCCTTTTCTCTTCATTCTTCTCTCTCCTTTTTCATTTCTCTCTCTCTCTCCTTTCTCTTCTTCCTCTCTCTCCTCTTTATCTCCTCTCTCTCTCCTTCTCTCTAGCTCTCTTTCTTTACAATGCTCTCTCCTTTCTATCTTTCTCTCCTATCTCTTTCATCACTCTCCTCTTTCTCTAATCTCTCCATTCTTTTCTCTCTCTCCTTCTCTCCTCTCTCCCTTCTTCTTTCTCATTTCTCTTCTCTCTCTTTTCTTCTCTCTCATCTCTCCCCTCATTATTTCCTCTCTCTTTCCTTCTCTCTAGCTCTCTCTCTTTACACTACTCTCTCTCCTCTCTATCTTTCTCTCCTCTCTCTTGCTCTTCTCTCTCATCTCTCTCCTCTTTCTCTCCTATCTAATCTGTCTCTCTTTTAACCCCACTCCCTCTTTCTCTCTCTCTCATGTCTCTCTCCTTCTCTCTAATCTCTTCCTCTTAACCTCGCTTTTTCCTCTTTTTTCTCTCCTTTCTCTCATCTCATTCACTCTCTCTTTTTTACAACACTTTTTCCTATCTCTCTTTTTCTCTCTCTTTCTTTCACTCCTCCTTTCTCTTTATGACCCACTCCCTTCTATTTCTTTATCTATCTCTCTTTCTTTCTCTCCCTCTTTCTCCTCTAACACTGCTCACTTTCTCACTCCCTCTCTGCCTCTGTCTCTCTTTCTCCTTCCTATGCACATCTTTTCTTCCTCTCTCTCTCTCTCTCTCTCTCTCTCTCTCACTCTCTCCCTCTCTCTCTCACCCCCGCTCTGTTCTTATCTTTACTACCCCCCTCCCCTCCTCTCTCCTTTACATCTCTCGGCTGCTTCATTCTCATCTCTCCGTCACTTTTTGATGACACAGGCAGAACTCAGCCTTACTGTGATTTTCAATCTTTTATTTGTCACGTTTTCTTCACTAAACCGAAGCATCACAGCAAACCAAATTACAATAAATGAGAGCTACTGTATTTTAGGACATAACTGGATTTGGAGGGTCCTGAATACATTTTGGAAGCAGTAAAGACACAAAACAACTGCTAAATCAAGTGCCACACATCAGTCGTGATTGGGCTCAAGTTAGATTTGAGTCACTATTTTAGTGACTTTGATGGACCAAGACAAGGGACTCAACTTGGATTAAAAGCCCTGTGACTTGAGATGACAATGACAATAAGTTTTACATTTCTTTGTAAGTCATGACTGTGATGGTAATCTCTTTTGGGGTTGCTTTTGAAGCATGTGTTGGCGCTTTCTGCTGCCTCCCAATCCAAATACGGCAACTGCAACTCCTCTGTCTCGCCTCCATCCCAACCCGAATTGGCTCAGTGCAGTTGTCTTGCGTACGTTCAAAATAGCTACATCCTGTACATACAACCACTTCCTGTGCAATGCTTTTCACTACATCAGTTTAAAACAAATAAATCCTCTTTAGATCAGACAGTTGTGGTGAATGTTACAGAAAACATTTCAAAGATTTTACATATTAGAGGAATATTTCACCAGAGGACACTTGTGTGTTTAAAAAGAGACGTGTTAGTGTCTAGTTGCTAACGCTAACAGGAAGTGGTCGTATGTACAGAAGTTAGCATTTTTAAACAATCGCAAGCCAACTGAAATTCCGTGCACACAGCCAATTGGTCTCCTGAGAAATTCTGGCTCTTTGATTTTTTTTTTTTTTTTTGGCAGTGTTACACATGTTTTTACTGCCTTATTTAATTCCTAAAACTATATGTAAAAAAGAGAGAGAAAATAAATAAGTTATGTTAGGTTTTGATTCAGTAGGCTATCTTAATTACACAATAGAGCTGAAGGTACTTAGTTCTGCTTTAATAAAAAGGCATCTAGAAGTACATGTAAGCAACTAGACCTGTGCTGCCACAGCAGCTGTAAACCTCACGTCAAGAACGCTCCTACACAAAACTTGCGTCACTCTTCAAGCTCACAGTCTGTATTTTGTGCTCTTAATCAACGTCTGTTCACACCCACTGGGCGTCCCTTAAAAAACCTCCGGGCATCTCCCACTTTTGCGAGTTTGTTGGGAGTGAGGTGTGACTTGTCTCTCTTTGATTTGGAACTTTACACTGACTTGAAACCAAAGCAATCACTTGGTCCCACCTGCCATTAGCCTTAAGCTACAATGAAGTGTATATTTAATGTCTGTTGTAACGATGGAGTAGTTGATATATTAATGCATCTTTTCAATAACAAAAAACAAGAATGTTGTGTTTGTAAAAAGGTTGAGAAACTCTGCCTATCTCACGTTACATTCTTGGCTTATATACTGTAGAAAATACTGCTCTCTGTTCAGTGTCCATAAGTTGGAGGCAGCCAAAGTGATGCGCTTCAGTGGCCCATAACATTACACCTCTTCTGAGTTTGCATAAATGCCTTCAGCGCACCGTGAAATACAGCCCTAATGTGTTTGGATGATAGCTTTTCTCCTTCCTCTTTACTGTATGTAAATAGCTAAAGCGACAGGACAGAGACTTTCCCATCTCTCTGCAGTGTGCATGCATTAACTTTATTTGCATCTTAGGGCATGCCTCATTCTTTTATAGTGAAGCCGTTTGTTTTAGTAGCACATGAGAAGGAGATCATGCAATAAAATGAAAAAATATGAATGTTGCTATGCACAGAAATGGAGTCTAAAGGCTATAGAACAAACAAGTTAGAAATGTTTGAAATAAGAAATTCACTTCATTTGAGTCTATTTAAAATGATAAGTAAAAAACAAAGTCCACTAGGCTTGCATCTCCCCAAAAAATAACTTTTATGTCCTGGAGCAGGGCCTCATCTTCAGGGTGACAGGGTGCTTTAGAGATAGAGTGAGGAGCTCAGTTACAAAGGAGGAGGAACCCAGAGTAGAGCCTCTGCTCCTCTGGATTGAGAGAAGCTAGCTGAGATACGGTCCTATGCTGTTTCCACTGCATAATGCGTCCCGCTCCGTAGTGTCAGTAGTGAGCCACCAAAACGTTTATTCCAGAGGTGGGCAATTATTTTTATCAGAGGGCCAAATTCAAACCTAGACCAGTGGTGGAGGGCCGGACTAAAGAACTAATTTTCACTGTTGCTACTTTTTAATCTTAATTATATAAATTTATTCTTGTTAAATTATTGCTTTTTTTCTTCTATAATTAGACGTTTAAAACTTTATTCTCATTAATTCTGAGTATAATCTTGAAAATGTTTATTTTTGTAACCCAAGCTTTTTTTGCTTGTCTCTTATAGTGTGGCATTCGAGCCCGATCTCACAAGAAAGTGTACATTTACTACGACATTACAGGACATGTAAATTACGTATGATTAGCACGAGTTCACGACTGTTTTACGTAATTATGCCACGCGTCACTGTACCAGTTTATTTCTATGGTGGTTGTTAAGCGTATTTATGAATATTAACAAAATCCTGATCCTAATCTTAACCTGCCCCAAGCCCAGACCTAAACTTACACATTTAGTAACTTGATGCCTAAAATTACCTGTTACATCTTAAGAAAACGTCCCCACGTGGCTTCAACTAAAACTCATGTATTTTTACTAAAAACAGCTGTGAACTCGTGCTTAAAATACACAGTTTTTGTGTCGTGGTAAATGTACGCCCTCTAGTGATACTGTGTTGGGCATTCACTGCTGTTTCTCAAAAGCGAGCAAGGGGCCAGGTTCAAACCGGTCAAGGGCCACATCTGGTCCTCGAGCCGCAGTTTGCCCAGGTTTGGTCTATTGGATCACTTCAAATCTGCTTGCTCAACCACAAAAGTCACTGCACATTACTGCTTCATTAAAAAAAACAACTGAATCTTGTTTGCATCTTGCCCTTTCTGGTTCTAATTGAGAAATCATTCTGCAGATACTGTTTGCACTAATGCGCTGTCCATTGTCCTGAAATAACACAACATCA